>BGZK01000125.1:0-715859 GCA_005406025.1 Eumeta japonica
GGCCCGCAAACTACGGACGGCAGCAAATTAACTGGAAGGGTCGGAGCAGCGATCACCTGGTGGACGAACGATACAGAATCGGAATTACCAAACTCTCAGTCTACATCCTTCATGCTCAGTATAATCAAGCGGAAATGTACGCCCTGTAGAGTGCAGTTGCAATGGTTGTGTGCCAGTCGAGAGAAAGTGGTGAACATTTGAGGATCTCCAGATCATCACTGGAACTCCTGAGCAACCGAGAGCAGGACATCCATTAGCAATACGCAATATGGAAACATGAAACGATAACGCTGAAGGAAAAGAAATATCGTTTCTACTGGCTGAGAGCACACGTGGGGCATAAAGGCAACGAAAGAGCAGATGAACTGGAAAAATCGCTGCCCAAAAGGCTGATGCCGACTATGATTACGAGAAAATTCCCCTATCCTGGGTAAAAGCAAGATAAGGGAGGAGACGATTCTGAAATGGCAAACACGATACGACTCTCCCAGACCGGTGCAATAACGAAAACATTCTTTCCTGACGCAAAGAAAGCATACGCAACGATCAGGAAATTGAAGCCACCGGTCCAGACACAATATTCACAGGACACAATGGAATAGCGGAGTACCTGCATAGATTCAAACTCTTACAGAGCCCGAGTTGCGACGCCGATAAAATCGAATCAGTATGGCACATAACCTTGAATGCCCCAGGTATGAAGTTGTACGCTACGATCTCGAACACAAAATCGAGACAAAGCTGGAAAACAAAAAATGCACGAAATAATGGAGAACCCCGAAAAAGAGTGGAATTCTTGTCATTCGCAGAAAGCCTTCCGGGAAGCCACATCCAGACATAGATCCATGAACCGAAAGCGCAATGAAGAAACACCTCCAACTGCGCCGACTGACAGCCCCAACAAAACCCCAAGAGAATCCGAAAACGAAGCTACAACACTGCGCACGACGACAACGGAAAGAATGTTACGTTGCGCAGAAACAGCAGGAAAGCCTGGGATACGAACAAGGGAGTGGCACTGTTCATGGACGAAAACACGGAAAGGCTAGGAATAGGCTTTGAAGCCCATGGGGAAAGAGCAGCGTTTCACTTTCGCCAGGACTTGCCAACCTCATAAACGGCAAACCAGTAAAACCATCCCAAAAGGAAAACCTTTGATTCGCTAGAACAACTAGTAATCGAAGGTGAATCCTGCAGAATGGTACGGACCAGAAACAAGATCGTCCTACTATTCACATGGACCGAGGATACACCGTTTATCCAGGCAAGTAAAGTACTACATAAACTAAGCGAAAGTGAACAGGCAACACCCCAGTGATAAGCATAGACTCTATGTCAGTCGACAAAAGGCAATGTCGAAGATTATCTGGAAGCATAGCAGCCTCCGAGAAACACAAGATCGTAATGTATGAAGATCGAGGAGAAAATCTCAGTTTTCTTCACAAATACGATCCGGCATGCTCAACGACACCGATTGACAGCTGGGGACATCCTGTCAAGGACCCAGAAGAAATGAGCGGCTCGGAGCGTCTCCGAAAGCAAACCAAGCTGAAAAGGAGACAAAACCGCGAAGCGAAAGAGCTAGCCCGCGAGCAACGCTCCGAGACCGGTAAAAACTGGAAAACTTCTTTCGTGCATTTAATGCAGGAATAGCCAAAACTTAAGGCACCAGCAAAAAGCGAGTGTTCGACAACAGAGGACAAGGAAAAGCCTCGACATCTAAAAAGATAACGAACGATTCACCAAAAGTCTAGCCCGAAACCCACAAAGGCCGACCTAGGAGAGGTCAAACCTCCCGTCGTTATGCCTGTCGAGAACTGAAAGACCACATGAGGAACGCCTTCCTCGAGTTCGCTGCACTAACAATAGCGATACAAGATGTCACCCAAACAATGTGTAAAACATTCTGAACATATACAAGAAAGGGGACATCGAACAGCTAAAACGAAAACTCGAGGAAAACGAAGGCACCATATACAACAATAAGTCGTCCCAATATATACCGGAGACGCAAGACAAAACATGGCGGCCTACAATGACACATGCGGACTCGTATATCTCGATGAACAGGCAACGAAAATCACAGGCAAGGCCAAATACAAACTCCAGAAAACGATCCAATAGTGGTAATGACCAGAGACACAAAGGTAGCCTTGAAGAAAGAATCCTGAGAACGATGAAAAACTTTCAAAGGAAAACGACCAAGACTACTCGGAAACATTTACCGACTGGGAAACACCGAAAATTACATGGATCAACGGAGTACCTGGATGTGGGAAAACAACGTGGATCGTTCAAGAATTTGACAATAAAGGGATTGCATAGTCACCGCGACCATTGAAGCAGCAGAAGACCTAAAGCGAAAACTGGCCAACAGAATAGGAGCCGAAGCAACGACCAGAGTGCGCACGATGGCTTCTGTATTAGTGAACGGGTTCAAAGAACACACACACAACCGTCTCCTAATCGACGAGGCTATGATGAACCACTTTGGCGCAATAATAACGGCCGCCTGCTGGCCAAGGCCAAGGAACTGCTGCTTATCGGCGACATAAATCAAATCCCTCACATAGACAGACACAATGTCTTTCCGATGAGCTATGAAAAGCCAAATGCTGTAGCAAAGTCTCCCGAGAACTGCTACGATCTTACAGAAACCCCATGGATGTGGCATATGCCCTCAACGAAATTTATAGCGGCATATACTCCACACAGGAAGGGACCCGATCATTGACGATGGATGGTTACGACAGAAACAAACTCTCCATATCACTACCCAAACGCTCTACCTGGCCCACACAAGCTGGCAAAACAGAGCTAAAAGCCATGGGATGCGGACAAGGTAAAGAATCGAGAGTGTTAACTATCCATGAAGCGCAGGGTCTAGCCTCAAAAATGTGGTAATAGTAAGAACAGCGTCGAAGAAAGCAGAAATTTACAACAGCATTCAACACGCGGTCGAGCAATCACGCGTCACACAGAAAATTGTATTTACCTTACGGTAAATTGCAGTGACGCGATAGGGAGACTCACAAAGGGCTAACAATGCTACATCGGAACGAATAGAGTACAACGCCAAGATGGCAATAAGATCCGGGACATAAACTCGGTCAGAGAAATAACCAAACACCGAAGAAAGCCGGAACAGTACTGACCGGGTAAATAAAACACCGGATCAAAGCAAAGAAAGGCGTCAATTTAGAAACGAAGCGGACAAAAAATGGCGTTCCACACAACAATGACATCCCAATGCGCGGTGTCAGAGCGGACGGGTTGCCCGGCCTCTAAAATGGTTGAGCTGGACAATGGCTGACTGTCCTGTCGTACTTCGTGAACGGGTGCCGTGCAACAGGGACCAGGACCGCCATCACGAAGAAAACAGGAAACAGTGTTAAAACGATAAACAATTAAAATTTAATAAAGTGAAAGACTAATTAACTGTGAGAGTGACAGAAAAGTGGCTGCAAAACAGTACAGCAAGTAAACTAACACAAAAGTGACAAATGAACAATGCCAGTAACAAAGGTGCGGAACATAAGAGTCTGCAGAATGTAATGTAAAAAAAAAAAAAAAAAAAAAAAAAAAAACCTAACCTAACCTAACCTAACCTAACCTTAACCTAACCTAACCAGTTACCTCTCAGGAGCCAAACCAAGCAACACGCGTTCGTATCGCTCATGATTAAACTATGTAAATTACAATTTCCCGTGAAAATAAACTGTCCGACAACAGTGTATAAGTGTGCAAGTGTCTTAGTGATCGAATATCGGTGTCACCTGGTGAGAACCCGACGCTATCCTGAAATTAAAAATAAAGTTTCGAAAGTGCCCAAAGAGAAATAGCTGTTCCGGATATCGGTAAAGTGTCGTGCTTAGCACAATAAAGTGCACACCACAGGCCGCCACATATCCCCAGGAACAACATAGCAGGAAGAACTCAGGAACTAAATATTTCCCGGAAAGAAAAATAAAAATTTTCATCTCGTAAAGAAGACCCCTATTCTTAACTTATGACATATATCACACGGTGACCTAGTAGACATTTGTCACCAAAGATTTATTGAGTCAGAAGTTAAATGTAAACAGGGCTTCATTTGAAAATAGAAACCGATATACATATCACCAAAACGCGCGAAAACGAAAACCGAGACATAAAATACAAAACACGCTGAAAATAGGTGCGACCCCAAAAATTTCCTCGCAGATCATAAAGTGCACAAATACGATAAGTGGACAGAACGGATTATATTCCAAAAATAGTGCTCTTTGTCAAAAGAAGTTTTTCGAAAACACCTAAAGTCCCACAAATCAGAATAGGGTCCTAAAAGGTGAAAAATATTTCCCGCTGACAAAGCACCACATATCGCGGCCACGACCGAGCCAGTACACGTGCACTGAAAGTTGCAAATCTGCGTCATTGGGGACGGCGACCGCATTCCTATAAGGCGACCTCTGAATTCGGTCAGAACGTGCGTCATTAGGCACGTGTACACGAGTTTACAAAGTCTAACAAAATCGGACTAACAATATAATAACCATTGCCCAAAAATTTGGATTAACACTAACACTTAGAAAATAATAACAGAACAAAATAAAATTCTGAAAAACTTTAAGTCTCATCAAAGCCAGTAAGAAAGGAAAAGAGACAAATAGTTGAGTGCAGAGAATTGTAAATTGTTCAAAACCAATTTAAATAAACAAAACAACTATATAATAGATACGAAACGCAATAGTTGCAACTAACAAATCTGTTTATGTGCAGTAAAGGTAACCACCATTACACACTACAAAATTATTAAATAAATACTTAAATAAAAATAAAAATAAAATGTCGACAAAGAGTCAAAGCCGCACCGAAGAAGTTGCATCTCACATCAAAAGGCACAAACCCCCGGCTGAGAACTTTACAGTCGAGGATGGTGAAACGCCCATTGAGAGTGCAAACCGACTTGAGTGAAGCGGGAAGCGTAAAAGCGATCCCAACCCGCAAAACAGTACGCAGGTCGAACTCAGACGGTGCGCAACACAAAAGTCCAAGAATGGGAGCAAGCAAGCGCCCCTCGTCACCACTAGAAATAGAAGAAGGTCGATTCTCCCACCATCTCAGCCCCTGAAAGTAAAATAGAAGAGAGAAGGTTGAGCATGTTACCGAGAACGAAAAGGAAGGGGGCGGAGATGGACCTGGCGACCAGGGAAGCAAACGAACTGTTTCTGAAAGGCAAAGAGGCCCTGAGTGCAGGCAATGAAGCGAGAGTGCAAAGCGTCGCAGCGAGTGCCTGCAATCACTTTACGAGATCGTGCCTCGCTCTTTCGGACTCCCGTTCTAGACATAAATACAATCTAGAGGCCGAACGCACCAAACACGCACAAGAACTGGTGCGAATAGAAAGGCCCACAACAAAGATTTGACAAACGTCGTTAAAACGTTGACAGAACTCAGCCAGGCGAGAAGACGTCCGGAAAAGTCTGGACGAAACAAAATCAATAAGGACTGGCTGGGTTATGAAACAGAGGAAAACAAGGAGACAAACAAAGACGTGAAGAAGCGACTACTAGATATAGAAACCTCTAGGAAATAAAGATGGAGAAACCAAAACGAAAGTAGAAAGAGAGCGTCACAACCGTCCACTAAGAAAATGGAAACAGACATAAAGACGCTGGCACAATTGGATGAACTCAGAACCAAAACAATTCGAAGAATGAAACTAGCAGAACGCCTGAAACGTCGAACAAAACTCCACGAAATAAAAACCTCCCGAAACAACTGTCCGCGAACGAAGAACAACTAAAAGCCGTTCAATCGGCAGTCCAAAATGTCAGCGAACGTCTTAACAGTGCCAGGATCCAGTCGTGCAAATCGATCTGCATGAGCAACTGCGGTTACAAAAAATGGAGGCAAATGTCATCAGCAATGAAGACAATGAGGGATAAAAGAGCTCAGACACCGCTGGCCACAAAGCGGCGAACCCCTGCTCACTGGCGAAAGGGTAATGGCCTACCATGCTGACGCGGACATTATTGAAAACGTTCTGGCCAAACAAGCACTTGGTTAAAGACATAAACCGAGAAGTGACGATACGGGCCAGATAGGGAAGAGGGCACGCAACCAACTACAGTGCCACCCAGTACTAGAACTAAGCCCAAGTGTCCATAAAAGATTCCTAGAAGCAGGAAAATTGTATATCGATCTCCAAAGTCGCAGTATACGACCAATCCCTCTGGTCCAGTGTGCTAAATGCCTAGGTTTTGGGGCACACAAAAGCTGTTTGCGGGAAAAACTGCGACATGGAAGCCGCGGACAAAACTCATGAATGGGAAAATGCCCGCGTAGAAAACAAAATGAGGAACCGAAATGCAAGAACTGCTGGGAGAACGGGATCAAAACTGAGGCCAACCACGAGGCCTTTAGCAACAAATGCAAGGTGAGGCAGAAATGGGATGAAATAGCCCGATCGCGCATTGCCTATTGCTAAGGGCAACGACATGGAAACCGGCGACGCCCACAGAAGTGGACAAAACGATTCTGATGATTCAAGCGAATCTCCAGAGATCCAAAGTAGCGACTGCAGAGTTACCCAGCTGGCGACAGAGAAAGGGATATCGATAGCCTTGGTTCAGGAACCATGTAGGAAACCAAGGCATCCTAAAACAAAATCCCGGCACCAAAGTAATACAGTGCACTGTCGGCCGCCAGAACCAGTGAAAGCGGCGATAATTGTTTTCGGAGACAACAAAGAGTTTTACATGACCCACAACTAGTCACGGAAACCGAATCGGCCGTCCCATTAAAAATAGGCAGAATGAAGCTGGGTATCATCTCGATCTACTTCGAAGGAGACGAGGACATCGAGCCATATATCATCAGAACGAAAAGGCTTGCAAAAATCTGGGAACAGAAAATCTGATCATAGCTGGCGACATAAATGCGGAGCCACTGGTGGGAAGCCAGAGAGAAGACAGGGCCAAGCTTACAGAGATTTCTTGGACGAAATGGGCTTCCACATCCTCAACACAGGAAGCACTCCCACCTTCGAGACCCAGGGCGATAGAATCTGCAGTAGTATAGTAGACGTGACCGCATGCAGTTCACCCCTAATAGGTAGAGTCGAGAATTGGAGAGTGACAGAACGGCAACAACATCGGACCACAACGCGATCGTGTTCAACCCTGCGTCAAGGGCCCATAAAACCCATGCTGGAGACTGAGCAACTACAGCAGACTCTTCAGAAGTACGGGATTGCCGAAAAGGTCGAACGAACGAAGAGACCTGAGGATTTGGAAGCGAACAGCAGAGAATACATAGCTGCTATCCAGGAAGTCTGTGAAGAAATATTTCGAAGATAGACAGAGGAAAACAAAAGCGAATCCCCTGGTGGACAGCGGAACTGCTCTAAAAAGACGTCTTGCGCAAAGAGGAGAATCCGCAACGCAGCCCCCACGAGAAAAAGGCCGTAATCGAAGATTACCTTACGGCCAAGACGATATACACTCAGAAAGCCGAAATAGCACAGACAGAAAGCTGGAAAGAGTACTGTACGACCCAGGACAAGGAAAGCATGTGGGACAAAGTATACAGAGTAATAAGGAATAAAAAAGGTAGACTGCCAGACACATTGCTGAGAAACTCTGAGGGCAAAACACTGAGCCCACACGAATCAGCAAAACTTCTCGCGAACACATTTTACCCCGACGACTCTGTATCGACGGATATGCCATTCCACATCCGAACGAGAGAAAGGATAGAAGACAAACCTGTAGAAGGCCTAAGACTGTCGGAAGATGATCCACCGTTCACATTGGTGGAACTGAAGGCAGTCCTGAGAGAGTTAAATCCGAAAAAGGCTCCGGGACCAGACGGCCTGACGGCAGATATCTGCATAGCGGCGATAGAGAGCGAGATGGAAGTATTTCTAGCGATAGCCAATAAATGCCTGGAATTGGCTTACTTCCCCACGCACTGGAAGACCGCACATGTCGTCATAATACCGAAACCTGGAAAAGAGGATTACACCCTCCCTAAATCCTACAGGCCGATAGGTCTACTACCGATCCCGGGAAAGATAGTGGAAAATTAATGATAGGCCGAATCCAATGGCACATGCTTCCTTCACTCAGTCCTAAGCAATACGGGTTCATGCCACAGCGAAGCACGGAAGATGCCCTACGACCTCGTTAATCATGTCAAAAGGAGATAGAAAGCAAAAAGCGGTACTCTTATTTCACTTGATATAGAGGGCGCCTTCGACAACGCATGGTGGCCAGCACTAAAACACAGCTCATCGACAAAAAATGCCCGGGTAATCTATACCAAATGGCATGTTCGTACCTCACAGAGCGGAAAATAACGGTCAATTACGCAAGAGAAACGGTCACAAAATCCACAAACAAAGGTTGTGTCCAAGGATCCATATGTGGACCGACCTTCTGGAATATAATCATCGACTCGCTTCTTCAAAGACTGACCGACGCAAAGGTACACTGTCAGGCATTTGCCGACGATGTAGTCCTCGCTTTCTCGAGTGAATCGAGCTCCACAATAGAAAACGCCGCCAACGAAGCTATGAAAATCGTCACAAAATGGGGTTCCGAAAATAAGCTGAATTTCGCACCACAAAAAACACAAGCTATGGTGCTAACGAAAAAGCTGAAATTTCAAAACCCCACCATACAGATGGCGGGCTCCCAAATCAACCTAGTCGAAGAGATAAAGGTGCTCGGCCTAATAATAGACACGAGGCTAAACTTCCGGTCACATGTAGCGGCAGTCTGTAAAAAGTCTATCGAAATCTACAAGCGACTAGCCTGCAGCGCAAAAGTAACATGGGGTCTGAACAGCGAAATAATAAGGATCATATACACAGCAGTGATCGAACCCATCATGATGTACGCATCGAACACATGGGCTCCGGCGACCGAGTTAGAAATGATCAGATCGGCTCTAAGCTCGCTTCAAAGAGGTTTTGCCATCAAGATCTGTAGAGCCTACAGAACGGTCTCACTCACCTCAGCTATGATCCTTGCAGGCTTACTTCCACTGGACCTCAGAATACGGGAAGCGGAGGCGCTGTACAAAGCAAAAAAAGGATTATCGATGGACTATCTTCCACCAGGAAAAGAGCTAGAAAGGACATTGCAAACACTGAGAGGCCACACCCCGCAAAAGCAATGTCCATAGAATACGAGCTCGTAGACGAATCGGATCCCGATCCCCTTGAAAATTGCCGGCCCGCAAATCTACACGGACGGCAAAATTAACGGAAGGGTCGGAGCAGCGATCACCTGGTGGACGAACGATACAGAATCGGAATACCAAACTCTCAGTCTACATCCTTCATGCTCAGTATATCAAGCGGAAATGTACGCCCTGTATAGAGCAGTCGCAATGGTTAAAGCCAGTCGAGAGAAAGTGGTGAACATTTTGAGTGACTCTAGATCATCACTGGAACTCCTGAGCAACCCGAGAGCGGGACATCCATTAGCACACGCAATAGGGAAAGTACAAGAAACGCTAACGCTGAAGGAAAAGAAATACGTTTCTACTGGCTGAGAGCACACGTGGGCACAAAGGGCAACGAAAGAGCAGATGAACTGGCAAAATCGCTGCCCAAAAGGCTGATGCCGACTATGATTACGAGAAAATTCCCTATCCTGGGTAAAAAGCAAGATAAGGGAGGAGACGATTCTGAAATGGCAAACACGATACGACTCCTCCCAGACCGGTGCAATAACGAAAACATTCTTTCCTGACGCAAAGAAAGCATACGCAACTATCAGGAAATTGAAGCCAACACCGGTCCAGACACAAATATTCACAGGACACACGGGAATAGCGGAGTCCGAAAGCAAATCCAAGCTGAAAAGGAGAGAGAGCGTCTCCGAAAGCAAATCCAAGCTGAAAAGGAGACAAAAAACCGCGAAGCGAAAGAGCTAGCCCGCGAGCAACGCTCCGAGACCGGTAAAAACTGGAAAAACTTCTTTCGTGCATTTAATGCAGGAATAGCCACAAAGCTTAAGGCATTCACCAGCAAAAGCGAGGTTCGACAACAGAGGACAAGGAAAAGCCTCGACATCTAAAAAGATAACGAACGATTCACCAAAGTCTAGCCCGAAACCCACAAAGGCCGACCTAGGAGAGGTCAAACTCCCGTCGTTATGCCTGTCGAGAACTGAAAGACCACATGAGGAACGCCTTCCGAGTTCGCTGCACTAACAATAGCGATACAAGATGTCACCCAAACAATGTGTAAAACATTCTGAACATATACAAGAAAGGGGACATCGAACAGCTAAAACGAAAACCTCGAGGAAAACGAAGGCACCATATACAACAATCGTCCCAATACATACTGGAGACGCAAGACAGAACATGGCGCCTACAACACACATGGACTGTATATCTCGACGAACAGGCAACGAAAATCACAGGCAAGGCCAAATATAAAACTCCAGAAAACGATCCAATAGTGGTAATGACCAGAGACAAAGGTAGCCTGAAGAAAGAACCTGAGAACGATGAGAAAACTTTCAAAGGAAAACGACCAAGACTACTGGAAACATTTACCGACTGGGAAACACCGAAAATTACATGGATCAACGGAGTACCCGGATGTGGGAAAAACGTGGATCGTTCAAGAATTTGACAATAAAAGGGATTGCATAGTCACCGCGACCATTGAAGCAGCAGAAGACCCAAAGCGAAAACTGGCCAACAGAATAGAGCCGAAGCAACGACCAGAGTGCGCACGAAATGCCCAATTTCGGGAGAGAGCGCAGACCGAGGCGGGCACCGGCGTCGTAGTCGCGAGGCATGGTTTTCCGGCTCCCTTGACGACGAAACAAACAGAAAAATATTTTTGGAATTTTGCGAGCGGGTCACGCGAAGGTGCAATGAAATGAATGGCTCCAACATAGCATATAAATAAAATCAAAATGGTGACGTGGTCGGAGTCAACATAAATAAACAGCCAATGGTTGGCGAAGACAAAGTCAAAGAGGCTAAATATAATGTGTAAATATAAAAATAGGAATGTAAGAAATAAATATGTAAACGTTAGAAAAATATGTATAAATGTTAAAAAAAAAAAAAAAAAAAAAAAAATTACTTAAAATAAGCTACTTATTAGCACCTTAGCACCTTTATGAAAGCACTTTGTACATTCCCGGCCAAACCCTATGAAAGGCTGTGTGAAAAGTGAACGTGAGAATCTGAGAAAAGATATAGGTTGTCGCCAACATGCGACAAGAGCGAATGAATAAAAAAACCTAACCTAACCTTAACCTAACCGGAAAAATCCGAAAACTGGAAACCACGTGGCAATACGAGGTTCCTGGCTGAGGGACCTGAGGGACGGGATACGGTCTCAAATTGAGCAGCTGACGGAGGCGAATCTGGCGGTGTTTTCATTTTTTAAATTGGACCATAAATAGCAATTTTATTAAGGATATAAAGATCAACATAAAAAATTTATCATTATCATTATTATTATTATATTTCATTATTATTGTTTAATTGTAGACAGGATTTGGTATGAAGATGGGATCCTGTTGATCTGATATAGGTTTTTTGTAAACCGAATTTTCGAGTACCATTAATTCATTATACCATTAATGGAATATTGTGACATAGGGTCTATACTGAACAATTAATTTTATTGTGATTTTCTTATTAAAAACAATTTTTGCTGTATACTAGATAATAATTAATTTATTAATATTGCTAATTACTTTGTTATTACTTAATTATTGTAGTTATTGAATTTTCTGATATTTTGATTTTTATAATTTTTATTTTTTTTCTTTTCTTTTAAATTCAAATTTTACATAAAATCTTAAGTTTGTTTTATAATTCTATTTTGTCTATAATTTTATTATATTCTGAAATATATAAATACCATTTTGGATTAATAATTATAAATTGTTGCTGAATTTATTCTATTTTTATATTGGTACGGTATAGGGTATTTAGTGAATTAATGAAATATTGTGGTGGTCTATAATTTACAGTTGCGAGTCTATGGATCTACGCTGACTATAATTCTGTTAATGTCTTTGATTTTATGAAGGATTTTATTATTGGATTGATTTGCAGTTTAGAAAAATTAAACAAAGGTTTTTTTTTTTGAAACTATAAATATTAATTGTTATTATTATTGATTTAAGTTCTATATATTGATGTGTTGATTTTGTGCTATTTATAAATTTTTTATTGTGTTTAATCTTAATTAGGATTGGTACGATTTAAAATCGGAAATTGATTGTCTATAATTTTAGAATTTAGTATATAGTATCATAGTAATCTGGCTGGCTTGTGGCTAAATTTGCAATAGAATAACTTAAGTTTATAGAACTAAGTAACCCGCGTCGATTGAGACCTGTCTCGAGGCGATCGGATCGCGGGAAGGGACGAAAACGTCAAAAGGGCCGCCGGTTGAACCGACGGCTTAATTTTTTTTTTTTTTTTTGTATAACCTAAATTTTAATATTTTACTATTAAATAGTCTTAGGAATTTTAAGTATTGCATTCTTCATTTAATTTAAACATTTTTAGCATTTTAAATTGGTTATTTTGTTTTACCTGCTTTATTCTGAAATTAAATCAATTTCTTGCAATTTAATTTTATCAATGTTAGATTTGTTTTATGTATGAATGTGTTAATCTTGTGTTTATTTATTGTGTTGATATGCAATCTTAATTTAAAATTTTCTAGCATTATATACCATTTTAAATTATTTTAATTTTACATTTTACTATTTACATAGTTATAGGAAATTTAAATATTATTATCTGATTTTAATCTTACAATTTTTAACATTTTGTTTCACCTGCTTTAATCTGAAATTGGAACAATTTTTAGAGATCACAAATATTGGCACATTAATTTAATAGTTATCATCAT
Organism: Eumeta japonica; assembly: GCA_005406025.1. Lineage (NCBI taxonomy): Eukaryota > Metazoa > Arthropoda > Insecta > Lepidoptera > Psychidae > Eumeta > Eumeta japonica. Next base: position 12,896 of record BGZK01000125.1, read on the forward strand.
TAATTTATTGCAATTTAAATTTACCTGTGTTGGATTTAATAATTTTTAGCATTATAAATTGTTATTTTTTTTTCTTTCTCTTTTCTCAATCTTTCTTGACTTTTGGGGAGGTGGGTCGCGACAGTCGCTTTGGATTGTAATTTTAAATTGTGTGTTTTATCTGCTTTGTCAATATTTTGCAATTTATAGCATCTCACAAGTAAATTATTTTCAATTTTGCTTTTACATTTAATATTTACATAGTTTTAGGAATTTAAATCTTACAATCGGATAATTAATTTTAATTTTACAATTTTAGCATTTTACACAATTTTAAATTAGTTTCAATTATTAAAAATTACATTTTATTATTTACATTATTTTTAAATTTTATTATTCTACATTTAATTTTATTTTAGATTTTTCTCTATTTTGTACATTTTATTAAATCACTATTTTACACATTTTAATTGTTGACAAAGCCCCGTAATAAATAATAGTGGTATTGTGTTGTTAAAGTTCTTTCGTCCGGATAATGTCGCAAGGCAAGGGTCACTAAGGGGCGTTTGTCCAAGTCCGAGAAAGATGGCGCTGTCCCAACATCGTGAAGGGCGCGCCGACGGTGGCGTCGAAAAAATTACAAACAGCAAAATCGGCAATGACACCGCCGGAGAAAGCACCCCCAACAAACCCGGACGGGCGGGACTTCGGCGGCCGCTACCGCGTCGGTAAAGACGAAGGCCGCAGCGTGCATCGGCTCCCTCACAATAAGTCCGCCAAAGTTGTTGGTGGAGGTGGAGCCGATGGACAAAATTGCGGCGCTGGGCAAAGAGACCGACGCGGAGTTTTACAGCGATACAGGCCGTCGGGATTTTGCCAGGCGGGCGAGCCTGAGGGAGGAGATTGGCCGCCCGTCGCTGTCCGAGTGGGGACCGAGGCCGAGGACCTGTCGGGGAACTCCGCGGGCGAGTCCAGGGAGTCCACGCCCAGGGTGTCCACCGATACACCGGGTGGCATCCGCGATAGGCACCCCGCCATGGGGGCGAAGAGCGCCTGAAAGTCTCAAAATATTAGTAAAGAGGTAAAAGAATCGTCATCTTGAAACTACAAGACATCAGCGAGCTCGCTCTTCGTTCGATGAGTCCCGCCCAGATATGTGGTGAGCTGGAGCGGCGAGGAGGGCCGCGGAACCTGAGACCGCGGAGAAAAGGTTTAATAAGATTAACCAAGAGAACCTCGACAGGTACTCCAAGATGGAGACTAAAATGGAAAACTCCTGGCCGAGGTCGCCTCCACAAAGAAATGTTGGGCAGATGCGCGTCCCGAGGCGCTGGCGGAGATCCAAGGTTGTGGCGGCACCGGCGCCGCGTAATGAATTACGCCGAAGCGGCGGCGAAACCGAAGATAATGGTCGCCGCCGCGAAGACCCCTGGCTTCAAAACCGACCAGCATACCCTCATCGTGGCCTCTATTTGAAAACCACACCGCGGAGCAGGTTATAACGAAACTTCGCGGTGTGGTTGATGCCAGGAGATGGGGTGGCGGTGGACAGGATAAGGAAGGCCAGGGGACAAAAGGTTGTATTGAGTTGCTCTCTGTTGAGGACGCGAAGAAGATAGAGGACGCCGCCGACTTAAAAGTCGCCAAACCGGAAATGCGGCTCCCACCGTTATAATTCGACGTGCTGAAAATCAACTCGGACGAGGACATTGTTAGGTCGTTGAGGACCCAAAATCGACACCCATCCGAGGGTCCTGATTGGGAAAAGGTCAGGCCCGGGTATGCTACCGAGGGCACGTAATGACCTTGAGTGCCACCCGGTGCTCGAGGTCAGCCCTGAGCTGTATCATCGCCTGATTAAAGCCGGCTTTGTATACGTGGGGCTCCAAAGGCGCCCGGTATGGGACCAGTCCCTGTTGGTGCAGTGTTCGCGCTGTCTCGGATACGGACATGGCAAGCGTTTTGCAAAGAAGTGTCCGAGAGTGCGCACTGCGGCGGGGAGCACACTGGCGTAACATGCCGGGCCCGAAAGGATGGAGAGCCCCAAAATGCGTAAATTGTACAAAGGCTGGCTGCGACACCGCACATGGGGCGTTCAGCTCAGAGTGCAAGTGGAGCAAAATGGGATGATATGGCTCGGTCGAAGGTGGCGTACTGCAGCAGCAGGCGCCCTGGCTGCCGAAGACCGCACACATACGGCCGAGGGATCGTCGACCGAAGGATGCACTGACCGCGTATCTCTGCGGTTTATGCAGTCCAACTTGCAGCGAAGTAAATTAGCTACGACTGAGCTGCTCGTTGAGGCTGCAAGGCGAAAAATTGCGGTAGCCCATTGTTCAGGAACCCTATATTGGGAATATTGGCGAGCTGAGACGGTACCCGGGGTGCAGAGTCGTCCAAAGACGGCTCCGCGGAGGGGACCCGTCAAGCCGCCATAATGGTCCCTGAACAGCGACGTGGACGTCGAAGAGGATCAAACCCTCAACGGCGAAAACGTCGCAGCTGCCGTAATCAAAGCCGGAAACTGCAGAATTGGCGTCGTGTCGGTGTATTTCGAGGAGACATGCCCATCGGCCCGTACCTCGATCGCGTGCGATACGTCTGCTCAAAACTCGGGACCGATAAATCATCCTGGGGGCGATGTCAACGCGTGGAGTGTATGGTGGGGCAGCGAACGCAATGATGCGCGCGTGTCGATCTCTGCGACTTCTCGATTCTGAGGGGCTGCACATCTTGAACGAGGGCAATACGCCCACGTTCGAGGTGTATAGGGGATCGTCTCCTCAAGAGCGTGGTGGATGTGACTGCAGCCCGCTCTACTGGATAGAGCGGAGGAATGGCAGGTGGTCCGAGACGTAACATCCTCGGACCATAACGCGGTCACGTTCGCCGTGCGGGTGGAGGGACGATCCGGCCCTCGGCCTCTGGTACACGAGTCTACAATACGGCAAAGGCTCGATGGTCCGAGTTCGCAGCAGCCATGGATGCTGCTCTTAATGAACGGACTCTGACCACCGAGATGGTGAAATCTGTGGGCTCGTGCGACCAACTCGACGAGGTTGTTGAGACTTACACCGAATGCATCCGACAAGCTTGCGACGCTGCCATTCCACGTAAAAGCTCGAACACGCGTGGACTGAAACCCCTGGTGGAGTCCCGAGTTAGAGGCTGAAACGAGATGCGCGCACAAAGAAGCGGCGCATCCGAAATGCGGCCCCGGCAGGCGGGAGTACGTGGTCGGGGAGTATGTGCAGGCTAGGAGGTTTACGAAAGGGCAGTGGCTGAGGCAGACCACGAGCTGGAAACGGTTTTGCTCTGCACAGGATGGAGAGAGCCTGTGGGACGGCATCTACAGGGTCATCAGGGAAACGGGAAAACCGGGAGGATGTCCTATTAAAAACTGACTCGGGACAAGTAATAGGTCCGGACGAGTCAGCGACCCTCCTGGCGGAAACCTTTTTCCCTGATGACCGTGTCGATACTGACGATCCGTATCATACGGAAGTCAGAAGGCGAACCGACGGGAGTAGTCAACCACCCGAAGCTTCGGGGGATCTGCCCGGGGTGGACCCACCTTTTACCGGGGCTGAGATTAGGTTTGCTCTTAAAGCATTCCACCCTCGAAAGGCCCCAGGCATTGATGGGTTTACCTCGGACATATGCCAGGCTGCCATTTTCCGGGATCTGGGATTGTTCCTAGCGATGGCCAATAAGTGCCTTGAGCTGGGATACTTTCCCCGAGCCTGGAAGGTGGCGGCAATCAAGGTGATCCCAAGCCGGGTAAGGAAGACTACGCCCGTCCGAAGTCTTACCGTCCTATAGGTCTGCTCCCTGTGCTGGGCAAAACAGTGGAAAGGATGCTGGTCGGCGCCTCCAGTGGCACTTAATGCCAAAACTTCAGGCGACGCAGTATGGCTTCACGCCGCAGCGCGGACGGAGGACGCCCTTATGATCTGATGACACATATCTATCAAGAGTTAAATCTCAAAAAGATCATATTAATGGTGTCATTGGACATAGAGGGCGCCTTCGACAACGCGTGGTGGCCGGCGTTGAGACCCAGCTGCGCGCCCTTGGCTGCCCGGTGAACCTCCATGGCCTGGTCCGAGGCTACCTCGGGACCGGGAGGTAGTCGTCAAGTACGCTGGAGGGGAGTGCAGGAAAGGGACTTCAAAGGGTTGTATACAAGGTTCTATAGCCGGTCCAACCTTTGGAACCTGATCCTGGATTCCCTACCCGAGAACTCGGGGAACTCGGCGTATACGTGCAGGCGTTCGCGGATGATGTGGTCCTCATGTTCTCCGGACAGTCGGCTTCGTCGATCGAGGAGGCCAACCGCGCTCTAGCTCGCGTGCACTGCTGGGGAGTCAGAAATAAGCTGAGGTTCGCGCCATCGAAAACAAACTCGATGGTGCTGACCAAAAGCTGAAATATGACGACCCAGTGGTGCACATGAATGGCGAGCGGATTAGCTCGGTTGGCGAAATACGCCTCGGTCTGACCATAGACAAAAGCTGACGTTCATTCCTCATGTCGCCAAGGCTTGTAAAAGGCTACTAATATTTACAAGGGCTTAGCCCGAGCAGCCAAGGCGACGTGGGGTCTGAGTCCGGAGATCGTGAGGACCATATACATTACCGTGATAGAGCCTATCGTTCTGTACGCTTCGTGCGCTTGGGCACCGGCGACGAGGAAGCTCGGCGTGCGAAAGATGCTCGACGCTGTCCAGCGCAGCGTCGCTCTGAAGGCATGCCGGGCTCACCGTACAGTGTCCCTGCATTCCGCGCTCATCCTCGCGAGGCTGCTCCCTCAAGACATCAGAGTGAGGGAAGTGGCCTGGTTATACGAGGTTAAGCGCGGAAAAGATTTAGGGGACACTTTTGTCGACCGGGAGCTCGAGAGACCCGTGTATTTCGGCGATTTGCCTCACCCGCGCACGTGCCCGGAGGTACGAGAGCGTCGAGGACCTCGACCCCAGACGGTGGACCGTCTCGCCGTCGTCGGGCCGCGCATTTTACCGACGGTAGCCGCATCGAAGGCAAAGTCGGAGCGGCCCTGACGGAGTGGCGGGACGGTAGGAGACGTGGTACTGACGCTACGACTCGATCCCTTCTGCACGGTCTTTCAGGCGGAGATGGTCGCGCTGCAAAGGCGATACGGAGGGTGAAGAATGGTAAAGACGGGCTGGTCAACATTTTCAGTGACTCCAGGTCCTCCCTGAGGTATTGGCCGGCCCGAAGACCTATCACCCTCTGGCCCATGAAGCTAGGCGCGACATCTCCGAGATCGTTGCGGAAGGCAGGGCTGTGCGCTTATTTTGGGTTAGAGCGCATGCCGGAATCGCGGGAAACGAGCGTGCGGACGAGCTCGCCAGGCGCGCCGCCCTCACCAAGAAGACGGCAGCGGACTATGACAGGTTTCCGCTGTCGTACGCGAAAAGGGTGATTAGGCGGCGAGCCTGGAAGAGTGGCAGGAACGATACGCCGAGGAGGCACAGGTGAAATCACCAAATGCTTCTTTCCCCGAGTGGAACAAGCGTACCGGGTCCTCCGAAAAACAGAAATGACGTCCCACTTGGCGCAAACCCTTACGGGACATGGCGGGTTCTCACAGTACCTACATAGGTTCAAACTGAAGGACTCGCCATACTGCGCCTGTGATCCCGCTAAAATCCAGGACGTGCTGCACGTTCTCGAGGAATGTCCAATGTTTCTGCGGGAGCGTGTGGCACTGGAAACGGAGATTGGCGTCATTGTCGGGAGGGGGGAGTTTCCAACAATAGTTGAAGACGACCACAAAAGGGCAAAATTTTTTAATTACTGCTGCAAAGTAGTAGAAAGATGCTCTAAATTAAATAGAAATTAAAAGGGAAGGAATATAGGAATATAGGAAACTAAAATGTAAGGATCGAGTAACAGAGTGATGGATTGTTTAAGGGTAAATGAGAATAGGGATGGTAGGGAAATATGTATAAATATTATAATGTAATAGGTTAAGCAATTTATGTAATAGATTAAGAAAAAATGTAATAGATTAAGCGATTTATGTAAGAGGGTTAAATGAATAAAAAAAAAAAAACCTAACCTAACCTAACCTAACCTCGTGACCGCATGCAGTTCACCCCTAAAAGGTAGAGTCGATAAATTGGAGAGTGGACAGAACGGCAACAACATCGGACCACAACGCGATCGTGTTCAACCTGCGTCCAAGCGGGCTCATAAAACCCATGGAGCCGATAACCACGCGCAGATACAACACGAACAAAGCAGACTGGACTGAATTCTGTCTACAGCTCAGAAATACTCTTCAGAAGTACGGAATTGCCGAAAAAGGTCGAACGAACGAAGAGACCTGAGGATTTAAAGCGAACAGCAGAGAATACATAGCTGCTATCCAGGAAGTCTGTGAAGAAATATTTCCGAAGATAGGACAGAGGAAACAAAAGCGAATCCCCTGGTGGACAGCGGAACTAAGCGCTCTAAAAAAGACGTCTTGCGCAAAAAGAGGAGAATCCGCACAGCCCCACGAGAAAAAGGCCAATCGAAGATTACCCTACGGCCAAGACGATATACACTCAGAAGCCGAAATAGCACAGACAGAAAGCTGGAAAGAGTAGCACGACCCAGGACAAGGAAAGCATGTGGGACAAAGTATACAGAGTAATAAGGAATAAAAAAGGTAGACTGCCGACACATTGCTGAGAAACTCTGAGAAACACATTACCCCGACGACTCTGTATCGACGGATATGCCATTCCACATCCAACGAGAGAAGGATAGAAGACAAACCTGTAGAAGGCCTAAGACTGTCGGAAGATGATCCACCGTTCACATTGTGGAACTAAAGGCAGTCCTGAGAGAGTTATCCGAAAAGGCTCCGGGACCAGACGGCCTGACGGCAGATATCTGCATAGCGGCGATAGAGAGCGAGATGGAAGTATTTCTAGCGATAGCCAATAAATGCCTGGAATTGGCTTACTTCCCCACGCACTGGAAGACCGCACATGTCGTCATAATACCGAAACCTGGAAAGAGGATTACACCCTCCCGAAATCCTACAGGCCGATAGGTCTACTACCGATCCAGGAAAGATAGTGGAAAAATTAATGATAGGCCGAATCCAATGGCACATGCTTCCTTCACTCAGTCCTAAGCAATACGGGTTCATGCCACAGCGAAGCACGGAAGATGCCCTCTACGACCTCGTTAATCATGTCAAAAGGAGATAGAGCAAAAAGCGGTACTCCTTATTTCACTTGATATAGAGGGCGCCTTCGACAACGCATGGTGGCCAGCACTAAAACACAGCTCATCGACAAAAATGCCCGGGTAATCTATACCAAATGGCATGTTCGTACCTCACAGAGCGGAAAATAACGGTCAATTACGCAAGAGAAACGGTCACAAAATCCACAAACAAAGGTTGTGTCCAAGGATCCATATGTGGACCGACCTTCTGGAATATAATCATCGACTCGCTTCTTCAAAGACTGACCGACGCAAAGGTACACTGTCAGGCATTTGCCGACGATGTAGTCCCCGCTTCGAGTGAATCGAGCTCCACAATAGAAAACGCCGCCAACGAAGCTATGAAAATCGTCACAAAATGGGGTTCCGAAAATAAGCTGAATTTCGCACCACAAAACACAAGCTATGGTGCTAACGAAAAGCTGAAATTTCAAAACCCCACCATACAGATGGCGGGCCCCAAATCAACCTAGTCGAAGAGATAAAGGTGCTCGGCCTAATAATAGACACGAGGCTAAACTTCCGGTCACATGTAGCGGCAGTCTGTAAAAGTCTATCGAAATCTACAAGCGACTAGCCTGCAGCGCAAAAGTAACATGGGGTCTGAACAGCGAAATAATAAGGATCATATACACAGCAGTGATCGAACCCATCATGATGTACGCATCGAACACATGGGCTCCGGCGACCGAGTTAGAAATGATCAGATCGGCTCTAAGCTCGCTTCAAAGAGGTTTTGCCATCAAGATCTGTAGAGCCTACAGAACGGTCTCACTCACCTCAGCTATGATCCTTGCAGGCTTACTTCCACTGGACCTCAGAATACGGGAAGCGGAGGCGCTGTACAAAGCAAAAAGGATTATCGATGGACTATCTTCCACCAGGAAAGAGCTAGAAAAGGACATTGCAAACACTGAGAGGCCACACCCCGCAAAAGCAATGTCCATAGAATACGAGCTCGTAGACGAATCGGATCCCGATCCCCTGGAAAATTGCCGGCCCGCAAATCTACACGGACGGCAGCAAAATTAACGGAAGGGTCGGAGCAGCGATCACCTGGTGGACGAACGATACAGAATCGGAATACCAAACTCTCAGTCTACATCCTTCATGCTCAGTATATCAAGCGGAAATGTACGCCCTGTATAGAGCAGTTGCAATGGTTAAAGCCAGTCGAGAGAGTAGTGAACATTTTGAGTGACTCGAGATCATCACTGGAACTCTTGAGAAACTCAAGAGCGGGACATACATTAGCGCACGCAATAAGGGACAAGTACAAGAAACGCTAACGCTGAAGGAAAAGAAATCCGCTTCTACTGGCTGAGAGCACACGTGGGTACAAAGGGCAACGAAAGAGCATATGAACTGGCAAAAATCGGTAACCAAAAGACTGATGCCAACTATGATTACGAGAAAATTCTTTATCCTGGGTAAAAAGCAAAATAAGGGAGGAGATGATTCTGAAATGGCAAACACGATACGACTCCTCCCAGACCGGTGCAATAACGAAAACATTCTTTCCTGACGCAAAGAAAGCATACGCAACGATCAGGAAATTGAAGCCAACACCGGTCCAGACACAAATATTCACAGGACACACGGGAATAGCGGAGTACCTGCACAGATTCAAACTCTTACAGAGCCCGAGTTGCGAGTGCGACGCCGATAAAATCGAATCAGTATGGCACATAATCCTTGAATGCCCCAGGTATGAAGTTGCACGCTACGATCTCGAACACAAAATCGAGACAAAGCTGGAAAACAAAAATGCACGAAATAATGGAGAACCCCGAAAAAAGAGTGGAATTCTTGTCATTCGCAGAGAAAGCCTTCCGGGAAGCCACATCCAGACATAGATCCATGAACCGAAAGCGCAATGAAGAAACACCTCCAACTGCGCCGACTTCAGCCCCAACACAAAAACCCCAAGAGAATCCCGAAAACGAAGCTACAACACTGCGCACGACGACAACGGAAAGAATGTTACGTTGCGCAGAAACAGCAGGAAAGCCTGGGATACGAACAAGGGGAGTGGCACTGTTCATGGACGAAAACACGGAAAGGCTAGGAATAGGCTTTGAAGCCCATGGGAAAGAGCAGCGTTTCACTTTCGCCAGGACTTGCCAACCTCATAAACGGCAGTACCAGTAAAACCATCCTAAAAGGAAAACCTTTGATTCGCTAGAACAACTAGTAATCGAAGGTGAATCCTGCAGAATGGTACGGACCAGAAACAAGATCGTCCTACTATTCACATGGACCGAGGATACACCGTTTATCCAGGCAAGTAAAGTACTACAAAACTAAGCGAAAGTGAACAGGCAACACCCCGAGTGATAAGCATAGACTCTATGTCAGTCGGCTACGAAAAAGGCAATGTCGAAGATTATCTTGGAAGCATAGCAGCCTCCGAGAAACACAAGATCGTAATGTATGAAGATCGAGGAGAAAATCTCAGTTTTCTTCACAAATACGATCCGGCATGCTCAACGACACCGATTGACAGCTGGGGACATCCTGTCAAGGACCCAGAAGAAATGAGCGGCTCGGAGCGTCTCCGAAAGCAAATCCAAGCTGAAAAGGAGACAAAACACCGCGAAGCGAAAGAGCTAGCCCGCGAGCAACGCCCGAGACCGGTAAAAACTGGAAAACTTCTTTCGTGCATTTAATGCAGGAATAGCCACAAACTTAAGGCATTCACCAGCAAAAGCGAGTGTTCGACAACAGAGGACAAGGAAAAGCCTCGACATCTAAAAAGATAACGAACGATTCACCAAAGTCTAGCCCGAAACCCACAAAGGCCGACCTAGGAGAAGTCAAACCTCCGTCGTTATGCCTGTCGAGAACTGAAAGACCACATGAGGAACGCCTTCCTCGAGTTCGCTGCACTAACAATAGCGATACAAGATGTCACCCAAACAATGTAAAAACATTCTGAACATATACAAGAAAGGGGACATCGAACAGCTAAAACGAAAACTCGAGGAAAACGAAGGCACCATATACAACAATAAGTCGTCCCAATACATACTCGGAGACGCAAGACAAAACATGGCGGCCTACAATGACACATGCGGACTCGTATATCTTGACGAACAGGCAACGAAAATCACAGGCAAGGCCAAATACGAAACTCCAGAAAACGATCCAATAGTGGTAATGACCAGAGACACAAAGGTAGCCTTGGAAGAAAGAATCCTGAGAACGATGAAAAAAACTTTCAAAGGAAAACGACCAAGACTACTCGGAAACATTTACCGACTGGGAAACACCGAAAATTACATGGATCAACGGAGTACCTGGATGTGGGAAAACAACGTGGATCGTTCAAGAATTTGACAATAAAAGGGATTGCATAGTCACCGCGACCATTGAAGCAGCAGAAGACCTAAAGCGAAAACTGGCCAACAGAATAGGAGCCGAAGCAACGACCAGAGTGCGCACGATGGCTTCTATATTAGTGAACGGGTTCAAAGAACACACACACAACCGTCTCCTAATCGACGAGGCTATGATGAACCACTTTGGCGCAATAATAACGGCCGCTCTGCTGGCCAAGGCCAAGGAACTGCTGCTTATCGGCGACATAAATCAAATCCCTCACATAGACAGACACAATGTCTTTCCGATGAGCTATGAAAAGCCAAATGCTGTAGCAAAAGTCTCCCGAGAACTGCTACGATCTTACAGAAACCCCATGGATGTGGCATATGCCCTCAACGAAATTTATAGCGGCATATACTCCACACAGGAAGGGACCCGATCATTGACGATGGATGGTTATGACATAAACAAACTCTCCGTATCACTACCTCAAACGCTCTACCTGGCCCACACAAGCTGGCAAAACAGAGCTAAAAGCCATGGGATGCGGACAAGGTAAAGAATCGAGAGTGTTAACTATCCATGAAGCGCAGGGTCTAGCCTCAAAAATGTGGTAATAGTAAGAACAGCGTCGAAGAAAGCAGAAATTTACAACAGCATTCAACACGCGGTCGTAAATCACGCGTCACACAGAAAATTGTATTTACCTTACGGTAAATTGCAGTGACGCGATAGGGAGACTCATACAAAGGGCTAACAATGCTACATCGGAACGAATAATAGAGTACAACGCCAAGATGGCAATAAGATCCCGGGACATAAACTCGGTCAGAGAAATAACCAAACACCGAAGAAAGCCGGAACAGTACTGACCGGGTAAATAAAACACCGGATCAAAGCAAAGAAAGGCGTCAATTTAGAAACGAAGCGGACAAAAAAATGGCGTTCCACACACAATGACATCCCAATGCGCGGTGTCAGAGCGGACGGGTTGCCCGGCTCCCTCTAAAATGGTTGAGCTGGACAATGGCTGACCGTCCTGTCGTACTCGTGAACGGGTGCCGTGCAACAGGGACAAGGACCGCCATCACGAAGAAAAACAGTGAAACAGTGTTTAAAACAATAAACAAATAAAAATTTAATAAAGTGAAAGACATATAAATTGTGAGAGTGACAGATAAGTGGTTGCAGAACAGTACAGCAAACAAACTAACACACTGACAAATGAACAATGCCAGTAACAAAGGTGCGGAACATAAGAGTCTGCAGAATGTAGTAAAACAATAAAAAAAAAAAAAACCTAACCTAACCCAATCACAAGCCAACCGCCGCGCTGGAGCATTGAAAACGCGAGTCTGCACGCAAAATCGTGTTAAATCGCTAAACAAATTGGATTGCAGTGTTTTATACATCATTAGATGCGCGCTTCAAAGCTGTGCACAACAGTGTAAATGCCAGTGAAATCGGCCGAGAAATAAAGTTTTTAGAGCCGAAAAAGTTTTAGTGAGAAGTGAAAAGTGCCAAAATCTCCGAAGAGCGATCGACGACACCCCTTTTTTGGGACGTCGTTGTGAGCGTATTGCCGAGGTGCACCTGCCTGGTGACTGCGGGATTTTTCCTGTGGCCCATTCCCGTGAAATCCGGGAAAAACCACTAACTACCCACAACTACGTGTCCACGTGGTTGCGGTCGCAGCGAGAAGAGAGTGACACCGGTCGACGCGCCTTGGCAGCAGCTACGGTGCGACACTTCGGGCTGCCCTCTGTGACAATAAATCACGGAGCAACGGAGAAAAAATCGACGCTGAGGGTAGTACGAAAAACCTATCAAGTTCGTTCTGCTGTCGAAACTAGCTGCAAAAGCGTCTTCGCACGAGAGGGAAGGCTCCTACGACGCCCTAGACCCGGTACTGTCTCTTTTCACACATTTTTTGGACTTTAAGTGAAAATTTTCGCGCTGTGTTTTTTGGTCGAAATAAGGTTTTAGCCATTAAAAAATAGTGAAATATTATAATAAACGCTGGCTAAACGTAATATTCAGTAGTAGAACAATTATTTTGTAAAATTAGACTATTTTAAATTTAAGTTTGGTTAAATAAGATTGAAATTGAAGTAAATTGTCGTATTCTTTAGTAGTTGAGTAATTGTATAACACTTATACTATAAAAAATTGAAATTCTTGATATTCTTGGCTCTGTACTGTATTTTACTGACTGTGCTACTTCAGGGCACAGTGGAAAAGCACAATTTGTTTTTGATGTCAAATATTTTATTTTTGGAAAAAATTTTGTTTTTAGCTATTAGTTGTTAGTAATATATATTAAGTACTGGCGGTTACTAATAAAAAGTTCTTATAAATTTCTGTGAGCTGCATCTCGGGCAGGGGCCGACATCTTTTAAACCGGGCCTCAGAAAAATACGGGACTAGTGGCAGGCGGTCAAGTAAAGCCTGCACTATAACGAGAGGCATTTTTCCAAAAAAAATCAAAAAATTTTTGAGGGTAGATTTTTCGGCAAAAACTAAAAATCGCGATATCTCAAAAACCGTAAGAGATATCGCAAAAATAACAAAATTTTCGCTTCTCTTATGAGAAGCGGTTTGTGCACTAGACTCCCGATAGAGCATACTCGCGTTGTCCTCCCACAAAATTTTTTGGAAACCTAAAAAAATTTTTATCTTAGAAAAGTTTTGCCGACTTGCTCGAACAGGGGCTGAGTGCCGGGGGTCATCCGACAACCGAATTCGATATTTTGAGTCCCTTCCACTTGCCCCCCTTTGAGATACAGGTCGAAATAAAATTGATCTGGAACGACTCGGGAGGTGTTTTTAAATCATCTGAAACCAACTTTTTATAAAAACTTGTATATTTCGGATATCACTTTTTTAATTGAAAAAAGACCCTCATAGGGAGACTCAGGGGGTCCAACAGCATCCAATGAGCTAATTTTTCACAAAAAATAAAATTCAATTTGAGGGTAGAAATTAGGACCAAAAACTTTGAACTGCGATATCTCGGAAACCGTAAGAGATATCGCAAAAATAACAAAATTTTCATTTCTCTTACGAGAAGCGGGTTTCTTGGGGCACAAGCCCGAGGTGCATGTTTTGTTCTCATTTACCGCCTAAAAAATTTTTTTGTTGAGAATCTATGTTGAAAATATATGTACACTATTGGTTGATGTTTAATTGCTGGAAATTGTATTTACTGTTATAATTGTGATTGTTTTGTTATTGTTTCCATTGTTGAATTGTTCTGACTGCCCCAATAGGTTTTAAGTTGTTATAAATTAATTTTGACATTTATATAAAAAAAAAAAAAATTTATACACCTGACATTTATATATAAAATTTATACACCTGACATTTAGATACATATTATAGCTAGGATAAGTTGACATCAAATTCAAATTTATTGTTTATACCTTGGTTAATCAGAAATATTTTAATTTATTATTACTTGATTTAAATTTAATTGATAACTTATTATTCCCTTGACATCTATAAATTGCCTACTGACATAAACCTTGAAAATTTCTTATTATCTCGAACGAATAAAGTTGACAAATCTCCTGTCCTTTTCATCCCTTTGCAGAATTAAAAGTATAAAAAGTAATAGTCGAGTAGAAATTGATCAAAATGAGCAGGAAGGTCGCGGAAGCGATGCCACGGAGGGAGGACGTGCCCACTAAACGGGGCGAAAGAGGGGCTAGTGCGAGATCGGAGTCTAGCGTCCCGCCACCAACAGCGAGGCAAAAGGCCGGGGCGATAAGAAAGGCTGTCGCCGCGAAACGACAGGGAACCCCGATTTCACCCGGAAGCGGAGGGAAGCCCCTGACGGCGAGCGGAGAAAAGGTTACCCAAAAAGAGCTACCCGCCCCGGCACCAAAATCGCGACCAAGAGTCGCGCTGGCCGCAGGGGTGGACGGCATTGAAACGCCGAAGCGGGCGGAAACGCCGGAGGGGGCTTTCGTCGCAGTGGAAGCCGTCGGGGAGTTTGCGGGGCGGCTGAGCCTCCTCGACGAGATCGCCCGGCCATCTCCGTTGGCCTCAAAGAGCCCTAGGCCACCCGAGCCGTCGATCGGAACACCGAAGCGAAGCTCCTGTGAAAAGTCTGGCACAGAAGAGGAGTTCGGTGCCATTAATAGAGCTGCAACCAAAATAGTGTGCCTCGCAAGAGATGCGAAGGACGAATTAGAGGCACTACGAAACATTAGCAAGGAGGTCAAGACCTCCGTATGCAACAAGCTGCAGATTATTACCGAGCTTACTCTTCGCTTAGAAGAATCGCGCTCCAGATACATGTTCGAAGTGGAGCGAGAAAAAGCCGGGCGAGCGCAGGCCATGGAAGAAGCCGAGAGACGGCTACGAAGAGAAAGCGAAAAGTGCAATAACAAATATAAAATAATAGAGGCCAACATCGAAAATATGGCGGCCGAACTAAAGAAGACGCGGGACGCTATAGAGAATATGGACATGCCCCGGAAAGATGGAAGGGCTCCGGAAAACTCTTGAAGAGAAACCGAAAACATATGCGGCGGCGGCTGCAAAACCGAAGCCGTCAGAAGCCGCTAAGCCGCAGACTCCTGGCCTAATGACAACTCCGACCCACACAATAATAGTCTCGTCAAGATGCGCCAACCACACGAGTGACCAAGTGGTCAAAGCAATCAGGGAGGTGGTTGACGCCAGAGAGATGGGAGTCGGAGTGGACAGGGTAAGAAAGGCCAGGAATCAGAAAGTCGTCCTGAGCTGCGCGTCTCAAGAAGCGATAAAACGTATTGAGGCGCGCATAAAAATCAGAAGCAAGGACCTACAGGTTACAAAGCCGGAGCCCGCTCTCCCACTGGTTATTATCCGGGATGTCCTGAAAATCAACTCCGATCAGGACATAGTCGACTCGCTGAGGGGACAAAACAGCCACATAACTGGAGGTCTCGAATGGGAAAAAGATCGTGGCGCGTGTCCGCTACCGAAAGCGCGCAAGAAACCCTCTGGAATGTCACCCAGTTCTGGAGGTTTCACCTGTGCTATACACCCGCCTCATAAAAGCCGGCCACATATATGTGGGGCTGCAGCGAAGACCGGTGTGGGATCAATCGCCCCTAGTACAGTGCTCGCGCTGCCTCGGATTCGGCCACAGCAAGAAATATTGCCGAGAAAAGGCAGATAAATGCGCGCACTGTGGAGGCGACCACACCGGTCTTTTGTGCCAAGCACGCAAAAACTCCCAGCCCCCTAAGTGCATAAATTGCACCCGTGCCGGCTGCGAGGACGTCGCACACTCGGCATTCAGCCCGGAGTGCGGCGTCCGAGCCAAATGGGATAGGATAGCACGGACAAAGGTCGCGTACTGCTAGCGGCGGGCGCCACGGATACCCGAAACTGTACTCACATGGCCGATGGTTTGTCGACGGGGACAAACACTGACCGCGCATCTCTGCGGTTCGTCCAATCCAACCTGCAGCGGAGTAAGCTTGCTACTTCAGAGCTGCTGGTTGAAGCGGACAAGCGCAAGATCGCAGTAGCCCTAGTCCAGGAGCCCTATGTGGGAAACATTGGCGAGCTGAGACGGTATTCCGGATGCAGAGTAATCCAGAGGATGACTCCGCGCATCGGACCTGTCAAAGCCGCCATAATCATCCTGGACAGTGACGTCGACGTCGAGGAGAACCAGACACTCATCGACGAAAACGTCGCAGCTGCTGTGATCAAAGCCGGAACTGCAGAATTGGCGTCGTGTCGGTGTATCTCGAAGGCGACAAGCCAATCGGCCCATACCTCGACCGCATTAAATGGGTCTGCTCAAAGCTCGGGACAAACAAAGTCATCTTGGGAGGTGACGTAAACGCGTGGAGCGTGTGGTGGGGCAGCGAGCGCGATGACGCGCGAGGTGCGGAGCTCTGCGACTTCTTCGATATGGAGGGGCTTCACGTACTCAACGAAGGGAATATCCCGACGTTCGAAGTATACAGGGGGGACCGTCTATTCCAAAGTGCGGTCGACGTGACGGCGTGCAGCTCCGCTCTACTGGATAGAGCGGAAAAATGGCAAGTGGTCCGGGGTGTCACATCCTCGGATCATAACGCCGTCACATTCGAAATACGCACCGGAGGGCGGCCCGGCCCTGGGCCCTTCCGCGGTACACGAGTCTACAATACAGCAAAGGCTCGGTGGTCGGAGTTCCTGCTGGCGTTCGACAACGCTAAGCAGGAGCGGGCCTGACTGCCGAGATGGTGGAATCTGTGGACTCGTGCGACCAACTCGATGGAGTCGTGGAGTTGTACACGGAATGCGTTAGGTGCGCATGTGACGCTGCCATACCGCCAAAGCGCTCGACGCGAAAAGTAAAACTCCCCTGGTGGAGTCCCGAGCTCGAGGGGCTGAAAAAGGATGCAAACACCAAAAAACGGCGCATCCGAAATGCAGCCCCCAGCAGACGCCCACACGTGGTCGAGGAATATGTGAGAGCCAAGGAGGTTTACGAACGGGCAGCAGCGGATGCGCGGACGGCCAGCTGGAAGCGGTTTTGTTCAACCCAGGACAGGGAGAGCATGTGGGACGGTGTTTACAGGGTCATCAGGGACACTGGGGGAAGCCGGGAGGACGTTCTATTGAGGGACGACTCAGGAAGGGTTTGCAACCCGGATGAGTCCGCTGCCCTCTTGGCAGAAACCTTTTTCCCTGGTGACCAGGTGGACACCGATGGTCCGCACCATGCGGAAATAAGAAGACGAACCGATGGGATTGGTTGTCCACCGGAGGCTTTGGATGTCCTGTCCGGGGTGGATCCGCCGTTCACCGGAGCCGAATTAAAAATAGCTCTAAGAGCTTTCAACCCTAAAAAGGCTCCCGGGATTGACGGATTCACATCGGACATTTGCCAGGCTGCCATCTTGCGGGACCCGGGACTGTTCCTAGCCGTGGCAAATAAGTGCTTACGGCTGGGATACTTCCCACGGGCGTGGAAGGTGGCGGCCATAAAGGTGATACCGAAGCCAGGCAAGGATGACTATTCCCGTCCGAAGTCATACCGACCCATAGGCCTTCTCTCTGTAATGGGAAAAAACCGTGGAAAGGATGCTCGTCTGCCGCATCAAATGGCATATCATGCCGAAGCTGCAGGCGAGACAGTATGGTTTCATGCCGCAGCGCGGGACGGAGGACTCCCTGTATGATCTGATGACACACATCTACAATGAGCTAAGTCTTAAAAAGATTATACTGATGGTGTCATTGGACATCGAGGGGGCCTTCGATAACGCGTGGTGGCCGGCCATAAGAAACCAACTGCTCGCCCACAAATGCCCGGTAAACCTCTACGGCATGGTAATGGGTTACTTGAGAGACCGGGAGGTTGTGGTTAGATACGCCGGAGGGGAGTCAAGGAGGATGACTTCGAAGGGTTGTATACAGGGCTCGATAGCCGGTCCAACCTTTGGAATCTCGTCCTGGACTCCCTACTCCAGAACTCGGGGACCTCGGCGTATACGTGCAGGCGTTCGCGGACGACGTGGTCCTTATGTTTTCCGGACAGTCGGCCTCAGTACTGGAGGCGGAGGCTAACCGGGCACTGGCCCATGTGAGCGGTTGGGGCGATCGGAACAAGTTGAGGTTTGCACCATCCAAAACAAACGCGATGGTGCTTACCAAAAAACTAAAGTTCGACGTCCCGACCATATGCATGGGCCACACGACAATTGCTCTGGTTGACGAAATCCGCCTCCTGGGTCTAACGATCGACAAGAGGCTGACGTTCGTGCCCCATGTGTCCAAGGCGTGTAAAAAGGCTGCCAACATTTACAAAGGCATAGCCAGGGCGGCCAAGGCCACATGGGGATTGAGTCCGGAGATAGTGAGGACGATTTACGTCGCCGTGATAGAGCCTATCGTCATGTACGCATCGTGCGCTTGGGCACCGGCGGCAAGTAAGCTCGGCGTGCGAAAAATGCTTGATGCTATACAGCGTAGCATCGCATTAAAGGCATGCCGGGCTTACCGAACAGTCTCTCTTCATTCCGCGCTGATCCTCTCAAGGCTGCTCCCTCTGGACATAAGAGTGAGGGAAGCAGCCTGGCTATATGAGGTAAAGCGCGGAAAACATTTGAGAGACATATGTGCCGACCGGGAGCTCGAGAGCCCCGTGGATTTCTGCGAATTGCCGCACCCCGCGCACATTCCCGAGCTCGGGTTCGAGAGTGTGGAGGACCTGGATCCGACAACGATGGACCGACTCGCCATAGTCGGGCCGCACATATATACCGACGGTAGCAAAATCGAAGGTAAGGTCGGTGCGGCCCTGACGGAATGGCGGGACGGGTGGAATCCGGGAACTCCGCATATCGACTCGAGTCCTTCTGCACGGTATTCCAGGCAGAAATGTTCGCCCTGCATCGGGCAATTAAGAGGGTTAAAAGGTAAGGATAGACTGGTCAACATCTTTAGTGACTCAAAGTCATCGTTGCAGATGTTGACCGGTCCCACTATAACCCTCTAGCCCATGCAGCGAGGCGGGACATACTGGATATCGTTGCGGAGGGTAGGGAGTGCGCTTGTTTTGGGTGCGAGCCCACGCGGGAACCGCGGGAAACGAGCGTGCTGACGAGCTCGCCAGAAATGCCGCCCTTAAAAAGGAGACGACAGCGGACTATGATCGTTTTCCGCTGTCGTTCGCCAAAAAGGCGATTAGGGCGGCGAGTTTGGACGAGTGGCAAAAGAGATACGCCGAGGGAAGCACTGGTGATATAACCAAGTGCTTCTTTCCCCGAGTGAAAGAGGCGTACGGGGTCCTCTCGCGGGTCAGTATGACGCCCCTCTTGGCGCAAACCCTCACGGGACACGGCGGATTCGCCCAGTATCTACATAGATTCAAGCTGGCGAGTTCGCCTTACTGCGCATGCGCCCCGGACAAGACTCAGGATCTGCTGCACGTTCTGGAAGAATGTCCGATCTTTCTGAAGGAGCGTGCGGAGACCGAGGTGGGCATTGGCGTCCAAATCCTGAGGGAGAACTTCCCCGACCTCTTAAAGGATGACGAAAAAAGAAAAATTTTCTTCACTTTCTGCGAGGGGGTAGTAAGGAGGGTCGGTCGGAAAAACGGGTCGACGGCAAATTTTAACAGTTAAAAGGCCAAAACGGCTGTGACAGTACTCTTTGGTACTTTTGTATAAGCGCAGTCTTGGTTGACACGGGAATATTAAGGAAAATTTTGACAAATGACGAATATGGGTATAAATAAAGCAATATAACAAATAAGTAATAAAATTGTACATAGGTTAAGTAAGAGTTATGTTATAAATTTAATATAGTGAATAAGTTTAATAAAGTAATTAATTAAGTTGGAAAAGAAAAAAAAAAAATAAAAAATGAATACATACAAAAAAAAAAAAATTATAACATATACTAAAAAAAAAAAAGTCTTAAATTTGAAATTCCCAAACACACCAAGTCTGCCAGGCTGCAAAGAGATGAACGAACCTGAGAACAAAGTATAAAAGAGCTGTCGTGTGCTGTGCGACAGGAAAACAAAAACCTAACCTAACCTACCTGACCTGACCTGACCTGACCTGACCTGACCTGACCTGACCTGACCTGACCTGACCTGACCTGACCCTGACCTGACCTGACCTAACCTAACGTCTGCAACCACACGCCATCGCGGACTCCACGAAAACTGTGCGTTCCGCTTGTTAAATCGGCAAAATCACGAAAATTACTGGATTGCAGTGGAAAGTGTTTTATTATGTGCAGAAAGCTGCGGCAAATTTAGTGGTATAAAATAGAAAAAAATTGAATAAGTAAGAAAAAATTTTTTTCAATGAAAAAGTGTTCAAAAAGTGAAAAAGTGCCCCGATCTCGTAAAGCGTTTGTGACCCCAGGTTTCCTGGTGTCATTCGACGCGTCTTGGCGAGCTACACCGACAATGTTAAAACCAGATTTTCTCGTAGCGTTTTGGAGAAATAAATAAAAACCGAAAAACACGTGGCCGCGAGGTCCTGGTTCGGGACGTCCGGGAACGGTGCGCCATATCGGCAGAAGCGGGCGCGCTGACGACGAGTTCAACGCCGTATCCCGCTCATTTGTACGACTTCCGGTTCCGGGGCGCGCCTCGGAAAACCAAATTTGGTGAGCGGCGATCTCTTCCCGGGGATATGTCGGAAACAAGATCGACGACCCCGGTTTTAGGCGATTGATCGCGCCCCATCGGGAGAACAGGCGTGCCGAAGCCGAAAATTTTCTCGTGGCCCGTTCCTGAGGAATCGGGAAAAACCGGAACCACGTGGCCACGAGTCCCGGTTCCCGGAGTCCCAGGACGACGCGCGCGACACGTCGGGTGATACGGGCGCCGAGGCGAACCAGAACTGTTTACCGCTCGCCTCTACGACGCGTGGTTCCCGAGCGCGGGTCCAAAACCAAATTAGGTGAGAGCTATAGGTACCCGGGGTTATTCCGGAAACGGGATCGGGGATAAAGTGACACATAGATAAGTTTGTCCGCCCATTGGCGCTACGTGTGTGCCGTTTTTCCGAGCTCTCACGTGGCCCGTTCCCGGAAAAATTCGGGAAAACCATAAACCGCGTGGCCACGAGGTTCCCGAAGGAGGGGACCTAGAGGGTCGGGAGACGGCTCAGATTGAGCGGCTGACGGTGGCGATTCCGGCGGTATCTTCAAAATTAAAATCGGACAATAAATAGGAATTTTATTATAGATACAAACTTTATACAAATTTCATTATTATTATCATTATTTCCTATTTTCAATTTTAATTGATTATTTATTATCAGGAGCTGTAAAGAGAGTGATAAGATCGTGTTTGATTAAGAGTATAAAATTTTTGGTGGAAAAAATATTTAAACCATTATTCATTATATCATTAATGGTTCCGTGAGGCCCGTACTATAACAGTGCTAAAAAGGTCTATACTGGATATATGTTTTATTGACTGTGTTTATCATTATTGAACCTTTAGTTGCTAATTTTTGCAAATTTTGGATAATAATTATTTTATAGATTGTATTGTTAATATTGATATTTGTTTTTATCATTACTTAATTATTTTCATTATTAAATTTGATTATTTTGAATATTAATTATTTGCCATCTTATTATTTTAAATTTAAAGTTTATTTTATATAGATATTAATGTGGATTAATAATTGTAAATCACTATTACACTTAATTGTTAAATCTAAATTCTTGAATCTGTGTATTATTAAAAATCTTAAATATTAAATTATCTATCTAAATTATATTAACCTAAATTTGTTTATCATTTTATATTATTTTGTTGTGTATATAACATTATTTTAAGACACTATTATAGATCAAACATATATGAATTGTTTTCACAGTTAATGAATTTTGATGTACAGTATAGGGGTGTTGCGAGGAATTCATTAATTTTACCATTGTATTATTTTGCATTTTGGAGGGTAGAAATTTTTCTTTCTTATCTAGTGAAGCAAAAAAAATAATTGATTAACTGAAATTGTGATATCGAAGTTATTTTGTTTCCTGCATTTTGACATACTATTCTGCTTGTTGCACAAAGGGTTGGATACTTTAATAATTTAATTTTAATTTGTTTTGTTTTTTCACAGTTACGTAATTGAATAATTAATATTGACATTTTACGGTTTAACATCATAAATATTGGACTTATTGTGTGGGAATTAATCAATGTATTGCTTTTAGTGATTGCGTGACTGACTATTTGACATTTCAAAGTTATATTGATTATTGGACTGTGAGAGTTTATAATATAACTTCATAATACAAATCTGGCCGGCTTGTGGCTAGATTAACGATAGAATAAATTTGAGCCTATCGAGCTGAGTAATCCGCTTCGATCGAGACCTATCTCGAGGCGATCGGATCACGGGAAGGGACGAAAACATCAAAAGGGCCGCCGGTTGAACCGACGGCTTAACTTTGCCTCGACCCGTGAGAGGTGTGAGGTCGCCTCGTCTGGCGTATTATTATATTTTGAATTAATTGCTGTTCATAATTAGGCATAGTTAAATTGTTGTACATATACTTTGATTTTTGAAAATTGATTAATAATTTTATTTTAAACTTTTCACTACATTGCTTCCTATAAGTAGATATTAAAATTTTATTATTGCTCTTGAAATCTGACATAAATTGATTGAATTATTTCCCCATAAATTGACATTAATTGGTTGTGCATTAAAATCTAATATTTTAATATTTTGCTTTTATAATTGCGTGGTTGATTATTAAATATTTCGGGATTGATATTTTAATTGATTGATTGCTTTCTGCAGTTGATTTTTGATTGTTACGTTGCATTTTGGAGGGTAAAAAAGAAAAAAGAGAAGAGGAAAAGAGTCCACTACTGAAATCTATCTACTGAAACGAAAAGTAATAAATTGATTGAAGGTTTGATATTGAAGTTTTTTCGTTTCCTGCATTTTGACATATTTATTCTGCTTGTTTTACACTAAGAATTGGATATCTTAATTCTAAATTGTTTGCTTTTCACAATCACGTAATTAATTAATTAATTTATTGACATTGATACAGTTTAACATCTTAAATATTAGACTTATCGCGTGAAATTAGTTGATGTATTGCTTATCATAATTCCATAATTGACTGTTTAACATTTTAGAGTTATATTTAGTTGTTGGATTGTTTTCTAATACTGATATAATCGCTTATATTTGAAATTCGATATTATAAATTACATCATACAATATAAAATTTTGCTTAGTGCTCTTTAAAGTTGGATATTTGGGTTTGTTTTACTTTCACAGTTGCGCAGTTAATTGATTGAACATTTGAGATAGACATTAAAATTAATTAAGCTGTATTATATAGAATTTATTGCGATTACAGCTAAGGCATTCCCGGTATACTATTGTTCGATATTTTGTGTCTACAGTTGATCCTGTATTGCATTTTGAGGTCGATTTTTTTGAATTAGTTGCTGTACATAATTTAACATAGTTGAATTTTGTATTGACTTGAATTGGTTGATTAATGATTTGATTTTCAGCATTGTATTTTTATTTTATTTTATTCCTATAACTGGACATTAAAATTTTAGTGTTGCTTTTTGAGATCCAATATTTAATTGATTGAATTTTCCATAAATTGACATTACATTTAAGATTTTAAAAATTTAATATTGGAATTCTGATATTTTAATTTATTTGCCTTCATAATTGCGTAGTTGTTATTGAACATTTCGGGGTCGATATTTAATAGATTGGATTGCCTTCTGTAATTGACTATTAATTGGTTTACATTATAGAATTCGATACTTTGAATTATTTGCTATTGAAATATTTAGATTTTGAAGTTTAGAATTCTGACTGCATAGCTTTCTACAATTGTATATTTCTAAATTTTTACATTCCACACTTTAATTGAAAATTGGACATATTAGGTGTATTTTCCTACTATTTCACATCTTTATTGCTTTATTTTTTGATTAGAGATTTTATCGTTAATATTAACACATCTATTTAAACTTTATTTTACTGATTTATTGCAATTTAATTTGTTGTGTTGTTTTGCTCTGTTGCTGTGTTTGATATAATCTGAGTTTTGTAGTGTATTATTTTTTATTTTTTATTATTTTTTTTTTGTGCCTTATTTCCATTACAATTGCAATTTGACATTTACATTTTATTTTGCCTTTTAACATTTCATTTATTTTTTGACATTTTAATTATAGTTTATATTTTACACTTTAACAAGTTATTTAACAAATTATTTATTTAAACTTGACTAAGTCCTGTATATTATAAGAATTTTAAATAGTAATTATGAAATCGACTTTGAAAATTGACGAAGCCCCTAAGGCACTGGAACGGTTTCCGGGAGGTGGCGCAGAGCGGGATATGGCGTCAAGGCGGGGTACTAAAGGGACGTTGACGGCGGTGTCCAAGGCCGAGGAAAGTGTCCCAAACCGAATTAAGGGGGCAACAAAGACCGGGACGGGGAAGAAAAAGCTGTTGCAGAAGGCGACGACTACACCACCCGTCCTCGGCACGCCCCCTGCAAATATCGAAAGAGCGAAGTCCTCCCAGTCAAAGAAGACGCGGACCGTCGCCTCGGATGATGTATCGGCGGTAACTGCGGCGCTACTGGCACCACCCAAAGTGGTGGTGGAGGTCGGACCGGCGGATGCTGCCGCAGCGGCCGCCAGGGAGTCCGAGGCCGGCGTCTTTACCGCGCTGGAGGCGGTGGGAGACTTCGCCAGACGGGCGAGCCTAAAAAACGAAATTGGCCGTCCGTCCTTGTCCGTGTCGGAGATGAAATCACCAGCGGACCTGTCCGAGGACTCTCCGCGGCCGGAACTTCGAAAAGCCGCGTCCACCCGGCCGGACGCACTCCCCACAGGAAGATTGGGGTCTGGAATCGGAAAACTCGCCATGGAGGCGAGGCGCGAGCTCGAGGGCCTAAAAAATATAAGTCGAGACGTGAAAGAGTCCGTCATCGGAAAGTTGTCGGTGATCGGCGAGCTCGCCCTTCGCCTCGAGGAAACCCGCTCGAATTACGTGGCGGAACTGGGAAAAAGGCGAGGAGGGCAAGGAGATGGAAGCCGCGGAGAAACGAATTACCAAAATAACATCGGAAAACCTGGACAGGATCCTAAATGTAGAGAGTAAAATAGAAAAAATGATGGTAGAGGTAACTTCGACGCGGACAATACTGGGACACTTCGACGTCCCGGAAAAGTTGGAGGCGATTCGTAAGGCGGTTGAAACGAGACCGGCCCCGCGACCACAGAACTACGCCGAGGCGGCAGCGAGGCCGAAACCCTTTGGCTGCTGCCGCCCCAAAGATCCCCGGCCCTGAGGTCCGGTCCGGAGCCGGCCACACTCTTATAATATCCTCAAGATGCGAGAACCACACCGCGGAGCAAGTCGTGGCTAGGTTGCGCGGAGTGGTGGACGCTAGGGGGATGGGTGTGGGCGTGGACCGGCTAAGGAAAGCCGGGAATCAAAAAGTAGTGATGAGCTGCTCCTCCGCAGAGGATGCTCTGAAAATAGAGGAGCGGCTCAAGATTCGCGGGGCTGATCTTAAAGTCTCGAAAGGGGAAAAAAAGCTGCCTACGGTCGTCATCCGGGACGTCCTCAAGATCAATACGGACGAGGACATCGTCGAGTCCCTGAGGACCCAAAATAAGCACATCGCCGACGGTCTTGATTAGAGTCGGGAGAGGGCAAAGGTGTGCTACAGAAGGCGTGCCAGAAATGACCTCGAATGCCACCCGGTGCTGGAGGTCACGACCGAGCTATATAAGCGCCTAATAAAGGCCGCATACGTTTATGTGGGGCTGCAACGGCGCCCGGTCTGGGACCAGTCCCCTCTCGCACAGTGCTCGCACTGTTTGGGCTACGGACACTCTAGGCGCTTCTGCAAAGAAGCGTCTGAGAAGTGTGCCCACTGCGGGGGGGACCACGTGAGCGCGAAGTGCCAGTCTCGGAGCGCGGGGGAGCAGCCCCCGAGATGCATAAACTGTGTGAGAGCCGGTCGTGCCGACACTGAGCATGGAGCGTTTAGCTCGGAGTGCAGTGTACGGCATAAATGGGACGAGATAGCTCGGTCCAAGGTGGCATATTGTTAGCCGCCGGCGCCCTGGACTCACAAGCCCGCACAGAATTGGCCGAGGGATCGTCCGCGGAAGGAAACACTGACCACGTATCCCTGCGGTTTATTCAGTCCAACTTGCAGCGCAGTAAACTCGCTACGTCTGAGCTGCTCGTTGAGGCTGATAGGCGGAGAATAGCGGTAGCCCTAGTTCAGGAACCCTATGTTGGGAGTATTGGCGAGCTGCGACGGTACCCAGGATGCAGAGTCGTCCAAAAGGCGACTCCGCGAAGGGGACCCGTCAAAGCCGCCATCATAGTCCTGGACAAACCCACCACCTCCCATGGCCCCTCCGACATCTTGGTCATATGGGCCGAATCGCAGAAGCGCCGCGAGACACCGATAAATCTAATCCCGCGGCTCTTCATGCTTCTTACAAGTTGTATCAATATCTCTGTTCCTTTGTCCCTGATTTCAACTCTCCCTTAATAGGGCTTGTAACGCCACAACACAGTCTTCGTTGCCGAGCAGTCTTCTTTCTTCTTGCTTCACTGCAGTCCGCCGCGCAATCTGTGCCAGGCACGCGCAAATTCTCTAAACCTGCGGAAGTTCGCCTGTGAACCAACGAGATCCGCGTAATATACCGGACCCACCTGCAGCACTTCCAAACCGCCTAGCATTTCAGCCCTAATGTCGTCATATAGAGGGCATGCCCACAGCACGTGGTGCATGTCCTCGTCCGTCAGTCCACACATGCATACGCTCGTCTCATTCAGTCCCAAGTCGTACAGTCGCCTCCTGAAGCACCCGTGTCCCGTGAGCAGCTGAGAAGTTTCATAATCCGGCTCGACCCAGTCGAGACTGAGTCTTACCGATACGCTCGGGAAGTAGCGAAACAGCTCCCTACCATTCTTCTCTTCATCCCATCTCCTTTGCCAATCATCCATCACCTCCTCTCTTACCCGCCGCCTAAGTGCCCCGACCTCGGCCCCGGTTAGATAGTCCCGCTCTGAGTCAACTCGTCCAGCAAGGATTACGTCTAAATCTGCAGGCAGCACACCGGCCAAGACCGGCAGTGCCGCCGTGCTCGTCGTGCGATAGGCCTTAGTCAGCAAGGTCAGAGCTGGTCTTTGCGTCCTGAGTAACGCGCTACGGACTACGTGCAGGCTGGCACGTTTGTACCAGCAGCCCGCAGCATACGTCACTGTCGCGAGAAAAGTCCCCCGGTATATTGTCAGCAAGGACGGATATCTCATACCCCACGATGCAGCCGAAACCCTGGACATCTTGCCGAAACTTTTCGCGGCTCTCTCGCCTATTGACAGCGCATGTTGCGCGAATGAGAGCCGGTCGTCTATGACCACACCCAGCACTGTGGCCGCGGAAACGGCCCGGATAGAGTCGCCACCCATCCTCACGGTCGGCGGCCTCTGTAGCCTGCCCTTGACGGTCATGGAGCAGGACTTGGCCGGTGAGAAACCCAACCGGTTACGTCCGCCCCACTCCCGAATCAGGTCAAGAGCCGTCTGAGACCGTCTCTCGATTTCGGATCGGGACGGCGCCCCCACCAGGACCGTCAAATCGTCCGCATAAGCCACGACTTTAACTCCGGCTGGGAATGGGAGTCGCAGCAAGTCGTCCATGAGCACGTTCCACAGGGTGGGGCCTAAGACCGAACCCTGCGGACATCCCATCGTCGACCCCTTCCACGACACCTCCGTGCCGATAATCAGTCCGACCTTACGGTCTGCAAAGTAACTAGTCAACAGTCTATACAGGTTGGGCGATAGCCCTCCCTGCTTCGCCTTAGTCAGTATCATAGGCCACCACGCATTGTCAAAGGCGCCACTAATGTCGAGAAATATGCACTGGACATATTTCTCAGTCGAGTCGCGGGCCGTCCCCAAAATAGTATTGAGGGCGGACCTGGTTGATCTGCCTACAGTGAATCCGTGCTGGCTAGTGCTGAGGTTGACTGTCATACTTACGGCCAGTTTTAAAAGTATTCGTTCCAGAATTTTACCCAGAACCGAGAGCAGGGTAATCGGGCGGTACGCTTTCGGATCGGTCGCCGCCCGGCCATTCCCTTTCGGGAGGACGAGCAAACGACCGCACTTCCACACTCCTGGGAACACACCCTCAATCACGCACCTATCATACACTCTGGTTACCTCCTGTTGTGCTGCTCGCCAAACATGCCTGACAATTCTGGAGCTTATTCCATCCAGTCCCGGGGCAGTATGGGGCAGAGACCCGATTATTCTTCCCAGCTCTACGCCCCCGAGTGGTGCCGCATCCCTGCCCGACGGAATCGTGGCAGCCGCTACCCGCACTAAACTATGGTACTCCGTGTCCCTACCCGGATCATCATCCGGGCACAGTGCACGGAGCACACCGGACATGGCTCCTGGGTGTCGCAAGCGTAGCCCTCGGCCAACGCGAGACCGTTGACCACGTTGCGCGGAGCAAGACAGCGTCCCGAGGCTGCCCTGTACGCAAGCCCCCACGGGTTGACATTACCGCTTTCGGCTATCGCCCTATGGTATTCCTCTTGTGTCTCCCGTATAGCCGCGCGATACTCCCACCGCGCCCGTCGGAAGTCAGCAATCGCCCGCTCTTCCCGGACTCCACCACGTCCACGTATTCCCTGCCATACCTTTCTCTCTTTCTTGCTGCTGTTCTTCTCAATAAGTCTAACTTACCATTCCACCATTCATATCCCCCGTATAATTTTGCCTTACGCACACCCAGACATTCTCTCGCAGTTTCAGTCACCACATCCGTGAAGGACTCAGCCACCCGAGCGGCCGAAGCCCCCCACGGAATGCGGCCAATCTTGAATTGGATTGTACTTTCGAACGTGTCCCAGTCTATCCCGCGGTCACGAAAGCGCACAAGCTCGTCCGCCGGTTGTGCGCGCGCGGCGGACCGCTCCGCGCCGCTGACCCGGCAGGTGATCAATCGATGATCGCTGCTCGAGGCCCGATCATTCACCGTCCATTCGGCCACCCCCCAGATTCTTCGTCGAGAGCGTCAGGTCGATGTTCGACTCACCGCTCGGTCCCGCGAACGTGCACGGCTGATCTTCTTTGTTATGGATGGTAAGGCCGCGTCCAAGGATGAAGCCCTCCATCCTCTGTCGACGATACTCCGTCTCAGGACCTCTGCCGATGTACTGCCTTCGCTCGCAGAACCAGAGCGGGGAGTGCGCGTTGCAATCCACCCCTATGAGGATCCTTTCCCATGAAGGATGTTCAGGACCCTCTCGAGGTGGTCCAGATGCTTGTCGATGGCTTCGCTGTACTGGAAGTAGCACGAAAGGACGTGGACATCATAGGGCTCAACGTGACCCACCAGGCAATGGGGGGTGGACAAGTGCGTCAGCACGCTGACTGTTATGTTGCTTCTACATATCAGTATTCCGGCTTTGGCTTGTTGTCCTACTTGTAGTATGTTCCGCTCTCCACAGTGCTGTTCTTGTACTAACACAATGCCCAGCCCCATGCTCCGCGCAATGTCCGGTAACTCTTGTGTGGCCACTATTGAGCCACCCAGATTCACCTGCCCGATCCAAAGGTGTGCAGACTTATCCATAGCGGGTGACGGTAATCAGCCGCTCTTCGGCGAATCTGCGCGCTGGGCACTCTCTCGCCGCCGTTTGATGGGTTTCGGCCTCGCGCCGACCGAAGCGATGGCACGTCGCGCATCTTTGGGTTTCGGCCTTGCAGTCTGTCGCACGGTGGCCGGTCAGTCCGCACTTGCTGCACACGGTATCAGCGGACCTGCAGTGCGCCTCGGGGTGCCCGTACTGCTGGCACTTTCTGCAGCAAGTCACGTCGATGTAGTCGCAGATCGGGACCGCCTCCCAGCCGATATACGCCCGGTCCAGCGAGACAAGCACATCGCGCAGCTCCGGCTCGCATTCCAAAACCACCGTAGTGGTCGCACGCTCTCTGCGCGACTTTTTGAACGCGACACGACAGCTCTTCTGAATGCGCTCGATCGTCCACTCGGGATGTCTGTGCGCAAATTTGTTCATAAAGTCCGAGATTACCGCCTCGCCGGACGGATCCCCAGACAGATTGCGCAGGGCCACAAGCGGTCTCCGGCTGCGCGGCTCCGTCACCCGCAATGTCGGCGGTACCGCCTTCCTAATTTTTTCTGCGGCTTCATCTGATGTAGTCTGCACAACAACTCCTGCTCGTCCGACCTTTCTAACCTTTGTGACCTGCACCTGCATCGAGGTGGGGTCCATGGCGCTCTTGAGCAACTTCTTCGTCTCTTCGGCCGTTTTGATAATTTCCGCCTGCTCAGCAACCGGGTAGAACGCCAAAACCGGTCCGCCGGCGGGCCTTTTCATCTCGCCACTCGCCCGCGGGGGCCCCGGGAGCCTAAGCGCCGACGCATACGACTTACCCTCGGGCTGCGTAGCACTCGGTTCGCCGCGCACGGTGACCGCCCGAGCCGCCTCAAGCTTC
Source organism: Eumeta japonica (assembly GCA_005406025.1). Lineage (NCBI taxonomy): Eukaryota > Metazoa > Arthropoda > Insecta > Lepidoptera > Psychidae > Eumeta > Eumeta japonica. The sequence goes on from BGZK01000125.1 coordinate 43,488, forward strand.
GCACTGGCCGTAGCGAGCTCAGCCTCCGCCAAGCGCAGATTGAGCGCCGCGACCACCGCCAGGATGTCCTGGCCGTTGGATGCCACGCTATTGGTGTCAGACTTGTTAACTTTGGACCCGGGACCCGTCACCACACTGAAAATAGCTTTAACCGCCCTGTGTACACGCTCTAATAACTCTTCTTTACTGGCGCCACGAAGCGACCGCTCAATGTCGACATCCTCCTGGGTCTCTGAGCGCTCTGAGCGCTCCGTGTCCCTACGCGGACGCGACGGCGGCTGCGACTCACCCGGGCTTTCCCGGGGGCGCTTGCCGGCAGCTAACGAGGTCGGCATCTCCTCGACAGTACTCACCCCGCTAGGCGGGGTGCGGCAGATCGACTGCCGCGGCGTAAAGATCGCCTTCTCCTTATCCCTGTCCTTGTCGGACATCGCTAACTATTACGTTTCGCTAGAGAAAAAAGGGGGGAAAAACACAGCACACAAAATACACAAAGATCTAAAATACAGATATCCTAAAATCAATACAGAAACTTATCCTAATAACTATAAATACGAAAAAGTCTGGAAGAGAGTCTTAGCTCCTAAACTTATAGACTAAAACTTATCGTGTCCGCTATCTCTGCCACGCCGACCAGCGACCGGTGACGTAGACGGCCAACGACCGCCCACAGCCGATGACGTAGCCGGCACAGCAGCACTGCAGAACACTATACACAGGGCCCACTAACGCGATGACGCGAAAGTGGGCGTGCACCTCACAGCACTGCACTATATGCTTCTCGCTTACTACGCACTGAGGGCGGGGCCCACACACTTAATCGCCCCTTGCAGGAGCGAGAATCGGCCGAGACCGATTCCACCAATCACGGCACACGATTCAGGCCGCGCGTCCGTCCCGCTCTACCACGCCCACTGGGCGGCGCTAAGCCGTTTAGTGAGCGTAGGAAGAAATAGGACAGGACGACTTTTGGGGGCGTCAGGCCTTTCACAACACAGCACACACGATGTATTCGAAATTCGAAAATACACGATATAAACGCTTCAGCAGCCGAGAGCACGTCCGCACGTCGGTGGTCGGCAACGAAGTCCTGGACAGTGGCGTGGACGTCGAGGAGGATCAGACCCTCATCGACGAAAACGTCACGGCTGCCGTAATCGTAGCCGGAAACCGCAGGATTGGCGTTGTGTCGGTGTATTTCGAAGGGGACATGCCCATCGGCCCGTACCTCGATCGCGTGCGATACGTCTGCTCTAAACTCGGGACGGACAAAATAATCCTGAGGGGCGACGTCAACGCGTGGAGGGTGTGGTGGGGTAGTGAGCATGATGATGCACGCGGGTTGATCTCTGCGATTTCGATACTGAGGGGCACATCTTGAACGAGGGCAATACGCCCACGTTCGAGGTGTATAGGGGACCGTCTCTTCAGGAGCGTGGTGGATGTGACTGCGTGCGGCCGCCTCCTACCGGATAGAGTGGAGGAATGGCAGGTGGTCCGAGATGTAACATCCTCGGACCATAACGCGGTCACGTTCGCCGTGCGAATGGGGAAGCGGTCCGGTCCTCGGCCCCCCACCGGTACACGGGTCTACAACACAGCAAAGGCTCGATGGTCCGAGTTCGCAGCAGCCATGGATGCTGCTCTCGCTGAACGTGCTCTGACCGTCGAGATGGTGGAATCTGTGGACTCGTGCGACCGACTCGATGGGATCGTGGAGACCTACACCGAATGCATCCAACAAGCATGCGAAATTGCTATCCCACCTAGAAACTCGAAGCGCAGACTGAAATTCCCCTGGTGGAGTCCCGAGTTAGAGGGGCTGAAAAAGGATGCGCGCACTAAGAAGCGGCGCATCCGAAACGCGGCCCCTAGCAGGCGGGAGTACGTGGTCGGGGAATATGTGCAGGCCAAAGAGGTTTACGAAAGGGCAGCGGCTGAGGCGCAGACCGCGAGCTGGAAGCGGTTTTGCTCTGCACAGGACGGGGAGAGCCTGTGGGACGGCATCTACAGGGTCATCAGGGAAACGGGAAAAAACCGGGAGGATATCCTACTTCAAACCGACTCGGGACTAGTATTAAGTCCGAACGAGTCGGCGACCCTCCTGGCGGAAACCTTCTTCCCTGATGACCGGTCGATACTGACTATCCGCATCACGCGGAAGTCAGAAGGCAAACCGACGGGGATGATCGTCCACCCGCAACTTCGGATCTGCCCGGGTGGACCCACCTTTTACCGGGGCTGAGGTTAAAAACGCCCTTAAGGCGTTTCATCCTCGAAAGGCCCCGGGCATTGATGGGTTCACGTCGGACATATGCCAGGCTGCGATCTTCCGGGACCTGGGAGTATTCCTAGCGATGGCAAATAAGTGCCTAGAGCTGGGATACTTTCTCCGGGCCTGGAAGGTGGCGGCCATAAAGGTAATCCCGAAGCCGGGCAAGGATGATCATGCCCGTCCTAAGTCTTACCGGCCCATAGGCCTGCTCCCTGTGCTGGGCAAAACAGTGGAAAGGATGCTGGTCGGGCGCCTCCAATGGCACTTGATGCCGAAGCTGCAGGCGACGCAGTATGGCTTCATGCCGCAGCGCGGGACGGAGGATGCCTTTTATGATCTGATGACATACATCTACAAAGAGTTAAATCTCAAGATTGTTTTAATGGTGTCATTGGACATAGAGGGCGCCTTCGATAACGCGTGGTGGCCGGCGTTGAAGGCCCAGCTGCTCGCTTATAATTGCCCGGTGAACCTCTTTGGCATGGTGAAGGGCTACCTTGGGACCGAGAGGTGATAGTGCGATACGCTGGAGGGGAGTCCAGAAGGGAACTTCCAAGGGTTGTATACAGGGCTCTATAGCCGGTCCAACCTTCTGGAATCTCATTCTGGACTCCTTACTCCGAGAACTCGGGGAACTCGGCGTATACGTTCAGGCGTTCGCGGATGATGTGGTCCTCATGTTCTCCGGGCAGTCGGCTTCGTCGATCGAGGAGGAGGCCAACCACGCTCTAGCTCGCGTGCACTGCTGGGGAGTCAGAAATAAGCTGAGGTTCGCGCCATCGAAAACAAATTCGATGGTGCTGACCAAAAAGCTGAAATATGACGACCCAGTGGTGCACATGAATGGCGAGCAGATCAACTTGGTTGGCGAAATACGCCTCCTCGGTCTGACCATAGACAGGAAGCTGACGTTCATTCCTCATGTCGCCAAGGTTTGTAAAAGGCTACAATATTTATAAGGGCTTAGCCCGAGCGGCCAAGGCGACGTGGGTCTGAGTCCGAGGTCGTGAGGACCATATACATTACCGTAATCGAGCCAACCGTGCTGTACGCATCGTGCGCTTGGGCACCGGCGACAGGGAAGCTCGGTGTGCGCAAGATGCTCGACGCTGTCCAGCGCAGCGTCGCTCTTAAGGCGTGCCGGGCTCACCGCACAGTGTCCCGCATTCCGCGCTGATCCTCTCGAGGCTGCCCTCTCGACATAAGGGTGAGGGAGGCGGCCTGGTATGAGGTGAAGCGCGGAAAAGATTTAGGGGACACTTTTGTCGACCGGGAGCTCGAGAGACCCGTGTATTTCGGCGACTTGCTTCACCCTGCGCACGTGCCCGAGATCGGGTACGAGCGTCGAGGACCCGACTCCCAGACGGTGGACCGTCTCGCGGTGGTCGGGCCGCAGATCTACACCGACGGAAGCCGTATTGAGGGCAAAGTCGGTGCGGCCCTGACCGAATGGCGGGACGGGGAGGAGACCTGGTACTCGACGCTCCGGCTCGATCCCTTCTGCACGGTCTTCCAGGCTGAGATGGTCGCGCTGCAAAGAGCGATACGGAGGGTGAAGAATGGTAAGGACGGGCTGGTCAACATCTTCAGCGACTCCAAGTCTTCTTTGGAGGTATTGACCGGCCCGAAGACCTATCACCCTCTGGCTCAAGAAGCTAGGCGCGACATCTCCGAGATCGTTGCGGAGGGCAGGGCCGTGCGCCTATTCTGGGTTAGAGCGCACGCCGGAATCGCGGGTAACGAGCGCAGACGAACTCACCAGGCGCGCCGCCCTCACCAAAAGACGGCAGCGGACTATGATCAGTTTCCGCTGTCGTACGCTAAAAGGTGATCAGGGCGGCGAGCCTGGAAGAGTGGCAGCAACGATACGCCGAGGGAAGCACTGGTGAGATCACTAAGCTTCTTTCCCCAGTGGAAAAAGCGGGTCCTTGGCGACACCGAAATGACGTCCCACATGGCGCAGACATTAACAGGTCATGGTGGGTTCGCGCAGTACCTGTTTAGGTTTAAGCTGCGGAACTCACCCCACTGCGCCTGCGACCCCGCCAAAATTCAGGAATGTGCTGCACGTTCTCGAGGACTGTGATATGTTCCTTCGGGAGCGTGCACTAGAAGCAAATTGGTGTCGCGGTCTCGAGGCGGCACTTCCCGGAGATTCTGGATGACGCCAGGAAAAAGAACAAATTTTTTAGGTATTGTACAGTTATAACGGAAAGATGTAATAAAATTAATAAGGCTACTTGAGGTAAAGTGAGGTATACATGAAAATGAAGTTAAAGTTTAAGGTGGAATGTGAATAAGCAGATGGTAGGGAAAATAAAACTGTATTTAAGAATAAGATTAACATAAGAGAAACATTGTAGTAGATATAAGATATAGATAAAGTACTGTTGTATAAAACCGATTGGGTCAAAAAAAATAAAAAAAAAAAATAAAAAAAAAAAGAGAATAAGAAGTAATAAACATATATATATATATATACATAAAATAACACCAACATAAAAAAATAAATAAATAAATAAGTTAAAAAGAGGAAAGAAAAAAAAAACAATGATAATAAATATAAACCGAGTACAAACTATTTTGACCCATCCCTACCATCCCTGAGAAAGAACGATGAGGTAAGCATGAAGTATGAATCTGAGAAATAGTAAACAAGGGCCGTGGTCGCCAAGCCACGGGGCTGAAAAAAAAAAAAAAAAAAATAAAAAACCTAACCTAACCAAGGGCTGCCAGCATTTATAAAGGCATAGCCAGGGCGGCCAAGGCTACCTGGGGGTTGAGTCCGGAGATAGTCAGGACGATATACGTCGCCGCGATAGAGCCGATAGTCACGTACGCTTCGTGCGCCTGGGCCCCGGCAACTAAAAAGCTCGGCGTGCGGAAAATGCTGGACGCGCTACAGCGCAGTGTAGCATTGAAAGCATGCCGAGCTTACAGAACGGTCCTCCATTCCGCGCTGATCCTCGCGAGGTTGCTCCCCAGACATACGGGTGAGGGAAGCAGCCAGACTCTATGAGGTGAAGCGCGGAAGTGAATCGAGGACGTCTGTGCCGACCGGGAGCTCGAAAGCCCGTGGACTTCCGCAAAATGCCGCATCCCGCGCACACCCGAACTCGGGTTCGAGAGCGTTGAAGACCTGGATCCATCAACAGTCGACCGTCTCGCCATTGTCGGGCCGTACATATATACCGACGGCAGTAAGACCGAAGGTAAAGTAGGTGCGGCCCTGACAGAGTGGCGGGACGAAATGGAATCCGGAACTCCATGTTCCGGCTCGAATCCTTCTGCACGGTATTCCAGGCAGATGTTCGCGCTGCACAGGGCGATAAAGAGGGTCAAGGAAGGCAAGGATCGGCTGGTCAACATCTTCAGCGACTCAAAGTCGTCGCTGCAGATGTTGACCGCCCCCAAACCTACAACCCTCTGGCCCATGCAGCGCCAAGACATCAGGGATATCGTTGGAAGGCAGGAAGTGCGCCTATTCTGGGTGCAACGAGAGCGTGCTGATGAGCTCGCCAGGAACGCCGCCCTGAAAAGAAACGCAGCGGATTACGATCGCTATCCGCTGTCGTACGCCAAAAGGTGATCAGGGCGGCGAGCCTGGGCGAGTGGCAACAGCGTTACACGAGGGAGGCACTGGTGAAATAACCAAGCGCTTCTTTCCCGAGTGGAAGGGGCGTATAGGGTCCTCGCGATTCACGATCACGCCCCCGATAGCGCAAACCGTAACGGGACACGGCGGATCGCTCAGTACCTGAACAGGTTTAAGCTGAAGGATTCGCCGTACTGCGCGTGCGCCCCGATAAGGTCCAAGATGTACTGCACGTTCTCGAAGAATGCCCAATCTTCGGAGAGCGTGCAGAGACCGAGGCGGGCACCGGCGTCGTAGTCGCGAGGCATGGTTTTCCGGCTCTCCTTGACGACGAAACAAACAGAAAACATTTTTGGAATTTTGCGAGCGGGTCACGCGAAGGTGCAATAAAATGAACAATTCGAACATGGCAAATGAATAAAATAAATCGATAAATCGTAAATTAAATAAACAGCCAGGGGTTGGCGGACAGACAAAGTGCTAAATGTTATGTACATGTATAGAAATAAGTAAGTATAGAGATAAGTATTTAAAAAAAAAAAAATATTAGGATTAATAAAACCACTTAAGCACTTTATTTGCACACACCTTGTACATTCTGGCAACCTTATGAAAGCTGTATGCAAGTATATAAGAATCTGATAAAAGATAATTGCCGCCAACACGCGACAGGGGCGAAATGATCAAAAAAAACCTAACCTAACCTAACCGGTTAGCCAACCGCCGCTCGAAACGCACGAAAACGCGCGCCCCCACGGATAAATCTGGGAAAATACCATAGTTGTTGGATTGCAGTGGTTGATGTGTCAGTTGATGCGGGACGACGAGCCCTGCACGAAAGTGTTTAAATCTTTTAAATCGGACTTAAAGAAAAAATTTTATTGTGAAAAAAGTGTTTTCCCAAAAGTGAAAGTGTCGCTATCTCCTAAAAGCGATCGACGACCCCCCCATTTTAAGGCATCGTCTGGAGCGCCTTACAGAGGGGCGCCTGTCTGCTGACTTCGGGATTTTTCCCGTGGCCCGTTCCTGAGAAATCGGGAAAATTGTGAAAACCACGTGGCCACGAGGTCCCAGTTCCCGAGGTCGCAGAACATCCAGCATACGCTCGGAAACTGCGCCCGAGAGGGCGAACAGATAGCCGTGTCGGGCTGACCTCTACGACTTCAGGTTCCAGAAAATCACGAGAAAACCATTTAGAGGTTAGTCCTGACTTACTTTTGGGGTCTGTCTCGCAGGGGAGATCTGCGACACCCAGTTTTGTTTGTGCATTCGACGCGTGCCTGTCGGAGGTACGACCGTGCAGAATCCCCGAATTTTCCCGTGGCCATTTCCGGGAAAATCTTGAAAACCAGTTACCATTGTGGCTACGAGGTCCTCGAAGGAGAGGACCTAGAGATTCGGGGAGAACGCCAAATTAAGGCTCCGGCGAAGACGTGCTGAGTGGTGCTTTTAAAATTTTTGGACTTTTAGAAAAATTTTATTCATATTTTGAAATTTTGAAATTTATATTAAAAGTTTTTTGATAATAATTAATTTAGACTTACAGGGATTGTGTCCTACAGAAAGATTGTAAATTTTTAAATTTAAAAATAATTTTTTTGAAAAAATTTTTTTTTTATTTTTTTTAATTTTGAAGGGTTGGAGCTTTGTTATTGGACTCCTGGGGCGTGTAACCCCAGAAGCCGCTTCACTTTAGTGAAGCAAAAATCCAATTAGTTTTTCGATATCTCGAGCCGTTCTCGAGATATCACGTTTTGAAGAAAATTGAAAAAAAATTTTTTATAAAACTACCCTCAAATCAAAATTTATTTTTTTTCAAAAAGTGGTTAGGGGGACGTATCTTGGCCTCCTGAGTCCCCCTGTGAGGGTCATTTTTTCGGCTTAAGCTTACTTTCAAAATTAATTAACTTTTTATAAAAAGTGCTTCTGGATCGCTTCGGAGGGTGCCTCTGGATCGATCTGGGCCGGTTTTGTTTCGGCCTGTATCTCGGAGTGGGGTGAGTTTAGGGGGGGCTCAATATCAGTTTCGGCTGTGGGAGGACCCCCGGCACTCAGCCCAAGAGCAGGAACAGCGGTCGGAGAGTTTTTAGGCAAAAAATTTTTGAAATTTTTAAAAAAAAGGCATTTTAGAAAATTGAGGGTAGGCTCTATCGGTAGCCTATGTGGTGAACCGTTTCTCGTGAGAGAAGTCAAAATTTTGTTATTTTCGCGATATCTCCAGCCGTTTTTGAGATATCGCGAATTTTAGTTTTTTGCAATTTTACCTACCCTCAAAAAATTTTAACATTTTTTGAAAAAGTACATTTTTTGGATAAAGCAAGCTCTTCTCGATCGCTGGCCGTTGGTCCCGGATTTTTCTGGGGCTTACTTCCGGAAATATCGGTTCTCGCCTGTGGGGTTCCGCGCGAAGCTTCGGCACTGATAACAAATTGTTATACCTATACATTGGACAGACATAAATTTCATATTATTTATCCCATTTAATTATTGGCTGAATTTATTTGACAGTAAATTGTCTAATTTGAAAAAATTTTATTTTACTCAATTTTGGGTTTTTTATGTTAAAATACAAGTGGGGATCTTAGATTAGAGCTTATTTTGTTTATTTGATCAATTTGGCTTTCTTAATTGTTTTATTTAATTTTATTTTAATTTAATTAATTTGATTTATTCTTACTTAATTCTTCTGTTTTTAATTTAACTTAGTGTTTCATTTTGTGTAAAATTTGTCTTTGCATTTAATTTTATTTTATTTTATAATTTAATTTTATATAAATTTAGGATTTATTCAAAATATAAGTTGTGATTTAAATTGAGTATATTCCATTTATTAATTAAATTGATTTTAATTGTATTAGTTGATATTATTAGATTTTATTTATTCTTATTTTATTAAATTTGCTTTAAATAATTTAATTTAATTTTAATTGTGTTTTATCTTATAGTTATTTTATAGTTTAAATTCGGTTTACATTTATTATCCTGCTTGTTTACTTACTGAAAATTATATTGGACACAATCCCAAATACAAAACGTCTTAGGCTTGTAACTGTAAAAATAGTGTGGGCGTTTTTTTTAGCAATTTTACAAAACCTATTTTAAATCTAAATTTTACTCTTTTGCATTGACATCTACTTTAATTTTATACATTTTATTCTTTAATTTTATACATTTTTCTTTGATTTTATACATTTTATTCTCTGATTTTATACATTTTATTCTTTGATTTTATTATTGATTATTTTACTTTATACATTTTATCAATTGACAACGCCCCCGTGAATAGAATTAATAGAGTAGATTGTTGGAAGCTCTCTGGTCCTGAAAATGTCGTCAAGGCGGGTCGTAAAAGGGGCGTCATTGTCCAAATCCGAGAGAGACGGTAATGTCCTGGCATTGACGAAAGGGGCGCAGAAACTGATGGCGGCGACAAAAAAATCTGTAAAACAGCAAAAATCAGAGTTGACGCCGCCATCGGAGAAAGCACCTCAAAACCCGGACGGGGCGGGAACCTCGGCGGCCGCTACCGCGTCGGTCAAGACGAAGGCCGCAAGAGAGTGCATCGGCTCCTCACAATAAGTCCGCCAAAGTTGTTGGTGGAGGTGGAGCCGATGGACAAAATTGCGGCGCTGGGCAAAGAGACCGACGCGGGAGTTTTTACAGCTATACAGGCCGTCGGGGATTTTGCTAGGCGGGCGAGCCTGAGGGAGGAGATTGGCCGCCCGTCGCTGTCCGGAGTAGGGGGACCGAGGCCGAGTGACCTGTCGGGGGGAACTCCGCGGTGCGAGTCCCGGGGGTCCACGCCTGTGGGTGTCCACCCGATAAACAGGGTGGCATCCGCGATAGGCAACCTCGCCGTGGGGGCGAAGAGCGAGCCTCGAAAGTCTCAAAAATATCAGTAGAGAAGTTAAAGAATCGGTTATCTTGAAACTGCAAGACATTAGCGAGCTCGCTCTTCGCCTCGATGAGTCCCGCTCCAGATATGTGGTGGAGTTGGAGCGGGAAAAAGCGAGGAGGGCCGCGGAACTCGAGGCCGCGGAGAAAAGGTTTAATAAGATTAACCAAGAGAACCTCGACAGGTACCCAAGATGGAGAATAAAATGGAAAACTCCTGGCCGAGGTCGCCTCCACTAAGGAAATGCTGGGGCAAATGCGCGTCCCGGAGGCGCTGGCGGATCCGAAGGTCCGCGCCTGCGTATCATGAACTACGCTGAAGCGGCGGCGAAACCCAAGACAGCGGCCGCCGCCGCAAGACCCTGGCCCCTAAGACTTGGTACCGGACACACCCTCATCGTGGCTTCCAATTTGAGAACCACACCGCGGAGCACGTTATTACGAAACTTCGCGGGTGGTGGATGCCAGGAGATGGGTGTGGCCGTGAACCGGATGAGGAAGGCCAGGGGACAAAAGGTGGTGTTGAGTTGCTCTCTGTCGAAGATGCTAAAAGATAGAGGAGCGGCTCAAGATACGCGGCGCCGACTTAAAGGTCGCCAAGCCAGAAATGCGGCTCCCACCGTCATTATTCGGGACGTGCTTAGGTCAACTCGGATGAGGACATTGTTAGGTCGTTGAGGACCCAAAATCGACACCTATCCGAGGGTCTCGATTGGGAAAAGGTCAGGGCCCGGGTATGCTACCGGAGACGGGCTCGTAATGACCTTGAGTGCCACCCGGTGCTCGAGGTCAGCCCTGAGCTGTATCATCGCCTGATAAAAGCCGGCTTTGTATACGTGGGGCTCCAAAGGCGCCCGGTATGGGACCAGTCCCGTTGGTGCAGTGTTCGCGCTGTCTCGGATACGGACATGGCAAACGTTTTTACAAAGAAGTGTCCGAGAGGTGCGCGCACTGCGGCGGGGAGCACACTGGCATAACATGCCGGGCCCGAAAGGATGGAGAGCCCCCAAAATGCGTAAATTGCACAAAGGCTGGCTGCGAGGACACCGCACATGGGGCATTCAGCTCGGAGTGCGGGGTCCGAGCAAAATGGGATGATATGGTTCGGTCGAAGGTGGCGTACTGCTAGCAGCAGGCGCCCTGGCTGAAGACCGCACACATACGGCCGAGGATCGTCGACCGAGGGATGCACTGACCGCGTATCTCTGCGGTTTATGCAGTCCAACTTGCAGCGAAGTAAATTAGCTACGACTGAGCTGCTCGTTGAGGCTGCAAGGCGAAAATTGCGGTAGCCATTGTTCAGGAACCCTACATTGGGAATATTGGCGAGCTGAGACGGTACCCGGGGTGCAGAGTCGTCCAAAGACGGCTCCGCGGAGGGACCCGTCAAAGCCGCCATAATGGTCCTGAACAGCGACGTGGACGTCGAAGAGGATCAAACCCTCAACGGCGAAAACGTCGCAGCTGCCGTAATTAAAGCCGGAAACTGCAGAATTGGCGTCGTGTCGGTGTATTTCGAGGAGACATGCCCATCGGCCCGTACCTCGATCGCGTGCGATACGTCTGCTCAAAACTCGGGACCGACAAAATCATCCTGGGGGCGATGTCAACGCGTGGAGTGTATGGTGGGGCAGCGAACGCAATGATGCGCGCGGTGTCGATCTCTGCGTCTTCCTCGATTCTGAGGGGCTGCACATCTTGAACGAGGGCAATACGCCCACGTTCGAGGTGTATAGGGGATCGTCTCCTCAAGAGCGTGGTGGATGTGACTGCGTGCAGCTCCGCTCTACTGGATAGAGCGGAGGGATGGCAGGTGGTCCGAGACGTAACATCCTCGGACCATAACGCGGTCACGTTCGCCGTGCGGGTGGAGGGACGATCCGGCCCTCGGCCCCTCTCTGGTACACGAGTCTACAATACGGCAAAGGCTCGATGGTCGGAGTTCGGAACAGCAATGGATGTTGCTCTTAATGAACGGACTCTGACCACCGAGATAGTGAAATCTGTGGGCTCGTGCGACCAACTCGACGAGGTTGTCGAGACTTACACCGAATGCATCCGACAAGCTTGCGACGCTGCCATTCCACGTAAAGCTCGAACACGCGTGGACTGAAACCCCTGGTGGAGTCCCGAGTTAGAGGGCTGAAACGAGATGCGCGCAAAAAGCGGCGCATCCGAAATGCGGCCCCGGCAGGCGGGAGTACGTGGTCGGGGAGTATGTGCAGGCTAGGAGGTTTACGAAAGGGCAGTGGCTGAGGCGCAGACCACGAGCTGGAAACGGTTTTGCTCTGCACAGGATGGAGAGAGCCTGTGGGACGGCATCTACAGGGTCATCAGGGAAACGGGAAAAACCGGAAGGATGTCCTATTAAAACTGACTCGGGACAAGTAATAGGTCCGGACGAGTCAGCGACCCTCCTGGCGGAAACCTTTTTCCCTGATGACCGTGTCGATACTGACGATCCGTATTATACGGAAGTCAGAAGGCGAACCGACGGGAGTAGTCAACCACCCGAAGCTTCGGGGGATCTGCTCGGGGTGGACCCACCTTTTACCGGGGCTGAGATTAGGTTTGCTCTTAAAGCATTCCACCCTCGAAAGGCCCCGGGCATTGATGGGTTCACCTCGGACATATGCCAGGCTGCCATTTTCCGGGATGTGGGATTGTTCCTAGCGATGGCCAATAAGTGCCTTGAGCTGGGATACGTAAAAGTAAGTTGAAACTTATTGGAATTTCAAGTGTAGCATCACAGTTTGTTTATCAAAATTTAGTGTATATTTGTTTTAATAAAAATAGTGATAGACACAATTTCATTACTAGAAATAAAAATGAACTGTGTTTACATGTCAGTCAACTGCATAGGGTTACAAATTCTTTTAGGGGGCTCTGTGTGCGCATGTTCAATAAGATATTTAAATATTTTATATATATATATAAATTTAAATTTATATATATAAAATATTTATTAAGCAAATACTTTGTCCAAAAGGGTATTATACGATCTCTGAATATTTAGAGGATAAATGGACACAATGAGCTCGACTTCCTACAGGTTTTTGTCCTACAATAGTTTTATATGTATTTGTACTTCTATATAATTGGTTTGAAAAGACCTATTTTCAAGTTTCTTCTCGTTCACTTTGAGGGATACTGCCTTACGAACGTGTAGTAATAAAAAAAGTGGAAAGGATTAAAAAATCATTAAAAACTATATTCTTTAAATGTAATGACATATTTCAAGTGTTATAATATAACCTATGAAATAAAGATATTTTGAATTTCAATTTCAATTTGACAGTTAGTCCGATCGAAATGTAACTGAGACATTATTTTAATCAAAAAAAATAGACCTTTCAATACAAATATTAAGATAAATACTTTAATTTTCGATATAAGTTGCTTAGTAAGTCATAAAAACAAACTGAAAGTTTTTTTTAATTACTCCCGAGAAGCGAAAAAAAACGTTTTTTTTTTTCAAATTCTTGGAATACGGTAAGAACTAGAAGAAAAACTTGAAATAAAGTGATGTAGCATCAAATTTTTTTCGCTTTAATTTTTTCGCTGTTATCAAAATTAACCGCGATAGGGTGGCTAGAAGCTAGGGGATGGTAGGAACGATCTTAAAAAATCATAAGTTGCTAAAAAATGGATGTATTTAATGCTTTAATTTTCAATTTACCCCAGAAAATTATAAACTTTAATTTTAGAGAATGTTTTTTTATTGTTTATATTATAACGAAGTCGAAATTTTCATTTCAAAATTGAAACAACTTTACTCGATAAAATTATTTTTTAAGAAAAATATTATCATTTCATAAATTCACCATCGCGTTTGATTTTTATTTTACCTGTCATTTCAAAGCAGATTTAAAATAATTCAACTAGAAAAATATTTTTTGAGACGGTAACTGCTTTTAATAACGAGTAAGTTACCTCACACACATGCACTATTTTATCTCAATGGGCCTCGGTGTATGTTATATTTGAATATACAATCGTATCCATGTGTAGTTTAATACCGTCATATACGACTTATACGACTAACTGACAAAAAATGTATTGGATAGCATCAAGGATGTAAATAAGAAAGAAAAATTTCCAAAGAAAAATAAAATACTACAATGATAGATAGATATAAAAAAAATTGGGTGCGTGTACTTATGTACGCGCGTGAGAAGTTATACTTGTTCGGGAAGATATACAAACGAGCCCAAACTCGATGGGGTTGCGTTGTTTAATTACGGAGTTCCTATGGCCACCTTCCAGCTCCATCATCAGACTCTGGTTACCATATAGCACCAAAGTACTCATCAAGACGAATCAAACGAGCCCAAACTCGATGGAGTTGCGTCGTTTAATTACGGAGTTCCTACGGCCACTTTCCAGCTCCATCATCAGACTCTGGTTACCACATAGTATCAAAGTACTCGGCAAGACGAATCAAACGAGCCCAAACTCGATGGGGTTGCGTCGTTTAATTACGGAGTTCCTATGGCCACCTTCCAGCTCCATCATCAGACTCTGGTTACCATATGGCACCAAAGTACTCGGCAAGACGAATCAAACGAGCCCAAACTCGATGGGGTTGCGTCGTTTAATTACGGAGTTCCCATGGCCACCTTCCAGCTCCATCATCAGACCCTGGTTACCATATAGTTTCAAAGTACTCGTCAAGAAGAATTAAAGAGCCCAAACTCGATGGGGTTGCGTCGTTTAATTACGAAGTTCCTATGGCCACCTTCCAGCTCCATCAACACACCCTGGTTACCATATAGCACCAAAGTACTCATCAAGACGAATCAAACGAGCCCAAACTCGATGGAGTTGCGTCGTTTAATTACGGAGTTCCTACGGCCACTTTCCAGCTCCATCATCAGACTCTGGTTACCACATAGTATCAAAGTACTCGGCAAGACGAATCAAACGAGCCCAAACTCGATGGGGTTGCGTCGTTTAATTACGGAGTTCCTATGGCCACCTTCCAGCTCCATCATCAGACTCTGGTTACCATATGGCACCAAAGTACTCGGCAGACGAATCAAACGAGCCCAAACTCGATGGGGTTGCGTCGTTTAATTACGGAGTTCCCATGGCCACCTTCCAGCTCCATCATCAGACCCTGGTTACCATATAGTTTCAAAGTACTCGTCAAGAAGAATTAAAGAGCCCAAACTCGATGGGGTTGCGTCGTTTAATTACGAAGTTCCTATGGCCACCTTCCAGCTCCATCAACACACCCTGGTTACCATATAGTATCAAATTACTCGTCAAGACGAATTAAACGAGCCCAAACTCGATGGGGTTGCGTCGTTTAATTACGAAGTTCCTATGGCCGCCCTCCAGCTCCATCAACAGATCAGCTCTACGTCATAATAATATTGCATTATCATCATATTTGTACATGCATGCAAAATTTCATTTAAATTTAAAATAATGTTTATATATATAATAAATTGAACAAAAAATAATAATTATAGAAAATTAATACTCAAAATTGATTATTCATATGAATACTATATTTTGCAAGAACTGGGTTATGAATATAAGTACTATGTAATATATAGCATGAACACTCTGTACTATGTACTATATAGTATGAACACTCAGTATTGTAACTATATTCATTGTTGAAAATATATTTTTTTATTATTTCTATTCTGTGGCTAACTTCATGTCGTTTGTGCGCGCGCAGCTCACAAATTCACTCTCATCCAAACGCCCCAAAAGAAGTTTAACTTCAAAAATCAATGGAAAGAAGGAAGAAAAGACATAACCAGCGCACAACAAACTGATTATTTTGTGCGTGCCTTAGAAAGAGAGCGAATATTTGTTTTATTTTAAATTTCTGAACAAGCCATAAGAATGGCCCGTTGACATTTTCTTCACTGAATCTGCTGCATAGAAAGTTGACTATTAATTATCAATACCACTCTAACACATTATTTAACCGATTGCTCCAAGTATGAAATTAATAAGTGGCATGATGATGGTGAAGAAAAAAATGCTAAATTTTGAAGGCGGAGAACATAATGATAATGAATTTGGTGTTAATACAGGAAGACTGGCTGTCAAAAATACTCGCTCTAAATTGTCCACACAAAAAGTATAATCTTATTCTGATAAAATTTTCTTCTTATATGCTACTATTTTGCTGCTTTTCAAAACACGGTGTATATACTCTAATATAATCTAACATAAAAAACTAATAAATTCTTATTGAATTCTATCGTAAAGTCGATCTAACGCAAGACGTGGACATTGTCCTTTGAGGACGACGGTTCGGAGACTCGTCGAGGTCAGTCATTTATTTTTTATTATATATTAATTACCGTCGTTCGACTATCGTCCATCGATATATAACGATTATCATCAAATACAATAACGGCGTATGCGTCATTCCGTCGATAACACGTCGTGCAGTCACGATAGCCGCCGCCCCGCTCGGGGCAGTAGCAGCAGCTCGTCGGCCGCCGCCCGTCGCTCGCCCTCCGCCCTCGTCGCCGCGTTCGCCAGCTTCCAGCACTACTGCCTCGCCGACCGCACGGTCTGCTGCTACACCCGATCACGTATTCTGCTACGGTGAGTGTTCGGCAGGTTCGCCGATCCCCCGCGAACAACTTATTTACGAAGAATAAACGATAACAGGTCACTACTTTTAATAGAAAATTAAACAGAGTGTACTCGATTCGAGCATCACCCTCGTTTATGAAACGGTCGGATACCGTTTACCGAAGTTTATTGAAGTGACTTTGCTTTTCTTATTTTTACGATGTAATTTATGTGAAAATTATTGAGATATGTGGTGCAGGCGAAGACCCCGCGATGACAGAAGAGACGCAGACGCCGGCGCCGGGAGAGGCGCCCACCCTCAACTCCGAGCCGACGATCGCGAGTGGCGCGGTCCATGACGTTAATTTACAAGACTCAAAACGGTTAGCTTTTTTCGTAATTTACGTCAAATTTATACTTTTTGCTTTGGCACGTGTTGTCCCTACGACTCCAGCCGCACGACACACGCCAACACGCGTGAACCGCTCGCTATAAAGCTACGTAAAGCTAAAGCCAATGTGACTTCTACAGGGCGGGCGCGGAGGCGGAGATCGCCGTCAGGGACCACAGCCTCGGCGTACCCAAGGGGTGAGTCTCATCCAGCTCGGCGACTCGGGCCACGGCCGAGGACGCGCGCTCACCGCATGGCAGCGTAATTCACGTGTTGTGGATTGCCGAAATAAATGCATTCTCGCGCAATATTAAAAAGGTTCCTTCATCCATCGAAGACATCCTTAATGTAACGATGAAGCTCGAGCTGAAGTACCGACTGGGCAGACATCCGCGTAGCCTTCGCCGCGGCGGTCGATAACGCGCTTAACTGATTCGCGTAATCTGGGGTATCTAATCGCTTCACGTAATTGTAAGCAGTTATCACAGCCGCACGAAGAATTTAATGTAATTATCGTATGTACGGCCAGAGCGATATCGCATTTAGTCCACATGCGCTAATAGAAAGGGATATACTCATTTTTATGATCACGATAACTTGACTATTATCACAATTAAGAATAGTTGAGACGCCTCGTAAATATTTTCACATTTACAAAATGAAAATATTTTGTAATTACTTAGGTTGAAAATTAAAACATCTTTAATTCACTTCACTTTAAATTATGTTTTAAGAGAATTAAAGTATTTCAATTTCAGATTTTTATTCAATTTTAGTTTAAGATAAATAACCATTACGAATTGCGACAGAGAGGTTGCAAATGCCCATGGGCGGCAGTGACCATCTACTCTCTGATGGCTCCCCTGCTCGAATACCCCTCGAATGTGCTATAAAAAAACTCTCAGCTATCATTTAAATATGACTTTTCAAAATAGTGTTTTTTGGTTTTACATTATCAATTATTAACCGATGTTAGATAGTAACATTATTTTAAATTATTCGTTAAATGAAGCATCAAAAGTTGGCTCTAACATATATTTGCAAGCTTTATGAAAATTTTTATCATAAGTCTTAAGGTATTGTGTTAATAGATCAGTAAACCGGTACTTGCTTACTCAATGAGCTATAGCCTAAAATCCAAGCCAAAAAATAGGACTTATCCCGAAATATTTGGTAATAAAGGTGTTTTTAATATTAAAAACGCCAATTATTTGAAAAACAAGTCAATTAAAATTTTACATCGCTACAGAATAAAACTTGTTGCTTAAATACATATTTAGAGACAGTTCTAATAATTTGAATAGTTTATAGTCATATGTCGAATTAACCAATTTCAATCAATTACTTAATTAATATGTCATTAAAATAACGGTAATTTCTGTTGAAATAGCTAATGTTTGCGTGATGATAACGTTGATGAGTGCAGCTTGAGGCCTGTTACACGTCACCTCGTAGCGCGGCCGCCGCGGGCGCGCGCGCAACACGGCGGCAGTGGTGCCACTAAACGCGGCCAAGCCACTATCAGAGCGTCGTGGATTCCGTAAACTGCTTGCGTTTGCCTTAGTAGTTAAAGTATATACGGCTTAGTCATTCTTGTAAATATTGAAAACGTCTTTTAGGTACTACACGAGAAAAATATGGTAATCTAAAAAAAAAATTATTCTAACTTTTAAACGGTTTAACAGAACTCGAGGGAAAATTAACAAAAACCATATATAGACATATATATACTAAATAATATCAAATCATGCAGTTGATGCGTACTATGGCCAACTTGGCTGCAGCACGAAAATGGGCCGACTCGACAAGTGTGATATCAAACTCTCACACAATGCACACGTGAAGTAGAAATATATAGTGGTTCTTTATATTCATTGAGTAAAAGTTCAGGTGAGCCACTCCTCCCTCCATCAGATAGATATCTTGTTGTTTCCTGAAACTTTCCAAGGCTCACTACCTCCTCTATAAGATTTCAAAGAGTTTCCTTCTTGGAAGGCAAGCAACGCACGAGCACGCGGCCGCAAGCCCGCGCCCACCGAGAGCGCTCCTTTTTAAGCATGTTTAATTGTTTCTACAGGTGTTAACAATATTGATCGAGGGTACTTCTTAAGTAATATTATTGAAATAATTTTTCTGATACTTTTAGACAGTTTGTTAAATAATTAACATCTTCGTAGATTATTGTTTTGGAACCGTGTACAGTGTTTAGTTTTGTGTAGTGTACTCATGTGAGATGCCTTTCTCAAGTTATATTTACTTACTTGGTGATTACCTATAAATTTTAACTTAGTGTATTTTTTACTTTATTATTTTTATCATTAGAGGCAGGTATGATTTATACATAATTATCTAATGGTCATGATTTCAGTTTTATATATACATAGTAACAGTTGTCGTCCAAAAAACTTTATGGCAACAGGGCCTTTATCGCCTTACGTAGTACGAACCGAAGTTCCTGCGTATTTGTGGAACTACCCTACACAGCCACTGGATACTCTAGGTCCGTTCTTAGTAGAGAGTTGTACATATTGAATTTAATCATAAGGGGAATATTTTTCACTGTCCTTCGTAGCGCACCTATAATCGCATTGATTTTAGATTTGATGTGATCTATGTGTCCGCGCCAATTTAGGCCTTTATCAAGAATTAGTCCCAAGTATTTTTCTTTCTATCAGTCGTTTTAATTGCTTCTTTGTTTATTTTCGGAGTTAAAAGGTTCAACAGTTTTATTCCTATTCGTAAAAATGATGCAATTCCTTTTTGATATCTTAATAATCAATAAATTACTTTAGAATCATTGCGAAAGTGTATCAAGTTCAAATTGTGCTTGTATGATAATTTCATTTATATGTATCAGAGTAAAATATAGGGGCGCGCAGTAAGATTTCAGACAGAGTAAGTATGGCTAAAAGAACATCCCAGTTTTTTGCGTCGGTTCGGTTGGTGGCGCACCGACGGTGGCTATCAACCCTACTCGACTCTCACCGTACGACAGATTCTTCTGGACAATCCACACAATAGGAAGAAAAGTTTCCACGAGCAAGTAGATCAATAAATTTCCAAGTCTTTACATTTTTGTAGCGACTACAACATACTTTCAAAAAATTGTCTGTAATCTTGCAAAACACGCGCATGGAACACTGTTGAACATTATCAACTCTTGTCTGCCCGATCGACGCAATAGTCGTGACTTACTTCCTGCGTTGAGCGCGTGGATTTGATTCCCACACAAAACAAACATTAATTTATTTGATTAAAAATTATTCTTTTTTTCGGTCTGAGTATTTCAATGTATTATGTGTACATATACAAAAAAAAGTAAATATGTATTGTATCAACTATCTGATACCGACAATACAAATCTCGTTGCGTAGTTTGGGATCAGATGGTGCTGTATATGTGTCGAAAGATATTATTATTAATACTGCTTTTTCTTTTAGGTTGGTCGCAATTGATTTTCAAAACAATTAAAATTGATATCAAATGTATTTCTGTACAGTTCCACAAAAGTTTCAAACCCTTTAATATTCTGAACACTGGAAACAATATCACTAGTATTTTTTTGTAATATTTCGTACGAAATATCTATCTCAGAAAATGTTACTGAAAATGTATTAAAAAAAATTCAATATCTCTTCCCTTTGCGATCAATTTAATTATTTCCTCAATAGATAAAATCGAAAAAGCCGCAGATTTTAATTTGCTTATTTAAAAACACTTCGCCAGCTCAGGTATGTTTTAATTTTTTTTTAAGTTAATTTACTAACTAGTTATTTAAAGACAGTCAATCACTTGCCCTAAGAATAATAACTGTAACAAAACGGTGAGAAAACTCTTCAAAGGAAAAAAACACTGCTTCCAAAATTATAAATACTCATATAAATTTTCACGAAAATACACTTATTACACTTATTCTGTGTACACGTTGACAATTCCTCGGTTTTTAATTGATGGCTTGTAAATAAATAGTGACTGAGTGAAGAGTGTTCTCGGTTGTTGGCGGCGCTGGCGCAGCCTACGTAAGCCATATTCGGTGAATCGTGTAAATTGTTGAATTTGAATAAATCACTAAAAGATGACATAATAAAATAAATAATAATTTTGTAGTATGATTTATTGTATGTTATATTTATTTATGAATTAGGGAATGTATTAAATATGGAATCACAAGTATGCGCAGCTTATTTGCATCTACCAGTCGGACGCGCCTGGTAAAATAGACATGTATCATTCTCATAGGGAATAATACTACCTAGCAACCGTAAATCAAAAATTTCATGAAGGTACACCAAAAATAATAGAGGGTCTAATATTGAACCTTGAAGGCAGTGTTTGTAAATATTCCAAATTGAATTACTTAATGTTTATAAATAAGGTATAATTTAAATGTACGCAATACTGTATCAGTTAGGTCTGTAATACTTAGTTATACTTAGGCCTGTACTTCCTATATAGATACCTAGCTTCTAAGATATAACTATATATTAGAAGCTACGTAGTATAGGTTTAACTGGTACAACTATATCGAACTGTAACAATATCTAATGACTTACGGTATCGAAAGCCTATTTTAAGTCAATAGACTCTTAATTTAATTCTATTTTTGTCCGTAATTCAAAATTGAAAATATCTTTATTTCATAGGTTACAAAATGACTTGAAATATGTCATATTTTTTTTTTCCGAATTTATACTTTACCGCTCGTTCGGAAGGCAGTTTTCGTATTATAACAGCCAGCATATTATATCTTATATTCGTAAAAAGATCTGCGGTTGGCGTTTGTGTGTTAGACTTAGAACGAACTCCATACTGGTTCGAGTGTATTGCGGTCAGATGAATACTAAGTCTTCCCTGCAAGACTTTTTTAAAGATCTTTGATATTATTGGCAAAATAAATATTGCCCCATAATTAACTTGATCTGACTTCCTTCCTGATTTATGCGTCAGGGTTACTTTTGCTAATATGACATTGTCGGGAAAGATACATTTACGTAAAGAATGCGCAATTCACTAGATCGTCGACTATAAGAACCTTTATACGCTTCAAGCTTTTACTGTTAATGTAGTCTATACCAGTATTTGTATTAAATCAAAGATTATTTATGATATTGCCTTTTTCTGGAGTTGTGTAAGGTTGCATTTCACAAGTTGTTGTGTTAGTTAATGGATTAAGTTGCGTTTTTAACTTATTTACGCAAGTTTATGCCAATACCTTCACTAAATTATTAACTATATAGGCAAAAAATAATCAATAGCCTCACAGATATCAAATTCGTTAGTAAGGGTAACATTATCAATTATTAGTTCCGTCGAGACATAATCTACTCTAATTTTTTTAGTAGCCAATTCGTTAATTTCATATTTTCTTTAGGTTCTTCTTCCGCTTTTCAAATTTCTTTTGATAATACTCTTTTTTTGGTTTTATTCAAGTTGTCACTTTATTTCTTTGCTTAATTAATAATTTTTTATATCATATACTTACCTATAATAGTGTTGAAATGAAAAAATGTGTTTACAGGACATTACATGTAAATGATAATTCAGCACGCCTGCGTTCTTACGTAAAACGGTTACAACTACCTATGTCCGGCGGCACATAAAAATAAAAATAAAATATTTGCTTTCAAAGACTTGAATACTTATGAACACGTTTTTCTTTATGGAGACGCTGTACGAGGATTTTTAAACCGGCATACACAGAACTGCATCAAATATTGCAAAGAGGAGACAAAATCTTCTAATTTTTAATCAAAGGCAAAAAAGTCACAGTATTCATTAACAGTGTAAAACAAGCATACATAATGGCAGAACCTGCAAATGATGACAAGATGCCTCCACCACAAAATACCGATGCTAAAAGGAAGTAGTATGAACCACTCGTTCTGAAAGACGCATAAATTATCCATATTATTTCGTTTCCTAATAGGGGAACTGGAGGAGAGTGATCCAGTCTGTTTAGCTACATTTATTTTTAACAATTCATATTATTACATCAATACCTACACACACACACATATACACCTATCCACATATTTATCATACATGATTTTCATTGTGTTTACCAATAGAATTTTAATTAAAAATATTTTATCGGTGTAATTCGATGTTACTGGAAACGCGCACTCCCGTAACAATTATGATTTACGTTGCATATAATGTAAAAAAGTTGCAATCTACGTTCGCCGCCAACGTGTGTCATCTCATAGTTTTTCACGGACTTAATGTCTCGCCGCTTAAATCTATCGTTTTTTTCATACTTTATGTTTAATAATCGTGTTATAGTATTGTGTTAATAGTACTTTTCTCTTCGATTGTTCGACTTATCTGTTCGCTATATTGTGTTGTGTGTTTATATTAGTAAAAGATTTTAAGCGCTAAGTGTGTTTTCCTGTTCGCCACTACAGATCTAAAATCTAAGACTATCAAGGAACACACACCACTTATACATAAATAAAATAACAACCCTAAACTCTAAACATTATTTAAAAAAAAAAAACCTGTTAATGAAAGCTTTATATTTGAGATTTCTCAAAATCTTCAGATCGAAATCGATTCAACATTTTAGAGTCTGAGTGGTCCACTTTCAAATGTCGCAAGCTGCGTTTCAACCGCATAATCAGTTCAAAGTTATGAGAGTTTTACATACACACAAACACACCCTCGCACACACACACATACGCAATCGCGCACGCACACGCGCACGCACGTACACAAATACACATATCACTCGGAAATTGTCGAAATAGATTCCTAGGACGCTATGTAAAACGTCAAGATCTTATAAGAACCAGATTTTTGAAAATCGGACTGAAACAGAAACTTTCCAATTCATGATTTTTTTTTCATTTTCACAGCGGAAAGTTAAAAAAAAATAATTGTATCTTGATTAATTAGCAAAAATTTAAATAAATGCTTATTTAAAGAACTTATAAACGACCCGACTTTTTTTAAATCATATGTATAGGTATTTAAAGTTAAATAAAGTTCTTTCAAATATTGCAGCGCTTCAAAAAGTTAATGGTGATACTTTAGATATAAAGACGCTAAGATAACTATACTCACGTGTTTACTGCATTTTAGGAAATGAGCATACTTTTTGTAGATTATTTCATTTATGGAATACTAAATTGCATTCTTTTATGTCTCTACGAGGGCTGCTACTTATGTACCCGGAACTGGCCTCATACAAAACTATATTTAATAAGTAATTACGACGTTTAAAAAATGGGCCTCCTTGACTGAAGAATACAGTTTTTTTATATAACTGCCAACCGTTTTACCATTGTGGCGTCATTTTGAAAAGTGCGTGTCTTTATGACCATGGATTTAACTCGTGACAATATTGTGCAATAATTTATTACGATTTTCGGCGTAGGATAGCTCAAAACGGTGCATCAATCAACTCACTTCGAATTTTGGGGATGAAACACCATCAAAAACCATTGCGTATCACTGGTTTAGTGAGTTTAATCGTGGACGGTTTATGCTCTAGGTCGGTCAATGCTAAGGTCGCCCTAAATCGCTTATTGTATCACCAAATATCGATGCTGTGCGGGAATCAATAATGCAAAATCGTCATGTAACATAATATGTATGTTCATCATAATCGTCGTACAAAAATAATTTATTAGCGTTGGATTCCGCACAAAAACAAACAAGCTCGTGTCAATCGATGCAAAAAAAATGAAAAAAAAAATACAATCATACTGCGTCAAAAGCTCTTTTTTAATATCTACGCAGATAATGAATCTTGAATCTATGCATATGACCCCGAAACTAAACAACAGTCAATGGTATGAGTGTTCCGAGATGAGCCGAACCCGACAAAAGTGATTCGTGCCAAAAGCATTTTGAAGCAAATGGTTGCTTGTTTTTTGGTATTAATGAACATATGGCTACAGTGCCACTATAAAATCGTGAAATGGTTAATTTGGAATCGTATATGACCATGTGTTTGCCAGAAGTCTTTGAAGAAATAAGAAATAAAAACGGTTAACGCAGAATCATTCTTTATCATGACAATGCTATCACACATCGGTCGAGGCAACTCAGTTTTTGGAAAATCAAAAGATTGAATTGACGGGTCATTCACCGGACAGATCTGATTCGGCACCCAACGATTTCCATTTATTTCCAAGCGTGAAAAATAAATTATTTAGTCAATGTTCTTCGAGCTGCAAAGAGGGCGTTGATGTGTTCAAAATACACGTTTTGGAGATATCTCAATCACAATGGAAAAAATACTATAGAAATTGATTTCAACGTATGTAAAAGTGCATCGATCATCATGGAGAATATTTTGAAAAGTAATAAAACCATATTAAATGGTAGATGTTCGTTTCTTTTTGATATTCTGGACACATAAATAGCAGCCCTCGTAAGTGCGCGTGTGATGGATTAAATTATCTGGACCCAGAATCAAAATATTACTTCTCAGTCACACTTCAGATTGTGCACTTTGAAATAAATCTAGCCGATCTTTTGAACAAAAAGCAGTATTCTATCGACGGTAAATATCAAAATTTCCCCATTTGCAAGTTTAGTTCGTCAAAGGTCGTTAACATATATCTTATTTATCGTATATGCATAAGCGAAATACCACTCATTGACTGATTGACAGACTGACTCATCACGAGATCTCCGAAACTATACGTCCGATTGGCATAGTTTTTTTTTCAGGATGTAGATGCTCACTAAGAACGGGTTTTACGCAAATCCTATAGAAAAACAATTTTCATAATTTTATGCCTACGCGGGCGGAGCCGCGGGCAAGAGCTAGTCTATCTATAAAAGAGTAAGCTGACTGACTTAAATATCAACGCACAGGTCAAACTACTGGGTCCAGAGATTTGAACCTTTGTAAATATATTCTTATTATAAACTAGGGGAACACTAAGAAAGGATTTTTAAAAATTCTACTCTTAAGAGCGTAAAAATGATGAAATACTGTTTTATCGAAAATAGAAGCGGTTGGAGCTGCAAATGTCAAAGTTAACATTTTAGTTACTTAAAGCAATAAAGAAAAAAATATTACCGCATCTTTGAAATTTCTTTGATAGATACGTGATTGGTGGAAATTGATTACAAAGAAAATTATTATTATTATTTGGTTTAGTTTACAAGGTAACTGATTATTTCGCAAAATTAATTTTCGATTGCTCTGATAACATATTTATCGTTATTATTTTTATAAAGAAACACATTTACTTTGATAAAAATAGTAATTTACTTAAATTTAGGTGATTATTTTTAGAGTTAATTTACGGTTGCAGAGTTTAATTACTAATAATTTTATTTTAATAGTTTCTTGTCATATTTTTGTCAGCTTTAGTGAAAACTGAAAACATGGGGCTTGAAAGAAAAACTAAGAAAACTCAAAATTAAATTAAAAGGCACAAATTAAAGCAGCATGAACAAGCAGCATTCCTGAACGACAACTCTTTTTGCTATCTCGAGCTATCCAAAAGGCTGAACCGCACAATCAAGAAAGTCGACAAGACAGACAGCGTCCTTTGGCAAGATATACGTTACTTTACACGTTACAGAAATATAAAGAAAGTTTTATAGAATTTAGTTTACATCAAACAATAAATGCTAGAAATATCAATATTTCACAATCTAATGAAACTCCAGAGCAACGCTTTAGGCGTGCTCGGGATTACAGTCTAAGGCTTAAATCAGAGTTAAACTCAGGACATGCATTGAAAATTCTGTATTAATATTCGTTGATAGAGCTTGATTAATATGAAGAAATTTTGATATCGTACACATGTTTGTTCAGTTATTTTCAAAAAGACATACTTCCAAATGAGCTAATAACTAAGAATTACCTAATAAATAATAATTACGACCATAACAGATGTGCTAGAACACTTAACAATGAAAGAACACCTACGCAAGCTTATTGGAATTGCTTATCATTAAACGAAATACTCCCAGAAATTTAAACATTACCTGATGTGGAAATATGTTTATTAAGTAGAATAATGCTATTTCTAAAAACGATCAAACTTAGTGGACAACCTCGTTTTCACGGTCAAGCAGCACCTTATGTCCAACATGTGGAAGAAATGGTTAAGCAGCTTCCGCTAATGCTAGTGTGGTGATTATTTGTGAACAATTAGAAACAGTGAAAAGATTACGTAGTTTTTTTGTAAATGTTCGAAAGCTAAGAACTGCATTAGATTGTATAATCACTATAATCTTTTGTACAGAAACGTGAGTATACATTTTAATGATACTTACAAAATTAACGAGATTTACCATGTCCTATAAAGTGATTAGTACGGCACGAAAACAGAGATGAAACATTTGTTGATTCTTTCAAGGACAGGAAAAGCACTTCTTATTGCTGGAGGAAGACCTAATGAAATTCCTAATGATATTCCTAATGATTTATCTATAAATGAAACACAAAAACTAGTAGACGATCATCCTGTGAAATTGAGCCATCTACTTATGATACGAATTAATGCGTTTATGAGCTTTGTATACAACAATGATAAAGTTTTAGGAGAAAGGCTTACAGAGTATTGAGGTGAAGAATTGAATTTCAAAATTGTTGCTGTCCACAATTACATATGTTGAGCTGGATTGAAAATGCACCCAACTTTGACTCTGTTGAATGCAGAAATTTGATCAATTGTATTGTCTTCTGTCCGCAGTAAAAATAATAAAATAAACGAAATAGGTGCTTCAACGGGTTCAATACACTCCCATTAAAATACCTGATATTCTTATATCAGGTATTTTAATCGCAGTAATCGTCACTGTCGATTTAATTTTCTAGAATCAGTAAGCAACCAAACAAATTAGCTAGAACCTCACGAAACGTTGCATAGTTATGATTGATTTTGTATTTTAAAAAGAAATCCTGTACAGCAATTTTCTGATGAGTTGTGAATGGATCGTAAGACTTCATTTGATACCATGGATATTCCATCTATTATCAGCCAATGAAAGTCATTTTTTTTCATATCCTTAATACGCTGACCTGTCATCTGACTAAAGGCTCTACCTTTATCGGTTCCTAATGCGAATACACTGTGAATGGTTTTCCATTTACAAGACGCACTGCTACTCCTTTTGGTGCCGTAACTACAACAAATACTAAAAAAGTGTAATGAAATTATTGGAAAGGTAAAAATTCTATTTTTCGGAGATATTATGCAATTGTCGCCCGTTAAGGACAATTGGTGCTTCAAGGAACTGATTATGTTCCAATGAGAGCCGCATTTGCGACATCATTTTGCAATTTATAAGTTATAAGCCGACGTTCGACAGCAGAATGACACCCAGTTCCTAGCGCTTCTTCATAACCTCCGAGTAGATAAGTTGAGTGTGGAACAGTATAATATTTTACTTGAAAGAACTCGCCTTTCGTTGGTTGATAATTCTGCCGACGGCAAAGCTGGACGTATTTTTTTTACACTCAAACTAATAAATGACTACGATGATAAAACGATGGAATTAATAGCCAAAACGCACAGATGTATAAAAAAGAGTAGATGCACAGTCGCATACTATATTCACAGCGAAAATTAGCTCAAAGTGTATTCGATGTCTCTATCTCTCATTTTACAATACTATTTTGAAGTGTCAAAGAAAAAGAAGGAAAGGAACTCTATTTATCATCTGACATTTCAACCGAAATGTCATAACATAAGGTTCATTTTTAAATGCAAAGAGAATGAGTAAAGATCATTTTTTTTATTGGAAGACAATAAGTCTTATTTTATTTACAATTTACATGTGATGTTCTAAAACAAGGCATCAATGGAGTGGTATAATATTATTTGAAATTTTTATTATTGTTTTTTGGTTGACTGTATGAAAAGAATTATGGTACATTTTTCTTCAGAAAAAAGCTTAATGTAGTAATCACCTAAGATTAAAATTAATGTGAAACTTTAATTTCATAATATTCGTGAAAATATACATAAAAGAATTTAGTAATTTGTAAAGTAATATAGAATATGGTAATATAAAACTATCAAATTATTTATACAATGAAGTAAGATGATGAATTATAAAACATTGACATATTTTGATGAAAATAATACTTACGTATAATTTGCTGAAAAAATAAATTCAAATATAAATATTTTTTTTGGAATAGGTTTAATCTATTGTATGATTGATGATATGAGATAGTTTTAAGATTTGTCTAAATATAAAATAAATAATAAATAAAAAACTTAAAAAGGCAACTCCGTTAGTATTAGAAACAGTCCCTATTGTTAAGCGACCGAATAATGTGACAACGCAAGAAATACGAGACCGGTGTTGCTTAGGTCTATTTCTTTTAAGTCGGTTTATATCTCAGCTTTTGATGCTACATTAAATGAAGAAATACAAAATACTCAACAAATACTCACTATAATATGTTACTGAGTACCTATTATAAACAAACTAAATTTTGCTTATCGAAAATAAGAAATACCATCCTTCTCCATAGCTTCTTATGATGTTATTTTTTTGTTTTTTAACAGAACACTTTGACGTGATAACGGAAAGTGCAACGAAACTACGTTGAAAGCAATGAGTGCTAAACTGTCTGTTTTAGCACTCATTTACTGGGGCCATTTTTGAGTGTGGGACTTTGCATCTTCTCTTTTTTTATAGATCAATGCCAAAACGAGTAAAATTAATATGTTTAATGTTCAAGACGAATCCAAGGAATTTTCCACTTATGGTCAATGTTGTTTCCATTTCGCAAAATCCCAACTGTTTTTTAAATTTTATAAAAATTGGAGTTTGTACTAAAGTCATGTTGCAAATGAATTTAAAGGTTTCGGAAGTATTAGTGAATGAAAGCATGAATATAAATAAAGAATTAGAATGAAATGGACTTTAAAGAGACTAGCTTGAAGAAGGCGAATTTCTAAAAGTTACATTTATAAATTCGATGACAAATCAATTACAGGAAGTTTTAAAGATGAAAACGGATAGATTCCAATATAATCACAAAGTATGACATAAAGGTCTTTGAAGGTATGGCAATATAAAAAGAATAAGGGTGTCTATCTTTTTGAATTGGGATGTTACCATCTATAAATTACAAGTAACCACTGTAGACAAGGCTATTGTTTAGTTAGAAAGAAGTACTTTCGCAAAATACCAAGCTTCGTGGCTTTAAATAGTGTAAAAACTTTTCGTGTTACAATTTATGAACTTAGCAGGGAAAGTTGTTTAATAATCTTCATGATAAATCTGTATAATATCTCCGAAAAATAGAATTTTTACCTTTCCAAAAATTTCATTACACTTTTTTAATATTTGTTGTAGTTACGGCACCAAAAGGAGTAGCAGCGCATCTTGTAAATGGAAAACCATTCATAGTTTATCTGCTTTAAGTGAACTGCAAAAATTACGAAAAGCGTTACCTGTTAAATTTTATGCCGACAAAAAAAAATACTACTAAATACTACTGTTTGGTCACTTGAATATATGATTAAAAATTATCTGACACCCCTGTTTTTGTGTCAGGGGTTACAAATTTGAACAATAACGTACATTACCACGTTGCGTCGTACATGTGCTTCAATCAAGTATTCACCGCTAGGAATTTACTTTTATGATCTATGGTGGGAAATTTACGGTACTACATCCATTAAATCATTTAGGTAGTCTAGGTACAGATGTTGCACTAGGTCAATATTTACGTCTTAGCAAAATTATTAAGGTCACCATGTAGCCTCAATTATCACCTATCTAACATCTTTTCATTGACACTATTTTTATGAGCCCAAATACGTTATATCTGCTGTACGTTTCTGAAGAATTAAGCATCCCGCAAACTATTTGATGCTAGAGCATCAGCAGCATCATGTTAGCATGACTTGGAAATACTATATAAGTAACCGTAGACTAAATTTCAAATCATTTGAATCTATGAAAGTTAGTAAGACTCTTTTGTCAAATAGAAAATTGTCATCAAACGTCTGAACAGATCATCATAAATTATAAGTAAAGACTATCTCAATCACGTGCGATTTCAAACACAAATAAACCGCATCAAAACCGGTCCATTAGTTTAGGAGCTACGATTCCACAAAAAGCAACACAGATTACAGATAACACTCCTCTTTTTTTACGTCGGTGGTTAAAATAGAGAGTTTGTTTCCAAACAGTTAAACAGTCTGTCATTTTTTAGACGTTCCGAAATTTCAAAAATAGCAGAAACTATAAAAATAGACCGATAAGTACTTACCACATTTTTATTGCCCTTTTTAAAAATTTTGTGTGTTAAATCCAAGGTCTAGATTTTTTTGGTTTCTTGGATTTCCTCTGCAACACCAGTGCCGCGTTCCTATGTAGGATATTCCATGCAATATCGCAAATATAACTATAAATAAAGGATGGAAAATATACAAGAGACTCACCAAAATTTCCGGATAAAATAGCGTATAAACTTGCAAGCGCCCAAACACTTTTCTCTTGTTTTTTCCCTTATAATATTTTATTTAATTTTTATCCGCTACGATCGGCCATAGAGAAAAGATATACCTACAAAAAACAGTTTCACTGTATAATGTCGCGCCAAGTACACGTTAAACTATTGTTACAAATTACAAATAATGATAAAATTGTTTTTATTTCTGTGAAAACAAAAAATGAAATTAAATCTCTAATTTTTACAAAAAAAATTGTTACAAAAAGAAAAAGATCATATTATGCCAAGTATTGCTTTCAATTACTCAAATGTAGCACTTGAAATAAATAATGAATTCAATAATAGGGGTCGTTGATTTGAACTAGAAATATATCGAATCGTTTAAATACATCGTACTTTTTTGATAAAATGGTTTTCAAAATAATAGGTAAAAATTAACAAAAACAAAAAAAATGCTCGAAAATTAGGAAAAATTGTACGTGGCGCGTCACTTTCTAGTAATATTCTTTATTTTTAACTTTTAATGTACTATTTTTTGATTCTGAGAATATCGGATCACAATATTTCTTTTATTTTATTTGTTTATTGCCTGTTTTGAAAAAGATTATTCAATATAATTTAAGTGCTACAACGATTTATTTGTTAATTATTTATAATAAATTATTTATTATGAAACGTACATGAAAGCAATATTAATTTCAAATTATTAATTCAAAATTAGCGCTTAAACATCAACGGCGACACCTGAAATGTTTTCAGACAACATTAACTACTTATTAGTACTTATGGTACCAACTTCGAAATTGGTAAAATCGAAATTGGTAAAATCTCTCGTAGAAATAAAAACAGACGCAAGCTAAAATTTCATAGCTGAATAAATATTAAATAATTAAGAAAACAAAGTAATTGTAGGAAATATATATATAAAAGTAAAAAAAAAATTATAGCTACCAGTATAAAGTGTCAATAGTCCTGAGATAATGAAAAATATGATGAGGTCATGGTGCCGTACGACAGGAGAATAGAGACACGTGTCTCAGGCCATATGTTTAACGTGTACTTGGCGCAAGACACTACCGTGTCTTCGGATCCATTCCACCTTTTTACTTATGGATAGTATTGAAAAAGAAACATATAATATGAATACATATAATAAAAATAGAAATGTGTGTAATATAAAAATAACAAGAGTATTAAACAGTGTCTATTATATATTTTTATAACCCATTAAAACTGCGCCTGTAGATGGTGATAAAGACAAGTATGATATTTTTTATAATCATATTTTTGAAAAACCTTGAAATCGGACATTTTATTCAGTATGTTAGGTGCTGTTTTTTGTTTTGGTAAGCTAAATAGCATGGCTGTTAAACAAAATCTTGAAAATAACAAGAATATTAATAGTTTTATCACAAAACAAAGAGTTATCAATTTTTTTCTCACAATTTTAGAAAACTAATACTTATTATTTAACTTTGACACGTAATAGTGAAAAAAATGTATCAGTACTATCATTGTAAGTTATTTTTCTAGTTTTTATTAAATTACTGTCGTATATCTGTCCAGGTGGAATTTCGAAATACATTTTAATCTAACTTCCCAATGAGCTAGAGACTTCACATTTTGAACATAACTCAGAATTGGATGACAATACAAGAAAACAGTTACAAAATAAGCTGTATGCATGCAACAGTTATAAAATAAGTGTAGAGAGTAACGTCATTGAAAAAATGTATTTATCCTTTCACAGAATATGTGATGAAATAAAACAAATATTGCGCTCCACCGTTTTTAATTCCAAATTTTACAACTATTTTAATGGCTATTAAAACTTCCCAATCATAAATTGTTCTTCCTAGATGTAACAAATTAAGTGTATAAGGCGACCGATATCAAGGTTTTTTAAAAATATGGTTATAAAATTAAAATAAATCGAGTTAGAATTTTTTCCTATTTCTCCTTGAGTAGTTTTACATTTACCCGCTCCCTGGTTCCCATTTATAGTTGAATTTTGGGACACGTTGTATATTTAGTTCGTTGACGGCTAACCTTCATTTCCCTGTTATTTCCCTGTCCCCAACTACGACAATGTCAAAAGGAAGATTGATTTTATCACCATATATAAGTGAATATTGTTTACGTGTATTTTTGTTCTGTGGTTTACATAACGAGTTAATATACAATTCGAAAACTTGATTCGATTTGATTGCACAAGCACCGGTTCATCGTCTGCGCGCCGTCTGTCTGCGCGAGCGCCACGTGCCTCACCTGCGCCGGTACACTCACTCGCTAACTAAATATATCAGAATTTCCTTCTGATTGACTTCTACCATTATAACCTAGAATGAAACATAATGAGTATTTGCACTGGACGGCCATCTAAATTCCATCTCTGACTCCCAGTCAGTGTCCGGTTCAGATTCCGAATGTATATTCACATTTTCTTTAGGAAGGGATAATTCTCAGAAAAACATGTGTTAAATCCGCCTTTAATCGTAAAGCTTACATACAGTGTCTATCTTCATGAGTCTAGAGAAACATTCTATTCTGGAATCTAATATCAATTATCTTAAAGATCGTTATACTAATATCTTATTATTTTTATACAAAAACAAGTAATTCCAAACAAATTCTTAATATTGCCGAAACTTTCATCGCTTACGAAATTCACATCGAAATTAATTTTGTCGGCTTCATCGATCCTGTTTTCTTTTTATTACATTTCCAATATTTAATTACTGTCTTGCACTCTTCCTTTCTTTAATGCATACTCTAAATTAAGACAAAAAAAAATTAAAAACAATCAAACTGTGAGTCGGACTTGTTAAGAATTCCAAACTGCCTGAACTGAAATATTATGTTTTGAAAAAACGTAATATAAAGTGCGCTGCTCTACAATCCTTTGTCTGATTCATACTTGTCTAGCTTTTTGTTAGTAAGTTCATTTTTTGTTATATTTCACAAAAAGTGTATACTAATCGGTTATAATGATTTTTTCAGCAGTAGATTCTTTCAATTAAGGAGTCGTATATGTTTTAATGCTGTAGCTATATATTTACATAGCTTTAGCTGCATATTTATATTTTTAATTATAGATATTATACAATAAGATTTATAATTATTCATGGCAATAACTAATTCCAAAATATCATTCATCTACCGAAAAATTCATTAAAAGCGGTCCAGGAGAACATTGAATAAAATATACTTAAAAGACGATTTTTATTTTAACATAAAAAGAAAACATCTTAATGCAACCGACCAATGGGCGAAGGTTTATAAGAGACTTATAAACATGCAAGGTTTTCGACACGCAGGACGAGTCCGAGGACAGTGACCTAATAACTTCTTCATAGAGGACGCCTGCGCCCAGCACTGGGACATGGCACACGCATTGTATGTACAAGCAAATGACAATTCCAATAATATTCGTATTGCCATTAATTAAAAGGATATATTACAAATTCTATTTAATAGGACTTCAGATATCATGTGATACGTCGATCGAAATTTTTAATGTTTTAACATGTATCAGGTATGCCGATTGCTATGATACGGTTTTTTTTTATTTGATGATTATATTAGTTATTTAGAACATTCACTATTTTTACTTATCACTAAATAAGCAAAACAAATTCATGTAGTTACTATTCACAAAAATAAGCATACCAAACAAAAATTTTCAAAGATTAAACATATTTCTTAACTTATAATTTTCTTTTTCGTAGTCATAATTTTTAATTATTTATTTGAAAAAAGTAAAAGTAAGTGATAAATGCAAGCATTCATCACCTTGTCAATATGGACGCAGAATATACTATATTCTTTAATCGATCCCACTCTAACCCCGAACCTGGTCTCTTGGTCGTGATCTTAGTCTCATTAGCAATCAATTTCTTTAACAAAACATAAAAAGCTATCAATTATTATTTACATGCCTCAATAATTTCTAGCGCTCTATTTAGGATTGATACCCAATCTATTTTTTTTTTCTGTCCTTCAACTCATATCCCTGGTCTTTTTCTCCACAAATGTGTACAAGCTGTCAATGTTTTATTTTGTACCTTAAAGATTGAATATTAAAAAACACTAAATCGTGATTTTATTTATTTATAAGATAATAGCTAATTGATCAAAAATCGTTATTTGTTTTTTACTTGCACTATAAAAGAAAGCTACCAATTGAAATTTAATATTTCTAATTTTAGTAGTTTCGATTCTGCATTGCTGGGACAGTGAATTGGGATTTTTCAAAATATTGGTTGTCCAAAATTTTTAATGCTTTTTAATTAATATCGAATAAGTTTTTTACTTATTTGTTTAATGTTGCCCATTTATAAATAAACAGTAATGTGTTTGAAATATCCAGATGTGTTTTATATGCATACTTATCTATGTTTGTATTAACTCTTCGCTCTATAGACCCTAAACAACCAAAATGATTTAAAGTAATAACTTACCGTTGAATTCATCTTAAAACTGAAATTAGTAATTATTGGACAAAACAAATACCATCTCTTTTAATTTAGTCCGACAACCATCACACACTTATGACGTTATTTATCAAAATTAAAATTGTAATCCAAAACAATAGCACTATGAATTCAAATTGTTTGTTAGAGGAATTCAAATACCTAAATAGAAATGTGTTTTTAAAACTATAAATGTGACTTTCTACAACCCTTGAAATAAATATATTTTTAGTACAAATAGTTTAACAATTAGCGTATCTTATTACGATGAAGCTTGGATAAGCATTAATATGTTCTTTTATTCATTATTTAAGGCATCGAGTACTAGTGTCAGCTCATGTGATATTAGATAGCTACGAATAAGTACTTTACAAGAACATACGCATCGGCGACCACATTTGATAGCACGGCGTACATGATAGTGGTAATATGTATCAACATCCAAGATGTGCAGAGATGTACACTTTATGCAGAAGTACACGATAGCGACATCATTGCACATTTTGCTTGCACAGCCCTTATATTCGACGCGATCGACGCCGCGAGTGCAGTTGCGTTCGTATACCGTTCGCACTACAGACGATACACTACGGATTCTGTATGTTTTTATTGGACAGCTCGTCAGACGACTTCGATATTGATTTAGATGGCATGTTAGCGGTGGCATACATTTCTATAGATCGGTTTACCTACCATAATTGTAAACATTTATAAATATAGGTAAGCTTTTAATTAAATAAAGTACATAAGTGGCAACGACGTGCCTGCGAAGCAAGAGCTATCATACACTGGGTGTAAACGGAGCACGTGGGGTGTACAGGGTACTGCGGGGGATCGGAGTAAAATATACTGGTAAAATGTCGCTCCGCCGGCGCATCCGAGCGATACTACACCTCCATACTCCCGAGATGTACACACACGCCAGGGATATGGAGATGTAGTTACAATCCTGTGTGGCACTTCGAACATTGATTGCATTATGGCAAAATGCAAGAATATCTCTATATGTTTATATCTAATATGTATATTATAGCTATCGAGTGCGCCGCACTTTATTGTGCAAACGAAAATAATGTGGTCGTGTGTACCTACACCTCGTAGAACGTGAAATGTCACGGCAGTGGCAACGGGAGGCGGCGCTCGGCCGAGCGGCCAGTCGCGGGCGACGCGTCGAGCCGGTTTGTAGTCGTTACGAATAGTGTTGGACTTCCTCGCGGTCGAACGTCACGCGTGGCCGCCGACTTTTGAATTTAAACGTATAACATACGATCTCATGCCGGCGTCGTCGACGAACTGTTCTCAAGCTTGATCATCTTTCACGTGCAGGCCTTCAGCTCGTGAATCCCACAGACGAAATATCAAAAAATTAAAAGAGAAAGTTCAGTGATAACAGGCACGATGCGACGAGCCGGTCGATGTCGCCGATAAGGGCGCCCGGCGCGCGCGGGGGGACGCGCCCGTCCCGACTCCGGCCGTTTTGAACTCGGTAAGTTTCGCGAAGTGGTCTCGCGCGGCAGTGCACGTCGACCTTTCCTTGCGGACGCGTCGGACCGCTCGCTTAGAAATGTGAATATTCACAAAATTGAATTTATCGCCCCTTACTATACCCTGACACACCTACACTTTTATTAGATACTAGCTTTTGCCCGCAGATCCGTTCGCATGGAAATCTAATTAATTCCTCATTTTCTATATCAAGGAATCTTGCTATCATTGATACGAATCCGATCCCGTTTTGGATTTAAGTTCCGATTCGCAGTTAATTTCGATTCGGTCTTATCTTGCGTTCCAATCCTGCGCCTCTTTTCCCAATCACACTAACGCTCTCGATTACGATATCGGTCCCGACTTCGATATTGAATCCGGTTTCTTGTTAATTGCACAGAAACGAATTAGTGAGAGACATCATGAGAAAATATCATGCGTATAATCTATAAAATATTCTATTTATGTGCTAAATTTCAGCTAAACCCGTCCAGCAATTTATACGTGATTGAGTTATAAAGTTACAAATAACTAAACATTGAAACAAAGTATCACATTTGTAATATTTTAATAATACAATACAATACTGAAAAAACGCAGTGTAAATACCCTATAGTTCGTTTTAATTGGCTATGACTTACTTATGGTCAGACCATTATTATTAACTATATACCTACATAGTTACAATCTCATTGCTGACAATCTCTCTTACTGCCGCTTTCGCTCTACTTCGCCCTCTCACACCACATCTTATTCTCCCGCCTCCTTCTCAATCCTCGTCGCCTACGACACCCCCGTGCCTTCTCTAAACGATCGAGCAATAAGCATGGCCAACAAAATAAGAAAGATAAACAAACTGCATCTTTTTATTAAAAAAATGTGTGCTGCATTAGTACACTTGGGTTCATTAAAATCAATTTATTTATTGTTGAGTTATGAAAAAACACAAACAAACAAAGGTAGACTGTGTCCTTCGCCGGGATTCAAACTATCTCCATACCAAATTTAGATCAGCGGTTTAAGCGTGAAGAGGTAACAGACAGACAGAGTTACTTTACTATTTATAATACGTGTATTAGTAGGGATTTTAGATGTTTTTAGAAGCTGAACCTATTATTTTAAAAAAGAAACTATTTAATTTTACATATTCACTTTTATTTTGTAGGTGTTCTGTGGAGCATTTTTTAGTTTCATTATACGTATCTATTTGTTTTAATAGTTATTTAACACACCATTTTGCAAAAATCAAATATTTTGACATAGTTCTTAACCTTTACTAGCCTTACTCTGAAGCCTTACTTACAAAACTTAAAACAAAATCTTAGGTTTGTTTATTGATGTGCACCTAAAGGGAAATTAAGTACAGACTGTTTATTTTTTTGAAAATTCTTAGGTGTAACTGAAATATATACTTATGTAATATATTATACATAGCTTTCGACACGGTCCATTCACGAAGACATGCCTAGAAAGAATTTCTTTATATTTTTTAACCGACTTCAAAAATAGAAGATTCTCAATTGGTCTGTACTTTTTAACCGACTTCAAGAAAAAGGAGGAGGTTCTATGTTTGCCTGTATTTTTATGTGTATGTTAGGTATGCGATATTTTCGCTCATTCTGAACCGAATTCAAAAATTATTCTTTTGTTTGAAAGGGTTATAGGTGATCTCATTGTCACTAAATCAGGATCTGGTGGTGGGATCCCACAGAAAGAGAAGGATATCCTCCAATATTATGGGAACATAAGATGTATTCGAGTTCTTTTTAGGGTTCCGTACCTCAAAAGGAAAAAACGGAACCCTTATAGGATCACTTTGTTGTCCGTCTGTCAAACCCCTTTTTCTCAAAAACGCGTGGAGATGTCAAGCTGAAATTTATATCAAATACTCAGGTCTACTGTCCCTTAAAGCTGTCAAAAAATCAAACTTCTAAAGCTAACGCAATCAAAATATACAGCCGTTTATACCGCAAATTTTCGACACTCGCAAGGGAATCACATCTTGCAGGGTACTTCCCGTGAACTCAGAATCTTGAAATTTGGTACGAAGCATAAATTTTTAGTTACATCGTATAATGAAAATATTTTTAATAATTTTAAACTTACTACACCTTTCCTCATAAGCGCGTAGAAGTATTGAATTGAAATTTATATAAAATACTCAAGTCTCTAATAGCTTTAAGCTGTAACAAAATCAAACATCTATGTGAACGTAATCGAAAGAAACAGCAATTTAAGCCGCATATTCTGAAACTCGCAACTACTCGCAAAGGAATCAAAACCTAAAGGGTACTTCCAGTCGACCTAGAATAAAATTTGACATGAAGCAATGTTTTAGAGCATACATTAAGGAAAAATTCCGAAAACCTTAAATTTTTAGTTACATCACATAATATATACTTTTTTAATAATTATAAAATTATTATTCTTTACCACATGAACCCGTAGAGGTATCAAGTTGAAATTCTTATCAAATACTAAGGTATAATTATCTCTAAGCTGTGAAAAGAAAATTATAAACATAATTGTAGTTACCGCATTGACCGCGACTTATCTCTGTGTATGGGGAGGGGACAACATTTTATCGCGTATGTACGTCGCAATCTTAGGATGCCATGACAGATGGATCATGTAAAAGATATTATATGTATAAATAACCCGGTGCTGCAAACGGCCATTGTGAATGCTTGCATTTTGAAATGTTTAATGTCAGAGTGATAACTGTGACAAGTGGCAAGACTAACAGGTGATTTCGCCTTTTGAGACCTATTCCTGACGCCCTTCGTCACGATGGGTCACTTTATCTGCGATTCCCCTATAAATATAAATATTACGTCACGTGAGATAGACTCCGTACATGACACATTACAATGAATAGTACACATATTTTGATATTTTAAAACATTTATTATTTTCAATAATAAAGTTTAAATTGATCAATAAATATCCATAATAACGAACAAACAAAATTTTTTTTTATTTATCAGTTGTCCAAGTATTCTTAAAATGTTCAGAAACATCTGTAGTCCGCATTTCAGCATCTTCTTTATCTTCAAACTACCATTTGATACATTTCCTCGATCCACTCTGCATTTTGTGAACTAACGTTTTCATCCTTTAACATGCACAGCAGCTCTCGAGCTCGAGGGCTGTGTGAAGCGCTATATTCCTTGATATTGAATTGATATTGAATACAAGAAAACCGATTGTGGCGGACCGCGACGGTAGCGCCGACGTCGAACATCATCATGAATAAATGTAACAAGTTATGAACGCACGGAAACATGTACTTAAAATGTCTATATATTTATAAACATGAATGATTTTCTATCGTAACAAAAATATAAAATAATAAAAAACGAGCGGTCTCGTGGGACACCGGATAGGAACGAAGTTCCTTATTATAAAAATATTAATTTCAAGTTCTATTCGAGGTATAAAGAAAATAATTATTCGGGTATACGTTTTTTATTATGATTTTTTTATCAATAAAAATAAAAAAAAAAAACATGAATAAACTCAATGACTATGAATATAGTCGATATTTTGAATAAAAATTAAATTTTCAATTTTTGAAAAACATACTGCATTACTGATTGCTGGGTATTGTTCACTGACGTAACATCGTTTGTCGCGGTCATTTCTTCTCGTTCTTTATCTTTTACATTGTCGGAATTATATGTTTTTGAACTAAAAAGAAAACAGTGAAATATACTATTTAGCTTTGGCATTGTTTAATTATAACCAACAATGATAAAAATATTTATTTATAAATAATTTATTAATTAATAACAAAAATGAATAAAACTAATTTTTATTCATTTTAATTGTATAATTAATAATAGTAATAATTAAATTGACGTCAAAGAAATTAAATATTGTTATTTTAAACAAAATTTAATTATACTCAATAATCTCATAAATAGATCAAAATTTAAGTAATAAAAAAACACAAGCCACGCTTAGACCATGAAACGTTAGTGGAATTATATAATAATAATAGCAAACTGCAATTATAATGACAGTCATCACGTGGACTATACATCAGACACTGTACAGCCTCATGCGTAGACTAAACACAAAAATCGTACGCTTTTTTTAATGTTACGGACGTTTTTTGCCGGCTAGGATACCCTCCGCAACGACCCATAAGGAACTTCGTTCCTAAAGTCGGGAGTAAAATTATGTCATGTTTCCTAAAAATCCTTAGGGGTAGTCCCTTTTACCCTTGTCGCATCTCGTGATACTGAGCGATACCCGCCTTCCACGCTTGCGAACGTAGTATATGAACGGCCCTAACATAAAAAGTAGTACAGTAATAGTACTATAGTAGTCTCGCCAGAATTGGAACAATCGCTTCGGTAATTCGCCCGGACAAATAAAGTGACCGATAGACAAAAAATGTAAAAATGCGTCTGTGGTTAAGGAAAAAAGGATACGAATAAAACGTAAAACTACTTTCTTTTTATTTCATTATTATAGAATTGTCGTATTCCACACGAGTACGGTAAGTATATACGTTTTAATTTGAATTGTATTACCCGTAATATATATGTTTTTAGAAAAGTCGGTACACTTTATTAATTGCGTTTAATTTATCTTTTCTGTTACTCTGCATTTCGGATTAAACTCGCGTAGCGCTGACCGCGCCGACGTCGCAGCTCACAAAATACACGACAATACACATTTGATTGGACCGGACGCGGCCGCAGCTCGCGAGGAACCTTCGGCGATGGCGCTGACGGCGCGGCCTCGGCGGCCCGCGCCGCGCGCCCCGCCGGAGGCTTCGCTTGTTTACACACGTGCCGGCGCGGGGAGTGACGCAACACCCTGACTCACCCGGCGCACGGCCGAGGCGTGCGCGCCGGCCTCCGCGGCTGCCGCGATGACCCACGATTCGCTGACGTTTGCGGGTTCAGAGGCGCCGACCGATCTCTGACGGCGTCTAGGCGACGCGGGCGCCGTCGATTTATTTCGATGAAATGCGAATATCACACTATTAATTTCGATTTGCGAAATTAACTTTACAGACACAAAATCGAAGGAATGATACCCGAATGCATAAAAAACGGACACTTATACAGATAATTTTTTACTTATATAATAATTATATTATCAAATCTTTATAGTGTTGGACACTAAACACTAGAATAAGGTAAGCTTATTCTAACGTTACCCGACATTTCGTGCGTAAAGATTTAGTTCACATAATCTGCGAAAATAAGCCAAGGAGCGGCTTCAAAAGTAATCGTGATATGACGATTATCTGCTAAACGCACCGGAACTTAAGATTCCCGGTGACCGTTTCCATGCGGTTTCCAATCTTAAATAAAGTTAGATCTCAAAGTTGGATGTAGGCATTGTAATTAAGTACACGTTTTGTAGCGGACGTAACTTTTTATTTACGTCAACACAAATCTCTGCAAATATAAAGAAGTACGGGACATTTGGTGAAAGGGCGGTCGGGGTCAATGAACTCGCGGGAACAGGACCGTGCGCCGCGGCGGGACGGGACGAACCGAACTAGATAGCGGAGTAGGTCAGTAGGACATCTTCCTGCGGTCAATTATGTATCTTAACAAGCGATATCGATATGGATGTGAGTCGGTTCAAACGCCTGTTAAAACACTTTTCGCATTGTGGACACGGAAAACACGATGTCAAAGTGATATCGGATCTATATCGCGCGATGCAGGATTTGTCGTATTATGGATACATTTTTGATATTTGAACGAATAAGCGATACACGAAGTCGACTCGATTTTGACGCGTGATCAAAATAAG
The DNA here is from genome assembly GCA_005406025.1 of Eumeta japonica. Lineage (NCBI taxonomy): Eukaryota > Metazoa > Arthropoda > Insecta > Lepidoptera > Psychidae > Eumeta > Eumeta japonica. The sequence continues at coordinate 86,328 of BGZK01000125.1, forward strand.
TGCTTTTGCTACTTTGTTTTGATTGCCGAGGTCGCACAGATCGAATGTAAATGAACTTTGAAGGACATCGATCGAAGACATCGAAGGCTAATCAGCTATCACCTGTGACCCTGTGACTTTTTAACACGTGATAATTTTTTTTTAACATTAGCAATAACTATTTGAAAATATACATAATTAATTAATATTGATATTTACGAAAGAAAAATATTTTATTGATTCCGACTGACAGCTCGTGATGCACGTAACCTGCCAATCCCGACTGATCACAGCTCGTGATGCACGTAACCTGCCAATCCCGACTGATCACAGCTCGTGATGCACGTAACCTGCCAATCCCGACTGATCACAGCTCGTGATGCACGTAACCTGCCAATCCCGACTGATCACAGCTCGTGATGCACGTAACCTGCCAATCCCGACTGATCACAGCTCGTGATGCACGTAACCTGCCAATCCCGACTGATCACAGCTCGTGATGCACGTAACCTGCCATTCCCGACTGATCACAGCTCGTGATGCACGTAACCTGCCAAGCCCGACTGATCACAGCTCGTGATGCACGTAACCTGCCAATCCCGACTGATCACAGCTCGTGATGCACGTAACCTGCCATTCCCGACTGATCACAGCTCGTGATGCACATAACCTGCCAAGCCCGACTGATCACAGCTCGTGATGCACGTAACCTGCCAATCCCGACTGGTCGACGGCAAATTGGACTTGCATGCCAGCCAGCGTCCTCCAGCTGCACCGTACCGCCCTTCACCCTGGCGACGCCTAGTTTGTACCCAGAAGATACACGCCCTACGCAGGGGCCGCGCGCGCGCTCCCGGAACCGTGAACGGATCTGCGCCGGACCGGTGTATATTCGACTGCTGCTTACTAATATTTCGATGAGCGAGTGCGCTCCATCATGACCGGTGACGCCTACGCACGGTCTACTCGAAGGACTTCACTCGAAGATAATTTGGTGGTTTTGAAATTCGTTTATCACTCGTCATCCACGGTTCTTCAATCGGGCGTCGCTCATCGGCGCCGGAGTCGTCGCGCCTTCCGTCGGCCGGAGCGCGTCGGCCGCGCCGCAGCCGCGCGTTCTCACGCGCCGGTTACGGCAGAGACAATGCACAATGTGGTCGCACACCATTTTCTCGCACGATCTTATAATTCCGTCATATGCCGTAACTTTAACATTACGCGTTCATTGTCGGTGGCCGGCGGGGCGTCCACTAAGCGGTACACGTTAACAAATTTGATGGTTGACTTTCTATAATTTAATTTTTAACAATAACTTTATGATAAAATCGCAAGTTTTAACGCTTTCTCTTAACAGGTGCCATTTGTGCGATTCCGTCTGCGCCAAGTTGTGCTAAAGTACACAACGCGAAGAGCCTTTCTATAGATTTAAATGGAAATTCAGTTAAAGAAAAATTACATTAAAATTTGAAATTGTTTATTTCATAGGTTATAACTAGGGATGCATCGATACGCCTTTTGGCCGATACGATACCGATACCGATACTTTTACTAAAATATCGCCGATACCGATACCGATATCGATACGCCTAGAAAATTCAAATAAATGATAAGGTAATAAAATATAAAACTTCTAGCTACAAATAAAATACGCTTTGGGTTATTTTCTTTTATTAAATAAGTAGTAGCATTGACATTAAAAGATTAAACATTTTAAAAAAATATGGTGGATTTATTACATACTTAACATATTACTAATTAAAATTAACATTTATAAGATTTTTGTTTAAAAAGCAAAGTATTCTTCGAGGAATTCCTCGAGCATTGACCGTTCGTTTCGTGCCTCGTTTGCAGTGAAGCAAGCGCGCGCGTTTACATTTAGTAATTTAAAGCGCGCGGAATTTCAAATGTTGTTGGATCGGTATCGGCTATCAAAATATCCCCGATACCGATATATCGGTAAATCGGATATATCGCCGATATATCGGTATCGGTATCGGTATCGGATGCATCCCTAGTTATAACGTAGTTCTCGATATTCCTTACAACATTTTAAGAATTTTGTATACGAAAACAAACATGAGCAAAACGAAATTATGTCGAATGCACGTGTTGTATCCCCGGCAGTGACAGCTGAAAACTACCCGATAGAAGTCGCTGGCGGAGGCATCTACGCGGACAGGCCGTCCGGTCAGATACCTCCAACTTCGATTACGTAGTTTCGGAAAAAAATTAACTTCGGGGAATTACGAGACGTCTTAAAATCCAATATACCTCAGTACCTAAAGACGAAAATTATTGACCGGTGCGTATGGTCAATGAGGATATACTCATGCCGAACGTGCGTCCTTATTCTCGGTTTCATCAACGATTAAAAGTCACTCAACGTGCGGTTGGAAAGAGCAATGCTGTTAGTTTCTCTTAAAATTAAATCCGAAACTAGGAATCCCGCCGGACCACGACCACGAACTGGACGTCGCGGCGGAGACCGGTCCTCGGGGACCCACGACCCGGCCGAGGTCGCGGCGAGGGTGACCAAAGATCGCGGCTCATGACGATCTAGGGGATCTCACATCCAGCCGTGCATATTCGACGACCGAGACGAACGAAGGAGGTCAAATGGTTTCTATTTTCGGTCGTAATAAAAAAAAAGATTTATGAGCCCGACTCATACTTAACCGATTTATTTTATAAATGGCAGCTAAATTCGAAGTTCTTAAATTATTTTCTTTTACATATTTTTCACTTATAAATTATATTATTATGTTATTCATTTTGTTTTTCCTTTTACTGACGCTTTCAACATTATCTTCGTTTTAGAAGCTAGTTAGGTTCGATTCTGAAAATCATTTTTGACGAAGTTTCCCTTTTTTGGAGAAACGCTCAATGTCTTTTTACCTGACTGCACGTCACAAAACGACAGTTACTTTCTTCACGCAGATCTGAGTATGTGTTTATGTAGGATTATTTATACCCTCCAGACATCCCAACAGCTGGATATATTTTGATTAAAAAGATGTCTATTAATTTTCCTAAAGCATGCAATGATTATGTTATTTTATGGCTAGTTTATGTTTTTATGAAAGTTGAATTGCGGCCGTAAAATACAAAATGATAATAAGGATGAAAAAAGTTGCATTTCATATAGAATCACATTTAATTAAATAGATTTTTCATAATTAAAGTTATTATTTGTTTCCTGTACTATTTTACAGACATAAGCTCTGTTTAAGAAATACCTGAAAATTAATTAATAAAAATATATTTATAATTTTATAATAATTTATCACGATTATTACCACGAAACGCGTAAATGACGACAACACAATCGTATTATATTGCTAAACCAGAACTAAAAAATAGTAAGTAAATTAAAAAAGTAATCAAAAAAATAAAAATCCATCTGCGTGCAAGAGAACTAAAAATTTGTATGAAAATAATGTAAAAAACCATTCAATCAATTATGATAATTTTTTGTGGTCATAGGCATCAGTTTGAAGTATCCTTACTTGCTACGCCTTTTGCTACGAGGTATTCATATGTACCAGTGTACCTCTGTGACTCTGAATGTTAAAAGTTATTTGATTAGATGATATTTTACACATTCGTGATTCCACCTTTTTACTTCGCTTATACGCAGTTGTGTTTTTTTATTATGAACATGCATGTAGGTGTATTGAGTATTATTTCATGCCGCATCGTAGATTTACTTTTCTACAACTTTTTTTTGTCGAATTAAGAAATATTAGAATTTATAACGAATGTATGAAAATGTTAACCAGAGTTCACAGATGTACAAAAAAGAGAAGATGCACAGTTGCGTGCTTTTGAATGGCGAAAAATAGTTCAAAATGTACATATTGTCTCTGTCTTACATTTTATTTTAGCATTTTACAGTGCCAAAAGAAAGAAGCCAAGAAACGTTATTTATTATCTTACATTTCAACCGAAATGTCATAATATAAAGTTCATTTTTAAATGCAAAGAGTACAAATAATGATCATTTTATTATTAGAAGACAATAAGTCATATTTTTACAATTTACACGTGCTGTTCTAAAACAAGACATCAGTGGAGTGGTTCAATATTATTTTAAATTTTTATTATTGTTTTTTGGTGGAATGTATGAAAAGAATTATAGTATATTTTTCAACGGAATAAAGCTTAATGTAGTAATCATCTGAGATTAAAATTAATATGAATCTGTAATTTCATAATATTGGTGAAAATATACATGAAAGAACTTGATAATTTCTAGTATATAGATTATAGTAATATAAAACTTTCTTATTATTTGTGTAATAAAATAAGATGACAATTCATTAAACATTAACATATTTTTGAAGAACATTATATTTACAAATAAATTGTTAAAAATCAAATTCAAATATAATAAACTTTCTTTTTTTTTTGGAATAAGTTTAATTTATTGTATGATTTCATTTTAGAGGTAATTTTAAGATTTGCATAAATATAAAACAAACAATTAATAACAAAAAGAAAAATAGGCGATTCCATTAGTGTAAGAACATAGTCTCTATTGTTAAGCGACCGAATATAATAATATGGCAACGCAAGAAATACGAGATGGATGTTGCTTAGGTTTATTTCTTTTACATGTCGGGTTTGGATGCTACTTTAAATAAAGAAATACAAAATACTCATCGAATACTCATTATAATAGGTAATTGAGCACTTATTATAAACAAACTAAATTTCGCTTATCAAAAATAAGAAATACCATCGTTCTTCATAGCTTTTTATGTTGTTATTTTTGCATTTTTTGACAGAACACGTCGAAACGAAAATTACGACAGGTCATAGGTTATAGGTCAATGCTAGAGTTTTACTTTTATCTCGTTTGGCTCTGCCGAATAAAAAATAATGTCTTCATAACGCGATTTGGACACGTCTATAGACATAGCTATGCACAGAGTAAAACAAACAAAACATCAAGGAACACAGAATTCTCAAATATTTGGGATGTTTCTTTACGTAAAGTTTCCGCTATGGGCGCCGGGCGGGGTGGCCGTCGATACGCATCGAGGTCGAGGTCCGGCCGGCGCGCCCCGCCCTGTTCGTGCTCGCGTCACAACCGCAAACCGCCGTCTCTCCGGACAGAAGTACGAATTGCGAGATGGCATCTGCAGCCTCTCCCCGCGCGGCGGTGACCAGTCGTCGGCATATTTCTTTAGAATCAGTAAGCAACGGGTTCGATTTCCGCATCGCCGGCTAGCCAAGTATGGTTTTATAATCGCATGAAATTCCACCGCTCACTCCTGCCTCGCAAAGCGGCAGCACCCATCGTTGACTGTCCTCGACGTGCGCCGGACGAACGTGGACGACTCGAGGTTTAAGCTACCCGATCTGAAATAAGGTCTTGGAAAAGTATGTTTAAAGCTCAAGGATCTAACGCTGAGGCTACAATGATTCGACACAATTCAATATGTTCCATAAAGAGATAGGACTGTATTTATAAAGCAACACTTAAATGTGGCATTATATCTTAAGAGCGAAAAGAGCGAGACAGTTATAGTGTTTCGCTATAGCAAATAATGTATATTCTCGTTCCCACGTCACTTCTTGGCTCTTCGTTTGAGTGATGTTTACTACTACGGCCATCGACATTTAATAGGCAAACAAGAGGAAGAAGGGCGCGACGCGAAGGCGGCGACGGCCTTGTGTACCCGCGGGCTAATGCGCTCCGCTCGCTGCCGGATCAAAGGCGCCGTGGAACCGCCGCGCGATCGCTCCTCCGGTCTGTGGTCGTTTCAAGTCCTCACGCATCCGCGAGCTAACGCGCTCCACGCGCCGCGCGATCGCTCCTCCGATCTGTGATCGTTTCGAGTCCTCGCGCATCCGCGAGATAACGCGCTCCACCCGCCACGCGGTCGCTCGTCCGGTCTGTGGTCGTTTCGAGTCCCGCGCATCCGCAAGCTAACGCGCTCCACCCGCCACGCGATCGCTCCTCTGGTCTGTGGTCGTTTCGAGTCCTCGCGCATCCGCGAGATAACGCGCTCCACCCGCCACGCGGTCGCTCGTCCGGTCTGAGGTCGTTTCGAGTTCTCGCGCATCCGCGAGCTAACGCGCTCCACCCGCCGCGCGATCGCTCCTCTGGTCTGTGGTCGTTTCGAGTAGTCGCGTACCCGCGGATTAACGCGCTCAGGTCGCCGCCGGGTCAAAGGCACCGCGGGCTGGTGCTCCAGCGGAGCGCGTGTCTGCACAATGCTGCAAGTGAAAAATGTATTACCGACTATCTAGTTATACTTCATAGCAACGGATCGTCTATTGACCGAAAGTTGTATTTTAGAATTTAAGACGTAAATAAATGGAATGGAAGGAAGGCAAAAACTCACCAGTGGTTAATTAATTCTTATGTTATTATTCAGACGAGTTATATACCACAATATCACGGCTGATGCACATTTTCTTGTAAATCTTGAGGTTTTAATACGCCGACCGATGCACTTCTACACGATTAACACGATTTTGCGTCGCATAGACACGATGTGCATGCATCTCCTTTTAAAGTTTCGTAATCTGTTACAAAAACGATAGTCTTATTATTTCGTGCTGCGTGCACAACGCGAATTTTCTAATGGTGTCATGGTAGAGCTGTGCCGTGCCAACTTACAACACGAGCTTAGGCCGGCTCAACCGGCTCAACCGGCGAGGTACCTCATATGTTACACACGTAAAGTAGCAACATCCATTATTTCGTATCGTTCAATGAGAATTCTAGTGGCCCATTCCTCCCTCCATCAGATATGGAGGGTGAAATGGCTACTAAATTTATTCTTTCCTAAAAATCTGGCCACACACTAGTGACTCCTTGGGGTTGCGAATGTCTATGGGCGGTGATCATCACCCGCTGTCTGATAGCTCGCATGCTTATATGCCTTTTGAAATGCTATAAAAAAAACTTCCCGATCAATTCTAATAAATAGTCCGTGTTAACCTCTTTCCTCTATGTTAAACTCTTTACGGAAAATGAAAATAGCTAGGAAAGAGAACTGTACAACATCTGTACAACAGAACAAGACGCGAGCGAAAGCTGAAGAAAAACTCATTCGATATATATGTACATCTGTTTAGTAGCCACCCACAGCTTGGCTTAGTTTGCTCTCAACCCAGGGCTCGAATAAGTTTTCAGCTAAATATCGTTCAAAATATGGCAGTACTAAATTTTAAAAAATCTGAAAAATGATTGCCCCTGCAGGTCAATCTCGATACTTTCCGTTATTGTACATTTCCCAGCTTAAGAAGAAGAGTAAGTTAAATTGTTTCAAATATTGTAATTAAAGTCGAGTTTATAAATTAAGGTCAATAGATATCTTTACAGTTTAAAAAATAACATGTTTTCTTATTTTTTTGAACTATAATTATTAGTTAAATTAATAGATTTTATTGGGCTACATTCAATAAAGTTTTTAAGAATTTAATAAACATCAATTTAATATTTCTGCTATTTATTGCTTATCAAAAAAATACTCTTTTTTGTATTCTAATCAAAATGTGAACTGATCGAGTTCAAATTTTCAGACAATCTAAAATAAATTTCAAGTGTCATAAACTCGATCTCAGTCGCTAGTTCTAATAGCATTTTATAAACAAGACACCTAATAAATTTTCCGCCAATTATATCCTGTATTAAATTGCCGATATCAATTTACGGATTTAAATTTTTTTTTTATTTGCATTGATAAAATTTTAGATAAAAGGATTTAATTGCAATATAAACTCATAATGAAGTTTATTTATTTGTGGATGTGCGTTTTAATTTAAACAACTACTGCGGCCATCTATCTGGCTACGGCACAAAAACAGTCGACCGGTGATCGATCGGTGAAATATTATACTCTCACAAGATAATGATGTGAAGACAGTTTTCGATGTTCATTTCATCCAATGAGTGAGAGTTCCGGTGACATGCTCCCTCTCCCCCCTTTCTATCTTGATTCTTCTCTGTTAGATATTTTATTCCCTCCCAAGAGACCGGCAACGCATTGGTGACTCCTCTGGGGTTGCTAATGTCCATTGGCAGCGGTGAACATCTACTCTCTGGTAGATGGCTTGTTTCGTTTGCCCTTTGACTATGCTAAAAAAAAATTGGTTGCCTGTAAAGTCGGTATACGGGCGAAAGTTTTACGTGACAACGACTTTGAGTGGTAAAATCATTTTAATGTGAATATTCATTCGTATAGTAGGAAGAAGGATGAAATAATAGTAACAATTTAAAACATTTATTTATACAAAGAATTATATTTAAAACATTAATTTATACAAAGAATCTCGCACTGAATTTCATATTAACAAAAGTTTATTTTTACCTTTACACATACATACGTATTTATATACAAATATACATACAATAACTTGCAATACATTTGCGTACAATGAAACAGCGTTTACTACAACTTAACTTGTTCCTATCTGAGTGGAAGGGACGCGTGCCTTTCACTTTTTATGTCTGTCTCTCTCGCTCTTAGGCGGGCTAACCATGCCCGAGTGGAAGGGACGCGTGCCTCTCACTCGCTCTCATTGTGAGCGCATAACGTGAGCGGAGCGTAACGCAGTTTCTTGAAGTGTCACCCGGTAAACCAATTTATAAGACGTTGTCACGTCAAAAGCTACAAAATATTCACTTTGTACCGATTTACTATTTGTACAGATCTAAAATTATTGCGTGAGCGCAGACAAAACGCCCTTTGCCTTTAACTTATTTTTCTATAAAAAACATTTCTCTTTGCCATTGTTACATAAATAAGAAAAATTAAAAAGAACTTTTAGGGTTCAGCCTCAAATATTGAAAATATGATCTGATATTTTTTTCTATAGAACATTATAAAAGAAATCTATAAAAAATATTTTATTATTTTTAGTTCATCATTTAAGAAATTGTTTTACATATTTTTTTATATACACACAAACAGCCTTTCGAATCACCGCATGAGGTCGCCCACGACCCCAATTTTATTTGATAGTGCTACAGCGTACGGCATCCCGTACGTGTATCGCTGCCCATACAAATAAATATGCGATCGTTTGTAACTGCGTGCACGCGATGTCGTTCGTCGGCGGTACGGTTACGAGCTAAAAGCAGATTGCGCGCCCACTTAGCGTCGCGTACATCAATATGCGGTGCGCGCGCGACGGTGACTCACCACCGACGCTGACCTCCTGGCCGTGCGCACTCCGCGCGCTCCGACCGCTGCGCGTCTCGACTTTTCCCTATCGGCCGGTCCACGGAGTAGGTGTGTACGAGCACGCTTAAATGGCGACTTATAAAAATTTTTATTGTTTTATTTTCGCTTATTACGTAGCTAACAAATTAGAACCGGCGTGCCTATACATTGACTATATCTATTTATCAAAAAACACCGGATAGATGTGATGGATAGAACTCGCTTTAGGGTGTTGACAGACAAACAGACAGCCAAACGGACACTCGAAAGACGAAGTAATTCTATAAAGCTTTTTTTTTAATCTAAAAACCTGATCAGGGTATTGATGTAAGAAAAAAATGATACGATAAAAAGCCATTTTTAAAATTTTTTACCGGATCTGATAAATAGATAATTTCCGAAACTACTGAAAGATTTTTTATAAGGCTTTCACAGAACCATTTTGGCGGCTCGTAGCAACATTTAAATTTTATTTTATAGAAATATAATACCTAATTACATTTCTGATAGAGTTACTAGAGTTGAAAGAAAAAGATTGCAGGATGTACTTAAAAAGACGACTTGGCTATTCTGCTGTGAAATTAAATACTCAAAAGTTGTACGACGGCACAAGACTTACAATTACTTTCTTAGATTATGTGTTATCATACATTTAGAATTTCGGCAGCAAGCTGAATTTTCATTCTTCAAACCCGCTATTTCCTACCAATTTCTTATTTCGTTTTAAATCTGTACAGCTTCCATTGTGCTATGTTGCACCATAAGTTTGAACAAAGCTCAATACTAGGCGCCGTGTATTGTGGCCGATGCTAGACATCAGAGTTTCGCAGTTTTTCGAAAGGCCACCTCTCGCAGCCCGCTTCCGTGTCTCTAACACGCACTCCAATATTGTTCCTAATAATTCCACGTCAAGCTTTATATCTGGTGTGGTTTTACAATCAGATTAAAATTCCAATCACAGCAAAGAAGTCGTAATCCCAATTATTGTATTAAAATTTAACTAGACGTACCCTGTGCGAGGAATTCTCAGAAAGTATATACAATAATTATCAATTTACACAATTGCTATTAATATTGATTTTATTTCCTTTTCATTACAAAACTTCTTCATAAACTGTTTCAGTGTATATATATTTGAAATTCTTTAATTCTGGAACAATGTCATCATGATTGACGGTCGGTAAAGTTTTTATTCTTTTATTTTTTATTAATTATTATTCATTATTTTAAATATATATATTTTTTTTCTGCATGATTTTCCAGTGTTGACGACCTAGGCATTTTAGTTTATCGTTTTTGTAATTATTATGTAAACAAATCATTCAATTCAATTTAATGAATCAAAATTTATTGCAGGTATTCAATTCGTTTCTAATTTAGCACACTGTTTATAACGGTATTCTTTTTGTTATATGACATTATGAAGCTCAGATAACAGATCGAAAAAAATATTTAAATAAAAACTTTACGGACCGTCAATCATGTTGACGTTGTTTCAGAATTAAAGTCGTCAGACGGCAGCACATTTATAACTTTAATAATTAACTAATTTACAAAAACAAAAGCAATAATACATATTTTAGTTGTTGATGCCGGTAGAGCAAGCAATTACCTATGAAATTATATAAAATTTATGTGGAGTAATTGTGAGGTTTTCTCTAACCTTAGCGTATTAATATATATATATATATGATGGGGATAGAATTATTTTAATTTTAATAACTGAAACCGGATTGTACGTATGATGTGGTATAATAAATCTTATATTTTATTTTCTTTTTATTATTATTTTTTTTAACTACCATTGTGATTAAAAGAAAAAAGTACACAATTTGATGAAAATCTCAACGGCCTAAATACGAATCGGAACTGGCACCACGTCATAAAAATATTGACTCGATGAGCACGTACCAGACACTAGTGGTGGGGGCCCGCAGTTCACAATCAACACACGTGTTTATATTTCTGGCATAATATCTAACCACTATTACTGATGCTGACCGATCGGTCGACGTGCTCGGGATGTCTGTTGATGTTTTAGCACCTAAAATTATCATCATGCGATTTTTTAAAACCACTTTTTAAATTATGGCGCAGTAATGAGGTGATTGTACGGAATTACAATTATTTTCTCATCCACGAAATCGAAATGGCTTTTCGGTGTCCCGGGAGCGGGCGGGCGCGGCTCGCCTCGATCTCGGTTTGCGTCCATGCCACGAGTTTTCTTTTAAACTATATTAAAAATCCGTGTAAATCCCAGGCACGGTTTTAATCGAGCACTAGCAGAGTCAGCGTTTGCGAACGTCCGCAGCGACGGCGACGAAGACGGCGCTCGAGCGGCTAACGCCCTTTTACTTCCGTGCACAGGATGTCGGAACGTCGTCGCGCGACGTGGGTCTGTTAGAGCGATATTCTACGACGTATCAGAACTGCATGCCGATTCTTATAAAGTAAATAATATCTACTTGAAAACCGATCTCGTTCGTTAACGACGACTCGGAGCCGTCCTTTGGTGTGGCTGTCGTGTGGGCTTCGCCTCGGTCGCCATGCTGGGCCGTTGCTGGTCGGTGACCACAGCGGTGTCAATCTACTCCACTCGGGTGGCGCTGTCCATCGCCCGAGTACGGGTCGGTCGCCTCTTGCGACGCGCTTTCCGGTCAGCACTAGAGATTATTATTCTTATTCCGTCTCCACACGTCCTGATTCATTGTATCGTTTACGATTTGTGTATACATTATGAATATTGATTAATGTAATTATGAGTAAAATAATTCTTTTTAAACTACTTATTACATATTACACAAACTAGTTTCGCTCTCCTTGTCAGAAGGCGCCTTCCATTTCTGTAAGAATCTTCTACGACCGACAATTTGGCTCGAACCACAGATCTAGGGGCCTGCGTGCGGTTTTTTATAAAACATGCTCTTTCATGACTACACACCCGCATTTATAACATAGTCAACAGGAAAAAAGCGGTACATTGTTCATAAGTACCGTGAGTTATTTGGATTTTCCGAATACTATACAATTTACATGACTTTTACATTCTTCAAAGTCCAGGATGATAGTTTATATATGGATTCATCACTTTCATCATCGATTAGGTGTTGGTTGTCGGTAGCGAACGAACACACTGGATAAATTCTTTTCTCCATTTATGACATGTAGGGAGAGACGCGTTGAAATATTAGCGATATACAAGTACCCATGTATGAAGCGAACGTTAGAGGGCACGACCAGATGTGATCTCTATACGGAATTAATACTCGTTATACGTAGATGACTACTGGTGTAGCTTCACTTCGCCCGACGGCTATAAGAGTACGATTATCGCGGTGAGTCCACGTCGACGGTCGACGCGATGATTATATATAACGATTATTTACCGATCTACGCGTTCTTCAAAGAATGCACGATGACATGGGACATGACTAGACAGCGGCGGGCGGCGGACGGCGGGCGGCGGCGCGGGCGCTCACCCGGGTAATCCGCGCGGATAAGCGGGCACCGCGCGGGTCGGCAGCCGCGCTCGCCGAAGCCGCAACGCTGCCCACAGTAGATGGCGCCTCCCCGCTACGCGCCGAGGGCAGCGCGCCGGAAGTGCCTGACGTTCACCTTCCAGAATCGGTTGATTTTCGTCGATGTTCAGAAAATCCACGTTTACAATATCATCGAAAAAACGACAAAGATTATGATATTCTTTGCTTACAACTTCATGTAAGTACGCCTTAGATCATATATGGGCAACCACCGGCCCGCGGGCCACATTCGGCTAACTGTAAGATTTGATCCGGCCCGCGAGACATTTTGAAAAATTTCAAGTCTGATACCTATCGCTAAAGATTATGAACACTATTTTAAAATGCACTACTTTTTGAACGCGGCCCACGTACCTATTTGCACAGTAAAGTTTGGCCCACACGTCAAAGATTACCCATATCTGCCTTAAACGATCTGTGTAGGGAACATTCTCGTACTTCGTGACCCGTTCAAGGGATGAGGTCTTCAAAATATCACGCGCTTGGTCGCATCGGTATTTTGAAGGCTTACAAATACCGATTGACAAGACCTAAGACAGGCTTAGGTCTTGTCATCAATATCCTCTAGAGAAAGCTGACGCTCAGCATTCAGCGCTTTTTAAACTCACAGGTGGCAACACTGACGCACATATGCCGGGACTTATTCACTGGTAGTGTGCTTATATAGTATTCTATTATTAGTAAAAAAGTAAGTTCATATTACAATATGTTATTACCTAAGATTTTTCTTCTTGGTAATATTTTTTTCTCCTTATAATTGTAGGTATTCACGCACACTGCGTCATGCAGCAAACACCATATTAATAAAAACAAATATGAGCCAAATTACTTTTTTAACTTTCTGTTTGCAAAAAATTGGTTGCCTGTAAAGTCGGTATACGGGCGAAAGTTTTACGTGACAACGACTTTGAGTGGTAAAATCATTTTAATGTGAATATTCATTCGTATAGTAGGAAGAAGGATGAAATAATAGTAACAATTTAGAACATTTATTTATACAAAGAATTATATTTAAAACATTAATTTATACAAAGAATCTCGCACTGAATTTCATATTAACAAAATTTTATTTTTACCTTTACACATACATACATATTTATATACAAATATACATACAATAACTTGCAATACATTTGCGTACAATGAAACAGCGTTTACTACAACTTAACTTGTTCCTATCTGAGTGGAAGGGACGCGTGCCTTTCACTTTTTATGTCTGTCTCTCTCGCTCTTAGGCGGGCTAACCATGCCCGAGTGGAAGGGACGCGTGCCTCTCACTCGCTCTCATTGTGAGCGCATAACGTGAGCGGAGCGTAACGCAGTTTCTTGAAGTGTCACCCGGCAAACCAATTTATAAGACGTTGTCACGTCAAAAAAATAAATCAAAAACATATTTATAAATAATTACGTGCAAACCGGAGGGTGGGGTTGGGTCTCGGCACATACTACAAGCTGAGAAGTGGAGGGGGTAATAATTCTAAAAGAAATGACTCACATGAAGCGACATATTCCCATATATTACTCTCTTTAGTGCATTTTTAATTTTTCTTAATAAAGACTGGTCGCTTTGCTTACTATTTATCATAACGTACGCCCTCTGACAGCGGACGTGCCGCAGCGCGGGCGCGCCCGCTGAGGAAACGCTAGTCGGCGTCATCTCTTAAAATAACAAAGCGCGAAGTGAGCGGCCGCACCGCGGGACTGGGAACGCCCAGATCGAACTAAACACTCCGCTATTGTTCTGCTTCCAAACAGAAAACATGACAACGCGAATGTCGAATCTATACATTTATCCGAGAAGACATTTTTATTGTATTGTATTTGTGTGTAAACGTATGAGCGCATCGCACGCGCACGCCGACGGGCCGATGTGGTCACCGCCGCGGCCACCGCCTACACTCCGAACTTCCGTTCGCACAAAATCGCCTGCAGCGATAATTATAAACTGACAAACAAGTTATAAGCTGCAAAAATGAAATGAAAAATATGACGAAGAAAGGATAAGCCGGAGACTCTCCGACCGACGAACGAGTCAATCTTACATGTTGAGGCGAGAGTTAAAGGAGGTAGTGACCAAAAAGAAAGATTTTGTTGAAGAAAAAGGAGTGAACTAAGGAGAGCAACTATTTCTATCGCTGTATTCTCTTCAGCACAGAAAAATCGGAAAATTAGCACAACATTGTACAAATAATTCAATGAAGACTAATTGTCAGTTACAAAAAAAATATTGTAATAGAAAAGAAAAAAAATATCAAAAATGGTTGAAAAAACCGATCCCGTCAATCGGATCGGCAAAATGTAAAAACCCGATCACTTACAGAAAATCCATTAATTTAGCCTTTTTAACACGCTTTTATTAATTTAACCTGTATGTATGTAGCGGGATCTTTGAGCGTATTTGACACCGATTTCCAGAAGTCTCATTAACTGAAAATTTGTACTCATGTCAAAGACCGTCGACAATACAATAATTTCATACTTTGAAAATGAAATTAAAAAAATAATAATATTCATAAATTTTGTAAAATTTAAAATTAGTTAAAAATTTGAAAAAAATACAGTTTTTAAAACATTATAAAATTTAACTATTAAAAAAAATAAAAAAATGAAATTTAACTGTTTAGAAAAAAAAATTTGGTAAAATTCGAATATTTGAAATTACTAAAAAAATAGTTAAATTTTAATCTTTTAAAAGAAATTTGGAATTTCTGAAATTTTGTAAAATTCGAAACTAAAAAATTGACAAAAACTTATGTATGTCACGATTATACTCTGTAGAAAGCAGCGTTCACTTACGTCTAGCGGTAAATTTTCACTAAATTTTGAATTCACCCAATCCAATATAAGGTGAGACTCGCTGAGGAATGAATGCCGATAGGGTGTTGTGGCCGGCGCTGACCTCCGGTCGGGCCCGGGCTGCGGCGCGCTGAACCGCGGACGCTGCTACCGAGCTGAGCGGGCGGCCCCGCGCACTAAGTGCAGGGAGTGCTTGGGCCGGGCGGTCGTTTGCGGGCAGTGGGCCCGCGCGGGCTGAGTGGCTCTGAGCCCCCGAAGGTCACTCAATGGAAATCAAACAGAAGAACTTGTTTTCTCAAAGTTAACAGGAAAACTTCCAGGTAATAGCGATGCGTGCTAGACGAAACGGAAAGGTTACGTGGGCGATATGAATAATATAAACTTAAATTCAGTGCTACATGACAAATATTCTAAAATAAAGGCTCTTGTTTATAAATACTATTGACATCATTTTAAAACTAAAAATTTAGAAAATAAATTATAGTTCAAAAAAAAACTAAAAAAAAACATGTTTTAATAGGAAACAGAACTAAAAAATATGTAAAAAAAATAATTATAAGTGTTTGTGTTACAGCAATAGAAAGTCCAACAATCTATAATGATTGATTAACTCGAAATAAAATTACAGTAAAACTTAAGTCATTAACAAAATATTTAAATTTGCAGTAAAAAGCGTGAGGTGCAATTTTCTATATTTTCATAATAACTCTACTTTTATAAATACTTACCAATAGAATACTTAATTATGTCATTTAATATCGAGCACCCCCAAAATATTTGTTTTATTTACTCTAGAATTACAGCTGGTAATTCCCCTATTGAAAATTGCGACTCTCCTGGGACTCTCGCATATAGTGGCGACCTTTAGTAGTAAGTATATATCTTTGACATCGGTCGGTGAGATTTGTGTAGCGGAATGCTAAATAGGAGATGGCAACAAAATAATATTAACATATTCCAATTTTTCACTCAATAATTGTTATAAAAAGATAAAATGATATTGCGCTTTTTGTAAGATAAATAATTTTAATTTATTTAATTTTTCAAATTTAAATTAAACTTTGTCAACTGTGCTAACTATTCCACTCCAGTCCTTTTATTGTAATTAATTATTTGCATGCAATTAAAGACACTTTTTTATTTAGGGCAAAGAAGAATAGCTTCACACGCGCGTATAAAAGTACACGTACCGTTTTTTAGGGTTCCGAGCCAAATGGCAAAAACGGAACTCTTATACTTTCGTTATGTCAGTCCGTCCGTCCGTCCGTGTGTCGCAGGCATTTTACTCAAAAACTGCATTGTGTATGGATGAAAATTATAGTGTAGTTTTCTTGTATAAGCCGTTACTTAGTTTAGTAGTTAAATAATTAAAATAAATATTATTAACGCAGGGCACTCCATACATGTAACAAGAGCTGAAAAATTTTTTTTCAGCAAACATCAACGTGTAGAACATACGATATTATATTGTAGAACATATTTCGATAATTGTTTTAAAAACATTTTAAGGTTCTAAACAATTTTTTTATTAAGTGAATGCTTTCGGAAATAATCGCTTCGAACTTAGCTTAAATTATGTCCCCGGCTTTATTTTTTTAACGGTAAGTACAAAAAATATGAAAAAAATTACAATTAAAGTAAAGCTTAAAATAATTTAAAACGCTTAAAAAATAATTTCAACGAAAATTATTTTGAGTATGATCACATATACCGTTTTTGAGCTATTGCTGAAAAGCTGCGTTTCTCGACAAAAACAGCGAAGAGCCATGAAGATACGCTCTTTTGCTCGTGCTTTTTAGTTTACACTGTTTTAGGAGTAATAGTTGACATACCTACTTGTTTTTTTAGTTATAGGTAACTAAAGTGTTTATTTATTTTTATGTGCGGGAAACATGTCTAAAAGGATAGTTATTTTCATATGTAGTGCATTTCTTTTTAGTAACGGCTTCGAAACCCTATATTGATCATGGTCCGACATGCTCTTAGCCGGTTTCTTTCACTTTGTTTTTATAAGTAATATAAATTAAGTAACATATTTATATATACGCCGATATATATGTGTATTTATATATTGGCGTATATGTATATTAATATTTGGTATATTTCAATTAATTATGCAAATAACAAATAATTTATAACTTATTGTTACATATGATTTGTTAAAATTCCATTTAATATATACAGCGATTAAATAATTAAATTAAATTAATCAATAATTGAAAATGAGAATAATCAATAGTATTTCATTTATTACTTATACATCATTAAAATTCTCAGAATTGGTAATATTTGAACTAATATTTAAATATTTTAATCACGATATAAATATAATAATTAGGATCAATAAAATAAAATCGGTGTACGAAACTCTTGAATGCATGAGCACAAGACACGATATTTTATGTATCAGTTCGGTGTGATGCTTCAACAGGACAGCGCCGGCGCCGGCGCGACCCGCCCCGCAGGTAGGCACCGAAAATTTACGGCGATATTAGGAAAATAAATGGCCTATAGGTAACTCCATACCATAACTGGAGAAAAAAGTGTTGTTTCGCGCTCACTGCTGGTCGTCGCTGGCCAGGCATTTAGGCATAAGGAAAAACTACGCGAGTTCTTTTTTGAATTGATATATTCCGCAACTCCTAAAATCGTGAATCTACATCGCTTTCACGTTTTCGACGAAAATCACTTTGAGAATGATTTGTTAACTAGTTTCAAGTTGCGCTATATAATTGCGTTAGCGACGACCTTGATCTTCGATCCGCGCATTGAGCCGACGTGGATAGTGAAAGTCACACGTCTAAGTGCGGTCGTAGGCACGCATGCGCTTTACTTTTGTGCTTTTTACTCAACTTATAAAATTGAAATTCAACAGTTTACACACTTTCATACACGTGTCACAATATCACTATAAATAATTGAAAAATCACGATTTTGCTTTAAATATCTAATGAAATTAATAATTATCATTAATTTTTTTGAGCACTTTGTGTCGTGTGTGAGAAACTATAAGAAATATAAGACACATGCGGAATGTGGAGACTGCGAAAGACGTGCTTTAGGCGTCGGCGACGACCCGACGTATGGACCATTTTAATATATGCATTGATATACGCATATTGAAAATTGACTTACCAGCTTTTCTTACTATCTGTAGCATCAGGACGGAAATGCAACACATTAAAATTGACCTACTACCTACTTCGTCAGAGATATGCACAGACGCACTAAGTTTGTATATTGCTTAAGAAGAGTTAAATAAAGTGAACGTACGCTCATGATTTCTTCATAGCGAACGCTTTAATCGATCAAATGAAAGTGTTTCGATTGTGTCATCAGTGTACGAACTTAGAACTTGTATTAATACACGAACATTTTTTAAAAGTGAATATTATATTGAAATTTTTTATTGTTAAATTCTCTTCATGACAATATATTTTTGTAAATGAGATTATATAAATAGGCAAAGACAAAACGGTTCCCTGCCATTTTCTTCTCTATTTGTTAACTTTTTTTTTTTGTTTAACAGCTATTGACGACCTTTAGTGTTATCAATAAAAAAATCTGGACGTTATCAGTTTTTTTTCCACCTCGTCATAGAATCAAGCCTTTTATACTTTTGCATCTATAATCTAAAATTTTTGAATATATAACATTAATCATATGTATATTCTTATGTAATATCAATATATCGAGATGTTCACACAGGCGGAACCGTGGGCAAGAGCTAGTCTCATATATATAAACTATATAACCGAGCCTGTCATCTTTACCGGAACGGCCGGAGCTTGCACGGCTCGAGCCGCCCGCGTTCGGCGGAGCGGAGACACTCCCAGTTCTGTGCCCGCACACACGCGGCAAGTTGTTCACTCGACGTAGTCTATCCGAACAAGACCGGTGCCGGTGCGCACCTCGTACCGGCCAAGGACGTTTAGAAATGACGCACGCTAACCACCGGCCCGTCCCTGCGCGGCGACCTAACGTAGGAGCGCCGATGCCTTTTAGCATTCGAGGCTGTCGCGGAGGCAAGACCGATCCCCTACCTCGAAGCCGAGGCCCGCCGGCCGCCCGCCGCCCGCCGCGCGTGTGGCACTCGCTCACCGCCGACTGGCCATTGCCTTTGTTATCGATGTGAAACATTAAGACGCATGTTGGACTTGGGTAAAACCAAGACGTCTCAAACTTCACGAGACGCTTGGTTTTGGCTTACGCCGTCTACGCCTAACGCTGTGCACATGTAGAGGGAATAACGCATTGGCATGAGGCAATGCTTAATGTTGATCTACGTCGTGTGCATCTGTTCATGTATTTACTCATATGATGAAGCTTTTTATAACAATAAATAGTGATTTATACAACATTTTATATATTGAATATAGAAATCTATATACATTAAATAAATCTATATATAAATATTATGTAAAATAATACAGTATAGAACAGTTTTGATGTTTCACATCTACCCGGTGACCCCTGACGCACTCATTTTTTTTTGACCTATGGTCTTTGCACTACTTTGCAGTAAGCTCTCAACCGCGAGACCGTATTGCATTTTTAAATGATCGCCATCCACATCGCGTCGACAAACTATCGAAACTAATAAGTTCCAGTCACGTACGCGGGAGTTTTAGCAGCGGCGCACGTTCATGACCCGCGTCCCGGCGCCCGGGGCCCGGGGCGGGTGGCGTTATCGTGCGCTCTGCTGATAATAAATAATTGTATTGTTGTCGAGTCGTGCATCGCGCGGACGCCGCGCCCGCAGCCGCGCCCGGCCGGCCCGCCGTGCGTGTACCGAACTTTCTGCGATCCGCCGCAGCGCGAATAAGGAAAACACAATAGGCCTTCTCTTGATAGACACGTTCGTCGGGTACCTTCAGAGTCGTGGCGCAAATAGAAAACGGTAGTCGGATCGTTCGGGACGAAAATCTAATTACGATGAGCGGCCGCGACGACTCCGCCGTCCGGTGAGAATTTTTCGTGTTCGAGCTGAGCCGCGCGTCACCTGTGCATTATCACCGTGTTCGGTTATCGGCTCGCGGAGGTTCGATAAAATACTCGCTCGGGTCGTGAATCACCGACACTCGATAAGACCGGCTTAAGAGCCGACGTCCGATCGCGCCGGAGTGCGACAACTTCATCGATTCATCGTCAGAGCAGTGTTCTGCCCCAAACATATTAAATACCCGTGTCAATTTTAAGTCGACTACACCGCCACTTTAACGTACGAAAACTCCGGATAGCCCTAATAATTTAAGTGTAGATACTTAATAGGTATTTTAAAATTCGAGTTATATTCGAATTCATATCGATACGACTCGATCTGTTAAACGATTTACTGATCATCATGAGTACGTCTACATGACTTATTTTAAGGTTTGAAGCTAATCGATTAAGGATTTTAAATAAGAATACATAATTTCCGGTCGACATAAGTCGTCCGTGCTCGGCGACGTCGAGCGCGCTGCCGCCCGACGTCTCGTCGTCGACATTCAAGCGTGCACAAACGAATTCATAACAAAAATCTTAAAACCTTAGTGAACGGTCCAGTCTTAGCGAACACCGAAATCTCTCACATTCGATTCGACAATTGTGTCTCTGATCGCACTCGTTCATCATATGATTTCATCGAACAGTGTTGGCATGCACGAGGTTGTATGTCGTGACGATGTTCACGATTGATGAGGACATGCGTGTGCACAGGACCCCGCGGCAGGTGTCGGTGGGCGGCACCATGGAGCAGGCGCTGCAGCACCGTGAGCGTGTGGGTGTGCAGGACTTCATTCTTCTCGAAGACTACCGCTCCGAGCACGCCTTCATCGACAACCTCAAGAAGCGCTTTTCCGAGAACATAATCTACGTGAGTACCTATTCTTTCACCTGTCTACACTAGTCTTCCCAAAAACCTGCGACAGTCACCTGCTGCGTTTTTTTGTCTTAATTCTGCAATATTTCAGACCGAGTATTTGGAGAGATCGCCAACTCTATATCTACTCTATCATTCAACAATACGATAAATAGTTTTCGATATTGCGGACAATAAAATTTGTTTCTGAATATTTTGCAGAGCATTTTTCATGTGTAGTATTGAAAACATAAAAGTCAAGTTGTTTCAAGTGTCCATTTAACTATTCCTAAGCTTCTGTCTATACTGGCTCTCGCTTTTTCTAACGAAATCGGTAGTAGCTGACCTTCCAGAAGCAAGGGGTACTCACGTC
Source organism: Eumeta japonica (assembly GCA_005406025.1). Lineage (NCBI taxonomy): Eukaryota > Metazoa > Arthropoda > Insecta > Lepidoptera > Psychidae > Eumeta > Eumeta japonica. Next base: position 108,039 of record BGZK01000125.1, read on the forward strand.
ACAGACCGCGTAAGCCTCCACATAAAACTAAATGTAACACGATTTTTTGCTGTTTAAAAACAAAATAATCCTATAACAATTTAAAAATAACACTTATATATCTTTTTTTTTGATACTGGATTTTAATAGATGAACCTTTTCAAATGAAGTACGTAAAATTTGCGCTTACGTTACATTTTCCCATGTTAAATGTTATACAGGATCACATGGGCGAACTACTGCCGATTTTTAAAAAAATCTTAAGATATTAAATTTAATAAATCATGATTGAACATAATGTTGACTATAAATTTTCAAAAGATTTCAAACCAAAGTTAAAAACTGATTGTGCCAGATCAGACTTTACACCTTCTGGTACGAAAATAAAGCTTTGTACTGTAAACCGGTCTTTGGAGAGGTTGTATATTTTGTATAGTTGAAATGTAAAATTGAAAAGTTGTATATTTTACATGACAGAAAATTATTCCTCTCTCGAACATTCGTAAAGCTCATTGTGCTCAAATAACCTACTGAACGATCGGTTGTTTCACTCGATATTCAATTATAGAATCCTTATTTTAGTTTGGATTCAAAATAAGTTTTCATTGCAAAACTCGACTTCGCTCTCTTACTGGATAATGATTATTTCCCTATAAATCCAGATCTATATTTAATCTATGTAATGTGTATTTAATCAATAGGTCGATTTATGGAAAGACAACCACATCGCCAAATTTATGGATTAATGTGAAAAAATTGACAGACCAAGGTATCAGAGCTATACTTGGCCTGATACCTATTATTTAAACATCATTACACCGCAGCGTCATTATGGAAATGATGCATCCGCTCTATTTCGATAACCTTATCTCGTTTTACACAAACTTTGTGGATGGCCTTACAATTAGCGAGTTGTACGGACTGCACACATAACCAATTCATTTAACTTCCTCTTTAAAATGCAACAGTAGTTATCACTTCATGACATAATTCTTTATACTGTATGCTTTTCAAGATTTCAATGACATTTCCTAGGGATAAAACTTAAACATATCTATTTTTATCCTCCAAAAGCTTTGTACTAAAAAAACATTAATACCGCCTTTAAAAACACATTTAAATAGACTTCATTAAAACTAATTTGTTGTTTTTTTTGGAGTCGGTTCCAGTTGACGAAAAACCACACCCTTTCTCTTGATCAGTTCCGGTCGTTTTTCTCTACTTCTTGCTTGCATCTCGTCATCTGTTGCCAGTAAAGATCCGAGCTGATGGTTTTGCCCAGCGGTAAAACTTCATAATGAAAATGCCCTTCCAATGTACATTATTATGTTGCAAATTAATCCGGGTATCGCTATAGTCTCTGGAACTTGCTTGTCTTTTCACTATATATTTTTTAGCATCTTCTTGTCGTAGATAATCCAATTATCATCACTAGTGATCAATTTTTTTAAAAAACGGTTCAGTTTCATTACGTTTCAATGGAGAATCGCAAATGAATATACGATTCGTTAGATTTCTTTCAGTAAGCTTATGCAGGACCCAAGTATCGAGCGCTTTTGTGTATCCACCTTTTTCCAAATGGGTCAAAACTGTTTCGTGGTCAATCTCCAACTCTTCAGCTGTATCAACTCCAAAAATAACAATTATTGTAACTACATTATATTATCGTAATAATTTGATTGACTTGTAAATGGTCTAATATTTTTCATTTCATTTTACTTAGGAGAACTCTACAAAATTTTTTGAACATTGTTTGTTATTTATAGGTATATGTTAAGTTTGAAGTGACTAGATACCTACCAACCTTCTTCCGTGGTAAAAACATAGATCGTACCTACATATTGATGATTTGAAAAAGTAAATTGATTATTAAGTTGTAGAAAGATACGCATTTTTTTTTTTACTTTTTAGTGCATATTAATTTGTTTTAGAATATTTTTTTTGAATTCGTTTTTTTTATAGTATAGAATTTTAAACAAAACCAAAAGTCGAAATAAAAAAAATTTCATAGTTTTCAAAAAGATTGGACTTCCACTACCTGTTAAAGCCACAGAGAGAGCACAGAGAGGCTGGATCCTCGGGCACACAAAAACGGGGCTTAGGCGCAGAATCAGGGTCTTTAAGACGCCTTTCCCGATTTTTGCTTGCGACAATAGGTAGACGAGCGCGGTAAGCGCACTTGAGTGCGTGCGGTATACGTTAAACTAGGAATATCAGAATATACTAATTTTGATCCATTGGCTGGTAAATTATTTATTTAGGTAGTTAATAATTATGTACAATAAAAATTATATGTGTTAACAAATATGATTTATTACTATGATCCGTATATTATCCTTATTTGATATAAAATAAAATATTCAAAATAAGTTTTAGATATAACATTACAACGGAATTTCGATAATTTGAATTTCAAAAGAAAATTTGAGGTAGTCAATTTTGAGATACATACAAAGATAAATTTTACAAAAAAAAAAGAAAATGAATATCGTATAATGATGTATTTCTCAGAAACATTGTTTACAATTGCACGTGTACAAAGACTAGAACAAAATCACCAAACATTCATTTTGGGTTTTATTGCTATGGGTTCAGAAAATTTCAATTGAGAAGTCCTCTTATTTTAGTACTTTAGATTTTACGGAGTCTGCTTTTTAAAATGTGAACTATTTATTATTTATATTGTTTGTACCTTAATTATAAGACAGTATTTCTAAGTGGCATGGATCTCAATTTTCGGGAATCTACTATTTCGGGTAATATAGAATTGTGATAAAAATTTAGGTGTGGCTGTTTCATGTTCATTTCTCAAAATGTATCATCACGTTCTATTAAAGCAGTTTTCAACGGGTGTTCAGACCCAGTCCACACTGCAAATAAACATTTATCTTTTTTTGTGATATACAACTGGCCCTGAACTTGGTAATACCAGTCATGGGATTTATTTAACACCACGTTATTTTTTATTGTTTTCCACATTCTAATCTTTTTTTCCTTAATAGCATCATCGGGATGTAAACAGAACGCGGACTTAGGACACTTAATTTCTATAATTCCATCACTAAATACTGCATCTGATGAAGCACCTAAAAAGAAATGTTCATTGTCAATAAATAGTCCACATTTATGAATCACTATATTTTCCTGTTTCTCTAGCTGTTTCAAAGCTGTTGCTTCATAAATTTTCCCGTTTTGTATAGCTGGAAGGTGACCTATAGAGTAGCTATACAGCAAGGTCTTCGAAAGCGGGGCTGAGCTGATATTGCAGCGCCTTTTACAAACTTTTCCAAAATTTGAAGCAGTTAATAAACACCGTTTCAGTTCCAACCACAGAGCACTCTCAGCTTGTAATACGGTTTCTTTTTCGATTGTGTCTTTATCCGCTACCTGAATTTTCAAATTTTCTAAATACTCCATCTAAAAAATTGAAACGGAGAGCCGGGGACCTTGGACACAGAGCTGTGGCCTTTGGGAACAAGGAGTTTGAGACCTTTTTAGAAAGCAAAGTAATACTAAAACGAAAATGAGGAGTAATTTTACATCCAAGCAAACCCCATCGAACCGGGAGCCCGGTCACGGGAGAGACGGAACTGGATATGCACTACAGACGCTGATACATCACGTCGACGAGAAGTTAGTAACTACGCAGTTTCAAGCTTTCACTTGTTTCGAGCTGTAATACGAGTGTCGTGAAATCTTACAAGTCGATTTCGACCTAATTCCTGATGTTCGATCGAGGTGAGGTCGATGCGTGCCCGCGTGGGGCCGCGGCGGCAGAGCGCAGGCGGTCGAGGCGGATATGAATAATGACCGAAGGCGACTTCACCAGTGAATTCTAATTAAATCGACGACTCGTTCCATGCCTCCGAGTGCACGTGATTCCATTTATCCCTGACGTCGTCAGCGCACCGATGACGACCTGCACAGGACCAGCGTAAAAGAGTTAAAGTCCAAACGCCTCGAGTTGAAATAAAAAGATTGCGGGAGGTACGCCTCCGCAGTGAGATGACTAAAAACTGATAAAACAGAAACGCGATAAACCATTGTCAGACCTTTCGATTAGATATTACTTCAACGTTTGTGGAATTCATTGGATTGTCAATATTGAAGGTTTTACAATACGTATATACTCAATCGGAAGTTTGTATAACAGCGTTGAAAATGGCGTAATAGTTTTATAGCACACTTAGACTATTCATTGAGCCCTACCACTAGATCTGTGATTGTATGTCCGAAAGTGAAATACGGTTCTTTTATTGTTTTTACGATAAAAACCGCTCACACCAGATTTAAAATTCACACAGGGTATCGGCATCTCTAATTAAAACCTATTTTTACTTTATCAAAACGGAGTGTGGAATAGAGATCGAATCCGAAAGCGAGACCAGTACGGATAGCAAAAATCTGAAGCGGATGCAAAAAAATTAAAAGAAAGAAAGTATCATGTGAAAAAAAAAATGAAATTTTATTTTCTTTTTGGGTTTCTATTGATTTATGTTGCAGAATTACTTAAATTGTAGATAAAATGGTATTTGTTAGGAGAACTATCCATAAAAACATGATTTTATTAAAAATCAACTTAGATAGTTTTAAGACACATATTGTTTAGAAAAAAAATCCTACTGTTTTCTCAAAAAAAGGAAACTTCGTTGGGAGTGTCACAAAAAAGTGGAACAATGTGTAAAAAATATTACGTATGGTACGTAAAAAGAATTGGACAATAAAATATTTTATTTATTTAATATTGCTTCGTGTCTGTGTATACAAACAACAACTATATGACATTATTGTAAGAAATTGACATGTTAAATGTAGTTGTGTTATATAAATTGTTAAGCAACCTTTCTACATTTTGCAAATTTCTCGTAAAAGGCACACGCACGACAATACGTCGACCGAAACGTATTGATACGAAACGGGTTGATATTTCTGGGTCTTCTTATGATATTTTTTTTTTAATTTTAGATATTTTTTACTTTATAACAAGTATCGTCTATTGTTTTCAATGTGGGCTGGGGGCCCCTTGTATCCACGGGGCCCTGGGCTGCAGCCCAAAAAGCCCTTAAGTAGATCCGCCCCTGGTTTTGACATTGCTCGACGTTTTACATAGATTTTTCAATTATTCTAGTAAAAGCAACATCATCATGTACGCCCGCCATTTTTTCATCGATCTTGATAAAATTGTACAGCCAAGTGTCTTTTATGTGAATCACCGTACAATTTTGTGATAAACATAACAAAATTTGGGGATTTAGATAATCAGTATTAATAAATATAAATAATACTGAAATTTGATGTCTTTCTGGATGGGTCTTTAAAATGCATTAAAGCTTTTTAAGTGGCTTTATTTCTCCGGTGCATATTTTTCACTATATTGGATTACAAATTCATTTGTTTTGTGCCAGCCTTCCCTAACTTTCCAACTATGGAGTTAGAAAACTAGAATGTGGCAATAATAAAAATGTATAATTATTGTCCAAATTCTATGCACGAGGTCTTTGGATTTATTTTTAGTTTTATTGGTAACCATCTCGTTTCCAACTTACGTTGGCGAACATGTGAATTTTAGATACAATACCTACTAACAATCAGTACCGTCACAACCATGACCAATAACTAGTATTTAAACACAATTTGTACCAACATTATTTCAGATTAAACATTGAATTTACAAGTAGTGACGAAGAACTCCGGATGCGGAAGTCCGACTCTCACCGAATTCCGCCGCTCCGGCGCCGGCGGCAAATAAACACTTAAAATTCTTTTGCTTTATTCCTAATTTGTTCTAGTCTTATTGACGTAATCCAAATTCATGTGTGCGCAGACGTACATCGGCAACGTGCTGGTCTCCGTGAACCCGTACAAGAACCTGCCCATATACACGCCCGAAAAGATCAAGCAGTACTATAAGAAGGCCTTCTTCGAGGCGACCCCGCACATGTACGTACCTCCGAGAACTCTTTTTAGAAAATAATTTCGTACTATTAACCAAGCTGTCGGCGATTTAAATCGCCGCGATCGCAGAGGGCGCGGGCGCCCCCGTGATTGTATTTCTTTTGTGCAGAATGATTATTCGACTAGAAATATTTTTGGAATGTTTATTTTCTCATCGTATCGAGCCGACGTGACGCAGTGGCCCCCTCGTTACCGCGACCGACAGTTTTTGTCAAAACTGAAACAACGCCGTCGCCGCGACCACGGCGTGACGTCACGCGGCGTCTCGTGCCATTGTCTCTCGGTTCGCTCGTACGCGAACAATAGGCCCCGATAGGGAATGAAGTAAAATTTAATTGCTATTGTCGCGTCACGACGTTATTGCCGTATTCTGCTTGTATACGACCCACCTGTGCCGCTTCGGCGACTCAAATCGTATCGTACAGATACTAGTCGTAACCGGCTCCGTAGAAATGATTGGTGTAGTCGGCGAACTACTTTTTTTTAAATTTAACTTACACTTGTCAAAATCATTTCGATATACGTATCGCCCAGTAGCTTAATTTTAGATATAAAACGAGCGCCTATAGCCGTTTTTTTGCTATTATTTGTATTTTAAATTTTAGATAATCAAGCAATATTTACTCGATGTATATTCCTTACAATTAGTGTCACTGATTCTATCAATCTAATAAAAAGGGAAAGTTGTTATAGATGTAGCTTTCTCCGAAAATATATCTTTTACATTACTTACACTCAAAAGTTAACGCATCGTCTTGTTTGCCTTCATCAAATTTTTTGCCGCATCTTTCGACTCGGTGTGTTCAAAAAGTGCGAAACGAACTCGTCCTCACTTCTTAGTCCTGAAAAAAATTAAGCGTGTGGTGTACCTTTACAATTCATTATAAATACAAAAAAGTACATATTGAAAATATAATAGAGGTAACAGCTCAAACAAATTATCCCCGAATTTACGACATGCAGTAGACGTCACAGACCTACCTGAATATAGCGATGGTGTGATTGTAGATTTGCGATAGCGGACAACGCATACCGGTCTCTGGTGAACGAGCATCGGGAGCAATGCATCCTCATCTCGGGTAAGACTTCAGACGTCGCTACTGGTCGCATTCGCGGGGCCGCAATCGCTAACAGGCGTCAGTATGATTTTCAGGAGAGTCCGGATCCGGCAAAACGGAGGCATCCAAGAAAGTGCTGGAGTACATCGCGGCCACGACGAGTCACCTTCGGAACGTAGAGTCTGTGAAGGACAAGTTGCTGCAGAGCAACCCGCTGCTCGAGGCGTTCGGAAACGCCAAGACACACCGCAACGACAACTCCAGCCGTTTCGGCAAGTATATGGACGTACAGTTCAACTTCGAAGGCGCGCCGGAGGGCGGCCACATCCTCAACTACCTGTTGGAGAAGTCGCGCGTCGTCAGCCAAATGCCCGGGGAGAGAAACTTCCACATCTTCTACCAGCTACTAGCGGGCGGCGACGCAGACCTGCTGCGGCGGCTACGCCTTGAAAACCGCCCCGAAACCTACAAATACGTCACCACTACGGTACGAAGGCCCGCTTCTAAGGCACTGCTATTTAGCGTATTTTTTTCGCTTAAAACTTCCTTTAATAGTGTCGACAAGCGTTAAGAAAGGATATGTTGGTAATACAAACTCTTTTAAGGTGCTGACGGCATAGAATATCGAAAACACTGATGTGTCGTTTGATATTTAAAATGGGTTATATTTTAAGCAACTGGCACTTTTTGTTTTAAGATACGTTATAATAGATGTTTTTAAACGCCAGTTATGTAGCCGACAATTTTCTTGAAATCGGAACTCCGTTACGTTTATAGTTACGGGAAATATTTGTTGTTATCGATATCATAACTGGAGTCAGAATGGAGAGTAGGCGAAGGGATATTTTCTACAAGCATTTGACAAAACTACGGACAGAGATTTAGTAACAAATAACTTTCAATAAGGTTCATTTCAAATTCACTTTTAGATGGCACATTAAATAAATATTAAGTTCAATGTAATTTCAGCGCCCCATATGCTTTTCTACACGTAGGTGGCGCGATATATGCAAACGCATACACGTAAATATTGATTAATCACCCACATCGTCACCGAGAAGTTCAAATAAAATTTAGCGTAAGCGCAGCTACCGTAGAAGGCTGCTGAACAGAAACGCTGACGCTGCTTTATTAATTAAAGAAAACGATCGTTTCACAGGACCGTCAACTAAGCCAGCGTAACTCGGACGCAGAACAGTTCGCGGTGGTGCGCGAGGCCATGCGTACCATCGAAATGGGCGTAGAAGAGCAGGAGGAGGCGCTGGCTATCGTGGCAAGCGTCCTACACCTCGGCAACGTACAGCTCCTGGCCAACGACCGCGGCTACGCCGAGATCCTCACCCATGACGCCAATGCTCGCCACGTCGCCGAGGTGTGTCTCACGGCTAGACCTATCGAACAGTTGATATTGAAAAATAAATTCGAAGTCGCTAATGGCCCTGTTCTCCATGATTACAGCTGCTAAAGGTGAAGGAGGAGCAGCTGCGCGCGGCCCTGACGAGCCGCACGATCGAGGCTCGAGGCGACGTGGTCGGCACGCCGTTGGATCTGGCGCAGGCGCAGTATGCGCGCGACGCGCTGGCCAAAGCCGTGTACGACCGCCTGTTCAGCTGGCTCGTGAGCAAGCTGAATACCAGCCTGGCTCCACGTTCTCGCGACGCGCGAGACTCCGTCATTGGCATTCTTGATATTTACGGTTTCGAGATATTCCCTAAGAACAGGTATCGTTTTATATCATCATAGTATGTTTAAATTTAGCGCTTTTGACATGTTAACGCAGTGTCAAACTATTTATATGTTTTATTTGTCCATGTGCAGTTTCGAGCAATTCTGCATCAACTTCTGCAACGAAAAGTTGCAACAATTGTTCATCCAGCTGACACTGAAACAGGAACAGGAGGAGTATCTGCGCGAGGGCATCGAGTGGGAGCCGGTCGAGTACTTCAATAACATCGTCATCTGTGACATGATCGAAGCCAAGCACAAAGGTACGCGATCTCTGTCCATAAACGAATAGCAACCATACTGTATGTTCAGCTGTATATCGCGGCCGTGATATACGGTCGGAACTTATGATAGTTGATTCGTAATGTTGATATCTCGGAAGCTCTTAAAATATTAATTGAAAGTTAAAAATAAACGATCTATTAATAATTTCTTTATTATAATTAAATGTAAAAGAGATCATTAACAAACGTTTTGTTTGACCTACTCTAGTCATATTAAGAAAAACTTCCATTTATTTGTTTTTAAATAAATCTCTAGTATTAATTTACACAAAAATTGTTATACTGTGTCTACTACGTCCATGGATAGACATAGGTCAATTCAATTTTACTATAACATTTGAAATTTTACATGTAAGTGCGAAAAATTAACAACAACAACATTAACAACATTATGGTATTGCATAAAAACAAAATTGTTTATCCATAGCGAGTTTGTCGCATTTGTCATATACCCAAGTTAATGAAAAATCTCACATCACTGATAAACAAAAATATTGCACCTATCACCTGACAACTGAATATCATACTATTACATCATTTTATACGAGTTATTAGTTACTATTTTTAGGATTAAGTAACTCGAAAAGGATCCTTTTTAGGATCCTTTCATTAACCATCTGTTTGTTTGCCAAGACCCGTTTTCTCAGGAATGCATAGAAGTATCAAATGGAAATTAATATCAAATACTTTGGTCTACGGTCCTTTGGTGCTATAAAATATCAAGCTTGTAAATCAAATCAAAAATACGGCCATTGTTTCTGCATATTTTGACACTCGCAAAGATCTATAACATACTTTCCTTTAACCTAGGATCATAAAATCTGGCAAGATAGAAGGCTATACAGTAGAAGTAGAAGAAAAACGTGAAAATCGTTAATTTGTATTTATATCACGTCAGCGAATTACGATCACAAAGTGATATTTCCAGTCGGAATATGGATTACAATGTAAAGTGCTGTAGAGGAGAAAATTTTTTAACCGCTGGCTGTCAAAATAAAAAATTTCCGAAAATTCGTTTTTTTTTGATAAAAGGAAAGCAATAAAAGTTTCAGAGTTTCCGAAACCAATATCTCACCAGTATTGGTATCAAAAGCTGACAAAAATCGTCAGGACTCTCGCTGGATTAAATATTTAAATAGATAATTAAGTTTGTTGTACGAAACTATCAGGATGCGAACCTTATTCGCACTTCTTCGATACTTTGTAAATGTGTGATTGTAGATGCAGGAAATGTATATGTAAACCTGTTATAACGTGCAGTTTAATGTTGGACATTAATATTAATTAATGATACTAATTGATTAGAAATGTATTCCGTTACTTATTTAATTCTTACCACGTTTCTATATAGTCCAGACGCCAACGTGCTTTAAATAATTACCTCTTACCTCTTGGTAGGAGGTTACCATTAGTTACTTTTAGTTACTTCATTTACTAAGAGGTTAAAATTTAAAAACTATTTTTTTAATATTAGTAGCATTCTAGGAGACCTATCAACGAAACGTATATAGTTTATCAAAATCTGTCAAATGGATATTTTTTCTCGAAATCAGCAATGTCATCGATTTTCATGTTGGATCTATTTGACATACCCGGCAAGCTTCACTTCAATCCGTTGAAGCGTTTCCCGTCCTGTGAGCGGCCTCTGCAGGCCGAGGGCTCTCTACGCACTCGGAGATACATCCACGCACAATCATAATTATCATGTTTTCACATCGACTGACGTACTTGTAAATATAAGCTAATTAGCGGAGAGTGTATTCCAAAGTAGCACAAAATTGCTGCATAAAAGTCGAAGAAATGGTTTCATGGATTCCCTCAGTTGCATAAGTAATAAGTATAAATACTGTGTAAACGCTTCTTCAGCTTTTGTAAGAGTGAATGAGGAGCAAATTGAGCAACCTTTAGCTTTAATGGACTGATTGGCAGCTCTCTAGTATTCACAAAAGCTACTTTTGACTTAATTAAAGACTGAATTAGAGCTAATTTTAAAGATTGTATAGTAAAGTACAGTTTGTATAACACTGCAACAAATTTACAACAAATACTTAATAAAAAGCAATTGTTTTGAGATAAATCTAGTATTGAAGCATATTTTGAAAGTAGGTGAAATTCCCTACATTCTATTAAATCAAGTAAAATGATTATTTGCAATAAAATATTGAAAAAATACTGAAAAAATATTAACCGAATAGAGTAGAATTTAACATTGTGTACTTACAGAGTATACAGGAAAAAGAATAGCCACGAAATTTTGTGTATTCAATAAATTAAAAATAAAGCAGACTTAATATGATTTCAGAGTGTAGAACCCCGTTCATTTTTGTGTTTTGCACATTTTATTACACAGCATGACCACTTTGAGCTGCAAATGTATTTGAAATGTCTTTACTGTATTAATTGAGATAATTTTCTTAGAGAATTATGTTTTAAATATTTTACAGTTTTATACTTATGTATACATCTATATAAAATAAAAGGAGACAAAAATAGACAAAATGATTTGTGTATTCTAAAATCAAATAGGAAAAATTATTATATTATTCATATATTTCAGAAAATAAAACTAGATAAATATTTATGTATGATTGTTATAACGCTTTGCTTCATATGGCTATTACAATCTTCAAATAAAAGATCATGTAAAGTACCTATTCTTGTGCGCCTCAGTTTAAAGATGTTTGTCGAAAATATTCTATTTCCCTGTTACATTCACTTAAGACATTTTGTTTACAAAATCGTTCGATCCTATTTACAGAATTTTAGCGCATAATTTAGATATCAAATTTTTGTAGAAGTGTAGCCACTGATAGTTAGGAATTTGTATTTTATAGATTACAACTTTATGGATCGCACACCACAAGATGCATAAAAGAAGACGTTTGAATGAAGAAGAAGAAAAATGTTTCGAATGAATATATCAAACTTTTATTCTCTTCTTTAAATGTTTTAAACAAAGGCCTACTATAAATAGAATATGTATACGAAAGAATATAAGTGATTTTATAGCGTTTCGTTTGGTTTGTATTTCACTACCCAAAATAGGTTAATCAATAATTTGATTATTTTCATTAACTTATACAAAGAACACTTAATTGTGTTATAATTATTGTTAGTGTTATTATTATTATTAGTGAGGAAAATAATCCAAACACATTCTGAATTATTTTGAATATAGTGAATACAAAACATTATTTTAATCCTATTGGTGAACTTCAAAAAGTCGAAAAAAAAGGTCAAATTTAAGAAAAGCAGCTTGATTATGTTGTAGAACAATTTTCCCAGAACAAATTGTAATATTCAGTTTTTGCGTTACCTACTTCGCATTACCACAGATTTTATAATATCGCCAACTGCTAAGCTCCTTTTACCAATTTTTAGACCATACTACTAAAAAAGCTCCCTAAACACAGAGTATGTTTTAAATAGAAATTAACTACATAATTTTAGAGAGAGAACTAGATATCCATTAATAAAGTCACAATAAAACGCTTCGGAACCATTTGAACGCTTGTCGTTGATCGTACTTGACTTATAAACACAGATGTAACGCACTGCGATTTGTGATTTCAAAAACATAACTCAACTCCTCCGCGCCTATATTTCACTATTTATACCCGCCGACAGGCCGTCCAGAATATTTGATATTTAAACAGATCAATTAATCATCCGGAACAAACAAGTCGTATACATGTCATGTCAGACATAAGCAAACAAGATTTATTGACTTTCGAAAATTCCGTCCATAAAAAAATCCATTTAAAAATAAAATTTAAACACACATGAGAAGCGCAGACAGTCAAATGCGGGATGCGCGGGGTGAGTTGTTTGTGCTTAGAGAGTTCCATTCTCGGATATATTTTATAGGGGAATTCTTTTATTGTTCTATTTTCAGCTTGCAAGCGCAGATCGCAACAATTATTATGCTTATTTTAAAATGTCATCTTTTATTAATATGTGTATTATTGTGGTATTTACCCAATAATGATAGCATTTCAATAATATAATTTCAATAGTATAGCCGCGCGATACATATTTGTACGAAAGCGCAAAAAAATTATCTAAGCTACGTTATAAAAAGAGCACAGCAGTGATTCTACTTTATGAATGCATGATCTGGCAGGAATAATATCGATCCTGGACGACGAGTGCCTGCGGCCGGGCGAGCCCACCGACGGCAGCTTCCTGGAGAAGCTGGCGCAGCGGCTGGACGGCCACAGGCACTTCTACTCGCACCGGCGTGCCAACATCAAGACGCAGAAGATCATGGGCCGGGACGTGAGTGTTCCAGTGCGCTACTGTTATTCGACATGACTTATCTTCTTCAAACGCTTTTTAAGAACACTCGATATGTTTTTGTTCTCTTTTCGGTATATATTTCAATTCACAAAAAAATCTGCAAAGTGATTAATTTATTAAAATCGATAGAACAAGCTATTCTGCTTATTTTAATTAAAGTCTTTACGTTTGAACAACATGAATTCATTAAAAAATACATTGAGCAAATATATAAATACATCGTTATTATTCTCCTTTTTCCTCAAGTTTGTTTTCTTCTAGCTCTGTTCATCTTGAGGAAATACTGCTTTATGAACAAGCGATAAATTCATAAATAACAATGATGTATTTCAAGTGTTATGTAATGCCTTTAATTATGGATATATTGCATTTGACAGTATAGAAATGTTGTTTTTTGAAGTTGTTGCTTCAAAAGTAATAGACGTTTCTATATTAACATTCATTCTCCCCATTTGTCCTTTTTAGAAAATAAACATAAAAAACCTTTTGTTCATTTCTAATTCGCCCACCAGGGTAGATATAGTGATGTGTCTGTTCTGAATATAATGAACCAGCGAACTGATGTCATATAATATGTGCAGTAGATGGTTCACGTTGTACCCATGAAACGTATGTCCGATATACCGGCTATCACGATACGTGGAGGTTAAAATGCAACTGAGCACAACGGCAATGTACAAATGATCGTTATCACAGAATCTTATAATTATTATATTATTCCAATGAAAATTGATAAAAGTCTATAAAATTGTGAAAATAAAATATCCTGTTAACAACAGCGATATATCGTTACTACATTTTACAGAAGACATCGAATCTTTTCTTAACCTTCGTAGGAGTTTTGTCTGGTGCACTACGCCGGCGAGGTCACGTACAACGTGCGGACGTTCATCGAGAAGAACAACGACCTGCTGTTCCGCGACCTGCAGGCAGTGATGGCGTCGAGCGGCAGCTCGGTGGTGGAGCACTGCTTCCGGAGTCTCAACAAGGCCGACAAGAAGCGCCCGGAGACCGCTATCACTCAATTCAAAAATTCTCTGAACGACTTGATCAAGATCCTCAGCAGCAAGGAACCCAGTTACATCCGATGCATTAAACCGAACGATTTCAAACAACCCAGTGAGTAGCACACTACTATCGTACGACTGTATTTCGAATATAAAGATGGACTTTCAAATAATCTATCCGTGATTCCAGTGCAATTCGACGACAAGCTCGTGTCCCACCAAGTGAAGTACCTGGGTCTCATGGAGAACCTGCGCGTGCGCCGCGCCGGCTTCGCGTACCGGCGCACTTACGAAGCCTTCCTGGAAAGATACAAGTGCCTCAGCCCCGACACGTGGCCCAACTATCGAGGGCCCGCGCGCAACGGCGTACAGGTTCTCGTCGACGCACTCAACTACGAGAAGGAGGAATACAGGATGGGCAAGTGAGTCTAACTCGTCCGTTACGTTCTATCGTTCATTGCTAAAAGTCATTTGTGAACGTATTGTACATTCTCAGCTTGCGTCACTAATGTCACATAATTTGAACTAAGATTTGACTAATATCAAATAATTTTGACTGTATTATTAAACTACAAAGTTTCACTCTTTTTCCGGCATATATTTATCGGTTTTTATGGGAAAATAAATAAAGCCATTCTAATTATCCCGTCTTAAAAAGATACGACTATTGTAATAACACACTTTGCATGTTTGCATGTATCATCACAATGACACATCACTGACATTAAATCACCCTTACGTATGCATTGATGATTATTTACACAAAAAAAAAAATTGGTTGCCTGTAAAGTCGGTATACGGGCGAAAGTTTTACGTGACAACGACTTTGAGTGGTAAAATCATTTTAATGTGAATATTCAGTCGTATAGTAGGAAGAAGGATAAAATAATAGTAACAATTTAAAACATTTATTTATACAAAGAATTATATTTAAAACATTAATTTATACAAAGAATCTCGCACTGAATTTCATATTAACAAAATTTATTTTTACCTTTACACATACATACGTATTTATATACAAATATAACTACCTTCACATTATCACTACACATCGTTTTACAATTAACTGGCAACGTAAACTTGTATGCAGGCGCCTAAGCGAAATAGAAGCGCAAGACATGAACCGTGTATGCCTATCTCTCTCACTCTCTCTCTGCTCTGTCTCTCTCGCTCTTAGGCGGGCTAACTGTGCTCGAGTGGAAGGGACGCGTGCCTTTCACTTTTATGTCTGTCTCTCTCGCTCTTAGGCGGGCTAACCATGCCCGAGTGGAAGGGACGCGTGCCTCACTCGCCTCATTGTGAGCGCATAACGTGAGCGGAGCGTAACGCAGTTTCTTGAAGTGTCACCCGGCAAACCATTTATAAGACGTTGTCACGTCAATAAATACGTTAAATTCACAAGTATGTAAACACATGCCAGAATATATTTAAATGTCCTAGCAAACACACACTCATATACTGATACGTACACACTCAAACAAATACGCACCCTCACACAATTTCCTGCTCCATCGGCATCAATATCTATTACATCATCAAAATATCATTACATAGCTAAGATCTAAAATGAATCTCGTTTTTGTAATGAATTGTATATTTTGAAATAATTGTATAGGGCTTTGAGGAAGGAACGAGACTCACCGTCCGCAAGTGTGTCCTCACTTTGTGAGTCTCGACCGCCTGCCGTAAACGGTTCGACTGTTCGTTGAATAAATTAATTTCAATTTGAACTATTAAAGTTATTATTTGTTAATAGATGGAAGCTTAATTTGGTGCTATAAGCGAACTCAAGCACAGTAATGTTCGAAATCAAATCATATAAGCGTTGAGTGCAGGCACTGATACTAGGCGAGACGGTAAGTTTATATTGAGTTTTAATTCAATTTCTTACAATTTGCAGCACAAAAATTTTCATACGGTTCCCGAAGACGTTGTTCGACACGGAGGATGCGTTCCAGCTCAAGAAGCACGCGATCGCGACCATTATCCAGAGCCGATGGCGCGGCTACCACCAGCGGAAACTGTACCTGCGCATGCGCCACGCCGCGGTCGTCATCCAGAAGTGGGTGCGGCGCTTCCTGGCACAGCGCGAACGCGCACGACGCCGCAGGGCCGCCGATGTCATCAGAGCGTTCATTAAAGGTTTTCAAAATATATCCCTGACTGATAATTAACAATATTGCTGATCAAAATTCACTTAAGCAAATAGTTTCTCTAATCTTTTTTTATTTGTTTAGAACAATGAATATCGCTACAGACGTAATTTAAAAACGTAACTAAAACTTTTGATAAAACAAATATTTACGAAAATGATCGAATGATGCATTTGAAAGAATGAAATTGCAAGTATTGACAGCCACAATTGTAAGTACGCCAAACCGTAACACGTAGCACAGACCGTGATGTTGCGAGATAGAAATTTTTCTCTCTTTATCCTAATCTGAGAGAAGTTTTTATTATCCACCTTTGCAAAGTAAGTCAATTTTACGTATTTAGTACTCTTGCTGTAAAAATATGTTATTCTATTATTTTTATTATATTACTCATTTTCGATTAGTTTATTTTGGAGAAGGTTTGTCTTTTACCCGCTCAAGAAAAGTTTAATTGACGACTGACAAACTCTACTGTGAGAAGACAACCATCTGCAAAATCAATTTATCATTGTTAAAATTATATTTGTGTTTTCAAAATTGAATGTGTTTGCAAGGTTTTCCTTTTTTTTCAAGATTTTATTATTACTAGTTTGAATAATTCATTCGATAAGACAATTTTAGCAACATTATCAAATAATTAATAAAATTTAACAAAAAAAAAAAGAGTGTGTGTACTTATGTACACGCGTTAGAAGTTATACTTCTTTGGCGTATGAATAATATTTAAAATAACTCAAATGCAGTAGTAATCGACAATAAATATTAAAATCAATCAAAACGATTTTGTTTAATTGAAAATGTTTTATTAACGTAACAATATAACAATATAGTACAAATATATAATCATTATTCATTATGTGAATGAGTCAAATACATTTAAAAAAAAGAGTGTGTGTACTTATTATTCAATTATTTGTTAGAAAAATAATAAGTTCGTTAGAAATATATCTATATATTATACTTACATGGTTAACCTCTAATATTTAAAAACACTTCAAATTTTCACAATTTTTCACAACACAATGTTAAAAGTTTACAAATAATGTTTATATATATAATAAATTGAACAAAAATAATAATTATAGAAAATTAATACTCAAAATTGATTATTCATATGAATACTATATTTTGCAAGAACTGGTTATGAATATAAGTACTATGTAATATATAGCATGAACACTCTGTACTATGTACTATATAGTATGAACACTCAGTATTGTAACTATATTCAGTGTTGAAAATATATTTTTTTATTATTTCTATTCTGTGGCTAACTTCATCATGTCGTTTGTGCGCGCGCAGCTCACAAATTCACTCTCATCCAAACACACCAAAAGAAGTATAACTTCAAAAATTTATTGTCTGTAAAGTCAATTTACGGGCGATAATTTTACGTGATAATGCCATAAGAAAACATTGATGAAAAATTGCATTCTTTTATGAATTGAATTGAATTATTGTCACTGAATTATCATTATTTTGTATAATACAAAGAAGGATTTAATTGAAAATGACAAAGGTTTCAATAAATTAATATTTATCTGCACTCGTTAATTCAAATATTTTCTACTTAAATTATACAGTAAAGAGATAGATGTGTCACAAGCCAAACGCTTAAGCCGATCGTGCCTCTCTATTGTTCCGCGCTCTCGCTCGCTCGGCTCAGACGGAACGCGACAATGAGTCATGCTTTTTCGTGCGTGCAGCCGGCGTTCATCGATTTATAAGACGTTATCACGTCAATAGGCGTGTATACAAAATTTCAAATCGATGATATCGATCATATAAGGGCTCCCCGGCGATTAGTGGTTTTGACGGAAACATTGAGCAGTCGTTCAAATTATGTGAAAATATGAAAAATGAACGCGTATATAAAGTTTCAAATCGATGCTACAAATCGTTCAAGAAACCTCTCATTGGGCGAGGCTTTATTTGGAGCATCAAAACTTGATGCATTGTCGTTGCATTATCACCGGGTGTTATGGGAGCATGCTTGTGCAAAATCTAAATTCAAGCGAATATTGGCAGAAAGTCAGCTAACAATGATTACAGACCGAAATGAAATAGGTACCAATGTTGCAAGTTAAATAAAAAAATGTATTAAAAGTAAATAATATAGTAAAATTTTCAGTAGGACAAATATTTTTTACATAAACTAGAGTTGTCATGCGGGTATCATATCATTATACATAGACGATTAAATGGTTAAGTAATTGAGTGAAATGTATGCTAAATAATATTTCCCAGTCTCGACTATTACCCCTACGCCTATCGAGAAATCGTCAGTCGACGGTCGGAACTTGCGAACGGACTTACTTCTGTCCGCTTACTTCGACCTGTTCAAATTTGGGGCGCATATTTCATAATTCAAATACTTGCAATGGCGCTTTATTTAAAAAGGTGCGGCAATTTTGTGAGAGATAGATATGCTATTTCTATGTTTTTTCAAAGCCTATATAATGTTAGAAGCAAATTAAAAAACCGTGTGTGTGTGTACTTATGTAGGCACGTAAGACGTTTTACTCCTTTGTTTCCAACAAAACAAATATAGTTCCAAAAATTACATCCAGCTTGCCTACACTACGTTTGTACAAACGATAAAATAAAGACATGAAATACAACTGTCAAAGATTAAACAAAAAAAAGTTATAACTTAATAAAGCATAATTAAATCGAAAGGACGTTTATTCATACCTTTAAATTTCGTTTTACAGAATTAAAACTACAAACGTACCTACTATAAAAAATTAATGGTATCAATTTAGATGTCGGTGTGCGCGCATATCGTAAAAATTCATTCAGATATTTTTTTCCTAGAAGAATAACTATAGAATAAGTATAATTTTTAAAAATAACAGTATTCCTCATATTAATAGCAAATGAACTAAGTCGTCTAAAAACACGAGTAACTAATGGCTAACATCGAACAGGCTTCATAACGCGGAACGGCCCGGAGACGCCCGAGAACCGGCGCTTCCTGGCCATCGCCAAGGTGCACTGGCTCAAGCGCCTCTCCAACCAGCTGCCCTCCAAGGTACTCTACTGTGACGCTGATCTATTTAACTATATATAAAACTAACAATACATACTGTAGCCTTTGACGCGTATCGGTACCTAATGCCCGTGCACGGCGCGCGCTTTACGTGTGCTTGTGGAGAGCCGAATGACTGCTGCCGGACCCTCACACGATACAGGTTGCTGTTCTGAGTAACTAAAATACTACTTGAAATTGTAGAAAGTGTGATGTGTGGCATTCACAGAATTCACTTTAGGCGGTATCGACAAGAGAATTCGCATCTATTGTAATTCTCACCGCCGTGCGTTTCGTTCTCCTCACAGTACAACCTCTTTTCCCCACTTTTCTGATTGCTTCTCTGTATGTCAAATATTTTACGATGTCGTATCCTACGTTTTGATACCCGATCGTTGCCGCTGATGACGACCAGGTGCTGGACCTGTCGTGGCCGACGTGCCCCTCCACCTGCCAGGAGGCGTCACGCGAGCTGCACCGCCTGCACCGGGCGCACCTCGCGCGCAAGTACCGCCTCGCACTGACGCCCGAAGACAAAAAGCAGTTCGAGCTTAAAGTTCTCGCCGAAACCCTTTTCAAAGGTAAATATATCATAGAGCTTGAGATCCATAAATAACAACGTTTTTGAAATTCCATATCTTATAAAGGAAAACGGAATGAGATCCATCTCGTATACGTCTGTCGTGAGTTTTCTGAAAAACACGTAATCAATATTTTTATGTTCCTTTGTAACGGTGTTAATGATAAGCACATATACCATCAGATGTCGATTAAAAAAATGTTTCAAAGTAAAAGAATGTTATTATTAGTATGCTTTGCATTGAGAAGTGTAACCTTTAAGGGCTATATATATTTTCATAATATATCTCTCAATGCTCTAAATGTTATATCATGATACACAATAAAGTATTGTTAAAAATGTATTAGAAATGACTATTTCTCGTGTCATCTATAATTTGTAAGACGAAAATTTATATTTTAATCGATTATAGAAAGGTTTAGATTTTACTGATGATTACTTCGAAAATTTCTTCCCCCGTATGTTATTTATTTTCATCAAGTACACATCTGCATGGAAACTTAATTGTGATCGCCCGACTCGCGTCTGGTCGGTTTTTTTAAATGCATCGCTAAATTCCCTGGTGCGCCGCAGGAAAAAAGAACAGCTACCCGTCGTCGATCCGCGAGAGATTTGTGACAGACCGCCTCCCGGCGGAGCAACGCGTGCTGCGCGACTCGTTCATGGCGTCGCCGGCCTGGCCCACCGGCGAGCAGCTCATGTACTCGTGCGAAGCGGTGAAATACGATCGGCGCGGTTACAAACCGCGCCAGCGCGCGCTGCTGGCGTCGGACCGGGCGCTGTACGTGCTGGACGCGGCGTCGCGGCGAACATTTAAGCTCAAGCACCGGCTGCCGCTCGACAAGCTCAAAGTCGTGATCACCAACGAGAGCGACGGTCTCGTCCTCGTCAAGATACCACAGGAGCTGAAGAAAGACAAGGTAAACGCGCAATGCGCAGCAGGCGCCCGCGGGCGAGCGCCCGTGACCTGCGGTGGCGTTTCGAAGTCGTCACAACGGAGAGTTACAAATTGTCAAATATTGCGACGCACAAAACTCTGAAAGACACTCGTATTCTGACCATGTCGGTTACGTCTGTCTGCTAGAGTTCATTTCGTAGTAATCGTTTTGAAAGTTGATAGTTAAAATACTTGCTTAAAACCGGTAACGGCCCGAGACGGTCTAACGGCGGGTACCACCAAAAGTAGAAACGTATTTCGTGAACGTCATCCCTAACATTTGTCACATATGACGATGTATGGGCTATCGTCAAATCTTACGGATTACGTTTGCGAATTATATTGTCACTTTTGGTGCAACTCGCCCGGCGAAAAAGTGGAAGTTAATACAGAAATCTTACAATTTCATCGGAAAATATTATATTTTTAATTGTGAAGCCCCGCGCTGTGCACTTCTACTTTTAGGAAACAGCACAAACATCAGTGAAATGTTTATGTAGCGAGATAATATACCGCGCTCCACTTCTGTATTTTAAATACTTTTAAAAGTGCCATTGTAATCTGTGTTAATAAATAACTGTGTGTGTCTACAGAACTTAAAACTAAAACAGAATCTAACAAATTGAATTCTTTGACCGACTCTACGCCGAAAAACCAAATTTCGTCTATAAGTCTATACGAATTTATGTAAACAGAGTTTAGTTGGCAAACCCAAGATCAACTAGTAACGGTCATAATCAGTTGTGATTGTGCTAATGGAATGAAAAAAGACTTAAATTGAGTAAAAATTGTAAAAGAGAAAAGTTCAAACGATTATGGAGACTTAAAACTTATTAAAGAACTCCTTAAAATAAATCATTAATAATTTCATATTTTTTTAATAATTCGACATTTTAAAGAGTAAATGTAATTTTAGGTTTTGACCTACGCGGTAAATATTTTTATACTAGAAAAACAACTCGATTTTAATCATAACGCGGTTAAAGTACAGAAACAATTTTAATGCAATGACGGAGAGGTAACTGTATATTCAGAGGATACAATGTTATGTTCTCACGTCTTATGTAGTCCGATTCTGAATTTTTAAGAGATCTCAAATACATTTTTGCCGCTAAACTAATGCAACAACGTTAATGAAATTTTCTAGAAAGTTAATAATTTAAAGCTCGTACATAAGATGTGGGATAAGTACCGCAATAATTTTTGCAGAGAGAGTGAATAAACAAAATCACAAGGGGTAGTTGTATGAGGTCACTCGGAAAAATTCGAATTACGATGTAATTTAATGTTGTTTCAACGGTATCGGTATTGCGATCGGACTGCGATAGTGACCGGGGTCAGCCGGCGCGGAGCGCGCCCAGTGTCGACGCCGGCTCCGGACCCGAGCCGCCTCGGCCGACCACTAGTTGTATCGGACACCGATAGACGATACGGCTAACAAGTAACAACGGAACCTAATGACGCACGAAGCTTATCCTATGGAGTAGTAACATTTTTGCAATTCGTTGCAATAAGTGATAATTTTATGAAACACTGGCTCACTCGTATGTGGCCAGTCAATCGAGTGAGGCGAGCTTCGAAATGTAATGATGATGATGACGCGGCGTGCCGGGCGAGGCCGGCCGTGACGCGAACTCTTTGCGCAGGGGGACCTGATCGTATCGGCGTCGCACGTGGTGGAGGCGCTCACGCTGCTGGCGGACTACACGCGCCGGCCCGACCTCGTGCAGATCGTCGATACCAAGACGTACGTATCCGCTACCCGCTTCTACACCCTTCATCTTCATCATCTCTATCTATTACGACCCGTTTTTTCTTTCATTGTCTCATCTCCGTACTTTATTTTATATTACTACAATGTGAAATTCAAAGGGTCAATCGAGCACTTTTAAATGAAACTTGATATGATGTGCTAAATTTTTTTTCGCAATTAACAAATTAATGTGTAGATAATATTCTTTACATAAAACAATTATGATCTAATGCTAATTAAAGTGGCCGAGTGGTCGAGTGGCCAAGAACGTTGCTTTTGA
Source organism: Eumeta japonica (assembly GCA_005406025.1). Taxonomy (NCBI): domain Eukaryota; kingdom Metazoa; phylum Arthropoda; class Insecta; order Lepidoptera; family Psychidae; genus Eumeta; species Eumeta japonica. Next base: position 131,083 of record BGZK01000125.1, read on the forward strand.
AATAGAAAGTATAATTCTAATCACATACAAAGTGGCCGCTCAGTTTTAAATTCAAATCGCATTAAACCGCTATCTCCGTGTCTCAGAGAGCCCCCGACAGCCCCGGACGTTGTCACAGACTGTTTTTAGCGGCACCCGATCCGCACCGCAACGTAGTGGGTTTAAGGTTCATTCCTCTGGAATAAAAAGATTGTGGGAGGGTTATTTTTCAGTACTGGAACGGTAATAACTTGACAAATAGCTAATTGTATTAGAGATGCTGGTTATATTTGTAAATTATTCAGTTTTGACTGAAGACGTAGTACGTAAACCTTGTCGTTGATACATTTTAATTCATTTCAACATGTTTTTAAATTATTTTTGCTTTGCTAAGAAAGATTTTATTAATTAACTGATATTATATTTAGACAAAGAGAAACCCCATTGTCCTGCTAAGTGAATACAGTCAACTTAACTTAAAAAATATACTTTCCATTTATTATCTGTGTATAAATAAATTGTTCGTAAAACAGTCTATGTGTTATCGAGAAACGTTTTCATTGGTTCTAAAGGAAATTAAATATATGTGTATCAACATAATGACGATATTACGATTCGGCAGTAAAATTTAATGGTATGTGCGTGCGCAGGATCGCGCACGACCTGGTGAATGGCAAGCAGGGCGGCACCATCGAGGTGACGCGCGGCACGCAGCCCGCCATCCAGCGCACCAAGAGCGGCCACCTGCTCGTGGTATGCCACGCGCGCATGCGCACACACACAGCACGACACAGACTATGCTACAACACACAACGGCACACGCCACGCATCATTGCACTTTTTACTCTTATTCGTTGACATTCACACAGATGGAAGACATTATTTTTGGCTCACTTAAAGAGTCTACTAATTAAGATCGCAATCGCTAACTGCGCGTGTAAACGTAATGATTTCGAAAAACTGTAAGAACGCTACAGGCGTTTGTATGAGGAGCTGCAGGACTGAAATAACTAATCATGGATGTGGAGTGGCGTGGAGTGGCATGGAGTGGCGTGGAGTGGCGTGGAGTGGCCGTTAGCGCGGGCGGTCAGGCACAACGCTGCCGCGTGATTGACTTAAACAGCACAGTCGGATGAAACGCAGCTTCCAAAATATAGTACTACAATTGGGTATTCCGTTACATTATAAAATCTGAACAATTTTTCAATACAATACAAAGCTTGCAAATCCGCCGCTGTAAACTTAGTCACGAATGCCTAGCAATGGGGTGAAGTACGAACACGGGGGAGAAGAAAGAGACGGGGCGCGTTATGTGTGCGCATTTCATCATTTGCAGGCGATTCAGCGCGATAGGGTTACATGTGTTGTAATTAACGTAAGCACACGTAAATGTAAGAAACTTTGTTGAATATCACATAATATCGTCGACGCTATTACTCCGACAGGTGGCCACGCCCTGATCCACCCGCCGAGTCCGGTGCGCGCTGCGACTTCAATCACCTATTACAACGAACAATGTTTTTTCCTATGCTGTATTGTAGAAATAGTAAATTTGGTTTTGTATTTATTTTTCTTTCCGTTCAGTAATAAGCATGAACGTCAATAATTATAGAAAATGTTTATAGACGTTATTTAATAAAGTGTTAGTCGATCAGGTAATGAAATTGAAATATCAAAGCTGCAGCGCCAGCGCATACAGTGATGTGTATAATTGGACGGGCCCCTAGGCCCGTACCGACAAAAAACTACATTATAGATAATATGTAATGCGGTTAACAAATGATTTCTGAGTTTACTTTTAGTGTTGTATATGAAATTATTTTCTTTTTAATATTACGAAATACTTTATTATATCATTACACTGTTATACGTCTCAGTATCTACTTGACGGGTTGCTTCTGTTCCATCGATTTCTGTTCTCACTTCCCGTTCACAAGGAATGTGCAAACTTCGAGCTGACCGATCGACACTATCCACGGCCCGGGATACCACAGTGAGAGTTTGAAACTGCAAAATTTTGGATTGCATTCGACCGTCACGTCTATGAAACGAACCTGTCCGTCGACGATCGCCGTCACCTAACCTATAAACGTATAGAGTTTTACCGCTACCGATTAGGGCAGCCGAAGAACTAACAACGGTGACACGACGTCCGGCGAAGAACCGGAGGCTGTGTGAGGGGAACTGGGAGATTGCGCGGACGAAGAGTTATCTGTGAAGGCCTGCGCCGTCAGTTCGGCCCGAGGCCGGATCGGAGCGTTCAAATTTAAGTATTGTCCTCGAGCGGACAATGCCGACAAAATCCTAATCCACGATGTGTAGACTGTAGATGACGAGCGGCTCGGTTAGAGCGGCACGCCCGAGTGTAACCAGGCGAGAATCGGCGATGCGCGAGCTCGGAGTTCTTTATAGAAATATTGCCAACGTCCGCTCTGTAACATAATTATTTAAATGTCTTTGGTTCGAGTGTAATTAATTGAGCATGTTGATGTAAATACGTGTAGATACCTATCGACGCATGCGCAAACATGCAATGTAGTCGTTGCCATAATGTTGAAAGTGCCTTCGCAATTTCGGTATAAAGTGCGCCAGTCTTTATTGAATTAGTCAACTATTTGAGATTAAGATTTGTATCGACACCTTCTTTTGTAAGTTGTAATAAATTATTTTTATATGCGTGCGCCTTTTCCTTACCGGGCCGGGGTCCTCCAGACGCACGTCGCTGGCGCGGCTCGTGCCGAGAACCTATTCACTAGTTATTTTTCAAGACAAATAAATTAGAAAATGTGCGAATATGAACCAGACTCGCACACAAAGGGTTCTACGTTCTGTATTCTCTTTATCTTCATGAGCTACATAAAGCTTGACTGCCTGATTGAGGCAGTCGGCAGTGAGGTGACACATAATACAAATACTTATTTGATTAAAAATTAAAGTTTGTCTTGAGTCTGGATATTTCGATGTATTGTAAATGCATGTTAAATGCATGCACGCACACACTCACAACACACACGAACACACACGCACACGCGGGCACACACACATACGTGTGTGTGTGTGTGTGTGTGTGTGTTTGTGTTTGTGTGTGCGCGTGTGTGTGCCCGCGTGTGCGTGCCCGTGTGTGCGTGCTCGTTAGTGTGTTGTGGGTGTTGTGCGTGCGTGCGTGCGTGCATGTATTGTATCCACTACAGGCAAGCATACATGTTAGGGGCAATTCAGTATTACGTAAGCGGAATTTTGTAATTTTAAACCCCCTCCCCTGTGTAAACTAAAGTAAGCGAAGCTCTTACCCCTCCCTTCTATGTTTACATAAACATTGGTATATTATTTTAAGATTTTATTTTTGTTTTTCATGAGCAGCTGTTATCAAATCTAGAACAAAATAATTCTGAGACTATAAGTAAAGGAATTTATAGCACATTTAATATTTATATAAACAAACTATTAAATAATATATATATAAATAAATATGTATTCTTAACATAAGAATGTTACTTATTTAATTTGTTTTATTAAAAATTTTGAAACTATTTTAACAGTCGCAAAATGGATCAATAGTAAAACAACATAGGTGCAAAAGAGAAGATGCGCATTTGCTTAGCGCTCCGGTGTCGAAGGCGGCTCAAAGTCACGGTGAAGTACGTACTCTGTCAGTGTGCTCAATATCTGTACCTTACATTTTACAATACCGTTTTACAGTACCCAACAAAAACAAGGGACGAACTATTATTTATCATACGACGTTTCAATCGAAAGATTATAATTTTCAAATACGATTACTGCAAAACGATCATGTTACTGTAACACAATGACATAAATTTTACAATTCGCACTAAAGCAATGCTTTGGTGGAGCGCCTTAACATTGTTTATAATTTATTAGCATTTTTCGTTCAAATGAAAGAACATTGTCATAGCATATTTTTCTGCAAAGTAAAAATTAATATAGTAATTACATGGTATAGCAAAAGTAAAATTTTAATGTTATTGTTTCGATTGAAACATACGTTAAAGGACTTGGCAATTTCTAAGTAGTATAAAGTATACTTGTTCTAATACTAATTATTCTCTTTCTCTAGTTATTTATATCATAAAATAAGTGATGATTCACTGAACATTATAATATTTTTTGAATAGCAATATATTAAGTATATACTGTACGTTATCTGTTAAAAAACAAATCGAAATATATGTCATATCAATTTCCTTGGAATATATTTAATTTGTTGTACAATTGTTTTTTAGATATTATTTTAAGAATGCATAAAAAATAAAAATTTAATATATAACAAAGACGAGTCTATTAGTATAAAGAACCTAGTCTCCGTTGATGAGCGAACGAATATGGTGACAACGCAAAAAGTACGGCACAGAGCTGTTTAGGTATATTTCTCTAAAGACCGTTTATATCTCAGATTTTGATGGTGCTTTAAATGAAAAAATTGAAATACTATATTATCAAATCCTCATTAAAATACATGATGGAGTACTTATCCTAAGTAACCCAAATTTTGCTTGTCGGAAATAAGAAATACCATTTTTTTTAAAGGTTTTAACGTGTTTACGCTTTTTTTGACTGAACATTTCAGCATTTTAACGGAAAGGCCGAGGAAACTAAATGCAAACTCGATGAACCGAACCAATATGAGGTGGAATAAATTTAAACAAGTAAATAATAGCGCGCGGGAATTCCCTTATTCCCTTTAACTGAACCGTAAACCACCGCGTGAGGGAGAGTAAGTAATTAGGGAAATATCTTATCAGAAAAATAAGGCACTTAAAGTAAATAAATATTGCTGACGTAATAATCATCCAGACCCCCACCCCGGCCCCTTGTTGTCCAAAGTAGGGAAAGCAGCCCAGCCCCCTTTGGTGTATCCGAATGGCCCCTTGGATGTTCGATATCTGTCAATCCTCTCGAATCAACATTTAATTTGTTGGATAGGGATTCGTAGTGGAAGAACAGATCCGTGGTTTAGCGGCGGGTGCACGCTGCGAATTCACACCCCACATAGCAAAATAGCAAAATGATAAATACTTCATTAGTAAAGGATACTAATAATAATAGGAGATCAAAACCCTTTTCACGTTTTTAAAAATGGGAATATAATTTCTAAAACTCTTTCAATAAACGTATAAGAATCTAAGTTTAGTATTCGATTCACTTATCGCATGTTCAATACATGACGACAGTAAAAAGGTGTCAATTTGTCATCGACGAGTTACGTCTTTGCAAATTGTCTGCGGTCCCGGTGCGCGCCCGAAGCGTACAGCGCTTGACCACAAGTAGGGCCATAGATAATACACTATATGGTAGTTAGCAGGGCCGTCTTTCTCGCGCCAATACAATGTAATAAGGAAGTCTGTAGCGAGACTCGTCTTAGGGTGTCGCGCTCGGCTCGTGAGTTGTTTTTGTAAGTGCTATGACGACCAGCATTTTCATTTTGATACAAATTATTTTTCAAAAGTGTTCTGCTCTATTACGTAAATAGGGCCATTTATAAAATGTTTATTTTTCTCTCTATGGCTATCATCATAGCCATTGCTATAACCATGGTGCATACGAATTTGCCGATTCTCCATTGTTTCAATAATAGGTACTTATATTGTTTAAATCCACATACGTGCCATGGTCCGGTGATTAAATTCTTCCTTAACTGAAAATTGTGGATATCTAAAAACAATTTAAAAAATAAATGTAAACCGCATTAAAAAATCACTTAAAATAATTAACTGTAAACGGAGTCGGTTCCAGGTATAAGTCTGAAACGACTGACCATGCAGGCCATCCCTGAAACTTCCAGCTATGATATTTATCAGCTTGATTTTAAACTCCTCGAGTTATGATTATTGTCTAAGAATTTTTGAGATCAAAAATTTTAAGTATGGTTGATTCTGCAAGCCATCCCTGAGACTTCTAACTACTTTCGAGTTCAAAATGTTCTAATTAAGAGGGCAGAAATTTATTAACCTCATCATGCTCAAAAGATCGATTTTATTGCCTTTTCAAGTTATCCGAGCTCAAAAATATAGTTATAATACGTTTGAGCTATAACAATTAAAAAATCTATATGTGTTATAAAACCCACTTTTATTTTAATATTTCAACTACAATATGTTCGGAACTCGCTGTTTGATTATGATCTGCTTTATGACATCGACACAGTTTTTAAATTAGAAAAAGTTGACGTAGTACGAAATATCAATCAATGAAGAATTCCAAATTTTGTTTAGAAAATAATTTTTTTTTCGAATTTTCCGTTCACGATATCTCTCACACGAACCATCGATTTTGATGCAGTTTACAACAATCGACGTTGTTTTTTAGATCTTGACTTCTTGAGGTCCTAGGAAGCTCCCTTGACGATTTTACGATCGTTCGTGCGCGTGTGCGCGTGTGCGTGTCTGTCTGTGTCTATGAAAAAAATTTTTTATAATGCAGTTTTTTTGGAATAACTGGAACGGCTTTCCTGATCGATTCCAAAAACTGAGCAGCTCTTAAAATTAAAAAACCACGTCGATCGCCGCCGAGCCAGCCAAAATCGGTTGATTCGTTCGCGAGACATTGTGAACGAAAAACATCACCAAGTGATTTTTTCAAAATACTCCAAAATTTTGTACCTAATTAAATAAATGTTTCGAATTATTTTATAGAACTTAAAAACCTACATTGATTGTCGCTAATTCAGTCAAAATCGATTAATTTGTTCAAGAGACATTAAAAACCAAAAATAAAACAATACTTTCCTTAAAAAAAACTAAAACTCTGTATTGAATCAAATTTACATTCTCAAAATTTTTTCAAGAGAAATGGATATTTTTGAATTCTAAGTGCTCAAAACGTACTATAACTATGTTTTTGAGCTAGAAGAGCTAAAAAAAAATACTATAATTTATTGATCTCAATATGTTCGAACTCATTGAGATCAGTAAATCAGGGCTTGAAAATAGCAAGAAGTTTCAGGAGAGGGCTCAAAGGTCAGCTATACTTCGGATTTTTCAGCTTACACACTGAGTAAGTATATTTTAATATTCAAGGAGCTCAAAAACAAATCGACAAATATCACAGCGAGAAGTTTTAGGGATAGCCTTCAGGGTGTCGATCATTTTTAATTTTTTTTTTTGATAAATCACATGTATAATTATTTTTGAATACTAAGAAGTTCTTCGGATTTCGTGTAGTCAAAACGTAGTAGTAAAATGTAAACTAGCTGCTGCTAAATGTGTCGTTGATAATCAATGTTTATACTACCCAGCTTTGATATGGAAACGGTTACATCATCCACTTACATAGCAAGTGTACTGACGCCGTCGTTGATCTGCCTGGACGCCTTCATTCTTTTACGTCCCCAGCAGTCCCGTAGTGTTTTATGGATATCCCTGGATTGTTCTTGAAAAGTCTTTTCCAACCGCATACGATCTATATTTTTTAATATGGTTTTTCTTAACTCTTTATATACTTTCTATAACTTTACCTCACCAATATTTTAGATATATACGCCATCGATAGATTTTGACAAAAGCTGACGATTGAAACGCAACCGAAAATCGTGGCTTCTTCGAGTCAAAATTCATACTAAAACAGAAATTTAGTGACACAGCGAAGGCCTTAATATACCGGCTCCTCCCCCAACGCTACGCACGAGGCTTCACATTTCTCAATAAACGTCACGCACTCTGATTCTTTAGCTATTGAGTGGTGTAATTGAGTTTTGGACGTAGACATCTAGCCGCAGCGTCAAACTATATCCCCCCATTTTGTTATCTCAGTTTTGTCTCCCACTGTGGAAGTAAATTTAAAAATGTATTGACGTGGGGTGCAATTTACTGTATTTCCATAATAACTCTGCTCTTATATTTATCAATGGAATAATTGTAACGTTTAATCTCAAGCACCCCATGCTATTTTTACTATAAATTGACTTATTTTGTAGATAACTTTTTTTACTTTAATTTTATTCCAAATTAATAAATCATGATTGTTTGACTTTATACTGCTGCAACACAAACTTTCTTCATAAGGAAAAAACTTTTTCCACTTTTTAGGTTGGTTTGCTATTAATGCATGTTTTTTTAAAGATAATTTTGTTTAATAATTATAAATCATTGTTTCAAGCGAATACCCATCACATGCTCACAAAAATAATATTTTCGATGGTGTAGGTATCTTGCCAGTATCAAATTATCGAGTGAAGAGTATATAATTACTTTTAGTATAACCGAGATTACTTTTAGTATAATTACTTTTAAATAATCGAGGACTGTAATACAGTTATAAGCAGATTTTTATGTCTACTACTTCGAACATCCACAAAATTTAGTACAACTACTTTAAACTTGTGGAAAAAATTAAATTTTCGTTAACTGCGATTCGAACACCGACTGGTCCAAAGCGCCTAGCACTCCCAGTCCACACAATAAAAATAGATTCAGACGAAAGCGCAAAGAACGCCCAGCAAAATCAAAGTCGTCTGTGTAATGTTATTGCTTCAAGTTCTCTATTATGTAAATTAGGATTTAACGAGCGCCTATACTCTTAACTGACTTTGTCCACAAGGGCCTCAAGGACGCATGAGGACGTATACATGCGCCTGGACGAGTACTCGCACCCTGAATTTTTGTACCCAACTTAATCATACATATAGATATTTCATTCGCCAAGTCTCGACTCATTTTTGGGTTCTCGATACCAATACTGGCGTGATATCGATACCGGGAATTCTGACTCTTAATGCTCTTCTATTAAAAAATCGTTAAAATCTGGTTTAACGAACGACCAGCTGCGCGCAATAGTGACTTCGCGAGTACCAAGCGAATTTGTGGTATACCTAATGTTTACCACACACGAGTCCTTGCAGAAGGGTGATATATGAATCTTTAATAACGAGTCCGTAAAAGTACGGGATCCGGCTGCTAAATTAGTACATTAATAATTTAGATTATCAAGAGTTAATTTTTAAGTATTTTTACAACTAGGAAAAGTCATTTTTCATCAGGTGCCAACAAAAAATTGCCCGCCAGTATTATTAATTAAAATATTATTAGTTGACTTTTAGATAAATATTTCGTTTACATCTTATGGGAATAAAACTTACACCACTACACAACAGTGTATTTAAAAGATCTGAAAACTTACAGTTGCCGTCGATCGCTTAGCCGCAACCTATACGCAGCCAGGTGTAAACAGGTATAATTTTGTTTAAAATTTTCGTTTATAATGTATACTCATTTCATTTATACCACATTAAAGCTTATTTTTCTGTATTTAATGACATAAAGCTGCCTATATAAAAAGCCCGCAAGTCAAAGTTTCCTACCCTTAAACATGCTAAGTATTAAAATAGAGTGACAGAGAGTGAGGCGAGGTTACTTGTTAGACAAGGATACTAAATGCCAGCTGAACGTGTTTTTGCGCTATTGCGCATGCTCCGATAAATAGGGTTCTCAACCAACGACCTAACTAGTAATAAAAATGATTCAAATGCTCTAAAATGAAACGAATAAAGCATCAATATTTAACAAAATAATATTTAATTTATAAGTAATATTAAATATTATTCAGAAAATAACAATTGCATTAAATATTAAAATAATAATAATCATAAAATGAAAACTCACAGACATATCTTGCAAAACGTTAGATTTTGATTAGTTGTTTTTAAACCACATAACAAAACTTTTACTTTAAAGTAAAAATCTAATTAATTTTATAAATGTGTTATTTTATTTATATTTTCAATTCAATCGCAGGTGACAAATTATTTACAGTAAATTACAGACAATAATATAATTGAATAGTTATCATAATAAGTTACAAAATAATTATCTGCTTATACAGAATAAACAAGAATGTTTAAAAAAGAAAGATTGATTAATTAATTAATTAATTAAAAATTTTAGATTTTATTTCTTGCCATTTATTCATAGTCGGATTCCAGGCTGCTCTCACTATCATCGCTGCTATCAACTTCGTCACTACATACATCAGAATCTTCTTCGTTATCAGCAGAATCGTCCTGGGAATCACCTAGAATGATATTCTCTACCTCTAGAGGTGTTGCATTTCCTAAAACCATGTTGGTTTCAGAGAGCCATCGAATATTAGCCAGCCATTATTCTCTGCGCTAAACTGAATACAATTTGGCTCAGTAGCATTCAACCACATAGAATTCACATAAATAGTTCTCAAGATCTTTTGTTTTAAAGACTCCCAACATGGCAGAATATGAGTTGAGTCGAAGCCTTTAATATTTTTATAAATTTCTCATTTGTATTTTTGAGCCATACATTTTATTAAACATGATAAATCTTCCTTCATTAACACTTTGACATTTAGGTATCCTGTACATAAGGCAGGTGAATTCTTGCACTGTTTCAATTTTATCATCATCTTCAATATCATAAGGATAAATTAATGATGCAAAATTTTTGAAATTTTCATGTTTTATAAAATTTTCAAGGGACGAACTTTTCCTTTGTTAAAGAAAGCAGCAGTGTAATCACTTCCGGTGAAAGCATGAAATGCTGGAAGCGCATGACACAAAGTTGGGCCTAATTTTTTCGATAATTTCGAACAGTTGATACATATTTCATCTTTGTTACCTCTTTTGGTATGCGCCGTTTGCTAACCAAATTTTCATAGTAGGAAATCGGTGTATATTACCTAACAAAATTATCAGAATATCAGTATCAGATGCTATAATGAGAATGTTGGAATGCTCCGGGACTTTACTTATATGACATACAATCCTTGTGTCCGCTTCCTCATGATCACATGTCAAATCATCCTCATTATTTTTGCTACTTTGTTTCCATTGCAACTATATGAAAACATTTCTCTCAACAGTAATAAATTTTTTATCTTTTAATATTGAGACAAATGAATCATCCTCCCAGTGCTGAGCTAAAAATTTAATCAAAGCTTCTTTGAAACAAAAATTTTTAAAGATTTTAAGAAATCATTTGGCCTTGTTTGTAAAGGACCATTAATCGTATAAGGTATGTCAATACCTTCCCTGTTTTGTCTTCGCAGTCCTTATAGACGGTTTTAAATATCTATCAAAGACGATATGAACTTCTTTAGCCTTTTTGGCACACAGTTTTATCAAAATTGACTCAGCTAGTTTGTCAAATATTTGTGGCAGAGTTGCACCTATTTGATACATTTAATAAAATCCATCAATTATTTCTGTCAACTTTGTCAGGATTTTCTGAGTCAATTTGAGACGTCAATTGTTTGATTAAAGTTGACTTATCAGTTTTCAACGTATCTCCTAAACATGAGAACAGTGCCGGAGGTATCGGTGCAAGAGGAAAAGACAAACAGTACCCAAAATTAACCTTTTGTTTTATAGCAATTGCTAACAGACGTCCAAAAATATCTCGTTCCATTTTATTAAAATTTTATTTCCATTTTTATTTTTATATTTCTTTTACACAGTCAGATGCAAAATTAAATATTTTATACGTTTTATTGGTCAACAAATCTTGTAGGGTCTTCAAAACATTCGGAAAAAAATGCACTCGTACTCACTCTCTGTCACTCTATTTTAATACTTAGCATGTTTAAGGGTAGGAAACTTTGACTTGCGGGCTTTTTATATAGGCAGCTTTATGTCATTAAATACAGAAAAAATAAGCTTTAATGTGATATAAATGAAATGAGTATACATTATAAACGAAAATTTTAAACAAAATTATACCTGTTTACACTGGCTGCGTATAGGTTGCGGCTAAGCGATCGACGGCAACTGTAAGTTTTCAGATCTTTTAAATACACTGTTGTGTAGTGGTGTAAGTTTTATTCCCATAAGATGTAAACGAAATATTTATCTAAAAGTCAACTAATAATATTTTAATTAATAATACTGGCGGGCAATTTTTAGTTGGCACCTGATGAAAAATGACTTTTCCTAGTTGTAAAAATACTTAAAAATTAACTCTTGATAATCTAAATTATTAATGTACTAATTTAGCAGCCGGATCTTAGACTATAAGAGTCGCCGCACTCACTCAACGTGTTCCACGTGATAACGCGAGTGTAAGTTTCAAGTTTTGCAGTAAATTAAACACAATATGATAATTCATCATTGTTTGTATTTTAAAAAATATTACATTTTTACAATTCTAATTACATTTGACAATCCTGAGTTAGAAGTCAAAGCGTTAGATGGCGCCTACGCTCTTCTAACTCCGGATTATTTACCGGATGTAAACTTAGACTATATAATACAAAAGGGCCGTCTTCCAGCGGCCCAGCGGATTGTGCGCCCGCGCCGTAGTCCCAATGTTCCAATGGCCCTATATACATGTACCGGCCGGCGCGGGCGTCCTCGCTCCGCGTGCTACGTTTAAAACTTCAACACTGTCATTTACATATAAGCTAATCGACCTTTTTATACATCTAAGGCATGCACTCCGCATTAACATTATCTGTACAGTATTGCTTATTTCGTATTCTCACGCCTAACTATTATTTATGATTATATCACACATTACATTCGAAGCTTCTTTGTTCGATTGATTTTTATTAAAAAATTGCATAATTGCAATGTATTTGTGGTAGATAAATAACGCATAGCTTTGATATTTTTGTTGTAAAACTAAATTTTTGGTAGACAACCCTGTGCCCACTCTCCGTGCACGAGACGGCCGTACGCTACTTAACGTGACGAGTAGTGATGCTTTTTTTCGCGTTCCCAGAAATTGTAGACAAAACACAAGACTGAATGCTACATAATCAAAAAATTCAAATATAACGTCGACAATTTATTATGGGATCCATCAATATGTTCAGTAAGTTCAAAGATAAAAACAAAGTCAGCCGCTGCTCGCCGACGACTTTAGGTCCCACTCTGGAAGTCGTACTTCGTCAACGACGCGCACTACAAGACTGTCACTAAAAAGTGCGCTGAGTTTTCTGAAACTCAGCTGAATCGGAGTCGCCGCCGGATGCGCCGAGAGACCGTCTTCCGGGCACTAGCGGTTACGATGATAGCGAAACGCCACATCGATCTTTTAAATGAGACGTATTGTATTTAACTTCTAAAAGATAAAAAAATATTCTTAATTTATATTACCTTTGCAATCGCATTCATTCATTTTACTATTACGAACCTTCTATAAAGCTGTGGAAAACTATTTGAATTAATTTGCCACAACTCATTAAAATGTCAACTTCAAAAGTTATTTATTAATATTTATGCTTCGAATGAAAGATTGAGCGGACCGCCGCACGCGGGGAACGCTCAGTAACAAATTTAAGCCCTGTCGTTATTGATTGCCATCAAAAGTAAATAGGAATATATAACACAAATGTTTTAAAAAATAACAAATTTCTACATTTCTTATAATGATTTTACAGAACAGATTCACCAATACGACGGTCGTACTGAAAGAAACTCCTGACACTGGACGTCAAGCGATTCCCAAGTTCACGCGAATCACACAGCTATTATTACGATTCTGCTGCAGTACAAAAATCCCAAAAAAAGAACAGTGGATTGCAAGCTCTGAGGATGCTGTTGTTGCTATTCAGCTCCATTCTGTATCAAGGTTGGAATAACGATGCATGTCTCTTCAGAATTTTATTACATCAAAAATCAAACCCAGGAGCATATGACCACAATCTAGTAATTTAATCCCAACAGATAAACATAAAAAAGAAAAACAATAATTGGTAATATATTGAAATAGAATATTTTCGAAATGAGATACTTTTATTATAATGTTCACTGCTCGTTGTCGCCGCACCGCATGAGGCGCACGGGGTGTTCTGTATGCAGTCACAAGGAACATAGTTCTGAACTAATAAACCTAGATCGACTTATCGCCATTCACAGCACCAATCAAATTTGTTTAGATATCTTTACAAACAACCTTCAGAGGCTTCATACCAGACTCCGATCGGCAGCACCCTAACTTTGTACAATGGTTTTGAGCGCTATAACTACAGTAGCGGGCACACGGACGCGGGATGGATGCGCCGCGCACCGAAGCGGTAGCGATCGACCATAAACTAGTATACGTATTTACAAATTTTATCACAACTCTAAATATTATAAAGTCTGTTGGGTTTCAACATGTAAGGTTGAAATAGAAAGTAATGATTTATTTCATTCTTTGGAAAAAGAAAGCCACGAGCCGGGACGCTCGACTCATCAAAGGTACGGTTAGATTCATTTGACAATGGCCAACGATTCATGCGCCTGCTCCGACTTGAATACGGGTTCGGGCCTATTGTCGGCGAGCCCCTGCGACGGCGCGGTCAGGGCGGCGGAGACGGCGGGCGCGAGCGGCTCGGACGCATCGTCGGCACGCGCTTTGAGTGGGCCGTGTGACTCTTCACGTTGCTGGCGTCGCCGCTGTTTCGACCACAACTCGTGGCAGTCCTGCCACGTCGGCAACTCGGGCACCGGCATCTGTTCAGGGATGACGTTTTTAAGCCAAGGGCTCTTGAGGGCCTCATCGGCCGTGATGCGCTTGTCGGGGTCGAGCTCTAGCATGCGATCTAGCAGATTGAGCGCAGGCGCCGGCATGAACGCGAATTGTTCGCGCACACATCGCCTATGGAAGCGCTTTGGACGCAACGTATGCCAGAGCGGCAAGTTGACGACACTGGGCCACACGCCCGGCACCGGCGTACCGCACACGCGCGATATCATCTCCAATTGCATCATCTCGACGTTGGCCTGGAAAAGCGGGTGTTTAAGGAACAACTCGCCGAGGATGCATCCCATTGACCAAACGTCGACGGCGGGCCCGTAGCGCTCCTCGCCCAGCAGTAGCTCGGGCGGCCTGTACCACAGCGTGATGACCTTGTTGGTGTAGGGCCGCTGGCGGTCTTCGGCGGACCACAGCCGCGCCAGCCCGAAGTCGCCCAATTTCACCTCACCCCTTAATAGCACACACAAAACGATAAATATTATAAACAGTTAGCTTATTTATGGACGTACGTGTGTGGATTACCTTGTAAATACAGTTTTTATTTACACACTGTAACTTATCTGCTGTCAACCCACTAGAAAGTTATATGTATATTCAATGTGGTCATACCAATACAGTTAATAACAAGATATACAATAAATAATTTACACAAGAAAAAATGATTGGGAATTACATAGATATGTATACTTTTATTAAATAAATATATTACATTTAGTAGTATTAAAAATTGTTTCCTGCAACTTTTCTTATAGAAAATATTGAAAAATAATATAATATATATTTTTTTTATTTAATTACTTAGGTGTTAAGATAGTCTCTGCACAAGTTTAAGGAACTTTGTTCAAAGTCCAATTTAAGCCGAAATCACAAATAAAAGAAGAAACAAATACAATAAATAGCATAGCACGAAAAAACATAAAAGCAATTATTAGCAATAATTGACCAAAGAGTACACAACTATTAATGTATTTGCTTATATTATAACAAAACATATCTTCTACAGGTGTGCCAAAAAAATATATATATGCGTGCAATTAATTTAAAAAAAATAATTAAAAAAAATTAAATTTGGAAAATCCAAAAGTGCATGACTCACATGCATATTATATTACAAGAGAATAAAATGAGGGACAATTAGGAAAGTAGTGTATTAAAAAATTGTCGAAACACTTTTTGTTAATGTATTGACAGCCAATTGTAAATCTAATCAATCTTTTTTTTTTAATTGTAAAAAAACCAAAATAGTATGCAATATATTTCGATAACAAGTAAACCACCCTCACCCTCTTGCCACCGCAAATAATAGTTACCAAATAATACTTACGTGGTTTTATTGATAAATAATACAATATGTAAAAAATTAACATTTTATATTTTCTATCATTTTTGTATAATTTTTTTTAATTTTTATTTTCTTATTTTGTTCTTTTGTTTATTATTTAATGCTATTAACTGATTTATTTAATAAAGTTTTTTTTTCTTATAGTGGCGCCACCTGGAGGTGTAAAAAATTAATAAAAAAACAATCACGTGAAACGAGAAAAAAAGAGAAAAGTATATGCACGCGCATGTAAAAGAAAGAGAAGAAAATACTGACAACAGTATTAACAAGAGAAACTACAGAACTTGTTTGACTTTCATTAATAACTATTAAACAGTTCAATGACAAAAATCAACAGGGACCCTCGTTAGAATATATGGAAACTTATTTTATTCAGTTTATCTTAATCCAGTGTTTATATTTCTCTAAATCGTGAAGACCCACCAACGCAGAGACCTACGAACGGCGGTACACATATTTTTCAATTGTAATTTTTCTTATGTAATTTAACGTAAATCAAATAGAAAATAAAATATTCTTATAATTTGATGTCTCTAGTTGTTAAAACATGAATAGTAAAGTGGATTTAACATCTAGTTTAAAATATAAAAACGACTTTATGTAGCAAAACTGAAGTATACCCACATATTGTGAGTAGAGCACTCTCATACGCTGAGCGTTGAGTCGTGTAATATTTTTATATAAATAGCTTCTCGACTCTTGATCAATCTGTAGCTGGATTATGACATTCTTAGACATTTCTTTAATACATTTTAATTTTTGGACACTACTGTTGAATGGTCAGTTGAAATCTGGCTGATTTTTTTTTTGAGATAACCACTTTACTAGAATAAAAGAGAGATATCAACAAAAGAATAAACTTTGTAAGAAATAATTATTTGGTGCAAAAGTGCATTAAAAGTGACATGCAGAAATATTATACGCATAATGTTGTAGACATAAGAAAATAAATTTTTATACTTGAGCATATTTTAGAACTCACTCGCAAAAGTAACGACGGTATCTGTACGCTCAGTGCACACTCAGCAGGTTACCCTATTTGTCTATGAAATTATAAAACCTAAGTACGAAATTAACAAATAATAAGCTTGCTTCCATATGTGATATTTTTTCATTATACTTTTTGATAATAAAAGTGCGGATGGATGTGATTTGCTTCTTTTTATTCTATCTCATTTTTTTCCATTTATATGTTTTATAACATCATAAAAAACCTTTTGTCAACCCATCACACCGCATGCACAAAGGAATAAAGCATTTATATACAAAGAATTCTAATTGGACAGGTCTTTCTGTAAGGTTAACTAATACAACATAAAAAAATACAACATGATCTTCATGTTGCATTTATATGTGACCCCAATAAACATTACTAACTTGTTGTTCATGAGTATGTTAGAGCACTTGATATCCCTATGCAGAAAGTTCTTCCTGTGGCAGTAAGCAAGTCCGTCGAGCAGCTGTCTCATGATGGAGGCATTATGGCTCTCCGTAAAGTCAACCAATTTAGATTCCAACAGCCCCATCAAGTCATGGTCCATGTACTCAAACACCAGATAGAACGATCCTTTATCCTGAAATATATAAACTAATTTTAGCCAATTAAAAAATAAATATCTAAATTCTAAAATCCTAAACTATTGGAAGGGTAGTCACTGACATTTCAAAATTAAATTGAACTCATTGTTTATTTTCAGTATATAATTTTAAACTATAATAGTTTTGTTAAAGAATGTGGATGTATATGGCGGTCAACGATGTCTGTCTATTGACATCGACCGTGGTACATGCGGTATAGAGCTTCATGGACATCATGAGCACATCAATTTGCCTCGAGTGCACTAATCAGAAAGGACAATTTTTACCCAGTGATTTTATTTCCTAATACTAACCTTACGAAAGTCGAGAGCATCTTGCTTATCGGTGACGATCTCCCGTAGGTTGACGATATTCTTGTGATTGAGCTGCCTAAGAATCTTGATCTCGCGCACAGCGGTGATGGGAAAGCCCTCCTTCTCATTTTCCAACCGGACTTTTTTGAGAGCCACCAGAGTACCAGACGCCTTGTCCCGAGCTTTGTACACTTGGCCATAGGTGCCTTCACCGATTTGTGTAATAACCTGGATACACCACGAATGCGCCTTGTACATTAGGCAATATACCCAGAATAAGTCACAATATCTTTGAAATTGTCAATGAATATCTCTTTTTCAACCTACTAACCTTGCAGTTGTTAAATATATGAGTTTTATATGAGCTAACTCTGTCTATTTCTCTATCTGCCTGTCTGTCATTTTTGGCTAAAGTGAGTTTGATAAAATGTATTGCAATGATGGAAAACTCATCAATTCTAAAAATATAATAATATAAATCTATTTATCTATTTGTCTGTACATTTTTTTTACTTCGTAGATGGTTCAAATGATATTAATAAAATTTGTAATCTACTGCTTGTCTGTCTGACTGTACCTTTTTTTATATTTCAACAATGATTAAACCGATTTTCATAAAAATATAGTACTAATGAAACTCAAAATATAAGATATCTGCTATATATTGTACCAGTAACTTGTAAGTAAATTACTGAAAAACTTTAGTTTCTATGTTATTTAGTGGGTTCTGTTTATTTGCTTGTCTTAATAGACTGGGATAAGAAATGGCAAAAACTGGTATGGGAGGAGGGTGCATAATGAAATGCATGAATATTACGTTATAACAGATCATATTAAACTTTGTTTACTTAAATGAAATTGCAGTTGATGGAGTGTAAGTAATTTACAATGAAAAAATAATTGTCATATTACACAACACTTCAAGGTAAAGGGGTCAGTGATTATACCTCAAATTTTATAATACATACTTAACACTTTTATAACGCATAGCGCATAATGCTCATAATATATGACCTGCGCGCGCAGAGTAACAATATTAATAGCGCCAAACGTGTAAGCAATTGGAAAAACTCAGCATGAGGAGGGTGTGGTATGCGGACGTACAACACAGGGCAAGATCTTTGCCGATCTGAATTGTCTGCGAATGAAGCGCAGGTACAGTCGCGACTCGGCCGCTCCTTCATCTCCCCACATTCCTATTACGCCAATGCGAAGTTTTCTGTGACTAACTTCATGCCGGTAAATATTCGTAAGTTGTACTGTAAAGGCAGTGGACAGCAACATCGCATTGCAAATACTTATCTAGTTATTACGATAGCTTAAAACAGAAAATGTTATTGGCCTATGCTTATTTTAACTTACTTTCAAGTTTGTAGCAAAAATAGTATCTATTTTTACACCTATCCTAACTATCCCTTAGAAACTGATTTTTTTAGCATTCTCTCTATTTAAATAATGTTTACCATCCATACTGGAGATGTCTATTAATTTTTAAATATGCAGAAATTAAAAATACAAAATTAGAAGTACATTTATCTCATATGCTGTTTAGGAGTTCATTCTATGAATCTTCCTTTAGTGAATGTCTATGATGAATAAAAATTATCTGTGTGAAATGTAAAATATAGAACTAAAAGTGTAAAAAAGAGAGTAAATTTATATCTTATGCTTTAAGCCTCATGTGCAAGAAAAATTGAGACAGAGAGGGGCTTGGGGGGAGATTGAAGAGAAAAATCCCTTAAGATAAGAGTAGTAGTTAAATTGGAAAAAACAGTATTTATATATATTATTAAATATTTATACCATTCTAGATTAAATACTTGAAATTTAAGAAGTACCACATTTTGGGATGTCAATATTATAAGAATTTAAAACTATAACTTGAATAGACCCTTTTTTCAAGAATCATTTTGAATCTCATGAAATAAAAAAAATATTTGATTACCGAAATAATTAATTTCGGTTTTACAAATAAAAAAGGATCACTCCTATAAGCATGTTTACGATAGTAGGTTATGAGCACCGATAATAGTGTAGTGATGCAATCCATTTATTAAGACTGTCGGCAAAAACTCATTATCTAAAAAATGTGACAGCCGAATTTCATCAATATACATCTTGTAATTTTTGAGTAAAATGCCTGTAAGATATGGACGGACGGATAGACATGACGAAACTATAAGGGTTCCGTTTTTGCCATTTTGGCTCGAAATACTAAAAATGAAAATATAACAAAAATAAGAGTATGAGAAATGGGTCAGTTAAATATTAATATGGAAGACATACAATCTTCTGTTGGGACATCAATTTGTAATTCATTTCATTTCAACACACTAGGCGTTATATATCGTTATCTTCACTGAACCGAGACATAGCTGTTCAGATCGCGGTTGAATATCTTACAGGCGTTCATACATCACCTAACGGGAGTCCCATAATGTCGAATCAAAGTGCTTATTCTTTTATTATCTTGAAATATTTTTATTACCATCCAGAATTTATAGCAGCACAATGAACAATAATGAGATTTTTTCAATTCAATATTTTCAATGTTTGCGAGGTAGAGACGAACAAATGTACATAAGAGGCTTAGAAAAAGGGTTCTAGTCTGTACCCTTCGGGTGCGAAGTTACCTTGCACAAAGGATTAATATAAGATTACATTACATTGTGGGTTCAAAAAAAAAGCAATGCTAGACCTGGAAGCCGTCAACACAGCGCTCGCCCCAGTCCTTGGCGTGGTGCGCGGGCGTCGACACCGCCACCACCTTGGAACCGCGACGTTTCAGAATGCGCGGACGCTTTAACTTTGATCCACTCAGCTGCAAATGATAAGGCTTAATTACGAGAAATCAATGTTTCACTATATTTAGTTAGTAGATACTACATCGTTTAACACTACAAATTCGTCATAAAAAATATTAAACACCACCAGAGAGTTTGTACATGCCTATGTCTAGTGCTGTACTGTCTTAGGAAAGTAAGGTCACTGCTATCCACTGTACTTCTTTAGCTTTCTGCCCAGCAGTGAAAGCATAGAAAAGAGCTGATATATTTGAACTTGTCAATCAAATGCTTTGCCAGTATCTTGGAGTATCAGTATTTTCCATCTAGTTACAAATTAGAAAAAAGCTACCCCTGAATTTCTTACTCCTTTTGAAGAAAAACTGCTTTCTGAATGATCTAAAGTGTAAATCTGCAAAATATTATGATGTATTTCACGAGTTATTTTGATATATAATATGTATATATACATATAAATACCTATGAAATAAGGGCATTTTGAATTTGAATTTAATAATAACGAAAAATTCTATTACAAACAACAGGGAACATGCAGTTTTAATTTGTTAACATATTAAAGATTTAAGATGTATATGGATATTTTCAATACAAAATGTTAAACTATGCACACATAATTTAGTTATGTAAGTCAATAGTTGACTTCCAAAGTTCTCATGAAAACACTCATTGACTTGATATATAAGCATTCCATAAAACTCAAACTAATATTATTAATTTACTTACCACTCAAAGAATACTCCCGAGGGTTATGTACAACTTAATTGTGTATGCTGATATTTCATCCATCACCAAGTCTCGATAATTTTTATCTGTTTTCGATACCGATACTGACGAGATACTGGTGCCAGAAATTTTGAAATGTTAATTTCTTTAAAAAATTTAAAATTCTAAATTTTTTGAAATCTCAAGTTTTCATCGGAGGAAATTAAAAAAATGTTATCCCTTGTATTGATCTAAATGATGGCGAACGATATGTAATCGCAAAAAAAAGAAACTTTCAGACAACTACAAATTAAATCTTTTCAGATGTTTTCATTCACTTATTCTGAAATTTAGCCAGTAGAAAGGTCTCCTTCATACTGGCTAAATTTCATGATTTTCAGTCAGTGGGAAGTACCATGGATAAAACCAGTATATACAATAGGTATAAATAGGCAACTCTATTTCTGGTTTCAGTTTTCCTTCAATGCTAGATGGTGCTATTTACAATTTACCAAACGGGATGTAGGTATTATTATTTTTTAATGTATAAAAATTTATGATTGTTATCATAGATAAAATGATTAATATTATAAGTAAGTAACTACTTTCGTTTAAGGTTAATACTAGAAGCAACCGCGTATTCGCATTTACAAAAATGAATGTGACATAGTTATGAAATAGATAGACATGAGTTGGAGACTAAATAATTGTATGTAACAAGTCGGCAGTGGTATTACCTATTGACACTAATTAAAAACAACCGCAGGGAAACTGTTTATCCGTGAAAAATAGATAGACATGAGTTGGAGACTAAATAATTGTATGTAACAAGTCGGCAGTGGTATTACCTATTGACACTAATTAAAAACAACCGCAGGGAAACTGTTTATCCGTGAAAAATAGATAGACATGAGTTGGAGACTAAATAATTGTATGTAACAAGTCGGCAGTGGTATTACCTATTGACACTAATTAAAAACAACCGCAGGGAAACTGTTTA
Organism: Eumeta japonica; assembly: GCA_005406025.1. Taxonomy (NCBI): domain Eukaryota; kingdom Metazoa; phylum Arthropoda; class Insecta; order Lepidoptera; family Psychidae; genus Eumeta; species Eumeta japonica. The sequence continues at coordinate 153,246 of BGZK01000125.1, forward strand.
TCCGTGAAAAATAGATAGACATGAGTTGGAGACTAAATAATTGTATGTAACAAGTCGGCAGTGGTATTACCTATTGACACTAATTAAAAACAACCGCAGGGAAACTGTTTATCCGTGAAAAATAGATAGACATGAGTTGGAGACTAAATAATTGTATGCAACAAGTCGGCAGTGGTATTACCTATTGACACTAATTAAAAACAACCGCAGGGAAACTGTTTATCGGTGAAAAATAGGTGGCAGTAGTGTAATTTCATTTTTTTGATTTGAAATGTTTAGTTTTGATTCCCTTGAAAATATTTAAATATGTGGCATAAACTGTTGTATCTTTTTATTGGTTGACTTCTAAGTTAGATTTTATTTTTTTCAGACTTCCAAAGGATGGCAGATCTGAGTATATTTACTGAAATCATGATTGGGTAGATACTTATATGAACAATGTATAAAACAAATAAGAAACATTTTCTAGATGTTAAGTATTTTATATATTCAAATATTTTTTAAACATAGAGATTGATATTGAAAACTAGGCAAGCATAAAATCTTGTACTAAAGCCTTTTCTATTTTAGAGATATTTTTCAAAGTCTATTTCAGTGTTTATAAAGTATATTGTCTTTGCTCATGCAACAACTGGCTTATGATGTGACATCACTAAGCACAATTGAAATTATATTCTAATTTTCATAATTCATGATATAGGTATTTCATTAAAAAAATTATAACTTTGGAATAAATCTTTCAGTAATGCACTTTTTAAAACTTTTTCTTAAATATAATAACACAATTTTCCATTATAATTTTAGCCCCAGTACCTCATAAAACATGAAATTCACACAATAATATGTTAAGTCCTATTTTATTCATATTAATCAGAAAAAAAAGGCATATCATTTTTCATGCAATTTCGTTTGATCTTAACATACGATAATTACGGAGTTGTTGTGCGCGACGTGTGCACTGGCGGCGGCGGCAGTGGCGGCGGCGGCGGCGCCGGCGTGAGCGCTGCTGGCGAACACGTGAGCGTAGGCATTAGCGCGCGCGGCAGCGGCGGCGGCGGCGGCGCTGGCGGGCGCGGCGGGCGGCGCAGGCGGGGGCGTACTGCCATCCAGCTCGTCACCACTCAACTCCTCCGAGCCCGGCACCACTGTCATCGAACCCGAAAATACTAACATAATTATGTTGTTACGAAAAATGTTATAACATATTTATTGAACCAAATCAGTTGTTAGAGTATAATTTTTAATTAATGTGATGAAAAATAATCTTAAATGTAATGCAGAATAAACATACATTATTCTCCCACTTAACAAAGATACAGTGGAACTGGTTAGCTCTAACCTCGCTGGGCTGTAATCTTTTGCAACAAAAAGAAAATAGCCATACCCTTCCATTGAAATTCAAAATACGTAGTATCTCAAACTATTTAGGCTTTGTATCTGGAAGAAAATATTATTTCTTAATGAGGCACTATTAATATATATTTCATTTAATACTGTGTAATTCGAGGTCAAAGAAAGCAGACTCAGTACGCCGACGTAAATGATAACAGCCTTTGATTTGCTGGAACTTCAAGCAAAAACATAACATTTTATAGTTCGTTGGTTATTTGCCAGTGCGAGGTCGTGACTAATACACAATCCCAGGTCCAGTGATTGCTTTCTGGGCAGTCATTGAAGCCGGTATTATCTTTAATACTAAAGCCTACAGCAAACTCCTTTTTTAAATCTCATGGGATATATCTCTAACGGGAATAAATAACATTTTGTTCAACAATATGTATCTTTGGTATCACTAATTATATATTTAATCTAAATTGATGTAAAACTGTCTTTAATATAAAGAAGTGGTTATGAACACTATGAACTTATTCTTCTACTGAATAGTGAAAAATTAATTTTATGTACTGGATACTAACCTCAACATGAGACCACCACAAGTAATGTACAGCACACCTACTCTATGAGTTACTCCGCAGTGACACCTATGCACCTATGCACTTGATGCTAACACGCTATCAGCTTAATCTCTTTTGTTAAGGTCTTCAACAAGATCATATTAGTATTATTATATACTAGGGTGGTCCTTATTTAGGGTATTCTCGAATTTTTTTTCGCGATAGTATGAAATCGATTCCAAATCAATAAAAAAAATCATGCTAAGTTTTAGCTCTTAATTTAAATTAATATTACCTCGGCCGATATCCAAAATTTCAAATGGTAATAACATAGGAAAAGTTCTGTTATTATTTTGGAATTTTTTACCTCATGAACTAATGAACAAATTACGTCAACAAATGATAATTGTTATTATCAATGAATAATTGTTAGCAAATTTAACATTCTACAAAAAAAGTTTAATAAATTTTTGCTAACTTAACTGGTTCAAAAGTTATTCGAGGTCAAAATCAAAGTTCTAGTCAATTTTATGTTTTTTTTTTTTCATTTTACCGTCATTTAATGATTAAAAAATGAAAACAGAACTAACATAGGAAAACAGAACTTTTCCTATGTTATTTCCATTTGAAACTGGCTATCGGGAGTGCCGGGTTAATATTAAAATTAAGAGCTAAAACTTACCATGATTTTTTTTATTGATTTGGAACCGAATCAGACTATCATGAAAAAAAAATCGAACACACCCTAAATAAGGACTACCCTATTATATACATATAGTATCATAATTTCATGATACTAAAATATACAAATTAGCATGTTAATGGTCATGCTTAGGAATTATGATGATTCTTGACCATCCTCATATCACATGGAAAATAATGTTATTAAATGTTAAATTTCCAATGCATGAGAACCGTGATGAAACAAAGTGGAAGTCATAAAATTAATAAAAATAGACCTACCTGGCGGCATTGGTAGATTCATGATGCCAGTCTTTTTGGGTTTATCAGGCTTCTTCACGGGACTTGGAGAAGGCGTGCTCAATGGACTTTCTACTGCAAGTGTTTTCAAATCTTCCACCTAAAAGACATGAATGAAATAAAAATAGTATGGCATATGGTTGAACTCTTTGGACAAATCTAAAAAGTTAACATAACTTTTTTGAACTCTCGGAACTCAATTAGGTATTACTTTTCTTTAGCTTTTTGAATTTGTCATCATTCCTTCATTGACAAACCTTTGAATGTAAAGCTATATAAAACCATTTTCATTACTTTCGGCTACTTTTTCATTCATGTTCATCAATCATTTCAACAAAGTTCCATTAATATGGCTTGTAGTAGAACTTGATTGGTAGAAATCGTATTATAACGAAAAAGCGTCACTGCCTCCCCCGTAATTAAATTAAATACTCATAGATATGAAATTGTCGTCTAATATCGATTTCAAAAATTAGATAATTTTGCAGATCGACAAACTTAAATTCTTTCAATATAAAAAACAGATATTACTGTTTTATGCTTTCCATAACATTGTTATCAATATACATATTTTTTTAATATTATTTTATATTTAATTTCTTAATTTAATTCTCAAATATATTTTTTTTCATTGTATTTGTTATTTTTTTTTAATAATTCATAATTCAATGTTGTATATCTATTTACATTTTTTTAAATAAATTATAATTCACTATTTTACATCAAATTTTTAATAAATGAATGTTTTTCTTAATATATTAAACTAAAATCTTCAATTATTTAATAATAATCAATAATAATACTTTCATTTCCATAACTAAAAAATATATTAATTATAATTTTATCACTGTTCCTCCATTTGTTTTACTATTCTGTTGTTGTTAATTTATTACATTGTGCATATTATTTAAGATGTAAATACCTGGATGACAGAGCTTTGCAGTTTTTTTTTTTTTTGTAAACTGTGTTTTTTTTAGAAAATATATTTAGATATGAATAACATACTGATGAAATATGAAAAATATTTTTCAATTATTCTGCATTTTCTTCAAATATTTTTTAGGCATTTTTAAGTGAATAGATTAGTTAAAAAGACAAATAAATATTTTATCAATAACATAAGTAAGCAACTGATTTTCTTGGTTTAACCTCAAACCAAACACTCATTGGCTTAATGTTGCTCAACAACGCAATCTATTGTCAAGTAGTTTTATTGTTGCAGTGTCCATAAAGCAGTTGTTACTCTCAATAATAATTTTTCTCACAAAAAAGAAACTTTTCCTCACAAAAAAAATAAACCTTTTCACACAAAAGAAACTTGAAAAAATTAATCATGTGGAATCAATCCGGGGTCTTTTGGATTCGGGACCGCGCGATATCACAACTGTGCTGTTATAATCTTGTTGATAGTGGCTAAATTTACCTTCGTATTCTAACTCATTGCTTGAAAATACAAATAATCGAGGTTTTCTAAAAATGAAACCTAGCTACATCAATTTATCGCCACCGAAACCCCCTGCATATTAAATATCATGGAAATCGTTGGGGCCAATTCTGAGATATATATACAAGAATTGCTAGTTTATGAGTATTAGATATACAGTGAAAGGAATTTTCAAAAATAAACCAACCAAATGTCCCACGACAAATGCTAGTTTTCATTTTCACAAAAATCAAAGCAGTTTGTATAGTTTTAGAGCTCACTAGATTTTGAAATCAATCGGTCAACTACTTAGTGAAATTATAGAACAAAATATGCTAATAAAACTTTATTTTGTATTTCTCCATTTGCTTTGGATATACTGAATGGACCAATGACAAATTTTAATTGATTAAGACGAGCGACAAATCTTTTTGAGTTACAAAAAAAAATGTTTGTTATCATTTGATTTGTACAAAAATTATAAAACTTTTATAACATACACATTTTCTAAAAGTTCTTGAATACAATCAGAATAGCTTCTTAACAATAGAAGTTGTTAATTGGATGGGAAGCAAACTAATTATTATAAACTATCTCATTATTATCAATACTATTAGCTATGCATAGCTAGAACTCAACTTATTCTCAAATTGGAATCCATTGCATGCAACCCATAGCGAAATTCAACTGTGAAATATTTACTTGGGTATTGGGCGGCATGGGCAACTTGGTGAGCGAACGAGGACGATGTGCATTGTGAGGCGGAGGTTGCGCGGCCGCGGCGGCGGCGGCCTGAAGGTACACACCCTCTACCACACTTCCGTCCACTTTGGGCAAAGGCGGCAGTGCGCCCGCACCCACATTCACTGTTTTCTGCAACATAACTTCTGTCTAATTTCCTTCCCAAAATGATGTAAGTAAACTGCATAATTGACGCAATCTACGATCGTGGTGTGCATTAACAGAGACCGCTTTGAAAAAAAAATTGTTAAACAATGAATGGTTATAACAATTTTTGTCAAAAAATAAATGTATTTTTTTTTATTAGATTAACTTCTTTTGTGTTTTTTGTTTATTAGATTCTTCATAGTTATCTGACTCAGAAATTATAAAACTCAGCTTAAGATTTGCTGATCACACCACCAGAGCTATGGTAAAAAGCTATTTGATTATAAAAAGTAGGATTTATGTATAATAGCAGTACCTGTGGCTCATTGGCGAGATCATCGCCGTCGACGTGGCCGGGCAGCACCGACTCAGGGGGCGGAGGCAGGGGCGGCGGCGCGGGCTCGGGAGCTTGCGCGTTTGCAGAAGCGGGCACAGGTGCCGTCTCTTGCTCCTGCTTAGGCATCGGAATGTCCGTCAAGTCTTTGAAATCGCGGTTGTCACCATCGCCATTTTCCTTCGGCATCTATCGATTACAAACATCAATTTTATTGTTAATGAACCTACATGAACATTCGTAGCAATTATCACATACGAAAAAAGATGCACTTATAATTCCATGACACTTAACACATTTATATCAATTGCATTAAAATTTCAGATATAGGTGTCTTTAATAAAAGTACAATGAATAATGTAGTAAAATTATGATAATCTATAATTAAGGTAGTTTCTAATTCGCCGACATCGTATGGACTCTCGTAAATCTCCAACTTTATTTTTACAGAACTGAAAAAAATCACTTTACATGATCAAAAATTATTATAGTCGAAACAAATTAACAAATTTTTGGACATAGGCAACTCTCAGTTACTAACATGAATAAGTTTAGACTGCTAAATCGAGTTATACACATAGAGGGTTAACAAATAAACATGTTTTTTAACTATTAGGCATTTTACTTAATGTTAAGTTTCTATTAAAAAAGCACTGCTATGTGCATAACTGCAACCTTAACTGGATACACGTCCAACTTTTAAAGGATTCTTTATTTTCTTTTATAATAAGAAAAAATGTATACAATATGAAACAAACATCTTTTTTGCAAGTTGGGAAGCTTTTTCCAGTATGAAAGCATTGAAATTGAATATAATTTGAGTAATTATAGGGAAACAATGTGTTACTTGTTTTTAAATTCATTTTATCTTTCTCATAAAATCACAAGTGTTATTCAAGAAATAAAAAATGAAAATTGTAAATTTAAAACAAATAAATTCATTGCTATAGATTGTTTGGAAGATATGTTTTGCAAATGTGATAGACGAAATAATTGTTTTACAATATTTTTTTGATAAATGATAGATAATATTATTATGTTAAACTTACCACAATAATAAATCACCTGTATAATTTCTAATTTATTGTTAATACATAGTTAACAACAACAAAAAGATATATATTGTTACGAACTGCACTCCCAAGCTAAAAATAGGACGCTAAAATAATTTCCTTATAAAATAAATAGTGAAGTGCGGCGCGCAGGAGTTTTATTTCTTCGATGGGAACGTTCACAAGTGCGATACCGACAAGCGACGAACCAGTAGCGATTTATTATGACTCTGTATTTCTGAATATAGGTTGTGTCATTCAACGTGTTTACTTTCATCTAGTATCAATCTTCAAACCCTTGATAAGGTCATTTCGTAACAATATCAATTTTTGTAAATAACAAAGATGTAAAATAATTACTAAAGTTAGTTTTTAAGCCTTTCTAATGCCATTATTGACAGTAAATACACAGATTACTATTTATAACCACTACTCAACTATACGATTTTGCATGACAGATACACAGAATTTTAATTACTATTATTATCATTATAATTATAAACATTTCCAGACAGTATAATCTTCGCATATCTTTTTTGCTTCATTGACATCAATCTTTTCATTCAGGTTTGTCAGTTTTGGGTGCTTAAAATTTGGCCTTTTTTTAATATACCACCAATAGGTCTGCATAGGATTTTTTAGGGCGACCCTTGCCCACCTCTACATCAGACTCATTCGCTCTATAGATATGTTTTGTCATTTTACTTTCATTCATCATTTCCAGATAGCCAAACTATCGCAACAATACCTTTGTCTACTCACTAACTATATCTTCTTTCAAGCCACACCACAATCCGACATTGAGTGTTTCTATATCTATCTTTCAAAGCCTCTCCACGCATATTAAGCAGAGACGGCCTCTATACTGCATTGGTTCTACTTTCATTTTTCTTCTGCCACACCAAACTTTTACTACCATACATTAATGTAAGGTGCAAGACTCCATTATGGATAACCAGACATGCTTATTACGAGATACTTTTACTATTCATAATAGTACGAATGTCCCCATTCTCTTTACTTCCAGCATTTACTTTCCTTTCGATATCATGATCATATTTGCCTACCTTTGTAAACAAACTAGCTAATCAGGTTATATTATAGTAATCATTTACTTGCATTATGTAATAATATAAGTAATAAAGACTATAGTTCATGCAGTTCCACAGACAATGACCACAAACAAAAATTTTATCTTCAGTGAAAGTAGAAAAATTATGATTTATATTTCATCAAATGACAATATGAGAATTATTTAACATTATTATTGTCTAATGAGGAATGAAATGTCCCTGATGTGCAATTTGATTGCATTTTCATTTTGGTGCAACCCACCATATATGTAACAAATATTTAAAAAAAATTTAGCATTAAAGAAGAAGATTTAAAATGAATAACAATATCAAATAAATAGTTATTGAGAAAAAAACATAGATTTCATAATTTATATTACCTTTGTGTCTATTACAAATTACACAGCATCCAAAACTCAGACTGGTAGACTTTGGGTAGCTTTTGTTCCACGGACCACCCAAAGTAAACGACTATTTATTGTTCTGCAAACTTTTTTATAAATTGAAGCTACTATGGGGCAAGCAAGAGCACAAAAACTTATATAGCCGAACTTATAACATTGCTTTTGTTCTCAGTTTGAATTCATGCCCTATATTACAATTCACTGAAGCGTCACTCACTAAAAGCCATAGTACAACAATAATGTTTATTTTTATATGTTTGTATATAATTGTTAAAAGTCAATTTATCACCTGTACCTGACTGTCGGCAGTGTTGTTAGACAACTCGTCTATAGTTAACACGTCTTGGTTGTTGAGCGACGCGTTGGTCGACGAATTGGCGCCCTGCGATTCCTCTTCCTTCTGACTCAATATCTCCTGCAGCTTCTATAACAAAAAATGTTATTTAATAATATTTTTGACGGTCATTGTTATCCTTTAATATTGTAAGAGTAAAGTATAGGATTTATTTCATATTTACTAAAAATATTTTACATCTTAACAAAGGCAATACCAGATGATTTTTCATACAACTAGTCACATAAATGACATACAATAACATTTTCTAGCAATTTTTAGATTACATTTAGAATCCTATTTGCCTTTAAATACTGATAAAGTCCACTAAGAAATTTATAGTTTTGAGATTTTATTTTTAAAAGTTTTGTAATTTTAAATCTGATTCATCTTCACTTCTGTAGCTTGCTTTCTATATGGTTGAATTTTGAAATTTAGCCATGCTTATTAGGCCTTCCGAAAAGAAACTGACCTTGGCTCTTTTGTGTTTGTCTTTGACCAGCTCAGCAAACAAACTGGTGTCACTGATTTTCTCTTTGAAATCGATCTTTCGCTGAAGCATGGATGGAGGACTCTGTGATTCATGTTTACTTCTGCTGACTCTGTGGAGATAAACCACAACATACAATGAGTTTCATTCTATTCCATGAGAAATTTGGATCAACCCCCCATCATTCTTACTGTTCTTAAGGATTTACAAATTGTTTAACTAATTAAAATATATATGATTGTTATGAGTGTTATACTTTTGTAGACATTTTTAGTTTCCCATCAAATTTTGGTCCCAATAAACCTGTTATTTACAAATTGGTGGATCCAATTTATTTTCATTTGTATGAATTTAAAATAATTCATCTGCAATAGACCCTCCTCATGTAGAACTTAGCAATAACAAACAAGTGGATGAAATTGGATCTTCAGAAGAGATCCAATGTATGCCCACAATTGACAACAAAGATTAAATTATATTGATAACATATCAATTGTGAAAAGAAATAGATTAATTATTGTAAAAAGAAAAGCAATTCAACAAGAACATACTTTACAGAGTGGGATACCTTCAGCACCTGGTTGCTTAATGTGACCCAGAAACTTAATATATGGAGTTCTAGACTTAGACTCGGACACCTCCCTATTAATAGTTTTGAATCATTAATAAACAAAATTATTAAAAACGTGCATTGTCTCAATCCTGACATTATTCACATGCTTTTTAAATGTTTACTGATCCAAACAAAAAAAAAAATTACACATCTGAGTTTATGAGAATAATTTAATAGATAATCTTCTACAAGTTCTAAAGAAAGAACAGTTATATTAGTCAATAAGATGAAACAATTATTTCCTATACCAACTAAAGCTTTTATAAGACAAGGATGCTATACAATGCTAAATGTTGTGCGATTTTTCTGATGATTATAATAATTTGTGTATTTGTTTTCAAATGTTGAGTTACGAGTTACGTTACACATTATGTTGTTTGTACGCCCACTTACCCACAAGCGTTGAAGCCGGCGAAAGGTCAGAGTTCATCGCTTGTATACCTACATTTCTCTCCGCCGTCCATTTCGTCAGATCGCAGTCACGATATGCCCGTACACATAAACAATGAACGTAGACAAGCCGTTCGTACCTGTGGTGCGCGTCGGAGTTGCGATGGCGCGCGCGGTGGCGCGGCGGAGACGGCGACGAGCCGCGCCGTCGGCTGCGCGACACCGAGCGACGCCGCTTCAACGAACTGCGACTCTCCGATCTATGCAAAAATCGACGGCACGTTTAATATTTTAGGCTTAACACAGAAATCGATAATCTATTTTAAATATGAGACTAGCTTTCGCCTGCAATTCCGTGGGCATAGATAAACAATGAATTTCTTCATCCTTCGATCTCGCCTCCAACGACAATTCTCATTCAATACTTGATTTCAATGCTGGTTCCATTTGTTCCGAGCTCGGTCTCGTTCTGAATTTTTTATTGAAATTCACTGACATCTTTATTTCATTCATTATATACAACACTTGAGATACATCTTTGCATTGAATTTGCCATTCGTTCGAAAAGGTGTTAATCTCTTAACAAACTTAACAACATTTACTATAACAAAGTTATCCAATGTCACATCACGTCTTCAAAGTGGAGTCCACAAAGGGACAATCAGGACACTTTTTAAAATTCAAGCATCATTTATCATCATGATTTTTGAAAAGATTGGTGAGATTAACATGTTCAAACAGACAGACAAAAATTAAAAAAAATAATCTTATTGTTTTCTGTTATAGTCCCTACATTACCCATAATCAGTATTTGGTAAATATTTTCAATATGCAGACGTCATAATACCAGAGTTTTAATAGTTTTATAGATGTAGAATATTTTTATTTGATCTTTTTATACTACATTATTAATTTTTATATTGTACATTAAAACTTATGACCAAACTTATATTTATTACTATAATTGTGCATATATGTATAAATTATGCAATACCAAACAGGGGCTTGACTCAGCATAATACTACAGTGGTTCATGCAACGCTGGTTTTCAGTAAGATGCTTTCTGTATTTGTCCTCACTTGTTTGTTGGAACATAATAAATAAAAAACAATGTAATAAATGTAATGGGAAAGTGTATGATGACACATATCACAGGTGTGACGCCAGACTCAAGCACCAGAAGTAAACTCTTGCATAAGGTTTTGTTTTAATTATAATTTAGAACTGCTAATAATATTTATGCTTTTGAGTGGCAGAGATATGTTATTTAACTGTGCTTTGCCGCATATTTGACACCACTTCTGAAAGCTTTATTAATACATGACACTTGTATTTGAAGGACTAAATGTTTGCTGTTCGAATGGTGACATATTAATTGAAATCTTTGTATTTTACTCAACAATACTAATACATTTTAGTTTTCCATTGTATTATCACATCTATATTACTGTCATAATTCATACTTTTTAACCCTTTGAGGGCGCAATTATAAAACTATCGCCTCCCCTCACACGCGCCACGTTTTCAATTATCTCCTGGGAAGTGCACCCTAACTGCAAACTTGATAAAATGTTTTGAAATGCTGATATTTATAATTTTATTGCCTTTTTTTTCCATTTACAATCAGATTCTTAATGCACATGAAATACATTGTTACAGACTTTATATTTTAATGGGAATAGGAATGTTGCGCAAGTCCACTAGAATCACATAGGCTAAATTTCACTACACATTAATTTGATACAATACACTATTTCTTCACCAAAGCTAGATAAATCTATCGTAACATTATTATAGGTTTGATAAATTTATATTTATGATAGTAGAACTACATTTTTTCAATAAAAAAAAAAACGAAACATAACCACGAAAATCGCTAATGGCACACATACAATATTATTATTGCTTGCCGACCGGTATAAATCAGTCATGGTTCTAATGGAGCTTCAGTTGACAAAAGTCACAAAAAGGAAAATGTAGGAATAAAATCATTATTTCTATTTTTATGTGTGGTATTTTCAAGAAATATGGAAATTCTCTCCAGCTATCAATGCCAAATGCAATGTCCGATTCGCCCTTGGCTACATTCAACACAATTTTTATAAATATGTAGTATTTTCACAAAAAAATTAAACTGAGATAAAACATTATCACAATTCATCGCTACAAATTATTTAAAATGTAGTACATTATGTAATTGAAATATGAAATCAATTAAAATTAAATCATAACTGACATTTTATATGTCAAATCCAACAAAGGAAATTTTAAGACACATCTTTCACATATTTATTTTTAAGAAATATGTACTATATAGTATATACTTTACTATGCTACAAAATATTTTATGTATTTTGATACATAAATACGAAAAGAAAACTCTTGCGATTACTAAACTGTACAGACACGGATAACGCCTCGCGAAGTGAACTGAATGTTAACCAACTTTATAAATACATTGTAAAATTCTTGACATAAATGACGAGAAAGGTACATATTTTTTTGACTGTCTTATTTCCTAAAGAATATGATTCAATTTCGGATAATAGAGAAGGATAGCATAGAAATCTAAAGTGATTTTTTTATGCGGCGCGACTGTGAACTAACGAGCGCGTCTTTCGCAGGGGTCGCGCGCGCCGCACAACCGCTATAACCGACGACCGCGCAAGGGTCCCACGCGTTTGAAAACTTAATATACACACTTGTGTAATAAAGGTGCATTAGCACGTGTTCTCATATCTGGATCTGGCCACAGACAGAAATATATCTAATAAGTAATTACTATAATTACTAGTAAATATATTTAATAAAATGGTAGAATAGTTTATTTCATGTAAATGTCAATTGTTTTACCATTGTGGCGTCATTTTGAAAATTGTGTATATTTATAACTATGAATTTAACTCGATTATTTATTGCGATTTTCAGTGTGAGCTAACTCAAAAACAGTGCATCGGTCAACTCAGACTTTTGAGGATGAAGCACCATCAAAAACCACTGGTATCACTGGTTCACTGAATTTAATAATCGTGGCCAGTCTGCGCTCATGAATAAATTTGAAGATCGTCCTAAATCGGTTGTTATACTACAAAATATTGAAGGAGTACAGGAACTAATAATGCAAGATCGTCACATTACATATTGAGGATAAAGGCGTTCCTGGACATAAGTATCATGAGCATACATAAAATATTACACAAAAACCTCATTGTTAATTGCTCATTTTCTTCCTTTAATATTATTTTGTAAGTGTGAATACATTTCTTTACTATCTGAAAATTACTTAAAATTTACATTATTTTGTCAACATGCACAAATTAGTGCCTGATGTGACCTCCACGTTTAACACTAAAATTGAGGTAGTCGAAACCTGTGAAGAATCTTATCGCGATGTGATCTATCGCCGCTCCGCTGCGACTTCCGGGGGCTTTGATGTCGATGGCGCTCGTGACGCTCGTGGCGGTCATGGCGCTCGTGATGCGTGTAACGACGGGGACTCCAATCGTGAAGGCGCTCACGCGACACCTCCGCCACTGGTGAGTCTATAAATTGTAATAGATGCAATATTAAGAAAAGAAATACATCTTTGCCTCAACAAAAGGTTCAAAAAAAACGCATAGTAGCAATTTCGACTATATATATATATTGGATCGGGAAAAGGTTTTTCATATTTTATAAGTAAAAAATTGCAGTAAAATTGTACTGTCGTATCTGGCTAGTTTTGATACCACTAAATAGATGACATTCTAAAATTAAAACAAATGCTGTCCCAACATTTTCTATTGCTTTTCTGTCCACAAAATGAATGAATATAACATAGAAATTTAAACGTATTTTGAAGTTTTGTTACAAAAGAGAAAAATGCAACACAAGCCGCGAAAAATTTTTTTGACATTTATGGATCTAATGCAGTGTTGATAAGAATGGCACAAAACAGGTTCAAGTATTTACAAACTGATAATTTTGATGTCAAAGATGAACCTCACTCTAGTCAACCTATTATGGATAAAATTGATGCCATTTTGGAAAAAGTAGAGCAAAATCGGCATATTCATTTTTACGACATAAGTGAAAAGATGGAGATTGATCACAAAACAGTTTTAACCTAATTGAAAAAATTTAGATACACGAAAAAGCACGATACTTGGGTCCCACACAAACTCACTGTAAGAAATCTAATGAATCATGTACTCATTTACAATTCTCCATTGGAACATTATGAAACCAAACTGTTTTTGAACAGATTGAAAACTACTGATGAAAAATGGGTTACCTATGACAAGAACATGCTAAAAAGATCATGGTCAAAAAGCAAGCAAGCTCCACAAAGTATAGCAAAAACTTGGATTAACTCAAAATAAGTTGATCCTGTGTATGGTGGGACTGAAAGGACATTATTCATTGTGAGCTTTTACCGCAGGGAAAAACCATCAATTGGGATCTCAACTTCTAATAGCTGATGAGACTCAAGCAAGAAGTAGAGAAAACGGCAAGAATTAATCAACAGAAAAGGTGTGGTTTTTCACCACAATAATGCAATACCACACACATTTTTAGCCACTAAGCAAATCTTGAGTTTGGTTGGGAAGTGTTAATGTATTTTCCATATGGCCCTGACCTCGTACCCCCAGATTTTCACCTATTTCAGTCTCTTTAGTTAGTGTTAGGTTAACATCAAGAGAAGACTGTTAAATTTACTTGTGGAGTTTTTTGATCAGATGTCCCACAATATCTACAGTAATGGGATTGTGGCATTTTGAAAATCGCAACAAGTTCTTGAACAAAATGGAATAAATATATATATATTAGGAGTACAAATAAGTTTCTGCCATTCTGAGAAAGATGGCATGGGATGAGGCTTACATTAGAATTTGCAGATGATAACCGGTTTAAACATTAGGTTGCTCATTCAAAAACAACGCCCTCAATACTACTTCAGACACGACAAAATTATTCTTCTACATGATGCTCGTCCTCATGTGGCGGTTCCGGTGGTAAACTATTTGAAAACACTTGATTGGGAAGTACTACCCCACCCGCCGCATTCTCCAGACATTGCGCCATCCAACTATCATCTGTTCCGACCAAGGGCACATTACATTACTAGCTGTTACCAATCCGCTTTGCTGAGCTTAAATTAATATTTAGCCATACTTTTTTGATCCAAAAGTGTCCATGATTTTGTTCACAGACACAATACCCCTACCCAAATATGTATACACTCACCACATGCACACAAGCATGAACACACAAAAATTTTGAAAATTGTAGAGTTGGGTTCAGTAAGTTATAAAATAAAAATTGATTACAAAATTTGAAAAAAAAAGAAAATGTAAATATCGAAGCTACAGAATATAGTCAAATAAACACAGATTCCTTTGTTATATTGTGAAATATTGTCATATATAATATGACATATAAGTTTGAAGTTTACATAACTTTTAAGCATTGTGTTAGCAAGATTGTTGTAACTAATCCTGAAATAATTAAATCATTATTACTATGAAATTAGTGTTAATGTATGTGGGTAAATATGTGGGTAAATTCCATAATGTATTATATTCATGATTATATTTGTAATACTGTTGATTACGTAACAAACATTTATTTCTCAATTACTATTCAAATATTATACATCTGATACTTAGGTTTTACCTGAAATAACTAAGATAGGTGATTGAACTCTTTGCTGAGGCCAGTAATCTCTTGTTCGGTGTCTTTCATATTCAACTTCTGGATCTGAATCAATGGTCACAGTCTCATGGTATATTGGCAGTGGTGCTGGTGTGTGGGGAGTAGACGATTTTTGTCTTCTTCTGGAAAAAACAATAAAGAACTAGTGAAAATATGAAAAAAAAGTAAATTAACCAAAAAAAAGGAAAACTTAATCTCATTAAACTATATATAGTTTACCATTATGAAAAATTAATTTAAAAGCATATTACAAAGTTATCTGTAAAACATCAATCAATTGTTTGCTTATTTCTAAAAAGATGGACAAGCCTATATTACATAATTTCTGCATTGGACATGTCAATAAAAATTCATAAAAATTTATTTATAAATGGATTTTTATGGGAATATATCAGGCAAGGTACCAAATTTTCATTTATGTTAGTTGTTGTTACTATGTGGCGCATACGTTTATGTACTTTTTTAAGATATTTATGCAAGGTGATAAAACATAACAGAAAATATTTTTTATTTATGAAAATACTTCTTTTAAACGGACTTTTAATAAAAAGCAAATTTTAAGATAATATTTACATTTTCATGTTCTTGTAATGGTAGTTCAGATTAAAATCTGATATGAGGAAGACAAAGAACGCAAATTTTATTTTAAAAGTGACTTTTTGTTAAATGTCAGTTTAAACAGACACGGTAGAAGAGCCTCTTAGAATTGTATCATAATTGACTCCGGAATGGAGTTTTGTTTATTTTTTAAATTTTTGTTTCATCTAAGATTGTTTCTAAACAAATACAACTTGTATATCTCTTTAAAAATTTCTGCAAATTCAACTACAAAATTGCTCTCTCAACCATTAGAAAAATTAGAAAGGAAAATTATTAAAAAAAAAATAAAGAAAATAATGGACTCATGAAAATAATTCACAATGCATCATCTAGTGTGCTTTATTTAAAGTATTTCAAAGTTTTGAATGTTATATATGAGATAAAAACCTCATACTTAACCCCCAAATATATAAACTCAATGACTACAAATTTAACTAACAAAGAATTTGAAATAGCCACCATGAAATTATAAATCATTTACTATACCTCATTTGTTGTTTCACAGATAAGCATGCAGAAAAAAAAACCAGTAAGCGAATTTGACAAACATAATAAACATGCCAATATAAAATGGTTGCAACTAAATTATGAATAATCAATTAATATTTACCCATCTTTAAGAGTGCATACAAAGATAAAATCCAGTAAATGATTATTTTGTGATAATCTAATAGAAAATTACTCCAAAAGATTGTTAAATGAAATGTAAGATTAAACAGATATTGCATGGACTATCATTCATATTACACAGTTAATGTTTACAAACTAGTTTTTTTCTTTTAGTGCAACCCACTATAATTTCAATAAGTGTTATGTTAATGATTCTTTGTTAAGAGAGAAATTACAAACACATTTAAAAAGTTACAGTGAAAAATTATTACCCCACTTAGAAAAAAGTATTCATATTATTTTAAATATTTTACAGAAAAATGGTATACTTAGTAAAACAATTTGGTGATTACCTATTTGTCTCTGACTTGATTTTTCGCCAGGATGAAATTTACAAATACAGGTATTGATAGTTTAACCACAACAGCATTGTTTTGAAAACCAGATTAAAATTACAATTTTGGTTAAAGACCTTAACATAGAAAAGGTTCTATCACAGATGTCAAATCAACACGTGCAATAGAATAAGTTGAAAACATAAGCTGGATCTGGCGATTGCCATATCTGAGAATGAGGTGAATTTCCTTTATGATTATACTGCAATATAAACATAGTATGCAATGCAATATTGGTTTTTGAAATAATAATTTGAACAACTGTCATCATTCTAAACACTTGCCATGAGTTGTATTAGTTTTGTTTAAAATGTTTTACAGATCAATAATTATGTTTGCCCTATAACATTAGTTTTTTTGCATTTAAAATAAGGACATTTTTCCAATTATATTGTGTGTAGCCATTAGAATCAACCTGTATAATACAATACAAACCCCCTTCTCGTAATTATTCTAAAGGATTGCTTTCTGACACCTTATGTCCAAAATTACAAATGAAAAAGAATACAATTAAACACAAATGAAAAATTTTGAATATCCTTATGAAAAGATTGAATGGAAATGATGAGTGCGTACTTCTTTTAAGTGAAAACTATATACGTAACAGACCGACAATGACCTACATGGCTGTATTTCATAATAAACTTATGTTGTTATATTAGGAATTTTTAAATCCACATTCTAGAATGCCTAAGTCAAATTAATTTTTAGATGTAATTAATTTTTAGATGTAGTTTAGATGTAATTGAGGTATGGGCATATCTGGATATTGGGCAGGAGGAAAGGATAATTTTATAGATATGAATATATACAGATGGCTAATCCTGTATTCAGAATCAGCTCTCTCTATATTCCTTCCTTATCAATATATTTCATGTTTTCTAATCTCAATAAATGGTCAAAAATTATTTGTATCCAAGTTTTACCTTCCCCTGCCACTTCCAGGTTTACATTCCACAACTTTAATTTTGGCATATTGCACTTACATTTACACATTTGCTTTTACAAATACAAACATTTTTCTTGTCTTTTATGGTCTACTGAAACAAATTTGAGACTACTTCATTCAAAAAATATGAAGTACAGTGAAATCTCAATAACTCGAACCTTGTTAAGTTGAAATCATCAGTAAGTCGAAAAAAATTACCATTTCCTTCCGATGATCCCCTAAATATGCAGTATTTTGAATTATTTAGACTTTGTAAAATGTTATTTCCCAACTAAGTGTTGATAATACATATTTATACTCTATAACTCGAATTTCAAAAAGGAGACTCCATAAGTCGTAGTTGATAAAATATAATGACGTCTTACATGGAATTCCCCGAAATAATAGCAATGAATTCCAAAATGAATGTTCGGGTTCGGGGCTTCTAATCTATTGTTTTTGTCTTGTGCATGTGCAGTGAATGTACATTCATGAAACTTACTAAGTAACACAGCTGTTAAGGTTATGTTTGTTCCTTGCCGACAAAGGACACGTTTTAGCGGAGCTTGTCCGTCAGTATTATTTTGGCTGTTAACTACCAACAACATGAGTGAATGTAAGTCGAAATTTCAACAGTTAAGTCGTATGTATTTCGAAGTTCTGTCGAAAACTCGTCAACTCAAATTTTTTTGCATTTCCCCTGACATTCAAGTTATTGAGATTCCACTGTAATATAAAAACAAAATATTTTTATACTCATTTACAATTTCAGAAACTTAATGAAATTAAGAATTATTGACATAACTAAATTATCTACTGCACGCAATGGCATAAAATAGGCAAATGGAGAGAAGGGTCAATGAGCATTATACCTGCGCATTATATCATTTGCAGACAATTCAGAGCAGCAGTTTTGTGCGTTGTACTGTACCTAATCTACAGAACAACCCAGAAATAGGATTTTAAACTTGATTGGCATCACATCAAAGGTCAAAAATTATAACATTCACACAAAAATATTCATTTGTTGAAAAAAGTATTATCAATAATTGATTGTTTTGGATCTCATTAGCACCATATTTTTTTGATCCCAATAAAAAATACAACTATAAAAAGTGGATTTAAAATTTTAACAATATGATACAAATAGTAAATTCATGGAGAGTAAGTATATAGTAGTGAAAAGTTATTATGTCATAGTTATCTAAAATATAAATCATTAGCAAAGAAAGTCATACACAACCTTTAATCTCCATAATACAACAATAAAATTAACCTGCTATGATTCAACCCATGTGACTTAAGTTCATTTTTTAGACTGATATCTTTGTCACATTGTTTGAAATCAACTGGAGTAAAAAATGAAATAAATGAAACAAATTTCAAAAGTACTTTTGCTATTACAACTTTATAAAAAGTTGTCTAAAACATTAGCCAACTATGTTCAAAATATATTGGTTCATACATTTCACTTTGTCCCACAAAAATTGTATTGAAAATTTATAATATATGATGCTATTTGTACCTGGTGAGAGGTTCATGATGCGGCGGGGGCGAGTAAGGTAAGTCATGGTGATGCTGTCGGTGTAGCGGCGGCGTGCTGGGCGATAATGGTGAGCATGAGCCGTTTTGAAGTGGCGATGAAGGCTTCTCCCACTCCGAAACGGGCACGGTCACGTACCGGCGTACGCCGACGTCGGGTGATGCACCAGTACTTACGCCCACTCTTGCCACTGTTACATTTTCATCCGGAGACACGCTCTCGAGACTGGCCGACCGCGACCTATGTTTCGACTTTTTCTTTCGCTTTTTCTTTTCTTTCTTTCTCTTATCCTTCTTCTTCTTATAACGTGAATGAGAATCATGAAGTTCGAAATCGGGTGGAGTCGGCTCGAAATCTACGTCGGCGCACCTTTTTCTTGCAGGTAGTGGATATTCGTCATGGCGCGGAACCGGTACGACAGATACGGCTGTTACAGAAACGGTACCATCGCCACCGAAGCTGCGCATGGATCGTCCACGAGCGCCACGCGAGCGTTCCTCTGCATGCCGCCCTGCACCCACTGAACTCGCTTCACTTTCAATCTCGCCCGCCTCAGGCGCAGACAACTCTTCCGAACTGACGTCCGAATATTCTACAAGCGGCTTATTTGAGATTAATGTTACATACGATTGCTCATGCGACTCGCTGGCTGGACTAGTGCGACTACGATGCCGTTTGTGAGCGCGCTTTTTGTGTTTCTCCTTGTGGTGTTTAGAGTGCCGCCTCTCATAACTTCTGGTCTCTCTCTCCATAACTTCGACTAAACTTAGTCACTACTTCCACCTCAATTCATATTACTGCAAATGTTTATGCTACAATTAAACTTAGATTTCTAAAACTAGTTAGATAAGTAAGCACCTCTTGCACGAAAACTAGAATATCCTATCAATTTTATCTATGATGTTATCAAAGGAATATGAATTATCCTGCACGTAAACATTATAAGTAAATATATCTAAGAGTTTCTTAAATTTATTAGAGCTAAATAGATAATTTTTAACCAATAAGTCACTCTAAAATGACAAGAATGTACCGACGATAATATTGTAACTCGAATTAAAAAAATGAATATATCAGGGTAATAACAGATTTCACAATAAACATAAAATAAACACTTACCTCTTTTAACGAAATGCACGTGCGTGGACATTACACAACTATTTATATTTAACAAAATATTTAGTACTTTTAATCAAGGAAGTGCTATTTTCATTCTTTAAATAAAAGTGCTTAGGCCAATTCTAGTGGCTAAATATCATTAAATTAATGTAATTCATTCGAATTTCAAGCTTATTTTACTAGTCATTAACATGTTTAGTTCATAATTCATGAAATAACATCGGATTATTTTATTGTTTCTCTGAGTGACGATTTATCATCCGCCATTTGCTTTATGTTTGCTGAATGCTGTTCATTGCGTTCCACAGACTACCTAGACTTTGAGTCAATTATTTTTTTACTCGTTTACAGGTGTTACCAACGTTGTTTTAATCCATTGAAATGAGTAAAAAATATTCATGGATAATTTAAATTAATGTAATTTATATACAGAAGCTAACATTTTCTTGAGATAGCAAAAACATACTTTTTTTAAAGCAATTTTGGAATAAGACGCAACGATGTTGCCTGAAAATTCCATTTGACATTATTCTTTGTTCTACATCACTTGTATAATGTTGCCAGGTTAAGCTTTCGTTCCTTACTCAGAGTTATCTATGTTTCGTGCATTCTTAACTTATTTAATTTATTTGGTTTCTACATACTTATTCGGAATACTGTAAAAGCTAATGTGTATGAATTTATCATACTTTAAAAATTGTTTATTTTACCTAATAGTCTATGCGTTTTGCCCACGAATACTCAATAAAATTGTTTGTTTTGAAAATGTTAACGAAAAGATATATAATGTAACAAATTGTTTACCATTACATGAAAATAAATCAACCACAACTTTCTTTAAGTACTAATATTTCAGTTGTTTAAAACTTTCAAAATTAAAAAAGTTCTTCTTTTTATTTTTAAGAAGGGCCACTCGCTGTGTGAATAACTCAGGTGCACACTAAACGATAGCAGTAAGGAGATTTTGCAGCATTGGAATGTACTATAAGTCCAATTTTGTTATTAAAATTAAGAGTCAAAATGAAACTGAAAATGCAAACACATAGAATCGTTATATGCCTACCAAGTACTATACAATTGTAATATATGTATTATATATCATAAATGTTCCAACTCGTCTGTATAAAGTTAATCGATATGACATTTATCATATACATTTTATATTTGCTCCTAATAAAACAGTGGAATCCAGTATGAACATGAAGATCTGTTTGAAAAATTTGAGGTAACTGTTAAAAAGAATGTTATCTAAGAGGGTACAAAGATTTTTACTTTTTATATCTGTTTATATATCTATTCGAATACATCAATCGAACTGTTAAAAGATTTAAATGCGTTTGTCACAAGTAGATGAAGAATAACGTAGAGTAAAGCATAAACTTATCTAATGCAAATCAGATAACAATAAAAAAGTTATTCTCATTTAAAGATCTAACAAAAGAAGTTACAATGCTAATAACAATTACTAGCTTGAAGACATATAATTTAAAGAACGAATTATTTTTTTAGGTATCTATTTAAATTCAGTACTTTCATTTTTAATTCATATGTATTTCATGATAAATTGAACTTATTAGTGTCATAAAATTTTGAAAATATAACTGTATTTTTTAGGGTCAGAAAACAAAATTCTTTTATCTAATAATGTTTTATCTTGCACAACATCTATATGTAACAATACAAGTGCTGCAATATTCTGTTGCATTTTTCAACACAATGTGGTAATACTGGATGTATAAGATTGATGCGATTGTTCTGTGGAAACAATTGGATTGGATGCTATTAGCTCTTGGCGAATATTATATATTGTGTGTTTTAATAAATAAACAAATTATAATTGAAACGTGTAATATACATTTAAAACGGTAGTTTACTGTGATATACTTGAAATAAAATTGATTTACCTCTTTTTTAGGTTTTACTTTTCGCCGATCTTTGAATTTACGATTGTGTCAGGATGCGCATCTAAATTGTTTGTCCGAAATCATTTATTTTACATAATTGTTCGTGATACTATTTATTAATAATTTATGTGTACATTTCTTGCAAAATCGCTTTGAATGAATTGTTCTTTTAAATAAAATTATATGGGTTATGATAACCAATTTTGAGTCATTGAACTCTGAACAATTCGTCTTATTTTTTATACGATAAATATGTGAATAACTATGAACGAGATCAGCGTGAAAGTGGAAGACTTTCCTAAAGATGAAAGCAATTGTTCTGAAGTTGTTGAGCATGCTGAAGTTGATCCTTTAGCGCTGGAAAGCGACGTGAAAAAAGAACTAGACCCCCTGGACAGCGAAGAGCGCCAGGAGGTTCAAAAAAGTAGCTGTGATAACGGCGATACCAAAGAAGAAACTTTATCTGAGGGTCAGAATACTTTATTATTACAAGTGAAGGAAATAAAAGGTGAATATTTTAATATCTATGACTAATGTAGTTATCACACATACCTAATTCTTAAAGGCCTACTTTTGATTTATACTGTTGTTACATTTAGTTACTTTTAAATTGACTCTTTGTTCTTCACTAGGTTTATATGTTTATGTATAACTAGGTATTCCTTTCTGTATTAGGTTATACTTCGAGTGAATCCATAAGTTTTCAATACAGACCTATTAATATAATCTGGAAGATACAATATTTTATATTAATTATACCCTATATACATTGCATACACGTGTACTATTAACAATGGCAAATATTCATTTTCCAGATGATTTATTGAAAGAAGATAAATTATCAAGTTCACAAGAAGAGCCTTCCCAAGATTCAAGTCATGAAACTAAAGGTGACTGTGAGGAGTCTAAACAAAATGTAGAATGTATTGAAAAAGAAGAGTCTGGAATCAAAAAAAAGGATCCAGTTCTTGAAAAATGTGCCACATCAGTTATTGATATAAAAGAAGATACTTCTATAGCAAATAAGGAAATTTCAAAAAACAAAGAGGTGATTGTGGAAGTTGAAATGAAAAATATCACAAATGATGAATTAAAAATTATTGATCCAGCCAAAACTGAACTTCAATCTGTAAATGGACTCTGTACAAAGGTAAAGTCATGTACATACTATCTAGATTGTGCTTAAATATAATTTATCATGAACCAGAAATTGCAGAAAGTTGTCTATCAAAATTTGTTTTTATAGTCATTTTTTTAATTGCTTTTTTAAAACAAGCATTACTTTTTTTTTTAATATTGATTGTTGAACAATATATGAACATTTTTGGTGATATTCATAATAAAAGAAAATTAAGCCTATCTTAATAATGTTTATATTTTTATCTTATGCAATTGAAACTAGTTTGTAGTTACAACTCAGCCTTTGTGGGTAATAATATATTATACATATTTAAAAGCATTCAATATGAAGAAATATTAATGAATACTTATTTATATTTATATTTTTTTCTTATGTAATATAGATTAGTTTCCGCCTGTAGCTCCACCCTCACAGTACATGAAAATTCATTCTAGGCCTTTAGACAGCTCTTGCTTATGTTCTTGTATTCTGTCCCTCCTTATACATTGTTTGATTGGTTTAGTAGATTACAAATTTTTCAATACATGCAAATTTAAAGTAATCGTCTATAACTTATCAAATAGACCAATGGTTAAATGTGTTGCCTTTGAAGCAGGAAATATGAGTCAATTCTGGTTATGGGTGAATTGACCAATAAGTTTTTAATTTATGTCAAACTATTACACGATCGTGCCTCGGAGAGCATGGTGAATGGTCAGACTTCTATGTTGTCATTGCATTAATGAAAATGGTTGTTAGCAGTCCACAACGTGTACTAGACCAGCATGGAGGGCTGAAGGTGCAAGCTCCTCAGTTTTAAATAGAAAGATTATGAGAGGATTGCCTTAGCAGTGGAATGATTAAGGCCTGATGTAATTTGTCAAATACTAAGCCATTAAAAAATTAAGCCAACATCTCAAAACCTATAAATATCGAGCAAGCAGAAAGAAGAGCTCCCATAATCGTTTAGTCAGCTTATGTTAAAATTATTGAGGAGCAAATTTATAAGGAGGAATTTGCACACAAATCACAGAGTGTGCTAAAAGCAACTATAAAACTGACATATATCTTTCTTATTTCCTAACACTCAAATAGAATAAATTCTTAATCTTAGGCCAAGCTTATTTCAATTCATCAATAAAACTACAACCAAACTACTTCTATTATTAAGGAGATTAGTGTGATTAATTGCACAAAATTAGGAAAGGACAAAAAATTCTCTACAAATTAATTGTAGTGGGATCTTGAATAAGTTCTCGCTGTTTCTTCAAAGATGTCTGTAGCATTACCCCGTCCTTGGAATTTCGAATGGTAACATACATATGAGGCAGTAGTGTATCTAATCTTAAATTTCAGTGTATGGTAGTTCACTTTAGTGTAAACAAAGTAATTTTTTGTTAGTTCTGAAAGTCTACTTTTGTGCCAAATAAAGTGTATTTGTGGGGAATTTTATTGCACTACTTTATTAAAAAGAAATTTGCAGCTGAAGCACATAGAATTCTTGCTGAGACTTATGGTGACAATACTTTGTCGGATACAACATGCAGAGAATGGTTTTGACGTTTCAAAAACAATGATTTTGAACTTGAGGATAAAGAATGTTCTGGCACACCGAAAAAATTTGAAGACGAAAAGTTAGAGGAATTACTAAGATCATGACTGATGTCAGATGCTAACAGAACTTGGAAAAACATTATAAGTAGATGAGTCAACTGTTTCAAAATGTTTAAAAGTTTTAGGAATGATCCAGAAGCAAGGACATTAGGTACCGTATGAATTAAAGCCGAGAGACATCGAACGGCGTTTTCTCATGTGTGAACTACTGCTTCAAAGGCAGAAAAGATTAAGGTTTTTTGCACTGCATCGTGACTGGCAATGAAAAGTGGATACACTTCGATAATCCAAAGCGTAGAAAATCGTGGGGTAAGCCTGGACATGCATCAACATCGTCTGCAAAACCAAATATTCATGGTTCGAAGCTTCTTTTCTGTATTAGGTGAGATCAGCTGGATGTAATTTATTATGAGCTGCTCAAATCGAATGAGACTATCAAGGGAGATCACTATCGACTTCAATTGATGCATGCAAGTCAATCCTTAAAAGAAAAACGGCCACTATACCAGAAGAGACACGACAAAGTGCTTTTGGTACATGACAATGCTCGGCTTCATGTTGCAAAATCAGTGAAAATTTACCTGGAAATGCTTCAATGGGAAGTTCTACACCACCCACCGTATTCACCTGACATAACCCCTTCTCATTTTCACTTATTCCGTATAATGGCACACGGCCTAGCTGACCAGCATTCTCATTCTTATGAAGAAGCTAAAAAAATGGATTGATTCTTGGATAGCCTCAAAAGACATGTGGTTTTTCCGATACGAAATTCATATACTGCCAGAAAGATGGGAGAAAGTGGTTGCAAGTGATGGACAATAATTTGAATGAAATGTTTTGGTCCTTATAATTTCAATAAAGCTTTTATTTTGTAAAAGAAACATCGAGAACTTATTCAAGGTCCCGATAGTTTTGTCTGCGTGAATAGTCAATCTAGCTTTCAATCCCAATTAATTCTAATTTTACTATTGTTTCTGATTTCGATCCTGGTCACACTTTTGATTCTAAATGAGGTCAAACACTTGTTTTGATCTCATTTCCATTCTCAATTTTTGTACCGGTCCCAGCTCTTGATTCTGCTCCTCGTCCTGCTTCCAATTCATATGCCACTATTAGTCACAGCTTCGATTTGTATGAAATTGGGACAAATGCTAATATCAAAAGAAAATATGAGCTATATTACTCAGGTAGTGTGTAACTTTCTATAAGTGAAGCTATTTTTGGAATCAACGTACCATTTTGGTATGTACTACAACTAACTAACAAATATGTATTAAAAGTCGGTGAAGAATGTTCAAATAGATTGCACAAAAATATTTTCTGTATTTGTTTTATTATTAGCCAGTCCATCTATTTATTTTCAAGAAACTGAATATGTAGAACAGGTTTCACTCTTTTTTTGTTCCTCAAGATGATTATATTTAAATAATAATTTTATGGAAGTGAATCCGTGGGCAAAACGTTAGTCAAAATCTAGTCTATATCATATTAAGAATACTTAAACCCATGTTTTCACTTTTATGTGAATCTGCTTCAAACATAATTTTTGTTTAGTGCTTAATATACAGATACATGAAACCATCTTAATGAAATATTGCACACTGTATGTAATTTAATCCAGCTCAAAAGATTTATCCTGATAGGTGGGATAAGTTGTCAATATCTAAGTTATTTTTTAATTTTTTCCATGAAATTTTTATTCTTGTAATTTTTTTAGAATTTATATTACAAACACAAATTTACAAATTTTACTTACCCTAGACCGCTGCCTCTTAATTGACTTAAGACAAATTAACAAAAACATTGTGAACATTTAGACTGTTAGCAGTATCGAAATTCAAAATGGGACAGAGAACGGAATCAAGAGCCAGGACAAAGACCAAAATTGAAACTGGGATTAAAATTGAGTGGGATAAGCATCAAAATGAAGGACCTTATCGAAATTGAAATACAAAAGATGAAAGAATTATTTGCCCTTGCTTTGTTTAAAACAGAATTATAACTGGAAGCAGAATCAGAATTGACAACAAAAGTGGACAGAAGAATCTAAAAAGAGGCCAGTATCACAATCAAAAGTGGGACTGTGACCGAAATTGAGAATGGGACTTGGGTCGAAATCAGAATCAAAAGTGTGACTGGAATCAGAATAGAAAACGAGACCAGGATTGATATTGACATCGGTCATTCTCAATCCCGGTCATATAAAAAATGAAGAAATTTATTCTATGTCCACGCTGGCAGAGATTTTACTAAATAATGTTAAATAAATTGGCAAGCCACCCATAAAAAGGGGCAGGACAACATCTGCCAGGCCAGCTTATGATACATATTTATATAGAAAATAGTTTTATTTAATAACAGAAAACAAACATATATTTGGACAGTTGTTGATTTAAA
Organism: Eumeta japonica; assembly: GCA_005406025.1. Taxonomy (NCBI): domain Eukaryota; kingdom Metazoa; phylum Arthropoda; class Insecta; order Lepidoptera; family Psychidae; genus Eumeta; species Eumeta japonica. The sequence goes on from BGZK01000125.1 coordinate 181,049, forward strand.
AATAATATTCTTTTGTAGTGTAGTGAGGTTTATTTAACTTCACAATACTTTTAAATTTTGTGAAATTTTACTTTTGTGTTTATTAAGTGCATGAATGGTGGTGAGTAGCAGACTGATGCAGAGTGCCTGCGTCAGAATTAACAGGACATACACTGACCTATTTGACGTCCATAGAAGTGTCAGGCATGGTTGGATAACTGTTTGCATGGTTGAAATGTGTATGAATGTGGACTAAGAGTAAGTGAGATGTATGTCAAATGCCTTTTATACTATGATTGAGTACTCCTTACGCCATGGATGTGAGTTGTAGGTGATAAAATGATTGAATGAAATAATGAATGATTTTTTTAAGTTAAAATACATATCACCAATGTCTAAATATGTAGAAGGTTAATAAGTAAAAAAGTTTTATATTAGAGTAGTTTGTGGAAGTAAACATATTAATAATATTGAAATGAGTGTAAATGTGGGAAATAAAGTGAGTAGGCCTTGATTGTTGTTATGAATTATAAAGTGTCTCGCGACAAGCGTGTTTGGCTATCCACAATTGAGTCTTGAACCATATGCTAATTAATGTAGGTAGTGAAAATTGAATATTGCAGAACAAAAATGAAAGTAAAATGAAAGCAGCGAAGATGCGATTCTTGCAAAGTAGTGGAGTGCCTTTATAGATGTAGGAACAGTGATGTCAGGAAGCAGTGTGAACTTAAGAAGTGTAGTGACTAAAATAGACGAAGGTATATTGCGATGGTTTGGCCATCTTGAAAGGAAGAATGAAAGTAGACTGACAGTATTCTAATATATGGGAAGGATTGCCCTACAAAATCTTACGTAGACCAAATTGGTGGCATATTAAAATAGGGCCCAATTTTAAGCTCCCTAAACCAATGATGTCTAGTCAACAAGTGCTTTTTATCCAACCGCCCAAGGAACTGTATTGTTTATCGCACGTATCTTGTAAATTTATTTATTGCCACGTATCGTCCAAAAGGCTGGATGGATTTTGACAATTAAGGTATCCTTAGATTCGTCTCAAAGATCCTTGATAGTCCTTAGAAGGTATTTAAAATTTTTGGTGTCAAATTGTAAGTAGTTCAAATTTTTTTTTAACCAAACCTATCGAGTAGAGTATCAAAATAAAGGGAATTAAAAAGACATTACAAAAATATATATGTGTCATATATTTAAATTTAATCAATAATTCAAATAAATTTGTAATCAATGCATTCAAATGGTCATATTTTGGTTTTTAATTGGCCAAGGTGTGTTGATATCATATTACGCATTTTCATAGTCAATTATTTATAATGACAAGAGTTTTTGATTCTTTTTGCAATTTTGTTAAAACTTAGCATTGAGAAACGCGCAATGTTAAGGCGCAATAAAAATATTAATTATGATCTTGTCTATGGTGCTATGGGAGTGATCCATTACATAGAATGGCCCGCTTTAATCAGAGACCAGCTGGAAGTGGGAGAACTGCCTCAAGTTGTATTTCTTAGTTTGATGGCTTCAGTATAACTGGCAACTGACCTGGCATTGGTGTACGTATTGAGCTGTGTACTACTGAATTTGATGCTTTGCATAGTAAAGGAAAGATTGAGCGTTGTAAGCTTCCGCTAATTTTGAGATGGGCGGTGAAAGTATAAATGACAGGGCACAACTTTAGACCGGATGGTTGTTGATTTAAGCAGTAATCTTTTTGGAAAGGTAAGGCGTTCATAGTTTTAACGAGTCAAATCACTTTTGGGTGTAGCATTACTTCGCTAGATCCTAAAAAGTTCAACAACCACACAACCAAAACTCTCTTGAGGAATTCAACTGCTTATGTCAATTATAATTTTCATTTGTGTTTTGTTTGACATGCTATCAATAGTACTTATCAATTAACTCTATGTTTTGCCAATCTACAAAAGTCATAAAAATACATGATTTGCATTCATGGGGATGTGCCAGATGGAACACTGAAAAGTCTAAAATAAAATAAATAAATAGAAAACTTAAAAAAGGCCGACTGAAAAAATCAACAGATAAGTAATACATTAAAAAGACCAAAATAAGATTGAGAAAACAAACTACTAAAACCTAACAAACTCTACTTTGGTTTAATAGATTACATTAACCCATAAATTTTCTTATGATTTATAATTTGCAAAGAGACTATCAATACATAAATATAAACACAAAAGGAAATATATCTTAATATAGTCAAATTTTGGTTAAAGCTGAGACAGACTACTTTTTGCACATTTTGGCTGGCACCGGCTTTAAAAACAAAAAAAAAAAAATGGAAATTTTTAAGTAATAAAGCAATAGATTTTTTTAATAATATAACTTGTAGCTTCTTATTCTAAAATGTTTTCAAATATAATAGGTATTTAATTAATCTAAGTAGCTTTAGAAGACAGTCTTATTTTCAATCTATAATAATTTTTTTTTGTTTGCTTCCAAGTATATGTGCATATATAATGCAAAGCCTAACATATTCTTCTGAAAACAACTTGAACGTAACACTGTTACAATTACTTCAAATATTGTTTTTCCTACTTGACCATGAACATTGCAAGTATGATTCTTATTGAATATCAAATCTGAGTATTTTTCCTTTTTTTGGAGCTATTTTTGGAAGGTTTTTTTCACTTACTTATCAACAATTTACTTAGAATAAAAATTAAAAACCTTTACTAATCATTGAAAAAAATATTACTATTAATCCATTTTTTTAAGATCAGAAACTACATGAAAATAGTTTTTAATAATGTTTATCTCTTATTAGTTAAAAAAATATTATAAACAAGTGTGTTTACATGATATCTTTGAAGCAAATTATAATAAACAAAACGCATTTGTTTATTAACAGTTTTTTCTACCATCTGAAGTTAACATTAAGGAACAATTTTTCATATTTTTTGGAGACTGAGAAAAAAGTTTGATCTAATAAAATAAATAATTATAAAACTAAAAAAATCCGACTCCAAAAAATCAACAGATAAGCAATGCATTAAAAACACTGAAAAAAGATTGAGAAAACAAACTACTAAAACCTAACAAACTCTACTTTGGTTTAATAGATTACATTAACCCATAAATTTTCTTATGATTTATAATTTGCAAATGGGCGCCGCCTGCTACCAAACATAATGTAATTTATTTAATTTAGACTTTCTGCTCATAGGTTTATTAAGATATATAAGACTGTCTTCTAAAGCTACTTAGATTAATTAAATACCTATTATATTTGAAAACATTTTAGAATAAGAAGCTACAAGTTATATTATTAAAAAAATCTATTGCTTTATTACTTAAAAATTTCCATTTTTTTTTTTTGTTTTAAAGCCGGTGCCAGCCAAAATGTGCAAAAAGTAGTCTGTCTCAGCTTTAACCAAAATTTGACTATATTAAGATATATTTCCTTTTGTGTTTATATTTATGTATTGATAGTCTCTTATTAATATTCATTTTGATTTTTACCATTGTTTTTTTTTTTATGTGAAAAATTGGAACCTACAAAAACAACTAATCATAAGTATATTAAACATATATGTATATTGACTGATTTCTCAGTAACAACTTAACACTAGAATACACGCGTCTGTAAATGTACTAAGAACACACGCGCGGGCTACATTGTAGCCCGTTACAAAGGGTAATTTTTATTACAAATGCGATAGTAATTCAGTAAAACTTAGTATTTTATTAAAAAAATGTCTTTATTTTTACTAATTAAGTTTAAGAAAAGAACAAAATAAAACATTATAAACTATATTTCAAACAACAACCTAAAAGTCTAAAAAAATCAACGTTATTTGGAAGGATTCAGATCAATTAGTTTTAAACATACTTAGAAACATTATTTTGAGATGCATCTTGTTTATAGTAACTTATTGAACTAATAAACAAAAAACATATATAAAAATTATGAACTTTCATTACATTCAGGAAATACGACCGCCTGATGATCCGTACACATGCGCTTGTAACATTTGCTACACTGTTTGCGCGTGCTTCGGCCACGAGCTCTGGTACAAAACACACCGCCCAACTCCTCCCCGAATAGGCTTGTTTTGTTGTTGGGGTTGTACCGTAAGGCCAAGAAGTAATTTTCCTTTCAATTTTATACCTCTTGGTATATTTGGTTGGGAAATGCGACGCTCGATACACGGTTTTGCGAGTTCGAAACCAACTTCTAGAACGTCGGACAATTTTTGCTTCAGGATTATTCATCTGACATATCACAAGACCATTTATACCGCTCATATTCAAAAAATTATAAAACGAAGTAAGAGGCCATCGACGACTATTACGTGTTACATCGTATTGTTTACACATTTTATCAAAAATATCGACTCCGCATTTTGTGTGGTTGTAAAAAGTAATCATTTCAGGCTTTCTAGCTTCACCACTGTCGGCGTCGATTTTATCGTCATTGTGTAGCGTGGACAATAAACTATCTTCTTTCATTTGACACATAGCTGAGTAGTATGTAATCGGGTTGAAAGCCGAATAAAGAATCAGTTATTGCTCTGTTTTGTACATTTTTAAATTGTTCTGGTAATTCTGGTTTATTTTTCTTCAATATCCCGACAGTTGTAATCTTTTTGGATAACAGTTTTTTGCATATAGGCACACTGGTAAACCAATTATTCATAGGGACATCGCATCCCAAACCATATAGTGGACTCAGAATGCGATGTATGATATCTGGTACTTTATTGGAAACATGATAAGGTCCTTCGGGTTGCATACCTGCATAAATTTCAAAATTATAAACATAAGGGTATTTTACGTCTACTACCATTATAATCGTTATACCAAACTTAGACGGTTTATTTGGCATTTACATTACAAATCCACAACGTGCCTTGAAAGCTACTAATTGTTCGTCAATAGTTAGATTTTCGCTTGGTATGTCGTATTTCTTACAGTTCTGTAACATGATGGTCGTAATTTGACGTATAGCAGCAAGCCTATCGATTTCTTGTCGGGTCGATCTATCTCTTAATCATCAAAACGGAGATTACGCAGTAAGAATCGAAATCTACTCTCCGAAATGGTTGTATATGCCAATTCAATTTCAGTACTTTTCGAATTGTCCCAGAAGCCCTTGAGATTTCTTCGCCCTGCTCTGCAAGTTCCAATCACCAATAAACACCTATAAACGCTTTCATTTCTATTATGTCTCTATAAGATGCATCTCTATCTCTTTGGTATTTATTTTTTATAATGTCAATATAAATGTTTGTTGAATCAACTAGAAATTTCCAAATGTCGGCATCAAAGAACAGGAGGAAAGAATCAAGGGCAGTTTTTGCATCTTTTGCTATACCTTCGGGTCCTGGTGGACGGGCCATGATGTTATGTGATCGTGTCCTAGTGGTAAGCGGTGGTTATTTACTCCATCTTGTATCATTACGAGCCTGGTATGAAGCCAAAGCAGAAAGCGACATCATCATCTGAGGAGTCCTCGATATTCTCGTTTTCGTCGCCCTTCTGCTCTGTATCAGACTTGTGAGGAGATGAAATTGGCACACTTTGATTTTGATAACTCCCTTCGTCCTCGCTTTCGCTCAAAATGGCATCACTATCATTATCCTTCAGAAGCCATCTTTGAATCACAGCGTAGTTAGCCGCCATAATTGCCCAAAATAAGTCAAACTGAGTAAATAAATACACAATAAAAATACATAAAACAACCATATAAATATTATAATAACATTAATTATTACATTATTATCAAGTATGTATATAAATAAGTATTATAATATAAATATTTTATCATATTTATCCCAATTTTCCAACCCTTGAAATTGGTAAAAAAAGTTCCTTGAACGCACGCGCGGGTTACATGCGTAGCGTAACGACTTCAGACTCAATTTACCCACACGTCCTTTCTCCGTGCCGGTCGACACGCTACTGGTGGGAGGGGATACTACTAGCCGAGGAATACACGGCGTGTCAGTGCTGCAGTAGTTTAAATGAAAAAATTATAGACAAATATTACACCCCGGGCTACAGGCTGGGCATGTAGCCCGCGCTCTAGTGTTAACTGATTTCCATAGTTTAAATTGTATTTCATTATGGTAGATCGCAAGGTGGTCCCTCATATATTTTTTATTATGTAAAATTTAAGTTGTTTATAAAATCAGAGAAACAGTCTTTATAAGATTATCATTGATATGTGGTTTTCACAATTTTGTATTATTTTTTAACAATCACGAATTGGTTTAGATTTTTTATTCTGTATTTATTTACAGAGATTTGTGCATAATCATCAATTTTTGTATTAAAATAAATTTAGTAATTTCTTAGCTATATATTACAATTTCACTGCTGCTCACTTACACATGTTCCCCCTTTTTCGTTTGGAGCACTGCGAGTGCTTTGGGCAGTATTTGGCGTAGCCCCCTCTTTTTTTTTGAACTACTTTAATAAAGTGGTAATATACGGTATCAATGACTTGTTGCTCATACCGCATATAGCACATACAAACTAGGTGATGCTGCTAGTTCTTTTAATGTGTGTTCTGTACAATAGGTGTACTTAACCACCTGTACTAGATGCATTAGATTTATCAAAAGCAGTACAGTTAGCTCTCTTAAAGAGAGAAAATTGTGAACATTAAGTGCAAATATATTTATTTTGTTAATGATACTACAATTTTTTTATATATACCTAATAATTTATACCAATTTCATGAAAAAATCATTAAAATATATGTGTATGTATTAGGAAGAAACAACAAAACGGACTGCCAATGAAGAACTTGAAACAGAGTCACCTTTAAAAAGGCTATGTCAAGAAGTAGATAAGACTTTTCCTCAACATGATGCCATGGTTACTGATTACATACAGACTGTCACAAAAAATAATATAGATGAAATCCAAAGACATACAGAGCAACTACTTTCAGAGATCCAAACTTTAAGAGAGTTAGCACAAAAAAAAGAACATGAATGGAATAATATTCTACATTTAAAGAAAGTCAAAGAGGAAATTCTCCTTAGGTTACTCAGAAGGAAACAAGTGTTGTCTTATGAGAAGTCAGTTGAGAATGGCTCAGATAAACCTGAATCCCTAGATTATCATGGCCAGTCAAAAAAATTTAGCTATAGATAAAAGTGATGAGATATCCGGATTAGCACTCAAACCTCCAATCTCCAGCATAAATTCTATGATGCAGCCCCAAGTAATGCCTGTAACCACTCATTTTTCTCCCATGGCTGGTCTGCCACCACCTTATGACAAAGCTGCTCAAATGCATTCCTTATCGAAAACTGTATTCCCGCAACCTTTAATGATGCCTGGACCTGGAATGTCAGGATTTCCTAGAGAAATGAATGGCCAATTATCAAGTAGTTTTGGATTAACTATGGGAAGACAAGGTCCAACAAAAGATGTGAAGTCTATCATAGCTGACTACAGACAAAGAAATCCAGACATGAATCCTAGAAGGGGTAGGAGGATGAAGTCTATATTAAACCCAAACATGATGAATCCCACCCGACAGATGGCACCTAAAATAGACAATCTCAACAATTTGGGTATGATGTTCAACAATTTAGATATGGTAAGCATTGTTCATCAATAATATACATATTTGTAACTATAACATTAAACAATTTTCTCTAAATTGGGCAACCTCATTTTGAGTAGTTATGTAGAGACATTGTTTTACTAAAACCTAAATTACAATTCTTTTCAGAACAGTGATTATTCATAATTTGTCTTTTTATTCAAGAATCTAACTATGTTTGTCCTGATCAAAGATGCTAGTTTTTACTAAAGCTCAATATAAATTATGATGTTTATTGATAGGCCATAAATATAATAAAAGGTAAAATAAAGATAAATTCACTAGCCATACATAAACTGATTCAATGCACTCATAAGGAATGACCCCTTCCGATACAATGAAACAAATATGAATACAATAAAAAATATATGGATAATGTAATTTCAATGAATTTTTAAAAATGTGTTATCTGTACACAAGCAGTATTACTAATTAAGCCTTGATGTCACAATCACAAGTACCTTGAATTACCTATCAAGTAGTAAATAAAGGAAACTTAAAGCAAGATTTTATCAGTAATAAAATAAATTTGCTTATTAGTAAAGGAATAAAATAAATCACGTGCACCTACATATCATTATATTACTTGCTTCCAAAAAGCTTCTTGAGGGAAATTCAGGGAATAATCTTTTTTCATGCTACATAACAGAGTTGTTCTTATGCTAAGCGAAAAACAAAATAAAACAAGCATTTAGGGGCTCATTCTTCAAAGTAAAGATATCTCTGTTATTAAGTCTGATATTAGAAAATTTGAGTATTTAAATTGCGCATTTGCAAATTAAATATTTTTGGAGAGTAAATAAATTAAATTTTAAAGGGATGATAATTTTCATTGAAATTTGTTAATTATCTAGATACATAAATTCATATTTTTGCTTCCATATGAAAATTAATAACTTTTTGGAAAATTGATTTTTAACAGAATAATATGGACAGTGATATTGTATTTGTGACATTTTGTATATTTAAACTGAAAAATGATGATGTTCAAACTTATTAGAGATGATTTCAATGTTTTTACATAACCATAACATAGATGCAGAGAGACGACTTTAGTGTCAATGCTGAGATATGGGAGTTAAGATTTATTATAAATTCTTTTCAAACCAAAACTACTATTATATATAAGATATACTAAGATACTATTTCAATGTTTTTTAAAAATTAACTCTAAAGAGGACAGAAGATTTTTAGTATGAATATACAGACATAATAAAACCATGTTAAATTATATCTATTCAGACTTGCTTATACAGTATTTCAGTTTTTGTGAAAAGCCAACGGTTAAAGGGCTAACTGAAATTGAGAATTGATCATTTGCATAAGGAAATTTCTGAATTCAATCTGAGTATCCTTTAATGACCATATACAAATACAATTATTTGTGTATGGTCAAGTTCTAAACACCCATAAGTCACTAAGCTCAACAAATATATTTATTTTTGAAGCATTTTTAATATTAATGCATTTAATATTAATGATTCGAAAAGGATTGTTTAACTAACATTATTAATTGGAAATCATCTAAATGATTGACAAAAATAGTGTTCAGTAATCTCATTGTGAATCTTAGAGATAAGAGATGGGGTATATTGATTTAATTCATTTATTTAATTATTTATGAAAATGTTTGTAACTTTGAAATAATATTTTTTAAATAAAACACAATATAAAATATTCTTTAAATTGTTCCATTATGTTATATATATGTAAGTAATTAAATTTACAGAACCAAAAAGCTATGCTGGAACGATTGACGCAGCTACAAGCTGGAGGACTGGCCAATGGTCTGGCATTTAAAGATGTATTGGTTCAATTTGCGAACATGCAACAGCAGCAGGCAGGACTCCACAATATCAGGTAGCTCTTTAAATGCAATAAATTAAAAATTATTCATAATGTTGTAAATTATGTTCATAATTATAACAATGTAATAATAAAATTATTCTCCAAAAATTACGAAATCAATACCTTGTTTACTTATTTCGTTGGTTATTTAAATGTTTTTTTTTTTTCATTTTGATTGATTGGAGTGGTCCAGTGCAATAACTTGAAACTGATAAAGTTATGTCTTTTCTAAGATTGATGACTATTTGTTATAATTAAAGATACTCGCTAATGATTAATTCCCGTCACAAACGCTTTTAATATTGATGTTATAAACTTATGGTTAGATGATATAGAGGTTGGTATGCTGCTGCGCTACCTGCTTTCGAATTAAATCAAAGGGTATAGCCCAAAAAATCTCCATAAAAAATACATACACATACCAATTTTTATGGTGATCGATTAAATAGTATAGAAGTTGATATGTCGCAGCACTATCTGGCAGGGAGTTGCAGCAAAGAGGACAACATAAAAAAATACATGTACTTGCCAAATTTCATAGTGATTGGTCGAGCAGTTTTGGAGTTTAGCAACAACCTATATATACTAGCTGAAACTGGCAGACGTCCAACCAGTCTATATCATATCTGTATAATTGAATTGAATTATATCATATTTTCAATAATACATCGTTTTTCTACATAGCAGATTAACATATAAATAATATTTATAATAATAAAATTAATCTAATATATTTTTTAATACATTTATAGTTGTCATACGTTAATCTTCACCATCATGCACATTTCCAATACTCCAATATTTTACATCAAAGTATATAGCATAAATAAAAGAAGGGATAGCACACAAACCTTTTTCATTGAAAAATAGACATACATGCCAATTTTCATAATAATCGGTCAAACGGTATTGGAATTTAGCAATAACATATATACAAACAATCATTCTATGAATATAAATTGATAACAAAACAAACAATTATAGTAAACATTTCTAAAAAACATGAATTGTTAAATAAAACATTAATTAATTAAAGTGATTGAATTCCAATATCAAAATCAATCAAGTTATTACACCAAGAATTTCATCATCACATTCCCTTCACTAGTAAAGCAAGTTAATATATATTATTGATATATAAACCTTGCAGATGAATTAGGAAAGCATTTAGTAGTGCTGTGGTGTGGATTCGAATTTGTGTCTTCTATCTCCCAGTCAACTGCACTGACCGCTAGGCTAGCACTGCTGTCGTATACAAATATATCAGAGATACATTAATTAGTACATTCCAAAATAAACACTAAAAACAGTCAAGTGTTATGTCATACGAGTTAAGAGCAATAATAGTGAACCTTCAATTGTATTTTCCAAAAATTTTTTTAATGAATTTTAATAATAGTAAGCCATATTAAGTGGTACTTGCAAAATGTTTTACCATACATTTTTAGTCTGTTTTTCACACAGATAGGCTTTTTTTCTTATTTTTAGATAATGAAATGCAATTAGAGTATCTAGCTTTGTAAGGTTCTGTATGCAAAGGATACCTATGGGATCCCATTACTAAACCTTTCCTGTCTGTCTATCCATGGTTTCTGCTTTTAAAGGCTCTATATTTTGAGTCGTAATAAATGACTGGTTGAAACTTTCACATAATATCTATTGTAATAAAATCCAATAAGCTTTTTTGGTTTACCTTAATGACATTTCGGTCTTAATTTATCGCTTCGTATCCCATCAGACCGCCTGCTGAGAATGTATCAAGTAGCAGACCTGAAGCACACATCAGGCATGAGAATAGGAATCGCAGACAGGAACGGCAGATGGCGCATAGTGACGACGTGCACGCCGCGACGAAGACCAGCGACAGCCAGAGCCCGCGCCTGCCGCCGCCGCCCTATCCCGAGATATCGCTGTTGCCTGTCGGCGCTGCCGCCCAGCCGGACCCTCCACAACAAAATTCCTTGTTACATGGCATTCTCACTAAGGTCTTTGTATTGACATTTATATTTCGTTTTTATTTTTACTTTGCTTCATTTGATTTTAGTATGTTAAAGCTTCATGCAGTACAACAGATTGCCTTCAAGGCGTGATAGAGCACGCATCATGCCACCTAATATGTCTAAATCAATTTCAGAAAACTTTTTTCTGGTATCGGAGGACATCTTCATTTTATTAGCAAAGTGTTTTTTTATAGCTTTTGTATTTGTAATTGCTTGTGTGGTATGTCATACATCATAAAAATTGTGTGAAACACATACTTTTGTGCAATAAATTATAAATATTCATAAGTGAAAGTATAATTTGATGTCATTCTAGATGGATATGGATTAAAAGGATTTCATAAGTTATAAAGTAAATATTATTTCTCTTATTAATGGACGTTATCCATCAGAATATCTTTGCAAAAGTATTTCATAAGATTACTAGTCGATCTGGCAGATGTTCTAGTGTTTGATTGACTGTGAGAACAAATTGTATAAATATGTTAATTGATGAAACATTTTTGAAAATAATGAAATAAATATAACATTGATTTATGACTATAGCCAGTAGAAACTTATTAAGTTCAGATATTTAATTTTTTTTTTTCTTAGTATTGGACCAACATATATTGTGAAATAAGTCATTTTGGTCTATGGATATAGAATTTGTTAAAAATTCTATGTCCAGATTTTACGAATTTTTTTTTTGTTACTAAACCAATATATATTATGAATATTAACCGCGAACCATGAAAAGTACGATGGACGTCAATAAAGCAAGAGAGATATGCAAAGATTGTACTATATGGAAATCTATAGTCTCTGCCTACCATTCTGGGAAATAGATGTATATTAATACACCTATTATTATTATAAATCTATTACGTATTGAAATAGGTAATAGGTTTATAATACTAATGTTAATAAAATAATCAATAATTTTGTGACATAAATATAGAATTTATTAATAATTTGCCTGCAATGGCACATATATGAATATAACCTCAATCGGCTATGTCTATCAAAAGTTAAACTATCACTACATACATACAATTATATAAGAGTTTTGGTTTTGCTCTCTATTCAGGTCAGGTTAAAATAACCAATTAATAAACTAATTATGTAACTAAATCCTTTTTTAAAATTTGAGGTTTTTGTGTTGTTACTTTTCACATTATAAAGAAACTGGTAATGTTTCTATTTTATATATAGCTTTTTATATTGTAATTCAAAAGATATCTAGCTAGTTGTGAGATAACTTGGTCATCGGTTAGTAATTTGATCAGCAGTAAATTGTATCAAAGTGATTTTATAATAAAAAATATACATTAGGCTGGTTCAAAGACATAGACTAAATGTTTTTCGTAACCTTCACATAAAAAATTTCAAAGAAGTGTAAAAACACACCTGTGAAAAGCAGAGTTCTTAATATTAATATTTAAAGGTCACTCATCGCGTATTTCTATTTCCCATTTAAATAACATGGTGAATGAATTTCTTTGTAATTCTTAAACGGTCGAATAAATTGGTAAGAAGGTTAGATATTCTTGTAGGAAATTTGGCACTACATAAAAGGTCAATTATGATTTTTTCATAAATTCGCTCCTTCAAAAGTAATTTGAGAATTATATTGAACATATAATAAATTTGTAGTTTTTTTCTTTTTTTTTTTTACAAAATTTTGAAAATAGTCCAAAATGATCATAATATTTTTGTCAATGTCAATGCTGTCTGAACAATCTGAACAAATTAAAATCTGTACCCAAGTGTTGTGGAATGTTTCCAGAATAATCCCAAGTTATATTACACAAAGGTGAATAAAATGATAATGGATATTATCATTTTTAATGTTGAGAAAAGAAAAAAAAATCATTTGTTAAAACTAAATATTTTAAAGAAAAGTGCATGTTTTAAAAATAACACTACAAACAAAATCTGGTATGTAGAATGGGTTGGGCAGAATGTGTTGAGATACATAAACCAAGTTTTTCCCTCTGATATATCAGGAAAGTTTTTGGTAAAGACCCAAAGATTTATGGTAATTTTGTGAATTTAGAGAAACTTATCATTCAAGACTAGAAATGTGTATAAACTATCCATATGAAAAAAAAATTTGGTCTGATTTGGTCAGCCCCTTCCAGCCAACCACGACCAAAGTGGTATAGATGTTCCACCTATCGACGCTCGAGCGCTAATCACATTTTGGGTCTGTTGAATATTGGACGTCCTCATGTCCCCAGCTTCGCCGCAAAATACTTTTAATGTTTATTCTATATTTTCTTTCTCCATCAGAAAAATTATACAATATCTTCATGCAGTGCAATATTAGTTATGTCTCAAATTGTTTTGTAAACTTATTAGACCTTGAGGACCCCCAAACAAACTGATCATGTGATTGTTACTGACTTAAATTTACCACGTTTAGTTCATCAATATAAATTAATAATGCTTGTCAAATTGCATTATTTCATATTTTGAACACATAACTAATTCTATTAATTTCATTGTATTAAGCAGATGGAAGATAATGTGCATCAATGCCTTTTTTATATCATATTAGTTTTTGTGTTGTACACGGGAATACTGATTTCTAGATTTTCAATAATAAGATTGTTTTATGGGTTTTTGAAATATATTTCCCCACTATTTTCAAACTTTTACATTCTATAGAACCATTGTAAAAAGAGTTGGTCTAAAATCTCTTCCTTAGGGACGTCTTCAATGGCCTCTTGGAATTGGTGTGGTATCCATTGAGTGGAATGTTTATGAATCTTCAGATGTACATGCAAAATCTTTTGCATTTAGCTCATGCAATACAAATTTGCTCACAAGTAATTTTTTTATTACTTTCAATTAGTTGCCATATAGTATCAATATTAATTCAGGTAACTACAGTTGCTGTCCAACTTCAACCTAAATTGTCAAAGAGGTGATCTCATCCATGTCTGAGTTCATTACACCAAGAATAAACAGAGCTGCAATTCTATCGAATATAGTGTTATTTCGCGGGAATTCAGAGCTACTGGATGGAGCTTTATTACTAAATGCCAATTGGAGTCTCTGACATTCTTGTCGATTTAAGCGTCATTAAAAATAGTAAAAAATATGGTGCAAATATTTTCTAAACTATCATTCAGTGTAATGTTGACTTAAAAAATTGAATATCATGTCACAATGAACAAATACATGACAATCCACACACATCACAATGAAAAATCAAATTGAAATGTGATCTACTCCTAAACAGTTATATTTTAAAAATCGTAGTTGTTTTCTTAACTAACTTAAAAAAGGAGGAGGTTCTATGTTCATCTAAAAGTATTTATTTTTATGTATGTCCAGTGATTGTAACAGTGTAGCAATTTTGAATTTGTTTTTGTTTGAAAGAGTGTACTTCCGAGATTGTTCCATAATCACCAAGTCAGAATCCAATGATGAGATCCCAGGGAAATCGAGAGATACCCTCAAATATTATAGGCACATACAGAATGTACAAGTTGTATTTCTTTTGCTATTCAAGTTTCTGCATCTGGTAGTTACCATGCTATTAAGCTGATGATGGAAGTCACAGCACTCCTTAAGAGTTAGGAGTTAGGAGATAATACTGCGATTTGTCTTCAAAAACTACTCTTCAGGGTCAGTAAAACCTAGTTTACATCAAATTAAACTTAAGTACATTTGTTCATTTATTTATATAATCCCAAAGTGACAATAGGAACACCTGGGCTTTTAGTGGTAAGGGTAGAAATAGGGTGAATTAATTTAATGTGGAAGTAAACGTAAATGTGATTTATATGAATTATAGAACTTTTAAATTATAAAGAATAAAAATAATTTATATAATAATTTGTATAAGAATAATATAGTAGTTGCACTCCAACTGAAAATGTAAAGACCTGGAATGGTTACCAGTGGACAAAAAATTAAGGATTAGAACTGCTTTTCCACTTGCTCCATAAAAAGGAAAGGAGATGCATAACCAATTTTATTAACCATGGCTCAATCCACATGCAAATTAGTAAAGTAAATTATAAAGTCATAATTACTCAATAATTTAAAATAAAGTAATAAAAAATTAAAATAAAAAACACCTCCAAAAACAAATAATTAGTTGTTTCTGAATTCTATTTAAACAATTATTTAAATAAATTTTTATGGTAGATTTTTATCTTATATTTTAATATTATTACAAATGGCAAGTTGCACAAATGTTCAGTTTGACCTACGTATTATGTTATAAAACTTTTGGTCAGGGTGTAAATATTTTATAGATTTATATTACATAAACTGAGACAATATGGACAAATCAAATGCTTGTTGAACGTTCAAAAATCCTAATACAATTTCTTTTCGCGATTTGTGAATGTTGCTGTTTTGTTCTGTAAATGCACGGATCATGTTAACGATTCAAACAATGTGAAGTCTATAACTTATTCTTATTTTATTGTTGGACATTTATATATCTCCAACTATTTTTTGATTAAAAGAATCATTGATCCTAATTTGAATGAACACTAAAAATGGTATAAACAGTTTTTTTTTTTTTTTGTCAAAAAAATATATTATATTTGCAGCCATAAAATAATTTATTGATTTATGAAATCCTTTTACGTATTTAACAATTTATAGAATATAAAGGCACAACTTCAATGGACACATCTGTGTGACATCACCATTAAAATACAATAGTAATCAGTAAAAATGAATGCCAATGCAGAGCTTTGTATACATTACATGAACAATGTCATATGTTGTACCGGAAGGGCCTCGGGCGGCAAGCCCTGAGGCCCCAGTGTTGCCGACGTTACAGCAGGCGTCCCCTGCCACTCACAGTTTTTCCCCGACGTTGGCCAAACTGCTTACCTCTTCAGAGCGAAGGCAAGCCGCGCCGTTGCCGAGTTTCGGTCAGGCTAAGGTACCGATCAGTGTACAAATATCTCCATTGGTGTTACGATTGGCCTCTGTGCATTGTCAAAATTCAAAATTTATCTTTTAAGCTAGTGTAAATAATTAAAGTTTATAACATTGTAGTGAATCAATATTGAATACATGCAAGTGATTCAAACATAGAAGTGACATAATATGTATGTACAATAGCAGATTCCAGAACTATCCAAATCTCTACAGGGTCACACAAAAAATAAGTCATACAAGTGTACCTGCACAGTAGGCGTTTTTTGTTGTGCAGGTAATTGTGCAATAGAAATACAGGGTTTTACATGAGAAATAATTTATTACTGTACAATTAATGTGTACCTGCATTGGATCGCTCTTGCTCTGCGCGAACAAAGCAAGCTTGTGTCATTTTAGATCTACCTAACCTATACACAGTTAACTAAAGATAAATGTTACAGCTGTTTGTATCTTACCAGAATTTTAAACAAATATTCTTTAAATTCTATCCGATTTGGTGTGAAGTTTTGGACAATTGTGCTCTCTCGGTTTTCAACTAGTTAGCTTGCAATCTTTCAGAAATGTTGCACAACAATCTTAATTATAAGTACATTTTCAATGAATCGCAAGTTATTTTTTGAGTGATCCTTTGAAAGATGGTTCTCGGCTTTTACATCTTTGAGTTGCTAAATACATATTGAATGTGTATTTAATACAAAGACATGGATGACTCCATTACATTTTTGTCCTTAAGTATATCCTTTTTTGTGTAACTGAAAACTTGACTAAATGTACTTTTGCCTGTTTTATGTTCAGCTTTTAGAATCATACACATTATTGGTATTTTGTAGAGCACTGTACATAGAATCTTATATTTTTGCTCACTCTTATGCATATTATCTATTTATGTAGGTCTGCTTTTATCTTCTCGAGTTTTGGTTCTTCCATTTCATGTATATTCTCTGGAGTTTAACTTTTTATATGTTAGACTTTAATGTTTGCATAATAATAAATGTAAAAAATTCCAAGTTCAAATTCAGTTGACCGATCTACCAATGTAATGTCTCTTTTTTAGGACACAATCTCCATAAAATAGATTATGGATTTTACATAAAAATTTTTTTCCAAAAGTTGCACCTCCTCTGGGTCACTTGAGACCCATCACTTTGTCGTGAACTACTTTCAAAAATATCAATTACATTTCAGATTATGTTTAATTTTGTGTATAAACAATTGAAATAGTCGCCTTTAAAGAAATGTCCTAGGATTCAGCCGGGTGCACTGAGGTTATGCATGCACCTGTTGCAGAACTGCGGTGAGATTACGATAACGCCGGTCCAGCCACAGCCGGAGCCGCCGCACCCGCATCCCCAGCAGCCGCACGATAAGCCCGACCGTGACGACGTCGTGCACTTGGTGAGCTCATATTGCATGATGCATAGCAATGGAAATTATTAACAATTAATATTCTCAACAACTAGTGTGTATGCGTGTGCGTACATGCGTGCGTGTACGTATACTAAAAAAAATCCTAGATAATACATTTGTCTTGATATGATACATCTTCGTAGATATAAGATTCATTACTAAATCACACAAAGTCACCACAAGTACATAAAGCTGTCAGTCATGGTGTTAACACTGTAACATTTTTATTTTAAAAAACGATTCAAGAACAACAAGAAAAAAGAAAAAATAAATAAAAAAGCATACAATTCAATACCCAAATCTAATTGTATTCAAGCAACATAAGATTCCAGGCATATCATTTTTTTTATGTGACCTCTGACATATTGAATTTCACCTTAGGGCTGAATACCTGTTTCTTAATTTCTAATAAATAATCAACTTACAATTATTATAATATAGTGGGCATCACCCTGCAATAAGTGTCGAGAAAAGATATAAAAGTTATCAAGCAAAACAATAAGTTGGTTAATGTTCAAACTTATTGTTATGCACATTTAAATGTGTAATCACACTGATTAATGTGGCACAGCTTCATCACATGGAGAGCTGATAAAGATAATCACTCTTGTACAAAAAGATTAAGGTACTATGATTACTGAATGGGATTTACTTTACATCTTGTGTTTCTGCTTGACTCTTATGTAATGTGATGGAATGTCGGCAATAAGCAGTGCAGGCAGGTGTGTTTTACCAAAATGCTACAGCAAAAGCTGCCTTAGGATTAAAACGCTGCGCTATTCTCAACTGGCATTTGAACATTAAAACATGTCATCCATTCTGGCAGGGGTGATAAAAATGGATCCTAAAGTTACCACAAATATATGCCACTGATAACAGGAACAGCGGGTTACACAAATCATTTCTTTAAACAAAATTGTGTTTCTTACTCGTTCCTTAGGAACATCCCGCAGTGGAAATTAATATTAAACAGGATCTATTCACTAGTTATTACATTTCCTCCAGATAAACTCGGTTTTATCACAACGGTTTTGCATACGCTTAATGTTTAGAAAAAAAAATACCTAGAAATCCTTGAATTTAAATAACGCACTTCACTATACCACAATTTACAGATGACAAGTCAATCTAATGTAGGATTTGATGACGTGAAAAATGTTCAAAAGAGAAGTTTTTAATTTTTTTTTAAATCCATTGACCAAATCGAGTTTAAATGAAAAAGATCTTTGTTCATTTTAATCACATTAAATTATGGAACTACTAAAATGATAGTACAACATCTCATTCGGAGGCCGTCATCAAATTGCCAGAATTATGACGGAAATTCAAAATATTCCTTATATAATCGCCGATGTTCATTTTGAGGTGTTGCAACATTTCAACATTATTAATTACATTATTGTCCTATTACCTTTATCGCCCCTTTTTTTGTTCTGCAAACAAGCAGCGATTGCGCGTAACTTCGTTCCACGACCTAAAAAACTGAACAAAAAATCCGCCATCATCCTTTTTGTTGATATGAATAGTTAAATAACGATTATGAAAGGATGTTTTAAGTTTCGGAGCGCTTGTAACGTGTGCGTGTACAGGACGACGAGGAGAGCCCAGCATCGGAGGGCTCCGGCTCGGGTTCGGGCGAGGGAGAGGCCGGCCGCTTGGTGATCGACGAGAGCGCGCCGGGCGCCGCCGCGGGCGCAGGTGCCGCCGATGGGGAGGCGCCGCTGTGCCAAGGCTGCCGGCGGCGCGACGCTCAGTTCGTGTGCGCCGGCTGTGCCAACCAGTGGTACTGCAGCCGCGACTGCCAGGTAATTCGATTTATTTCCACCGAAATCTCGCATTTTCTGCAAAATTTTTGATACTTTTATATCTTATTATTGAAAGACTCACACTTCTACCGAGTTAATAGTTAAGTGACCAATTGAATTAAATTACAAGAAAACAAACCATTTTTCCTTTTATCTTATAAGACAATAATGTCTTTGAAGAAAATCAAAAGGACATTTCGTATTTGTATAAAACACTTTATAAAGATAAAAAAAGTGGTGCATGCCAGCTCCAAAGCGTAATTGTAGTTTACTAATAATAATTTCCAAATTAATAATATTTTCCAAATATTTTGCTTATAAAATAAATAAACTAAATAAATAAATAAAGTATAAAATAAATAAACATGGGCTACAAGCAACGAAGGTAAATAAACTCATTGATTATAGCATTCAAAGCAATATATACTTTTATCCATATTTATTTATATTTAAATATGTATATCAAGTAACATATTAAAACTCCAAAACTCCATATTAAACTATTGGTAACAATGGCAGTAACATTTAATAACATGTTCATCTAAAGCTTAACTTATCTGTGTTTAAAATAAAACACCTGTAAATTGGCAATGAAAGAACAGTATACCTACATTTAGTATAAGATGCGCCAATATGTTTCACAAAAGTGTAATATAACGGAATGACTCCACTTTTTGTTAACACTATATCGCTCCTCATCTAACTTACGTACCACAGGTTCTACATGAAAATCAAATCTTGAAGAGTAAATTCCAAAATATATTTGGAATTTACTCCAAAATTGAGGGATTAACATACTTTCTTTCGCACACCCGACACATTGTGTCGAGTGCTGTTAAATAAATATTTAAAATTGCATTTGAAATTATAATTCAGATTTCCTCTGAAGTGTATATATTACTTATTACTAGTTTCCAAAGTCATTAATTTTGTATCCTTCTCTTAAAATTTGTTTTGAAAAACCTAAAAAAATCACAGTAATAGAAATTTATGAATGAATATAGCAAAAAATATTTTAACTGGTATTTTGTTTTAATGAAATCTCATTTAAAAATATTGTCTAATAGTGATGTGATTCTATGTCATATGAAACCTTTTGTAGTCAGTGGTAAACGTCCATTCGTGCTGATTCTCTTTTACAGTACAATACACAAATTTTTGCTGCTATGACATTAGTACAGAAAGCGCCGCATTGGCGTAAAATAGAAAGGCGAGACGAAGGAGGAATGGGGGATGGGTGTAGCATCATTCGCAGACAATTTAGAGCGGCAAAGAGCAGTGTATTGTACTGTAAATGCTTTTAATCAATACTAATAATTACCTAAAGAAGTGTTCATTATCTTTGTTACGCGTGAACTGATGAAAATGATAGATGTTTGGAATGAAACGCTATTTTATTACTTTCACTATTCTCTTTATTGAAAATCCCATAAAGACGATTATTCCTAAACGGCCTTCAATACCTCGCTTAACATATGAGCATAGCGTGGGCACGATATTTATGTTTCTTATACTCTTCACACCCATTCTAAAACTCATTGGTTTTTTTCTTACTTGCATATTTATAATCTTCCAAAATACGTTCCGATATAATACCTTCCAATATTAGATTATGTCTTATTCTTGAAAAATATCGGACTCGTCGATGCATGTTCTCAACTCATTTTATGCAATAGAGACGTTCTCATATATAGGTAAAACAGACACAATTATGCAATAGAGACATTCTCATATATAGGTAAAACAGACACAATTATGCAATAGAGACATTCTCATATATAGGTAAAACAGACACAATTATGCAATAGAGACATTCTCATATATAGGTAAAACAGACACAATTATGCTTCCCTAGAAGAAGATATCCTTTTTGAATCTGCTTTAATAATTATTTAAATAGATTTTTGAAGGTGGTATTGTTTTATTTTTAAACATCTTATTTTATTTCACATTTTTTAGTTATTAAGTAATTATAACTTTTTCATTAATTTGGCTACATGCGCATGAATTCAGCTAAGGTTAATAAAATTGTCCATACATCTCCTTTAATTTCTATCTCAAATATATTCATGCTGATCTTATTCTCATACGCTTTCACATTAATTAATCACCCTATTTCTACTGTTACCACTAAAGAGTTCCTGCTAAAATTGTCATGTGTAAACTATACAAATGAATGAAAATATGTAGGTACATAAATAAGTAATTTTAATTCTTTTTTGTTTTTTTAATGATAGGAATTGAAGAGTAGTTTCTGGCGACAAATCGCAGTATTATTCCTTAACTTCTTTGTTAGAGAATGCTGTGGCTTCCATCGTCAGTTCAGTAGCATGATACGATAACTACCAGAAGTGGAAACTGGTAGTTATCATATCATGCTGATAGTTAACTAAAAAAGAGCTCAAACATACTATATATGTCTATAATATTTGAGGGTATCTCTCAATATCCCTGAGACCCCATTATCAGATTTTGACTGTATGATCATCTCGAGAGAGTCCTTTCAAAAATAATGTTTATATAGAGATGAACGTAGAACTTCGTTCTTATTTTCAAGTCGGCTAAGAAGAGAAAGCATAAGCATAATATTGAGTAAACCAGTTACTAGCTACTACATTTGTGTTTCATCATTGACACAATTGCATTTTTTAAATTTACTATTATGGACATACAGGATGGAATCAATTATGCATTTTTCTACAAATATTCATAATCCTCTATTTTAGAACAACTTTGCAAAAGTGTCTATAAGAAAAATATGTCATTAAGATATACTTATAAATAGTAGAAAAAAAAATACAGGTTGCACTCCGGGAGTACCGGCAGAAGTGAAAACTTGAACATTAACATTATGCATTTTTGAATATTTTGGAATGGTTAGGGAATAATTTCGCACGAATCGCTTTATTTATCAGTATAATAGTACTGTCATTTATGTGGTAAAATACAATATTCATTTATTGCGCTATCGTACACAATATCGTACATGACAATTTATATTATATAAAAAATTTAACACTTCACAACTATTATAATTACATGAATTTTACAAGTATACAGACGGTCGAGCCATCAACAGTCATCATTAGTGGATGCGCGTAGCAGGTTGTAGTACAAACACACATGCACACTCGCGCAAGCGCCCTGCGCCGCTTAAACGAAACAGCAGGAATAGGTGTACATTTTCGTCTTGCGGTAGAAAGAGAGGGGAATATTACCTCCTCTCCTACGCCGCGCCAGCGGTCTACATCCCTCCGATTTACGAATCAGGTCACGTGTCCCTGACGCTGGTTTAACATTTTTTACCCATCTCAAAAAGTGCACGACGCCGCTAAAGAAGTTTTCACTTCAATAATATAAATACAACCTTGATAAATGCTCGGCCAGCCTGCAAACACAGGCGCGGTCGGGTCGTCGGCGCGCGGCGCGGTACCTACACCTCAATATTAACGATAATGTTGAGGTGCACGAGGATATTTTTAGTGTTTGTGATCGTTTATTTCTTGTAAGATAATTATATGTAAATAAATCTTGAATATTTTTCTACCTTAAAAATAAATTAGGTACTTTTTAGAAATTCTCATTACCAAGTTTGCTTATCAAATCTAGCACATATTTTAATAAAGATAACTATAAATAATTAAAAATTAATTAAGCTTTTACAATAATGTTGTAATGTACTTCACAAAGAAAAAAACCAAAATCATCAATTTCAATCTTTTTAAAGAACATGCAAATAAATTGTAGTAACATTCATTTATACTTATTTTTCTTGGCTCTAAATTGTAATTGGTAAATATTTCTTTATTATTTCTATTTTCTTTAATTTATTTTGTAGGCTTCCGAGTCAAACTGGCAAAAATAGAACCCTTATATTTTTGTCATGTCCATCCGTCCGTCCGTATGTCATAAGTATTTTATTCAAAAACTGTAAGACGTATATTGATGACAATACTAGAGTACGTGTTTTGTATAAGCCGCTAGTTAATTTGGTGGTTAAATAACAAAAATAAATATTTCTAAGGAGGGTGCACAATACATATAACACAAGCTAAAAAAATTTTTTTAGCAAACATCAACGAATGGCACTTATTTCGACAGTTCTTTTGAAAACACTAAGGTTTTTTCTGATTACTTGAATAATTTCAGAAATAATCGCTTCTAAAGTTTCGGAAATTGTGCCCCCTCTTCTAAACCATATTTCCAAAAAATAACGAAAGTAAGGCTTAATAAATACTTTCAATTAAAATTATTTTGAACATGGTCCGATATACTGTTTCCGAGTTATTACCGAAAAATAGGGGACTTAAAGTACTTGTAACTGTTCAGTGCGGGAAACATGTAAAAAGTGTGACAACGTACTTTTATCATCTGTAGTGCATTTCTTTGTAAGAATGACTTGGGAACCCTGTAATGAGCATGGTCCGACATGCTCTTGGCCTATAATCTACTTCTTTCATCACAAAACAGAGCTTTCCCAAAGCCGCTTTTGATATGCTTTAAATTAATTTGTTCTTAATAACAGTGGTTTTAAGCATATTGAATGTTGTGTAGTTATATTTGATGTTCAAAAAGAAATCTTTTGCATTGATGTTATAAACTGACAGTGCCAAGAATTAGATATGTATTTTTATATTTGATAATAATATGACACGTCATCCGGCTTGTATTCTGTTGAATTTCAGTCTTCGCCAGCGGTACTGGTAGTTGATCTCATACTTTTAGCGTCCGTCCGTGGCTCTGCCCATATGGACATAGAATTGATCTATCTGTCGACTTATCTCTACTCAAATCACGGTCCCGATTCTAATCCTGATTGTGTTTCTGTTCCACTGTCGGTTCAGTTCCCGATCACGTTGTCAGTTCTAGTCCTAATCGATTAAAACAATATCTGGAATTAAAATAATATATATTTTTTTAAATAATATCTTGTAAAATAATACTTGTAACTTAATATACTGAAGTTAAGTACAACTACAGGATATACGTGAGAGATTATTAATTTTAAAAAGAGATTGAAATTATTTAAGTTCATTTTTAAAAATGTGTAATAACACTTCTTTAAAATAATTTAAATCTGTTTTTCACAAAATCCATCATCAATAGATAGAAAAAATACATCATATGAAGTTAATCACAATCTAAATTTAATGTATCTTTGTTTTATTGAATGCAATATCTTATTGTCATCATCGCAATCGTTAGCCCTTTTTATTCTCCATTGCATTTCAAGTGGACTCGTATCTATTTTTTCAGCCATTGTATATAATTTCTTTTATAATAAGAATGATAAAAGGTGTATGATGTACATACAAGACAGTACTCACCAAATATACTTAATGTGTTTAAAATAAAAATAAAAATACAAAAGTCCTTCAAATATTAATTGATCCCAGTGGTCTATACAAGTCTCAGAAGAAATAACCTATGACTTGTTTCATCAGAAGGTTTTGTGAACAATGAAAATAAATATTCATTTGAGAAATTAAAAAAAAAATAGTATAAAGTCTAAAGTCATGGTTTCTAAAGTAAAAATGTTAAAGCTTATAATATATAGTTTTTACCAATATAGGAATAAAATTGATGTAGTTCCAAGCTAAATAAAACTTTTTAAAAGCCTATAATTTATAATATCTCGTAACAATGATTTTAATCTTTTATTTTAGCATTTCTATGATTTAACATTGAAACCAGCTTCCTCATTTATTTTTAAGATGAGAGTAATTTGTTTGCCACTCTAAATCATATTTGTCAAAGACAATTTGTTTGTTATTGAAGTGAAAACTTCTTTAGCGGCGCTTGGCACTTTTAAATTGTTAAACTCGCGTCAGATCCGTAGGCTGATCGAAAAAGCGTAAGACGGATGGCAATAGTTTATACTACAGCCTGCTACGCGCATCCACAGTAGTGTTGTAACAATCGAGTACAATCGAAGCTATACAATCGATTCCATCTATGAGTTGTTTTCAAACAATCGATTAATCGAAAATTCGATTAACTTTACGGAAAAAACAGTAACAGTCGATTGTAAAAATCGATTTTCGTAATCTTTAGGACCAGTTTTTCAATCTAAGATTTAACTTTATCCAAGATCAAATTATTATTGTCATTATATCTATGCATAGATTAAAATATATTACTTTAGTCTCTAAAATATATTTTTATATGTATATAAAATATATTATGAGTGTGAATGTAGCAGACAGCTGATTTTAATTTTTTTTTTAATTAAATAAAATTTAATGATGGTAATATTTATTCTCATGACACATTTGCACTGCTTAAAAAAAATGGGAAAAGGTTTGATGATTTGCCAATGATTTTGAGTGGAGATTTCAACATAAACTTTGCAGACGATAAAAATCAACCTTTAGTTGAATTTTTAAATAATGAATTTGGGTTAAAGATGTCAAATGATCGCAATCTTAGCACAACGAAATACAAAACTGCTGTTGATGCGGTCTTTATAATACATTTAAATAGATTCGAATCAAAATTGTTCGTTTCTTACTTCAGCTGCCATAAACCTGTTGTATCAGTTTTAGAGACTGGCGATGATGCTGGTAATGATGATGGTGAAAGGGTCGTTGAAATTATGGATGAAAGTTGATTTTTCTGAGGAATAAACTTTTTGATGTAAAATAATTTTAATAGTTGTGAATTGTTAAATTTTTTATGTAATATAAATTGTCATGTTTGTGTACGATAGCGCAATAAATGAATGTTGTATTTTACCGCATAAATGACAGTACTATTATACTGATAAATAAAGCGATTCGTGCTTAATTATTCCCTAACCATTCCAAAACATTCAAAAATGCACAATGTTAATGCTTAAGTTTTCACTTCTGCCGGCACTCCCGGAGCGCAACCCGTATTTTTTTTTATTTGTATTTATGTGCCGGAAGTTACTGATTTAATTTTTCTATTTTCATTTTAGTCGGTTTGTTAGTTTTACATTTTATCTCGATGTTCACTTCACCTCAATCAATTTAGCAAAACAGGTTTTTTCATTGTATTTTGTACCTGCAATAGAATGAAATATAACACACTCCCTAGAAATTTAAAGTTCATATTATGTGGATTTTATCACTATTGGATAAAAGTAAGTGGGCCCGGCCCACGGTTCATACAAAAATATGGGCATTTATTTGCATAACAAAAAATGCTTCAAATTAACCAGTTTGAAAATAATTATTGGCACAGATATAGATACATAATTAATTTTGGTATATTTTTGTTGATATGTTTTTCTTTTCATCTCCTTTTAGGTGATGGTACGTGCTTGTATATTTGTTTCCTTGTGCAAATAACAGGTGGCTGCATGGGACGAGCACTCCGAGATGTGTTCCGGTTAATGGACGCATTCCGCGCGCGGCGCCTGGCGACAGCCGAGCGTCCACACCTTGGAGTGGCCTTTGGAGCAAGAAATGGAATGTTTCAGGAAGGCATAGAGACTGAATCTGTACTGTTATATAGTACAACAATTTCCACATTTTAAGAAACATATTGAGAAAATGCTTCAACATGATAACCGATTAATCTTGTCCTCAAAACCGATAACATTGGATATGCCGGCGCGCAGTCGGCCGGCGCGGACGCACGAGCCCCGGCAACCGCGCCCGCCGCCCACCGCCCCACGGACGGGCCGAGGTGCGCGCGACCTTCTTTGCCGCGTGGGGGAAATTCTCTCATTCGGTTTCGATCACTTCGGTTCAAGTCATTCTTTTGTGTAAGCGCGTATACAAAGAATTTAATTCAATGTTATAGAATTGTTTTTGGATTTACATCTGTGCTTCTATGACTGACGCAAAGTATTTATTTTGTTCTACCTTTTCTTAAAGGTATAAAGAGAAGACGGCCTCGTGATAGACTTGTCACTAAAATAGCCTAATACAGCCCAGAGCGACGGAAGAGGATTAGAAAGACTACCCCAAAAAGGAAACACAGATATTTCTGAATATTATGAATATTAAAATACAATATGTTTTCCTAAGATTTATTTATGATAAAATGTTTAGGGATAAGACTGAAAAAAGGAAATGTAGGCTGGGAATGATGAATTTACCCGTCTCTGCTAGTTACGTTTATAGGTATGATAACTAGTCTAGATTTAAAAACTTAACATTATGTGTATATTCGCCATATACTCAAACGACTTTTGAATTGCTTTCCTAATTAAGTTATAGTTTACTGAAGGATACCTTTAATAGTATTCCAAAATTACTATTAGTATCAGTTATTTGTTTTTTAATATAATTATATGTTAAAATGACGTATTGAAATGTTCTTAATTAAAAATAAAAACATTTTCGTACAGATTTGTGGATGAGCCGTAACGCATCGGTAAAACAGGAATTCGATAACTGGGTGGCCATATTGTACGTATTGTGTTATTGTTGACCTTCTTTTTCGGTCTTGTTTAACAATTTTATTTTAATACTCTAAAACATCTCCAAAAAAACCTGATTTCTTGATTTACAGTAGGTACTTAATTTTGAAAAAATCAAAATTATTCACTTTTTGGTTCATAAGACTGCATGAAAAGTTAAATATTGTAATTGAAAAATATACCCATCATTCAACGATTTAAATGCACGCAACGCAGTGTCGAACTTCTATGTAAACCGTCTAAAGCTCTACGAGTTTATAATTTTACAGACTTGATGTATTAGCTTTAGGTTGTGCACTTTCTAAAGCGGCGTACGATCGAACCAGTATTAGCTCGTACCAAACGGTGCGAAAAATAACCGAACACGATTTGGAACCTGTATAAAGTTTAGTTGATTTTTTTTATTTATTTTACTAAAAATTGTAAAAATAAGCTATTTGTACATAACGGCTGAGCTGTCGCTCTGTCGCTCTCGTACAAGATGTGCTCTTACGGAACGCGGAATGTGAGCGTGTCGTTGCGCGTCCCACGTCTTGTGCAAATTGAGACTGTAAATATTAACTTATTATGTATTAGTTTCCGAAGCTAATTATTTTACGTATTTTACTTGAATTTATATGGGAAAAAAATTAATGGTAATGGCTATTATTTTAAACTTTTTAATGAGTTTTTTGAAGTAAAACTTTTTTTTAAACATATTTGGTCATCTCTGAAAAGTAATTCAGTTCTTTGACATATATGACTGTCATATGAATATATGACAACTATAGTCCGTTTTTAATAATCACTTGTGCCCACAGCTCCGCCCGGGTGGATGTAGAATGAATTTGTTTATATTTTATATGGAGTGAACTCTATAGAGTATGTTGTATGTAAATAGGCAATTAGTAAATTATTTTCACGCGGGTGGACATAGAACGAATTTCTTCATTTCTTGTATCGCGCGATCTCTCAATAACATAGTAATATTTATTTTTGTAACCGCGCTCACCGCTCCACCGGGCGAACATAAAGTAATTCCTTCATTTTTATATTGAACGTTCATGATCATTATCTCGGTTTATACTAATTATTTTTAACATGACTTATTTATTTTTTATATTTAGTCGTGGTATCTGCTACAACGTCAAATAAAAAAGTTTTGCTCCCACAACACATAAGAGTTCCACCAAATGCAGTCATTTTTTTATGTAACCTAATTTAGCTTTTTATACATAGTTCTGTCTACTCGTCGACTAAAGTCAGAGAGCGTAGCCGTCGGGCGGGGGCAGACGGACCAATGTCAATGTCGATTGAAATTTAATTATAAATTAAAAATTAATGTCTATCACTTCTTCAATAAGTCAATTCTATAGCTTGTTCGACGTATTTGATGAAATAAAAATGTTTAAATTTTTATGACGTTGCGGAAGGATTCCTGATCCTATAAATAGTTTAAGGAATCTTTTTTTTTTAGAAATTTTGCATAATCAGTATACAAATCATAAATGTTGTATTTAATTGAAGCTATGTGCAGATATTCAATCAACAGAATTTTAGAACACCACTATATGCAATTTGATTTTTTTTTTATTTTAAATGAACTTTCGGGGAAAGTAATTGTTATCAATATAAATATTTGTAATGTAACACGTGGACAGTTATGGGTTTAGATAATTATAGCTATTTAATACTCAATTTCGAATTTTACAAAAATATTCTAAATTGAGCATTAAATGTCTTTTAATGCTTTTTTAACAACAATGTATTTTAAATTATACTTGCCAGTAATTAATAATAATTGATATGGCATATTGGAGAAAAGAAAGAAAATGAGTATTTCAATTTTATAGAACTTTTTCTCCATCATTCATCCAATGTTAAAATGATATCTGCACAAAATTGATATAATTGTTTTTGTGAAGTGTGAAATTAAATTAAAAATTAAAATGTAAAAAAATACTGTGGCATAGCCATACTGTGGCGACCTCGATTGCAACATCGGCCGTTGAAATACCACACTCACAAAATCCGGACATGAAGTAGCCGCTTCCGCTGATGTATATCGTTCGGCGAGTGAGAGTTCCGGCAGCCTCTCCCTCCGAAGAAGCTGCCAACACACCGGTGTCTCGTCTAGGGCTGCGAGTGTCCGCGGGCGGCGGGGACCATCTGATAGCTCGTTTACTCATTTGCCTCTCAACTATTCTATAAAAAATATCTATATTAATTAAAAATTCATGTGTCTTTAGTTGATAAATTCAAATCTTAACTTTTTTCTGCATTAGAATATAAACATAAATACATATTTAAAGAGGAGTCTGCGATGCCTTTTGTGTTCGAATGGAATTAAAACCGCAACATTTCAGCAAAAGTTAGAGAAGTCAGTTGGTAGGAGCGAATCTCTGAAGCAGGATAATCTAGACAGAAAAAGACTAGCAATTAGAAGGAGCGCCGGCTAAGTGCGCGCAAACCTCTCTTCTCTAACGACAGTCTATTCCCTTATATCTAATTCCCCCACATGTCATAGTATTAATACGTAAGACGCGTTGTTGATGCGTTTTGTCTCACCAAATTGACATACTTAGTTAGGATAAATATTTTACAGTTCGACAATTAGTTGTACTTATCACCTATGAATGTTATATTATTTAAAATAAAATCAAATTTATTTTATTTTGAATGTAATCATAAAATCTTTCTTTGTATTTAGATATATTAATGCAGACGTTCGCAGACATTTTTTTACTCTTTTTAATGTAAAGAAATCCTAGGAAATGTGCGCGTAGGGCGTGACAAATCGATGTAGACTCGAAATAATCAACTATTAAATTTCTTGAAAACCACAGATGAAATTTCAAAGAATGGCAATTAGGATATCTCTCTCTTCATACAAAGAAAAATCAATAAGAGGCATCCTTGACTAAAATTAACCGGATTGCATACTTTGTTGCTCTTCACTCTTTTATAGTTAAAATAGGATTCCGGATTTAAAAAGTGAAAAAGTATTTGTCATAGCGTTGCCTGCTTGTCATTGCCGATTCGACGTATGACACAATTAATATATACGTAGAAAGATATATATATATATATATATATATAGGGGCGATTACATTCATGTTTACGCGCGAGCGTGCCTGCCTGCCTGCGCGTTTGTGTGTGTGTGTGTGTGTGTATCTGTGTGTGCGTGCGTGCGTGCGCGCGCGCGCTTGCGTTCGCGCGAGTGTATATGCTTGATTTCAATTAAGTCATTATCAATCTTGGCACTCTTGTTCGGCGGCATCCGACTATTTAAATGTGATGTGTGCATCACATATTTCTATTATTTCACATTTTGCAAAAATCTATGAGTTGCATTTCAATTCTACGTTTGTACACACCTTAAACTTGCTTTTAGTCTATTGATTTGGAACCCTGTGAAGAAGGCGTGGGCGGGTTACCCTCGCCGCTGCGGATCTGTCCCCGCCGCCTGGCTAGGCAGTGCCATGTCACATGTCAAATGTTGAAGGTGGCGCCGCTCGCGCTAACAAAATCTTCGGTAGAAGCGATGCTCGGTACGTGTAGTTAAGAAAAGTTTTTTTGTGAAAGGACGGATAATCTAATTATATTTTTTCTTTTGTTGGAAAGTCTCCTTTCAGAAACGTCACGGCCATCGTGTGACTCGATCTGTGTATCAAATAATAACTATTATTTATGAACAGATCTATACCTTTTAATAAACATAAATAACGCCGTGATTGAGAACGACCGTCGATACTATTTCGTTGGCATGTGTCGCGTTACCTGCTCACCGTTTGTGAATATACACGACGTGGTTGAAGAACGTTATTATTATTAAATTTTTCATGCATTTTTTTACACTGTAGGTATTAAATTTTAATGAGTTTATTTTATTTTTTATGACTAAAATCAATATTTATAAACAATCACAGTTTAATGATATTTTCAAAACCGGGCTAAGGGAAATTATCAGTTGAGATGCGAAGTATAATGTATATATTGTTTTGTATCGTTTACAGTTAAGTACTTGCAGATGGTGCCAAAAGTGTTTATTTTATCCAAAAACGCGGTCTAGATCATAAGTGTAACCTATTGGCAGTCGTGCATCATGAGCCCGGCTTTTGCAAATCGCAATAGAGTAGCTGCGTCCGCGTCACCGCGGATCCATTCAGCGAGTAGTGGGCTACTCGCGACGGCGCGGGCGCAGGGACTGCGTTAATGCTCGTATCACAGGAGGCTAGTCAAGCGCTATATTACATGCGTGACTTGATTCTGTTCATGTATTTTGTAATTTATAAATGTTACTAAGGACATATAAATAAAGCTGTACCTTCTACACGTGTCATTACTTGTTTTTTCCCTTACTCTCTGTTTTCCGTTCTGCATAACTTTTTTATTTGTTGGGTATGCGATGGAAAACTATAGCAGTAGATTTACAGTTGATCATTATATTGCAGCGTGTCAGCGAGGACAAACATTTTCATGAAATTGAGAAAATTTGTGTTTTATACATGAAATCATATTATCATAACGTTCACAGTGGTATTGTATTCTTCATCGTCACATCATAAGTCGCTATTGGGAAGAACCATACTTCCACGAGATGGCGCTGCTTATAAATCTACATCTTTGGCGCAGTGCGCATTTAGGAGTGAAATTTCCTTCCGGCAGATCACACACATTCTTCGTCGGCCGGAACACATTACCTGTACAATCGCCACATTTCATCCTTTCACCGCTAGAATTTTATATAAATGAAATCCAAAAAAAATATAAAAAACCTTGTAACTTAAAAAATTCACCAGGGATATTGCCTTTGTTTACTTTCTAAAAACTTGTTAATCGCTAACAAATCGGTCTATATATTTTTTCCACTTCACAGCGTTGTCGTTACTCTCCTCAATGTTGACTTTCCTCCAACTCGCATTATTTTTTTCAGTGTACTCTGAAATGATGTGGGGATGCACGAGTATTTATTTAGTGTATATGGTACCGGTGGTAAATAACAAATCTTAGTATCTAATTTGCATTTTCGTTATGATCTGACGTCAAAGGACATTGGTAAGCATACGATTTATTTACGCATTGTTACAAAAGCGCAAAGGCAATCGGTGGTATTGATGACAGGTGCTCGATTTATTTTTCGTAGTGAATTGCTTATTTTTTATGAATCAGACTATTTTTTCCAAAAATAATAAATGGACATTAAATAGAAGTATTATGTTCTATTACGGAAATAAATGACGCGGTGTTGTTCATTTGTATACTGTATGCATCACTATAATATTATAAAAGGCCTGAATATTAGCGGAAACCTTAAAAATGCTGACAGTAGATCTTTACTTTTAACTGATAAATAAAAATGGGATATTCTTTTAATTAAATATATAAAACGATAACCCTATAACAAGTTGTTGAAAAAAAAGCATAATGTTTCCAAAAAAAATTAAGATAACTAAACAGTGACCATTCTCAAAGCCTAATGGGTAACAGGCTTTACTCCCATTTTTTAATAACAGATTCTAAGAGCTATCTTAGTAGTTATATAAGTAGTATATACTTCTTACTGAAGTAGCTATACTTCATTAGATCTTCATTATTTTAAATGGTTGTTAACTAATTAAAGAAACCATAACATCGAAGCGATCGGTAGCACCTTAAGTAACCTTTAGCCACAGATCTTAAGAATTTATGGAGTGGATTACAACACCTCAAATAAACCTCAAAGACATTGTCGAGTCGCGCTTGGTGTATATTAGGTTGTCTAATACACGCCGCACGCCCCACCTTTGACAGCGAAGAATGTCAGGTACCGGCGTGACGTAAATGTCGAATGTACGATACTACACATTTTGAATATGTTGGACAGACGCTTTTTAATCAGAAACTCCTTTCGCAATTTTCCTAAAACAAAATCTTAGGGGGGGAGATAATTACTGTAACATTATATCTACATGATTTATTCAATCAATTGAATCTTATTATATGAACATACCGTCTATTCTATTTATCTCTAGTCATCCATTTTTATTTATTATGATCACTTGATGTTTGCTCCTATTCGGAGCATACCTAAACGATTGCGTTGCACTTCAAAGGTTTGGACATGCTATACCAGTGGTGCTCATTAT
This sequence comes from Eumeta japonica, assembly GCA_005406025.1. Classification (NCBI taxonomy): domain Eukaryota; kingdom Metazoa; phylum Arthropoda; class Insecta; order Lepidoptera; family Psychidae; genus Eumeta; species Eumeta japonica. The sequence continues at coordinate 215,077 of BGZK01000125.1, forward strand.
ATAGACTTGTCCTTATGTCAGCAAATGATTTGTCCTTTACTCAAAATATGAACAAAATAAGTTATGGATATAAACTTCCAGAATGTAAATCAGAACCTGACTTTGTAGTTGACGATCTTGGTGTTCTGTTCGATGACAAACTCACCTCGCAGCCGAATTATGATTAGAACATTTGGTTCCGTCAAAGAAGTCTTTTTCTCAGAAGTTCTTAAGAACAGCCCAAATTTTGAATTTATACATTTTTTTTATGCTATTTAAATTCGGAAAGTTTAGCGTGGACATAATTATTAATATTGTTGTAGTACTATGTATGATATTAGTATTAAAAAAACATTTTTTCGTAGTGTTTTTCGAAAAAATCTTTGTATATTAATTTAACTTCAAAGAACGAGAGCGTATAACTAGCACTACTAGTATAAAACAGCATACCTATTTAGGGTCTCTTCCATCACCTCTTTTTAAACTCACTTTTAACTAAAAGTCACTTCTAAAATAAAATTTGCGTTCAATGTTTTCCTATTAACGGGTTTTAGTCCAAACAACCGTTAAAAGGAAAGCATGATATGAAACATAAATTGTATATCAAAAGTTAAAAAGCAAATTTTTGTCAGTTTAAAAGGAGAGTCAAAGAGACTTTAAAAGAGTTTATTTTCAAGTTCAATAATCTAAAAATAATGAAAATGATATTTCCTTTTTTTTTTGTATATACATATAAATAAATCAGAACACTTACATATTAATGAATTATTTGTAATTTTAATGTACGTAATTGTTTTGATTTATTATTCTCTCTACAAGTATCGGAAAAAATCAATTTTTTTTTAATACAAATATCTATTATAAAATAAAAAATAACCCACAATTAATAAAAAAAAATCTAATTTATTTTCGTATGTACATTAATTATAGAATAAATATTGTATGAAAAACTGAGTTTTTTTTTTATGTAAATTAATATCGTTTAAACAAAATAAGTAATTATGTCCACACTTCAAATATTTTCCGTTTTCAAAGAATATAAAAAATACAAAAAAAATAAACACAAAATCTTCGAAATCAAAGTTGTTCTTGAGGACTTCTGAAGATACGTATTTTGCGTATTTATTAATGTAATTAATTGTCAAAAAGACCTACAAGCAGTGTAATGGGTCCGTCACCAGGTCAGCAATAGAATTTTTAAGATGCCATTTTTTAAAAGTATTTATTACAGTCTTATTAGAAGTTTGTTAGAATATATTAGTTCGATATGGCTACCTCACTGCGCAATGCAAGGGAATGTGGCAAAATCTTAGCGGTTAATTAATTGACTATTCTCACTGATCCTCTACGTTCAAAGTACACCACTAGAAGAATGTCGTAAACAAACAGATCCAATTTATTTACACACCTGCGCTAGTATCGTTCATATGAATTTTAATATACTCCACAGATTTCAAACATTTTCATAGCAGACTTCCAAAAACAATACGTCCTTCTAATTGTAGAAGGACGTATTGTTTTTGTAAGTCTGATTGTAAGGAATTGCCCCATAGATGAATATGAATATATAGAAAATTGCCCATTACCGGAACGACCCGTCTGGACGACGCCCTATCCGCCGACGGCGACGTGAGCGCCAACAGTGATGTGTTTCACTGTAGACTTACTGCTTTCATACGCAATGCATGAACCTTAGACTGCGTCAGAAATTAAATTTTTTTTTTTTTGTTGAGTAAATACACGTAAAAAGTTTCATTGTTAGATAAAAAAAAACCTCCCAAAAGATGAGCTTGATATCTTGAAAACTGAGCTGGCGCATGGGGGGGTCCCCCTTCCCATTTAAAATACATTGAAAAAAAACCCCTTTCTTCATTTTCACTGTAAATCGTCGAAAAAAATTTTTTTTCAAATTTCCCTTCCTGTAATCTTGTAGGAAATTAAATTCTCTACAAAAATGGTCTCTTTTATTTTTTTGCTAAAACGCATAGGAAAAAAGTTACAGGGCTTTAAAAAACGAAAAGTATAAAAATCAAAAAAAATTATTTTTTTTGTTTTCGACAACGAATTATTTTATTTCGTAAAAATCTTTACTTAATTGTATATCTATATTCCGTCTGTCAATCAATTTTATCTATCTACATTTGATTTATAGTCAGATATCAATATCCAAATACTACAGTCGATAAAGCAGTTTTATTTCCATGTAGTGACATCTAGCGGAAATCATATTAACTTTTAAACAGTAACGTCAAAGTTGTTATCAAGTGCTGGTATCGACTCATTTTCATTTTTCCAATGAAACTTGTTTTCTCATTGGTTGATTCAAAATTCAAAAATATCGCTTCGATTCTATTTGTTTATTCTTCTGGGCATAATTTATTACAGTATTTTTCATAAAGTTGGTAGTTTGCAAATAATTTTAAGTTATAATAACTTCGTATTATAACCACTTTCATTCTGAACCATTTTCACCTCGATTCTAGGTTATAAAAAAATAATTCAAATTGAAATAAGTATCAGCAATCAGTCATTAAAATTAATATAACCATTTTTTAAATTCCTGTAATACTTTTTAATAATGTCAGATAAAAACAAAATAGTATATTTGATTGGTCTTTGTAGTAGTAAACTCAATTGTCGTAAACTACCATGTAACCGACAAGTTATGAGTTTATTTTTTCATAAGTATTTATATTTAAAAAAAAGTATCCGTGAAAGTGCTATCGATGTGAGTAAAGAAGTGATTGATATTTGGAGTCCAACTGGAATAATAATTATTCATTCTCAATTCATTATTGGCAAAATAGAAAAATTGTATGCCGAATGGAAAAATTTAAAAAAAAGCTCTTCAAGAAAAAAATCTCTAACTCAAAAAAGTAATGAAGAGAATTATTGTAAAAAACTGGAAGAATTATTTAATATATGTTCAAAAAAAGATTCTAATACATTAACAGATAATCAGAAACAAATGTTGGAGTATGAAAAAAATGAAACTCGATCTCATCCAATATCATCAGATTCAAAAAATTTAAAACTAGATAATCCAGTTTCAGCTGAAGATAATATTATTGGAGGTAAATGATTAATTTATTAATTTTCTTTTCTCTACGAACTTTATTAACATTTTATTCTATTGTAGAACTGAGTAGAACCATGTCTGATGTTAGTGTGTCGTCTCAAGCACTGTCTCGTTTCTCATCACGAAATTCTGAATATTCTTTATAGAGAGCTGTATCAAATTTTGAAGACGAATTGCCACAACATTTAAAACCAAAAAGAAAAGTTAAAAATATCATCACTCCAGAAGTGACAGCTACGCTAGACCGTATAAAATTAAGTAATCGAAAAGCTGCTTTCTTTGTTAATACAATTGCCAATGTTCTGAATGTCGATGTCAAAGATATTAATTCCAGTGCTAGTTCGATTCAGCGAAATCGGAACCGTTCAAGAGCTTTAATTGTGTCTGAAATGAAAGAAAATTTGAAAATAAATTTAAAAACGTCTAATTATTTAGTTTTACACTGGGATGGTAAATTGCTACCAGATGATAACGAGTCAAAAAAAGTTGAACGATTGCCTATTGTTATATCAGGGGAAAATACTGAGCAGCTCCTTGGTGCACCAAAATTACAGTCTGGCACTGCTATCAACCAAGGGAAGGCTATTGTTGATGTTTTAAATGACTGGGAATTGACAAATCGTATAGAGGCAATTTGTTTTGATACGACGAGCGTTAACACAGGTGATTTATTTGTCAAGATATTTTATCAGATTGAGGTATATTTTTTGTAAATCTTCATTTACTCATTTGGGTTTTTTCTTCAGGCCAATACCATGGTACATGTAAATTACTTGAAAACCATTTAAATAAAAATTTGCTGTACTTGGCATGTCGTCATAACGTGTACGAGCTAGTATTAAGAAGCGCAACAGAAACTTGTTGGCCTGCTACGTCGGGTCCAAACGTTGCGATATTTATTCGCTTTCGAACTGATTGGCCAAAAATTAATCAAAATGACTTTGAAACTGGAATACAAGATAGTTTTATTTATGATAATATTAAAGATGAAAAAGAAAATATTTTGCAGTTCATTTCGGATCAAATAAATGTATTAAAATTTTTTATGTTGGAAAATATTCTGTAGGAATTATTCAATTTCGGAACTATAATGTTTTAATAATCTCAAATTTTTTTATGATCATTTTAGACGTTCCAGCCGCGCAATGATTACAAAGAATTACTGGATTTATTGTGCATATTTCTAGGAGGTACTCCTCCTGGTGGAATAAAATTTAAAGCTCCTGGAGCCGCTCACCATGCAAGATGGCTTGCAAAAGCCATTTATTGTTTAAAAATATACATGTTCAACAAGCAATTCCACATAAACCAAAATGAAGTTTTGAAATTACGAAAAGTATGTTTATTTATTGTAAAAATCTATATAAAAGGTTGGTTCAGTTGTCCAAATGCGATCAAAGCTCCAAACCAAGACCTTAACTTTTTAAAAGATTTGATAAAGTTCAAACACGTTGATTCGAAAATCTCACAAGTAACTTCCCAAAAATTTGCAAAACATTTATGGTACCTTTCAGAGGAACTTACAGCGTTTGCTTTTTTTGATAGTTCTGTGTCAGATAATATAAAATTAAAGATGGTCGAATCATCGAAAACGAAAGAAAGCGTGAATCAAAAAAAACGCTTTGAAATTGATTGTAAAAATTTAGATTTAATGTGTACGAAAGAGATAAATGATTTTGTGACAAAAAGATCTTTAATATTTTTCAAACAGCTTAATTTATCGACTGATTTTCTCAATTTGAGCTCAACAGAATGGCCAAATGATCCAAATTATTTATCTTGTTTATCTGTATTGAAAAATATCAAAGTTGTAAACGATATTGCTGAGAGAGGGGTTGCTCTAGTTCAGGAATTTAATCAGTTCGCCACTAAAGATGAAGAGCAAAAACAATATCTGTGGAAAATTGTTCAGCAACATCGTAAATTATATTCAAATTGTAACAAACAGAATTTTTTAGCTTTAACAGTCGAGAAGAGTAAATAATGTTGACTAAATATATTTAAAAAATTATTGTCTACGTTTAAATAGTGTATAATTGAAAATTATAAAATACATTTACTAATAACTTAATAAAAATGATTTTGTTCTGTTTAATAAAAAATTGATTCGCTTTTTTCGATTTTTATAATTTTCGTTTTAAAAGCCCTGTAACTTTTTCCTATGCGTTTTAGCAAAAATAAAGAGACCATTTTGTAGAGAATTTAATTTCCTACAAGATTACAAGAAAATTTGAAAAAATTTTTTCGACGATTTACAGTGAAAATGAAGAAAAAAGTGTTTTTCAATGTATTTTAAATGGGAAAGGGGACCCCCCCATGCGCCAGCTCAGTTTTCAAGATATCAAGCTCATCTTTTGGGAGGTTTTTTTTTATCTAACAATGAAACTTTTTACGTGTATTTACTCAACAAAAAAAAAAAAATTATTTCTGACGCAGTCTAATGAACCTCTCATAACTTTGAATATTAACCGACCGAAATACAGTTTGCGACATTCAAAGGGAGTCTGCTCATAGCTTTTTTTCCACGATCAGGTGCATCGATTGCCGTTAGCTGCATAAAAATCGGTTGATTTGTTCAAGAGATATCGTTGGAGAAATTTTATTAAAAATTGTTTATTTACAATATTTTGTAATTTTCTTTAGATTTACAATTTTTTTATTAGTTTTAGAATTATAGCAACAAGTTTCCTACCGAAAATAGCTGTCTAATTCGTTGTCATTAAATTATAATTAATAGAAATATTATTTTAGAAATGAGAATCTGTTCCAAAAGTATATTGCAAGTTTTTATGGTGAGACTTCGAAGTTACTAAATCTATCTTTTCGTTGCTCATCTGTTCCGAAGAAATTGTGTCGTAATAGTTACAATATAATGTAGATGGCACTTTTAGATTTTCGAATTATTTTTTTTTATTTTTAAAAATATATATAATTTTATAAAAAAAATATCTCTTATTATTTAGGTCACTTTATGTCATCAAGTATATATAGCGAGCTGACCCTGCAGACGTTGTTTTGTTCTGTCTTGACTACGTACCTCCATCAGTACGGACATAATATTATTTTTTTCATCTTTTGCATTGATTTATGTCAATTTCGAGCCTGATCTCGCTTTCGATGCCGATCCCAGTCACATTCTTGGTGCTAATTCTGATTCCGATCCCACACTCGTTTCAACCCCAGTCCCGTTCTCAATTTCAGTCCCGCTTTCAATTCTGATTCCGTTACCAATCACAGTTCCAATTTGGACGAAGCTGAGGGCAAATAATTCCTTCATCTTTTGTATTTCGATCTCGCTTAGGCTCTCGATTCTGATGCCGATCCGATCAATTTTGACCTCGATCTTGTTTTCAATTCCGACCCCGGTCCTGGCTCTGGATTCTGTTCCCCGTCGAGTTTTCAATTTCGATACCGCTACCAGCGTAAGTCTTAAAGTAAACTAATAATTTTAAATTTAATATGGTGCGAATTGGTAAGCCATGTTTTTGTCAATCCGTCTTATACCAATTGAGTGGCGAGGATCTAGGGAAATAAAAAATTGTGTTTGTGTATATTTTTGAATGAGAAATCTAAGAACCATAATAAAAAAATCCTTGAAAAGAACTGCTTGACAACTACGTCACCTATCAGAATATAACTATGCTATGTCTCAAGTTGGACCAAATTCCTTATAAATACCAAGTTTTATGAAGCTTGATTGAGTCGTATTAAAGTTCATCGTGGATAAATATGGTGTCACTGGATTTTTATACATAAAAAATAATCAAATGAAAATATAGGACGCACGTGTCAACATAATGGGTGTTATGAAAACTTTAGCGGATCGACTTTCTGTTCCATCCTTTTGATACTTACCTTATGCATTACCACTTCTCAAGCTCTTATTTAATTAGTTACTGACAAACGCCGCACGCGGCTTAGCAGGGCCTGCAGCATCGTGTCAACTTGTTAGCAGCAGCATTTACGTTTTCGATATATAAAAGAAATCATTTTTAGGCTTCCGTACCTATAAATCGTGTAAGGAGCCCTTATAGGATTTCTTCGTTATCTGCCTGACTCTGTCTAGACCACTTTTTTCGAGAACGGCGCAAGTATTAAATTGAAATTAATATCAAAGACAAAGATCTACAACCCCTTAAAGCTATAAAAAAATATCAAGCTTCTAAGTCAACGTAATCAAAAAATGCGGTTATTTTTGTCGCTTATTATGACATTCACAAGTAAATCAAGGATTAGAGGGTACTTCTCGTCGATTTAGAATAATAAAATTTGGTGATTTGGAATAACAATCGTGATGTATAACGGATGTAGATGGAATATTTTTAAATATGTGTTCTATGAAATTTCTGGACCTCTGACATCTCGCCAATAGCGATATTGAAAACGGAATACGAGGGGCGGCTGATAAGTCCGCGGCCCAAGGTACTTAGCGATGACTCATTATTTCACAACTATTACCACTAATTGCGACACTTCTTGTTAGTATAAATATAGCTTCCTTTCGTTATTAAAGTCATTAACAAATTATCTGTCGAAGCACAAACGTCATCATGTCAGCCGAATCGTCAAATCTCAGTAATATTGAACATCGCGCCGTAATAAAGTACTTCGTAAAGAAAAGAAAAACGCCCAAAGAAATTTTGAAGACATGGTATCAGTTCTTCAGGAATCTGCGCCTTCGTATACGATGGTCAAAAATGGGCTCGCTTATTTCAACAAGGACGAGAGAGCTGTGAAGATGATCCTCAGGGCGTCCTGTGACGGTAGTGACGGAGGAAAATATTCGAAAAATCGAAAAATTAGTACTGGCCGACCGAAGAATAAAATTATGGCAAATAGCTGAAGAGTTGCAGAGTAAAGAACGAATTGAGAAATTATACACGAGCATATGAATATGAGAAAAATCAGTGCGCGTTGGGTACCAAATGCTAACGCCGTTTGACAAGCAGCGGCGACTTCAGACAAGGATTTTGGAGTTAGTCGGGGATAATATAGACGAAGTTTGCGACCAATTGTAACCGTGGATGAAACCTGGGTTCGTCAATACGGTCCGGAATCTAAACAGGAGTCCATGCAATGGACGAAAAAGGAGAAAGGCCGCCGAAGAAATTCAAGGTTCAAAAGTCGGCATCGAAGCTTATGGCGACAATTTTTGGGATAGTGAAGGTGTTTTACTAATTGATTACTTGCCAAAGGGACTACTATGAATGGCCAATATTACGCAAATTTATTGGCTCAGGCACGCAGGTCGTACAGAAGCGACGTGGGAAGTTATCGCGCGGAGTGCTGTTTTTACAAGACAATGCATCTGTCCACACGGCGCGTTTCGAGGCAGGCCCTGAAGGACACGGGCTTCTCGGAAATTGACCACCCACCCTACAGCCCAGATCTAGCTCCCAGAGACTATTTCCTTTTTTCCAATTTAAAAAAGGAGTTACGTGGTCGTAGATTTCTTGATGACAATCAAATGAAGATGGCTGTAGAAAGCCATTTTGACTGCAAAGAAAAGGAATATTTTTGGGCGGTTTGAAGGCGTTATACACCAGATGTGAAAAATGTATTTCGCTTGAGGGAGACTATACTGAAAAATAAAATACTTGTACTTTTCTTTCATTTAATGCCTTAGGCCGCGGACTTATCAGCCGCCCCTCGTAAATCATCAAAAATTTTGAAGGATGAAATGTATATATATATATATATATATATATATATATATATATATATATATATATATTCAAACATAAGATGCTAACACACATGAAAGTTAAAGTAAAACCAAGAAAAAAACATAGTATAAAAAATATTTATTATAAACATTTATAAACATATTAATAATAGGTATAAAATTTTGGACAAATGGCTAACATTAAAAACGTATATTTAAAAAGTTATATGTATTCTCTTACGACTATAATAATTTCTAACAGTTTTGTAGTGACTAAACATTTGACGTTTGGTAATAGGAATTAAGTATTTTACATCGCTGAGCGAAATTCGCAATTGATGTACTCTCGTGTGCGGATGATGGGCGTTATCTAGTACCAAAAGTCTACTCAAAAGCATACAAAGATCACGACTAGAACATCACTAGTTGTGATAAACTTATATCCTAGGTGTTGAAATGCCGTCGACTCCTCCGTGTGACTACAAAGATGAACACATCGTGACCGCCCGCCGCCGCCCCTTGGCGTCGCGCCGGCGAGAATTTTATGATTTACAGACAAAAAACAACTAACGGGGAAGAAATCGATAAGCGTAAATTTAAACTGTAATTTAAAGCTGAACGGCTTCAGGAATTCAGGTCGTGGTACTTTCTGTTCTGCGACGCCGCGGTACAAGAACTAGAACAATTTTTCAAGTTAATCGCGACCGGGTGGCCACTTTTATTAAAAATACGAAATTCCGGACTTTATCGTTCTCCGAGCTTAATGTGGACGGGAAAGATCTTTTAAAGAAAGTGATTCTGAACCCATACCGTATTCGCCTAAGAACTAATAACCGCGGTCTTCAAAATTACAAGTATAGTTAGAAACCTGAACGCCTTTCTATTAGAAGAGACATTTCTGGAAATAATGCTATGACCTATCATTGTGCAACTTCATTTCTATAATTACAATTAAAAGTATTACACAGTTAAAAGAAATAGTATTAAATACGAATTGTTGATCTAATCTTTTTGTTACACCACATTAGAAACACGAATAAAAATTAGTATCTAAACTTTTACTTTAACTTCAAAATAATTTAAATAATAATTATGCACGAAACAAAATTAGTACACGAAAAAAAATTTTGTTCATCTAATGAACCGTACGGAGTATTCTTTCTTAAAATATATGTTATATTTTAAGAAAGAATACTCCGTACGGTAGTTGATTAATTATTATATGTTTCCCACTAGCGCTTCATAATTACTTTTAAGATAAATAGATGTTTATTATTAACTTACTCGCAAGAGTAGTAATATAATTTTTTTCTTTTCTGCCAATAAAGGATTGTCGTCTTGCGTTTGAAAATTTTACCCAAATCATTTTCAATATTTGTGAAAAAATATTTCAGTTAAATCGAAGTTATCCTATCACAAAATCACTGCAAGACGCTTACTTACAATATTTATTTATAATTACTTTTTCATTGACGAGTCAAGATAAAACTGGGTTCCTCATGCGGTTTGCGCAAACTGTACACCGGTCCTCGGCTCCTGGTGATCAGTCAAAAATAGATGACTGAACTTTGATAAAGTTATAATTTAGACAGAATTAAGTAACGAGGTAAGCAGTTGTTATATAACTGCTTAATGAAAACTTGCTTTCAGCAACTATGTCTCTCAAAATAAGTGATGAACACGGTGAACGGTTTCACCAGGATCAGAAATCATTTGAATAGAATTATCAAAGTTTTTGGGACCAGTACTACGGGAATACTATGAGATTATTGTTGAAGTGTCGTGAGGGAATCATACGAAAGAGTTAAAACTTTTTGTATATCATTTTAGTCCTTATTTTATTTTTTTTATCAATGAATAACTCAAAAAAATGATGTGCTGGATTTTTTTCAATGTTTTTCCCAAGGTCAGGGGGCCTAAAATAACAAATCCATATTGTCTCATTTGATGTACAAAAATAACAGATATCTTGTATACCAGTGAGCCACATTACATAATTTAAACTCGAATTATCAAGTTTTGGACAAACATGACAAGCTCGTGTGTGATTAGGTGTCTGTGATTGGCCGAATTTCGTGTGAATAAACAGAGACATTGAAAAGGGATACGAAAATAGCAGCGAGCGCCGCGACTCGCGCGCGGGCGCTCGTACTTCGGGCACGCCGCCACTTTTAATAGTACGGATTTTATTAAATTTACTCACCGATTTCGTCCGCTATGTGCTAGATGCACACTAATTTTACGCATCGTCGTCGGTGAAAGGGGTTGCCGAGCGAGAAGATGATTCGATTGATCTGGAGACATACTTGGTTTGCAATTTTTTTACAATATGAGATATATTTCAAATATGTAAAACGAGTGGATTTAATAGTAAAAAGTTAAATTAAAATCGGTTAAATAATAACGAACTATCTACGTTTTTGCCACCTCTTCTGACACGAACTTTAATCAGTATTTTGTTCGGCGCTACGAGGATCTGGCGTCACAAGTTTCTAGTGGTCATTCCAAAACGGAATTTTGAAGATGTATTACCACTATTGATTAATATTGAGTTAATTTTACAGTCAAAAATATTTCACTGTAAGTACTATTTCTTAAATAAAGAAGCTCTAGGTATAATAGATAAAAATGGCGAAATATATTCGTAATTGGATGAGGTACGTCGCGTCGACAGCGCGTCAAAGTAGGGGAAATGTACGTCTAGGGATGACGATATCTTCAAGTGTTCATTACATGCTAATAAGTGGTAATGATATCGCCTAAAACAAACTGAAAATTTGTCAATAATAATATACACGATTATTTATCCATAGGCGAAATCGGACCAGGTTCTTTGTAAAAATCCTAACATATTTCATTACACTTACATTCACACTTTTGCACGTGTACTTTAAAATTATCCTTTTCCTATCACGAAGTCCTAAAAATTCATAGGATTACATTTTTCATTGTTTTATCCCAAATATATTACCTATCAAAAACATATATGCCACTTCATAAAACTTTTAGTGTGAATCCATTTATGCGTATACATTTCCTACGCCCGACAACATTCGGACGTTCAACAATATTTATATAAAAATCGTATTCATACACGTGATAACATGTTCGTAGCTTCGCTAAGAAATACCTGCCTCACCGGCCCGGCCCGGCCGCTGCCGAGCGCACGCGCGTCAACCGCCATACCTTTTTCTTCCTAAACTACCTAGTTGTAATTTTATTCCAATATATTCTGGCAAACCCTAACGGTGTGAGAGTGGTTTTATGAAAGGGCTCATTTCGAACATTGTGATCGGGAATTCCAGGCATTGTTATTTCCAAAACCAAAACAATCCGCAAGGAAAGTATGCGGAAGGTAAAGTTAAAACACATCTCGTTCCGGCACCGCGTGGGCAGCGCATTACAACAGTGACAAAGACGACATTCTTGAACAATACGTCCGGATGAGCACCGGCATTCAAAATGTAAAATACATTATTTATTTCCTTTATAATATAACTTGAGCGGTAAAGACAATCGATCATATCAAAATATATTTTAATTCATAAAAGCTATGTAAAATTATAGTCAGTCGAAATTCTTATTTTTATATAAATTTTTGGGATATCTGCATCACGTATCGAGTCACAGAGTGGAAGTTCGTAAACAGTCTTCATCAGATAAAACGATAACAGGTCAGCCTACAAATAATCAAAATGTCTTAAGGTTATTCGGTCACACCGAACTCGTTAAAGAGTTAACAAAGTGGCATTTCCCTACGCGGGCTGGCTGTGACCATAGATTAGAGTCCAGGGTTTCCCAAACTTATTTTCACTGTGACGCCTTTGGGACTTTGCTATTTTATTACGACGCCTCTCAACTCAGCCCTCAAAAATATTTACTAATTTTAGTACTAGCCTAGGGATATTTGTCAGAATACGCACGGCGCTCCCTAAAGTACCCTGTGGCTCACTCGACTCGGTCATCGACGACATCGACATGCGACGCCCCTGGGACAATGTCGTGTCGCGACGCACAGTTTGGGAAGCCCTGGATTAGACAACTGCTTCTATGATTCTCAACATAAGTAATTATTCGTTCCTTCACGCTTCTACGTATCGTTTTCTATTTCTCGTCTCGCAGTTGCTCATTCGCCATGGAATATTGTACGACTTTTACCTGAAACAAAATCATTACATATTTTGTTAAGATACAGATGAACCATTATTTATTCTATTGAAATGATTAATTTATTTCTCTCGTTAATACTTAAGACTAATTGACACGCCTACGCGATATCTGACCATATTTATACCGAACAGAAAATACAAGTTAAGTTTCGGTATTTTTTAGTAAGTATTAAATATATATATATACTAGCTGACCCGGCAAACTTCATACCGCCTTAGAATCAATAAATGTTGTGTTTAGTTATTAGCTGAGTTATTTTTTTTTTGTTACATTAAAGTACAAAAAAACCCACAATAACAATGAGAGGGAATAGCAGCTTCACATTAAATATGATATTTTAAATTTAACATTTTAATATTTTTAATTTGCAATTCCATAATTAATTTCAACGAATGTACGGTTGAGTCATCATTTTTTTGGTATAATACAATTATTTTTTACATAGCGCAAATATCTTTTTTTATATTTCTCAGCCCCAAATGAATTCATAAAGATTGAACACTATAAACAATAGGTACTCCTTGCTACATTGCTTGCCGGCTATGATTAATTCCCTCAATCATAAAACTATTTTAATTATAATAGTTTTTGTCACTTTCAAAGAAAAGCAAATGTCAAAGTGATAGATAAGGACAAACGAACGTTGGCAGCTTAAGTTAATTCGGCTTACTTTAGTTTTGACCTTAGCAACATAATCTTTTATTTAATCAATAATTTAAACTAAAAAAATACAGGTAACTTATAATTTTCTATTCTTTCTAGCTAAGCAATAAAAATACCGCTCAAAATTTTGTTATTATCTCTTATGCAGCAAATTAGGTGATATACCGACAGCAGCGCCACCTACGGGTTCAATTGCATTTTCAAACCAACCAGAACCAACCAGGAACCCAATGAAATATACACACAAAATTTCATTCAAATTTGTTTAGGAGGAGTTAGGTGACAAACACACGTACAGAAGAATTATGAATATATATATATTCATTTACGTATCCCATACGATTTTTAATAAGCAGTATTGAAAAATAGGTTAATTAATTATAACTTGCATGTGAGCTGGAATTTGTAAAACCTCCAACGTCGTATGTATACATGTTTTTAAATATTACTATTATATTACTGTATAATATAAACACAAATGAAATCACGTATGATTACACGCAGGCGCCTGCACCCGTACGTACGCACATACACACCGTATATATACACGCATACTTTGTAAATCGCGTCAGGAAGCCCGGTGACCTGTAACAAGGTATTTATGCCTATTTTAGGCACCAGACTCCACAATATATACTTTTTGTGGACTAAGTAAGTAATAATTGTTATTATCTATACACATATGCCAAAACTAACGTAGTGTAGTAATCCACGTGGACGAAATCGCGCTGAAAGTTAGTTTCTTGTTCATTCTTTTATAGATATTCGACATCGCATGCGAAATGAGAAAGTTGTCTCATAAGCCACCTCGTTTACTGTACGATAGCGGGATGTTTATGGAGGTTCGCACTCGACCCTCGACAGATACATATGTCATAACCACTTTATAAGAAATAAGGTACAGATACATGAAATGCATGCGATGGGACGTCGCGGCGCCGCACTCACTTCAGCACGATGGCGACGCTGCCGTCGCGCTCCAGCTGCTCGTCGAAGTGCGCGGCGCCGACGCCGGCCGTGCAGCACAGCTCGTCCACGCACGTCAGCCCGGTGTAGCGCGGCGCGCCCGAGCCCTCGGCGTCGCCGGCGCCGCCGCTGCGCACCGTCACCGGATACTGCGGGCCACAAGCGAGGGCGTGTCAAAATGATAACGGACCGCGGCGCGGGCGCCGGAGTCCTTCAACGGCAGCATCCATCACAGTACGTTATGACGTTTACTAATAATTTTTAAATGAAACTGATAAATAATCAAATGATAGTGAAAGCTCCATTAGCCAAAATCGGGCAGCAACGAATGGCGGGACGTACAAGATTCTCATGTAATGCCGTTATTTCAATTACCTATAGCAATACGTAAAACAAAAGTGTGTGTTTGTGATTTCAAAATAAATGGCTTGCTGTTTATATGATTCCTAACCATAAACGACCGTATACAGTAACGTCCTAAGCATCACCTGTCTTGTCACAGCTAGTCAACGGCGAAAATTTGAAGATAGAGCACCGACCGCAGACGCATGAATACATTTGTCTGTCTGGATAATGAAAACATAGATGTTTTTGTCTATCTGTTTTTCCAGGGTTATCTCCGAATCAGTGGCGTGGCTAGCCTGGGTGTCGTTCGGGGCGGATTTGAAGTGACACCCTAAAAATCAAAACTGGTAAGTTGAAGAAAATGTCTAATGATAAACAATATTTTATATTGCATTGTGCATTCTTGTGATTCAAAATTTACGGTCGGATGAACTCGGGTATCACTCCTAAATGGGTGGCACCCGGCGCGGGCCGCCTGCGCGCCCTCCACTCGCACGTCACTACTCCGGGTCGGCTGAGGTAATCTGGATGGGACTCTCCCTCAAGTGTAGAACTATTTACACATTTTCTATTCCGGAAATATTTAGGATTTGAATATTAAAAAACAGTTAAAAATGGAATAATTTGATCACAATTGAATCAATAGTGGAAGCGTGATCGATATCGAGAGCAGGACAAGGATCGGGAGCTACATAAAGGTAAACAGGACCGAGATGGAGATCGTTTTGGATATAGAGTCATCAATCGATATAAAAGATCTAAAAATTGATTTTATGTCTACGCGGGTGAGGTCGCAGGCGAAAGTTAGTTTGATAATGAACAAAAAACTTTTTAATAATTCGAATGGTATATTGAAACGAATAAAATAACCATTCATATTATATTATTCATGTCAATTTCGTACATGAGAATACTTCACGCTGGTATAGTACAACGCACGAATCTTTGCAATTGTGAAGTTAGTCACATGAGGCGTCGCATTGGTGTAAAATTGGAACGCGGGGGAGATGAAGGAGGGGTCGGGTAGCGGCGGCGTGCACACGCGCAGTCGCGCCGGGCGACGGCCACACAACCGTAAGCGGTTAGGGGCGTCGGTCGTCAGTCGGCATCCTGAGCCCACACCTCACTTGCCGCTTTAAAGTACAATCGTCTAGTTTTTTTATTGTTTTCGTAAATCTTGTTAATTATTGCTCGTTGTTTGTAAGTTAGTTATTAAATTTAAGTTTCGGTTATTGTATTTTGTGAATTATGCCTCCGTCCAATAAAGCATTAGATAGACAGGCGAGAAAGATGGTTTTTAAAGTTTATAATTATTTTGAACAAGAGGCTTCCGAGGGTATTAATAACATTAAGCAAGTACAGCAGCGGACCGCCGACGCCACGGGAGTGTCGGTACGTACGGTGCGGAATATTCTTCTCGAAGCGAAACAATGCGACTCGGCACCGATATTTCGTACGCCCGGAAAAAAAAGATCAAGAAACTTCCCCGTCACCGGTATAAACGATTTTGAACAGAAAGCCATAAGAAGAGCAATACAGCATTTCCATCTTTCGAATGAATTACCGACTTTGGAAAAACTTCGCCTTAAATTAAAAGAAGACATAAATTTTACTGGTTCTCGGGATAGTTTAAGAAGAATAATAAATAGATTAGGCATTAAATGGAGAAAACCTGGTGAGCTCAAAGAAGAACCGGAATCAAATGACGATGATTCAGACTTTGATGTTGAGCAATCTTTGCCAAGTACAAGCCGCTTGTAGCCAGAAGAGTTGAAAGACGAAGTTGCACCTCCACTCACGTGATCGAGAACTTTGTGTGCAAACATATTTTAATAACTTATAAAATATATTTTTTCAACTTTTGACTGAAATGTAATATCAACAATGTTGCGTCTGTTTATGGCCGAACATACTTTTTAATCAAGTTTACCATCTTGTCAATGCTCGTTCTTCGTCTTTAGCCTACAGCCATATTGTATTTCTCGATGTGTCCCCAATGCAATTTACTGAAGTTATTATAAAAATATAATATGAAACGAAATCGGAAACGAGCATTTTCATTTAGAAAATCTACAACACAACAAAACCCCTGTAGTACATATTTAAAATATAAATTACTGTATATATAAGCACATACATAATTCAAAATGGTTTTACATAACACATTTTTATAAATATGATTGTATAAAAATAAAATATTATTAAAGTAGTAAGATGAGAAAGCAATTTTAGTCTATCGCTAAAACAGAACAAAAAAGTAGTACATAATATTATAGTAAAAAATAAATAAAATAAAAGTAAATTAAAAAAAATTAACAAACAACATTTAATGATGTAAAAATTATTCAATCAAATACGGCAAATATTTACAGTCAGAAGCATCATATTTTTGTTATCTTACTATCCATCTGCTATTATTGCTATAAATATGTGCCTCCAACTACAAATATTCATTATCATATTCGATTATTTGATTGGATGGTTCTTTTCATCATTTTTGTTTAGAAATCATTCTGAACTTTTGCAAAATGTTAAAACGGAATATAATATACTTACTGTAAGTAGCCTGTCCGCGCATGTCATATGTATATTTTTTCTCTACATACTTCTATAGGCTATATGCCGCTGTTACATTTGAAATAAATTAATATATTCAAAGTAAGAATTTCCTTTCAGAACCCGGCAACGACAAATTCCATCCAAAAACCGAATCTACTTACAACATAAAATATTTGTCCAGACGAACCAGATTACTTACAAGAATTAGTTTCAAGATTTCGAACTTGCTATAAAATTATAAGCCAAGGAACATCGATTGTATTCTGTTTTATCGACTATAAAAAAAATCAATTGCGGCTTTTCAACAATTCAATCAATCTGCCAATTATTACTAAACTGTCAAAAAGATCGGCATTTTTTAATTATACATAGAATATTTTTTTATTGCCCTATAGCCAAAGGCATGCGCTGTCAATTAATATTCGAAGTACCTAGTATAAAAGGTCGTTTACTTCGAATATCTAATTTTGCAAATAATGACGAAAATAAGCTGAAATTGAATGAAGTGTAAGTGACATTTCTAAATTTGCCAGATAATTGAGAGATACGATATCATACAATCATACGTAGAAATTTTGGACCCTATCACTGATTATGACGCCAAAAGCTGTCAGTGGGAGACTAAACAGTGCAAGGGCGAAAATAAATTCACTATTTATAAACAAGAACGATTTGAACTGAGTTTTACAAACGGTAACTCAAAACCATCAACATTTCTGCAACTAAACATACCCGCTTTCAGTGGAGACTTGACGGAATGGCCTACGTTCAAGAGTATCTTTCTAGCAGTAATTGATGAAACGTCCCTACCTGAAGTACGAAAATTTCACTACTTGAAGTCCTCACTTAGAGGTGAAGTAGCCAAACTAATAGCATTTCTAGTTATTAATTCTGGGAGCTATAAGGAAGCATAGAACATATTGTCCAAAAAGTGTGAAAATAAATTAGTCATTTTAAATCATTAGTTAAGGGCAGTGATTAATTTTCCAATAGTGTTAAAAGTGAATTAGAAAAATCTTCTTGTTAAGTCTTAATTCCCTTAAATTGTTGTAGGTACCAATTCAACACTGAGATTTAATTCTAATATATTTGATCAAAAATTTGATGCATCATTCAGGGTGGCCTGGGAATTTAATAGAAAAGGTAAAGATCTACAAATTTTGAACTTGTTAATAGAATATTTGTATCACAGAACTGCAGTCTTTCAAATTCTGAATGAAAAGATTTAATTGAAGCCTCATCAATTTCAAATCAATAATTCTTTAAATTCATGCAATGTTAACACCAACTTAACGTCTTGTAAGTTATGTAATATCGAACATGAATTACACAAGTGTCATTTTTTAGAAATGTCCTAAGTCAAATCAAAAATATATCTATTTCGTAGGTAATGAAATTGCACTTGAAATACATCATTAATAAATGACTTTGCTAACCATTCCAAATTCTGATTCACCAGATAAATGAGCAAGAAACTCAGGGGTTGCTTTTTTTTATTCATCAATACAAAGTATTGAGTAACTAATAATTTATTTGATATTTAAAAATAATGTCAAGTAACCTGATAGCCGAGCAATTTAATCCCAAGGGCTTTTTTCATTATTATTCGTATATGTATTTTAATGCTAAAATTAGCATATCCATTTCCTTAAATTCTTCTCTGAGATGTCATTGGTCGCAAATCATAAACTATACGAATAACTCATTTTTCAGCACAAAAATTGTGTCAATATAGGGTGCGACCCAGTTAATAAAGTTAATAAGTAACAAATTTTCTTATAACTGCTTATTCCCATCTAGAAAAAACACAATTGTTTCAAGCACAATTGTAATATTTGTAAAAGAAAGCATCACACCTTAATGTATTTGAATACTAAATCATTATCTGTCTTGTATACTGTAAATACCAATATTGATAATCTAATTGATACTTCACAGGAATATATTTCAAATACTTAATAATAATGTTATGTATATCATCTGCTCTTCAAACCAATTATATAGCCTATAACAGCTTTGATTAAAGTTTATTGCAGAGAGAGTGAGTGTTATACTGCCAGAGCTATATTAGATAGTGGGAGTGAAGTAAATATAGTAATATGAAATATTCTTAATAAGCTACACCTTGATACTCGGCACAATGATATAATATTTAAAGGTGTTGGTGATCAGGATACGAAGTCCAATATTACTATTTCTGTTTTGGTTGGTTCTAAGCTCAATGATTTTTCTTACTATTTACAGTTTAGTGTTACCGATAAAATTGCACACTTGTACCCCATACTTATATTAATATCACTAATTGAAAAATATGTAATTTTAATCTAGAATATTGTATTGTGTGAGGTGTTAATTCGCGAAAATCCATAGTTGACACTTGCCAGCAACATGCGTTATTGGGTTGCATGCTACATGTTAATGCATGTTGCAGGCAAGCGTCTTTAATCTAAAAGACCCATTATTTTATTTATCACAAAATATTGATGTACTTATTGATGTTGAATTGTTTAAAAATAATAAAGAATTCTAAAATGTCATAACTGATAGACACAGTCTTTAGATGTGTAATAGCAGGTCCCATAACAAATAAACAATGTTTAGTTACTCCTTTTGTACAACAACTGACAAATGTTCAAATGATTTGTAAACAAAATTTTGGCAATTACAGGATTTGAAAAGAGAAAAGTCTATTTATTATCTCCCGAAGATGAGTATTGTGGAAGCTTGTATAAGGAAACCACAAAAAGAGATAGCGACAGTAGCTTTACATTCAGAATGCTTAGTCCTAAATTCCTAATAATAAGTTACACATACACACATTAGGTGATCCATTTAATATCTTTGACTCTAATGATAAATGGTTTTTATTATTAGTCAGTTTCCTAAATTTCCTGAAATTTATGAGCAATATAAGAAAGTTATTAATGAATATTTAGACTTAGATCATTTATCATAAAGAGTATCCTATATATAGAGAGTATCTTACAGCACTCCTCTAAATCACCATCTTCTTATGTTCCACATCACGCTGTTATAAAATCTCAAAATGTTTCAACAAAATTACATACTGTCCTTAATACTAGTGCAGTCTTCTACTAGAGTTTTGTGAAATATTATAATATTTGAAGGAAACAATGTTTTAGAATCCTTAAATATGCATTTTCAGCTGATAGAATAAAAATGTATCGTTAAATCAAATTACTAAAAAGCAATAGTCTCTGCAATGGTTACTTTGACATGATAAACTTGACTAAACAATTAGGTGCATAGAGTTGAAAACAGGAACCTATGAAACTAAAATTGCCTCTTGTTTAGCCTACAGGACGCTTCTCGAACTTGCTGATATAAGTAAGTTGTTATCTATTAGCTTCTCGATGCATTAAATTACAATTTTATATGAATGATGTCTTGGCAGGCTCAAATAGTTTCACAGATACTACTGAACATAACAATCAACTAGTGGTATTACTAGATAAAGGAAAATTTGTACTTAATTAGTGGTCTATGAGTGATTTTCAAATTTCGACCAATGTTCTGAACTTTTCACTAATACATGAAAACATTAATACATTATTTATAAGAGATGATCAAGTTAATACGTTAGGTATTAAATGGGTTACTAAATTAGGTAACTTGTTATACGCACTATATTACAAACCGACCACTCTTAGTTACTCGCACAATGAAAGTCGCTTTATTGCGTGGGGTCTTGAAAGACCCCAAGTTGTATGGATGTTTTTTTTTATAATTCTTGAGATAAATTAATAAATTAAATGATTTTGTTTTGGAGGTTATTTTAAGTTCTATAAAAAATTTAAATAAACAACGAGTTATTGTAAACTGCTTGAAACTTTGTTTACAACATATAGCAAAGCTGACATATTGCTCTCAAATTTCTGCTAGTTAACACTCGGATTGAGGTTTATATTGTGAAATCGAAGTACTTGTAACAAAAATAGAAAATGTTGATAATATCAATATTAAGTGAAATGTTTCTCCGCCGACTCCGCTCGTGGGCCTTTCGTTTGAATATTCTGAAGGTTAATTAATTTCGCTTACGATTTCGTGATCACTTTGGATTACCTCATCTGATTCAGAATCAGATCTTGAGTTTTGAACTTGTTTTCCTTTATTAGAACTCTCCCTCAACCACTGTAGAATAAGCTCATCTCTTCTGTTTATAACCAATACTAGAAAAAAATCTTATAATAAAATGTACAATTTTGAATTTATATCTACCAGAAGGGTATAAAATATATTTTATACTTTAATTTATATGACGAACATAAAATTTTACAATTTTATTTACAAATATGCAATAATAATGACATGAAACATATAAATCTTCTTGTTGAAAAAAGTTTCATAATTACTTGCTATTAGCTTATTACATAGCTATGTACCCTATCATCAGAAATATACCTAAAGATTTGACAACCTCACACCAGCCCATTATTTAATAGGAGATTCAATTATGAGTATTCCAGAATCACAATATACAGTTTGTAAAAACTCTTATAAAACTTGAAAAATAATAACTATTGCTAAACAACAATTTTGGAACCAGTGTCAACTATAATATTTGTCTGAACTCTGAAGCAGTGCCAATGGTTAATTTAAAAGAAACAACATAAAATCAAATGATTGAGTAATTATGAAAAATGAACTTACAACTCCTGATTATTGGTATTTGGGAAAAGTAAAAGATATTTTCAAAAAATCTAAGGTTGGCTTGGTGAGATCTGTGATTGTTTAAACCATCAAAGGGAATCATTGCCTAATTTATAAGTTAACATTAGATATTCTAGGTTAATTTTTGTATTAGATTTAGGTTACTTTTGATATTTTATTTTTACCTCAAAATAATTTTGTAACCAAGAGTTTATTTTAATAATTTACTCGAATTTCATTTCAATTATTATATAATATAAACATAGCTTGTTACAAGCAGCTTGGGAGAATGTTCAGAAATCATACTGAACTTTTACAAAATGTTAAAACGAATTGTATATTACTTAAAAATAATTTCTACCTGCATATCATATGTATAATTTTTTTCTGTAAAAGATGCTTCTACAAGATATATACTGCTTTACCATTTAAAATAAATTGATATATTCTGACTTAAAATTTTTCTTCCAAAACCCAGCCACTACAAATTCCATTGAAAAACAGGACCTACATTTCTTTACCGCATTTTAGTTAATTTTAACGCAGTCGGATGTCATTATTTTTTTAAGTTATGTTTTATATAAAGCATGTCTGTTCATTTTTTATGAAAATGCGCAAATGCATTTTTATTGAATAGAACAGACATATATAAAAATATATCATATCTTGATGCCACTCATTTTCAACACACTGGTACCAAAACGAGACCAACGAACACGTGTTACTGCCAGTTGCTTAACACACCCGTCTAATCGGGGACAGCATCCGATCAAGGTTGGTAGATTGTGTTGTCATCAGAAATACATTCTTTTCCACAAATTTAGTCGATCGACTGTCGATAAAAATGAACTTGAAAGTATTTTTCGATAGAAGTTAAAGTTGATGTAAAGGATTGTAAAAGCTACAGTTTTGCGCACGCGCGGTGCGTCGGCTGCCTACGCAGATACTTAGTCACTTCATGCGATGATAAATATGTCATTGACGGTACACAAATAATTAAAGTAGAAGTGCCCGTCTTCGAATCCTAAAGAAGACTGGCAGAAATCCATTCAAGTTCAGTGTCGTATTTAGTTCCCGATTCTGGCCGATTTGGGTAAATAGCGTATTTAGTTCGCCAAAAAACGAAGATAAACCATTTGAAAGTACGTAATGCGGCAAAGTAGCTCGCCTCTCGTCGGATCTCAGGGTAAGGCAGCATGGCGAGGGACACACAATAGCCACTCACTCCTACCTTTTTGAACTTGTTTTTCTTTTGATCTCTGTAATAAAACGACAAAGGGTAGTACATAGTATAATTGACAAGCACGGCCCAGATAAAGGTTGTACATTTTTCCATGTTTATAAAAAAAAGTCTAATGATATGTTTTGCCAAGACTATTATCGACATTTTTTGCACTTTTTTTTACCGTTAATCTATATAAAAAAAGAGCGTGTGTGCAGAGTACACGTGGCAGAAGTGAAACTTCTTTGGCAACATTAATTAAAATCAGTAAGATTGTCCATAAATAATCAGAGATATCAGTTAAAGACTAAAATTATCATCAAATCAATCAGACTTCTTGAAATTGGTGAAAATTAAGGTCAAAGATTCCGTTACATACAACCCAAGCTTATATTAATCCTGGCGGTCCTAATAAGGATAATGGGAAACTGTTAACAAATTATTGCATTGTCATTGGTCCTTGATACGTATGCAAAGTTTCAAGTTGATCAGACTTCTAGAAACCGGTGAAAATTAAGCTCAAATATTCCGTTACATACATAGTTACAACCCAAGCTTATAAAAGCGTGTTAAAAATGAAACGGGGCATCGAGATTTGTAAATTGAAAATGAGATAGTAATTGATAATATCCAACATGTACATATATCAAAATAATTGTTATTGTAGAATAATATTTTTGTTTCTTAGTTTATTTCGTTAATTTAATTAAAAATTTGATGATCACAGGATTTATTTTCTTTTCCATATGTTATATTTATTACTATCATCAAATTTTAATAATGCAACGTGAAGAAAAGCTACATGAATTCAGTTTTTAATCATTATTTACAGTTTTGTGCAGTGTTTTAAGCATTTACGCAGTTTTACTCCAGGGCGGTGTTCGCAACACGGGCGGCAGCATCCACTTAATACGGTTTTGAATTCTGCGCGTTGCGTAGCTGACATTTTAGAATACATCGTAATAGCTTTTGCGTCGTCGGAGACGTGTTTCCGCTCACGCGGTAGCGCCGCCCCCGCACCGCCGCGACAGTTTCGAGGAATCTTCAGGCAGCCGAAGTAAGTTTCGGAGTGCCCGATGCGTTCGCTTGAACTAAGCCCATTATGACATATTCGGGATAGGCCGAGAAGACGAGTCCAACAACAAAGAAATTCGATACCGGCTCACTAACAGGCCTTAAAATACGTTGTTAGGAGAATGAAATTGAAAGCCACAAATTTAACAATGATTTGCAAAAAAGTACGCCCAGACTACATAGATTTAGATTGGAGAGGATGGAATAAAATGAAATGCTAACGAGTGTGCGACAATTTACGGAAACTTACATTCGTTCCAACAATATTAAATGTCTTTTATGATATTGCGAGGTACGAGATAACCTCGGCACTTAAATAATATCGTTACGAAAATCAGAAGGTATACATTCAGCAATTCCGGAGATACCGTTCTCGGTATTGTCTAACCACCTTAATATTTTAAACTGTATGCGCTTAACGCGTGGATGCACTTGGCGCCGAATTCTTGACTCGTCAGCGCTTGACTTATGTTATATGTATACTCCTCGGCGAGTGGTCTCGAATATTCTACGAATGTAAATAAAACTATAAATCATTTATGGGACCAAACATGTAAACATGTCATGTCCGACGAAAATAAACAAGATTTATGGTAATATAGAACATTCTAACCGATTAGAATACATTGAGAATGTATACAACGCACAAATATGTTGAGATAAAAAATATGAAGCATCATTTTCTTCTAAATACAATCGATCGTGTATTTATTTAATTTTCAAGATTTAAGACTTCTCTTATTTATACGTCGGTGATAATTCTTTAAATAAAGTATTTGGTGAAAATCGTAACCTTTACAGTAAAAAGGATGAACACCTATCAATAAAAAATGGGATTACCTTGTAGATCCTGCGGATGAGGCCTTCGAGTACGCCGAACAGCACCAGCTTGCGCTCGTTAATGCCTAGCGCGTGCGGGTTGAGGCGCAGGCACAAATCGCGCACCGTGGTGCCGTAGGTCATGCCCGCGTACATCCGGAACACGTCGCTGACCTTGGGCAGTTGGCGCGCTGCGGACACGCGGCCGGTTAGCGCGCGCCCGCGGCGGCGGATTACGACGCCGTCCGCCCGGACGCCTGTCTAATTCTTTTTCCGGGCATATTCTAAATACGTGAACAGACCACAGTGCATCCCTGTAGTGAGTCCCTTCGCAAAGGGTTCCGCTCGAGAATAAATGATGCGTCTATTAGCCAGATCTACTTTTGCCACGTAAGAAGCGGATGAAAGTAATCACAAAATAAATTGATTTTCGATTTTTTTTCCAAAACGACTCCAAAAATTTGACTTTACACTAATTGTACCAAAAGGATATATGGATGCATTGCTTAGGTTCACTAATATCATACTGACGTAACTAGAAAATTAGATTTCTAAAAAAGTTTATAAAAGGAAATAAATAAAACTAGGTTAAATTGAACGTTACATACATTGGCACGTGCTAGGCCACTACAACGTACAATCCGCGGTCGTCACTCCACTCTGCTGTACCGCTATAATAACTAAAACAAGCAATAGACTACTCGGTGGCAGCATCTGTTCTAATTAAAATAGTTATTTATTTATAAAATCAAAACAACACGCAGTGTGGCACTTACGTCATCTAGCACTCGTGGCTCACGCTTACAGCCTTATATGATTCTTTCACTACGCTTATTTGTTACAAATTAACAAAATAATTATATCCGCGGACTACTCACAGATAAGGAAGACAAATACTTAACTTTAACACAAACATGAATTCTACGATGTAAAATATGATCATAGTCGAGTCTGCATGTTAATATACTTTATTACTGATCACCTTATAATTTTTTAAATATTGGTCTACATAAAAAAGATAATAATTAGGTAAATTTTGATTTTTCATAAATAAGTTAAATAAAACAAAAGAAATCTAACAAGAAAAACATTACAATACAACCCACGAACCTTTGTCGCTGTGAAACTAGTCACAGAAAGTGTAGTATTGGTGTAAAATAGGAACACGAGGGCGAAGGGGAGGTCGGGCAGCGTTATACCTGCGCATCGTAAACATTCGGCAAAGATTCATGCGTTGCAGCGTACGCCCGTCTGAAAAGACAAGTGCTTACGAGACGGCGGAGATGAAGCTAAGGAGACACGCAACTATACCGTCACACACTCGAAAATTTCGAATAGCTTAAAAAAACCGGACATTTACAGTTTCCACTTCCAACGAAACGTTTTCATCGCCTACTCCAATATGGTTTCAGGTGAATCTGTCTCCGAGTACTAACGTGTGCGCGCGCAGAACTGCACGGCCGCGCGCTGCAGCGCCGTGCAGCGCGTGAGCTGGCGCAACTTGGGCGTGGCGCTGTACACGGCGCAGTACTGGAACAGCGGCACCAGCGTCACCACGCCGTAGTACACCAGGTTCTGTACGCAGGCGCGCACGAGGCTCACCTCCACGTCCGACAGCGCCGCGATCTTGGACACGTGGTTGAACCCGTCCATGTACGGCAGGATCTGTGCACGGACGCCCACGTTGAAGGCTTTTCATTAACTTGTTGAAGTCTAGTCAGTAATGAAAAAGGAAAATTAGCTTAATGTTTTTCTTGGCCCTAAATTTACGAAATCTGCGGAACGCTTCTACGTAAATTACTTTAGAATTTTATATTAATATACAAATTCTAAAGAAAATATTAAACACAAATAACATTTGTTCAGTTTGAATTCGACAGCTACTTGTAATTAGATGCTAAGTTAGGGCGTACGCAAAGGCAACAAAACGAAACCCTCATAATCATGGGGGTTTCGTTTTTTTG
Organism: Eumeta japonica; assembly: GCA_005406025.1. Classification (NCBI taxonomy): domain Eukaryota; kingdom Metazoa; phylum Arthropoda; class Insecta; order Lepidoptera; family Psychidae; genus Eumeta; species Eumeta japonica. The sequence goes on from BGZK01000125.1 coordinate 242,253, forward strand.
GACGTAACGAAATTTCGTTACGTCCATGTGTACTTATATCATAGCTTTATAAGTCTACCATATTTTCGTCGAGTCTGGCGAAAATGCACGAACAGGAAAAAAAACTAGCCGTAACTTTATACAATTTTTAATATTCAATAATAAAACTGCTCAGCGGCACATTTGAAGCATACACGCATGAATTTATTACAATAAGTATCTATTGTCCAAGTGTACAATCCATGTGAACGATAAACTTATGTGTATATTATTTCAGGACAAATATGCCAAATTTATAAAAAGTGACATGACACCCACGTGATTTAGATAAGATTTAATGCAACTGTAAACTTCGTTTCCTTTCGTTAGTCAGTTCGTAACCAGTCGAAGCTGAAGTTCAATTCCAACCTTGGCAGGTTATACTCATGATGAATTATTATTTTATACGTATCATATTGTTATATTGTTTCAAACATGGACGACACTATTAACGCAGAAGAAAATAACATTTTGATAAGATAGATGAAAAGTGCAAACTTACATACAACACACCCCGTGTTGTATGTAAGTTTATTTGTATCTCATTTGTACGAGTTTTAGTGACGTGTATGTGAATGCACTTTAAATGTTATTTGGATGAATTATACTGTCTATCTTTTATTTTATTATTTATTATATTGTATCCAATAAGTTGTTTTATATTATGGCGTGAAGATTTTTTTTTGTCTTCGCAAGTGAGAGTATACAGCCACATCGGAAGAGTTATTTTACATTCGTGGCAAGTTTTTTACATAAGAAACAATACAAAACGTGAATACTAATCAAAAATAGAATCAATCAAAGGTAACAATTAAAAAATAAGATAAAACTGCATACTCACATATTTTAGTTGACGTCGACTCCGAAAACATCTAATTATTTTAATAGTTTTCGAAGGCGATTTTTTTGTAAGGTATATTTTATATCGCTCAATCGACGTAGAGAACTACAACACGACGGTAAGACGATGGTGTTAGCCAGGAACACACGGGACCGGCGAATCGGAAAGTTTTTCGAAAAGGTGCAGAGGCACCCACGCCGCTCGAGTTATAACATACAAGGTCGGGGAAAAAGTTATCTGTATTTTACACATAAATTCATAAAATAAAAAAATGTCAATTTTTCATCATATTTTACTTACATTTCATTACTATATATATGCCATTTTGTTCAAAAACTTATTGCCATTTTATTGACATAATCCCATTGTTGTAGAAATTTTGGGACTACTGATCAAAAAAGTGTGGCGAATAGTTTTGACAGTCGTCTCTTGATGTTAACACTACCTAAATTCTACGTTGACGAATTTCTACGTTGTTAGATTTGCTCATTTTGGTGAACAGAAAAATAGCGGGACACCATTTTTAGTTTTTATTTTTCTTTTTTTTTTTAATGTCGTCTATTTAATGGTATCAAAACTAGCCAGATACAAACAACATCATCAAAGAGATTTTACTGCAACTTTTTACTTATAAAATAAGAAACCACTTTTTCCCCCGACCTAATCCTTACGTGTCTGAGAGCTGTACTCTTACAACTACCCTGTACTCTTACTACTGCTACTTAGTGCGCCGTTGTTAGAGAACAACGGCGCACTAAATAATGGGCGAAAATACGCAGTTCCCGCTCCATCGCGTAGCCGCCGGCGCGGGTCGTCGACCGCGGCGCGGCCGCCGGCGCAGGCGGCGCTCGCTCGATAATTATTAACCTCCATTGCAATCATTTGCATAATCGTCATCAAATACATCTACTCCCGTTAGTTAGTTTATTTGTTCCTCCATTCGTTTCGACGTCCCGTCGCGGACTTCCTAATCTATTAGCCGTAATCAGCTCCTTGCGCGTACGACCGCAAATAAACACCGCCCCCGTAATGACTGCGTGATAAAGTTGTTTACCGCGCGCGTCCCCGCGCCCCCGTCCGCCGCGGCGCCCGGCAACAGCGCGTCGCGTGTCGCGGCCGCGCGGCTCGGACCGCTAACGGCCTTTAGAAAAGAGATTTTACGTTCGTAGCGTATGTGCGGCACTCCACGAAATTTCGTAATTCTTCTAGAACGTAAATTCATAATTTCAAAAATCATACTAAAAATGAATGGACTATTTCGTTGGTATTCTATAAGAGTCGACACCGAGGCTCGAAGTTCGTCCGATTAGAAGGCGGCGAGGCGGCTCCGGGCCAGCTGCAGCCGCGAGAGGAACGACCGACAGAATACCTATTACTTATTGCGTATATATTGTAAGAAGAATTTAAAAAAAACTATAAATATTTTGAAGAGAATCTATCATAGCAACAACACATTATTAAGTACCTAACTACCTAAGATCTCATAATGTTTCTCAAGTCACATACTGCGGGATAGGACCCTGGTGATCTATACACAGGTAGCCCGTACCCTACTTAGGCCTCAGTCTCCCACAATCCTAGGATAATCATTTTATTGTAAAATGTACGAGACATATTGCCTGAATGTAGTGAAAAACGAATTATTATTTTAAAATAAATTCTATTACTATAAATATTATCAAATGTGCTTTGAAAGTAAATTTGGACGTCGATAGCAAGGGCGGATCCAGGCTTCGAGTCAGGGGGAGTCACACATACGAGGTGCAGCCTGGGCTGGCTCTAATTCGATTACAATAGTAAGACGGAGACCCAACCCGGGGGGGTCATGACCCTCATGATCCCTACCTAGGATCCGTCCTTGGGCGATAGACATACGAATATAATAATCGATTCAAATTAACCTGCCGAAAAAGAAACCTGAAGTACAAGTCCTTTTTGTCAATTAATCAGCAAATATGCCGATCAAAATAAATAATTACTTTTCTTTGATAAAGAAGTAGTCAAATAAATCGGACGGGTGTATATATGCATCCCGCCGCGTCGTCTCACGAAGGTCGAAGGTCGCTTTCTTCCCTTCGTTCCTTAAGAGCACGAAACAACATCAAAGGCCGCGGTCGGTGCGATGCGACCGAGAAAAGACAATGGAAAAGATGGGGACGAGAGGAGGCAGGAGGGTGGGAAGGAAAGTTAGCGGTGAAAAGCGCGTCCGACGCGGCGGTGACGCGAGCCGTAATAACGTAAGCCTTTCGCGACGTCTGTCGATGCCCGATACCAATAAGGTGGAGTGTTTCGGATCGCTCGAATTCTAATTTCGGCTAACGCCGATACAAATGTTTGCGCGCTCGCCCACACCGCCCGCCCGCGGGCCGTCACGCCGTGTATGGCTCGGCTTTCGCCGGATTGACTGACTCCCGTGTCGGATGGTCGGTTCGTTCGAGCGCCGACGTCGAAGAATCGCTTAGTGCGGTCCGCGGCTAGCGCGCCATCGACCGACGCGAATCACAATGCATCCCTCCATCTAAGATTGCCAGGCGTCCGGATAAAGCCGGACATAGTTATACTTTTTGATTGCGTGTGCAGCCAAAATAAACGGTGTCCGGCTTGTCCGTCTTTTTACATTTCGCAAACGAGCGATATGTAAAAAACCGGACAATAATACTCAGACACAAAATTCTCAATAATGTAGGGCGCCGGTCTTTTTAACCAAATGTCCGGCCAAACTGACTGGTCTGTCCGGTTATTAGGTTTGGCGACCTGGCAACCCTACTTCCATCAGCATTTTATTGTTTCCTTATCTTTCCTCAGTCGCAAAAGAACGAAATGTAAAAAGCCGGACGCTGTTTATTTTGGTCGGACACGCAATCAAAAAGACTAACTATGCCTGGTTTTATCCGGACGCTTGACAACCCTAGTTTCAGCTAATTCTGTTCAGGCAGCGGTTAAAGCGTGATTGCGTAACAAACGTCACACATTTATTGTAATGTTGGTTAAATTAAACGCTATGTTTTACATCTCAAAAATTAACTATAACTTTTTTTATCGAAGTAACAAAGTGTAGGTATAAGGCCGTCAGACACCGCGCCACCCCTTCCCCTGTACCTAAGGTCTGTCTATCGTCCGTCCCCGTCAACTTGAATATTACCTCACGAAAAAAATATTTTCAAGTAACTTTTATTGGTTAAATATAGCAATTAAATATCTGGTGTCACAGAAATTTACGTAGAACCGCATAAAGCCGATATGAAACGGTTTAGCCAGCGCACGCAGATGTCTGTCAAAGACGGACATCTCAGACACATCATTTTGTCGACTTCCTTGACAAGAATCATGATACCTTGACTTTTAAAAGTTGTAAAGTAATACTATTATTACGATTGTAAGTTATTTAAATAGATTGAAGAAGAATGTAAATTATTTAGATAACTTACAATCTTCCTGCTATGGAAAAATGCTATGAATTAAAAAAATAATTTTCGAATTTGACTGATAGTTACAAAGATTAGCACGTTCAAACGGTTAAAATAAACAAAAAAAAATGTTCAGATAACTTATAAACTTCGTTTAAAATTGGTTATCAAATACAAATAGATTTTTTCAAATGCGAATGGTAGTTTCAGAGATTAGCGCGTTCAAACAAAATTGTAGAGAAACTATTTGATTAGCTAATAGGCTTCTCAAGACTTGAAAGAGTATCAAATGCAACAAGAATTTTTCATTTCTGACTGGTAGTTCCACAAAAAAAGTGCGCTCAAACAAACAAATTATTCAGTTTTATGTATCATAATAGATAAAGGAGAATGAGGTAGAACGCAGAATTTAAGGGCGTGCTCGTTACAGGCGCCAGTTCTAATTGATGCCAACAAAATAAAATAATGAGATTTCCATTGACGAACGTTGTCTAGCACTACCCGTGACAGGTCTGACTATAGATGCGTATTACAGACAGTAACACGACTTTAGCATTGTGTGGATAGATGACATTCTACTGTTAATAATACTAATTAGCCGCATATAATACAGATCGATATTCTATACACAGCAGATAGTCTATCTGTTGTATATGGAATATAGATCGCCCATAAATATGTATAGCGCCAGACTAAAGATGTGGGCGCGGGTGCGAGCGCACACGACGCATACTCTAAAAATCGTCGACAATGACCAGGTCTCCTCGATATAAAACTCGAAACCGTCGCACTAAAAATATTGAAAGTGTATCCATGTTTAGTTTATTCGTGAGATTTAGAGCACGGGTATTCCAACGATGTTGACATCGGCCATTTCTAAATTGTTGCCGGATAAATGGTACGATATTCATTCGTTCGATGACGATAAGAGATTTTGAAACAGATGTCTCTTACGGTCAACCGTCCTCCGGTTATTCAAAACAGCCACTGGTCGTGTCATGTTTTTTATATTACCTTTGATATACAGACAAAAAAAAATCGATGCCGAGCTTGAGGAACATTTGGGGCGTTATTGCATTTAGATTTGAATTCTACATTTAAAACTAAGTATTGGGTACGTAACCTCAGATATATGACGACGTAGGCACATCGTACCGAAACAAAACACCTTCCCAAAGAAAGTCTGTAAAAGGTATCGAATGTTTGCACATGCAGACGCGTGCCTGCGACATGCAGCAACACGCAGCATGCAACCCACCGATGACCCTCTAATCAGTTCTTTCACTGTACTTGTCTTCATCCAATGAATTGAATATTGATTCGAGAGGATTGACAGATATCGAACACCTAAGCAATTGTTAATGCTTTATTTATCAAAGTTCGGTAAATAGTTATATCGTTCGTTAATTAGTTTGCACGTGCACTCTAAAAATCTATGTCTTCATAGAATCTTTACAAATAAAGGCTTTCGAAATATTTCCGTTTCCTTCCACAGCGAGGAATTCAATAAAACTTAGCTCCGATGGGATTTTTGGACCTTAGTTCGAGACACCGCGACTGGTGACGGACGGAGACTCCGCTCGCCGGCACATCGTTCGGATCCACCGATAAAAATCTCATTAAAAATAATACGAACTGTTATCAATTTTTTGTGTTTCGGTGGTCTTTTTGCGCGCCATTCTTGGTCAATTTTGAAACCGCTCACGCGCTTACATAGAATATTTTTATTACAAATTCTAGGCACTCTGAACTTAGACATCGCCTATCAATTTACCTTCACAAACTCGAACGGAAGTCGAAGGAGCTCGCTCAGAGACACTGTTTACTTTAAGCGTATTTTTATTAGTTGTCACTGTACGTTTTCTTCTCGAAACGTTTTTAAAACCAACATGCGTTTCCTTGCAATGTCCTATTACACCTAACAGATACATCCTCCAATAAAATTATGTGCTGTCTTCATTTTCCCATTACATTTATTTTATTTAGTATACAACTTTTTTCGCAAATAATCCTCACTAAATTCTCTGCATTTCCGAAAATTAGCAATCTTCGACAAATTTACTCGAACTGCCAGATATGTTACATATCGCTAGTCGCCACGCTGGCTTTTCATTATTTATCCTTACAATATAATATCAATAATTTATATTTTACGAAAATATATAACTTAGGCGCCATATCCTATGTGCATATAAATTTGGTACTTGAAGATCTGTGACAAGCCCACGAACAGAACAAAGGACCCAGCAGGATGATAACCATAAGGAACTTGTTCAAGGTTATCGTCGGCAACAGTGAGCACACGTTTTATACGCCACACAAAGTACTTTTGTTGACGTATTTTTTTTACTTCACCGATAAGCAGAAAAGTAATACTCTCCCTTAGGAGAATCATCGCCTTCTTGCGACCGCGTAACCCGTCGAGGGACCGCAAGCCCACCTCTGTCATTTACTGAGCCAGTCGAGGCTGGCCGGTCGTTTGAGGCCTGTACATCGTATCGATAGTTATGCTATCACCTATCGACAACTTGCTATTATCAAAAAAATATATAAGGAATTGCAAACATGTACCTTTTATATTTAATGATTAATAGCTACCGTGTAGAGTAAAAAAAAATATCACAAAAATATCTCGATATAGGTTCAAAATACATAGATAACAAATAATAATAACAAAAAAAGAAATTACTTTCATTCAAAAATATCAAAAGGATAAACACAAAATAAAATAAATTGAATGACAGAATGTAAAACAGTGGTAAAATAATAAATAATTTTGCAAGCTCCACAAAACATTTGTCATGTCAAACATTGATCAATTAAAAATATACCACTTTGTGGTAACACTATCATAGTCTGATGTATTGACAATTTTTTTTTTTCTCAATAAGTGTAACATCGACTGAAAAATTTACTGACTATAAATAGAGATCTTTAAAACAGAAATCTACAAAGACAAAATGATAGATCCGTCGTGGTACACGCTTTACGTCAGAACTACTGGAAAGACTTCTGTTTAAATGTTTTTAATTTTATTCTTCACACATTTGGTACTTGTCTTTGCGATGATAAGGATACCGTTAAATTGCTAAAAACCCATAGTTTAAAAAATTTGCAGAAATTCGCCCCTAGTTTTTGTTCCATATTCACATAATAATCGGAGAACAACTTGAAAACTCGCTCATGCAAGTGAATTATTTAATTAAATGAATTTGTTACTTAAAAAATAATATAACGTACAATTTTTGAATACTTTTTATTTGGTTTATAAGGAAAATATATTGCCTATATTGTAATACAATACGATTTAATTTTTTCATTTGTTGTTGTACAAATTTTAAATGCGTGTGACAACGGACTCAGTGTTAACATTTTATTAATTTCAACGATTAGTGTTACATTTTCTTTAACTATATACCTTTTGCTTTTCTTTTTTCTATTGGTTTTCAATAATCGAGCCCCACGAGTGAGCTATTGTAACGATATTTATATTTTCATAGCTTTCAGTTATTTTAATTAGTCTAATCATTTTTTTCTGTAATTGAATTGAATCTTTTTTTCGTTATTTAAACACGGGCAGGGAAATATTATATTTAACTACAACTATATATCATTTCCAATTGATTGAACTTTATGTAACATGTAATGTAGTATAAAAATAAGACCCAATTCATTGTTCCAAATAAGAACAAAATTTTTAAATGAAGTTATAAAAAATACAACTAAAGAAAATAAATATGTCTTTCTTGTAATATAGATTGATAAGTGCAGTATATATTTTTTACAAATTAAAAAGTATTTTTTTCCAACTAAGAAAACTCATATTATGAACAAAATCAATTTCACAAGCGTATCTGACACGGTTTATATGTATTATGTCAGCCCTTTTAATCTAGGAGGTACTCCATTTGATGATCTAATTTATTTCAATATTTTCCTTAACCCTCAAAACTGATTTGCATCATTCGAATATTAAATTATTTTTTAGTAATCATCGTTGAAAGTCACTTTGTTTAACATCTGAAAAGATCCGTGAAAGGCAGCTGCTGCACCCATTCCGTAAATGCGCAGTCAATACAACTAAGAAAATAGAGTACATAAATAAGTTCGCTTGTATTTGTGGCCAGTAAACATTTGTCACTTAGTTGCAAAGGAATTTATAACTGGAACTCGCAAAAGATAACCTTTTATCTACAAAGGCCAACACAATTGTGCTTTGTTTTATATCGGTCTTATATAGTGTGCTTTTGCGTTAACACCAAACGCGACTGCGACACGTCTTGGTCAATCGAAGGTTGCGAGGTTGAGACAGATGCAACTGAAACCTTCCACCACACAAAGTATTTGTTATCATCTACAATGCCAGTAAGTGGCTTGGGTTTATTCCGTGAATTATTATTCTGCGAATGTCGCTGCACACGCCGGATGTGTAGCTGACTCGCTTGACACTAGCCTTTTGCGATAGCACTAAGCTTATCTATGAATTCGCAACATATTAACCTTACAATCATCAATCTCGGTAATGCGTATGTGTATAATTTTGCAGACTAGTACTATAATTTTCCAAATTTATTTGATTAATAATATTACTGAATTTGAAAAGTACATAAACATTAATTGATCACATTCAAAATTATCAACGTTTTTTTTTTCAATATTATTAAAAGTACGAAAAATTAATCAATTCTTATTTTTCAAATATTTTATCAAAAATATCTTTAATGGAACAACCGATTTGAACAGGACTTTCGGCATTCGATGTAGTTTTTTAAGTTAAAAAACATTTAGATTTCCAATAATCGACTAATCCAACCATAAACGCTGATCGATTCACCGGAAATCTAATATGTATGTGAAATTAGAGTAAAATGTTGTGGAATACGAGGAAAAGCCAATTCTTCTATCAGTAGTCGTGTGTGATCGCGTTCAATGACCGATCTGTTTTGGAGAAAGTCTGATTTCTTTCTTTTAGTGGTTAAATTCTTATGTTAGACATATAACAATACATACAGAACAAGTCGTTCTTATATAGAATTTCTCAAAATTCATTGTGTTGTCCAAAAAAAACAATTAAAACGAAGACAACCTCTTATTTTTATTTAAATAAAACTTGAACTCAACTTATTTTATAGCGGCTATCGGTTGTAATTATTATTGTTATAAGCTTACCCCTATTTCTCAGAACAGGAGGCAGAGATTACAGATTCCCACATGTAAAGATTTTTGCATAACTTTCATGCTAAATTGATAATCATTAATCTTATTGTACAAGTTCGTCGGTTTTAGATGCTTAAAATTTTGCCCCTTTACAGGATTCTGTACTTTCAAACGAACAAAACAGAACCATTATAAGGTCACTCATGTGTCTGTCTGCATGTCCATCTGTCACAGCCAATTCGCATTGAATTTACTGTACCAATTAAGTTGACATTTGGCACATTTACCAAAGTCTGTGACCAAAACGCGGACACGAAACGTATATAAATAAATTTTAAATATGAGGGTCACCTTTGGTGAGTCAATTAGAAAATAAAAAAAAGTTTGTACCATGTGACATATCAAATAAAATGGCTTATTGTGAGGGTCTCAAGAATATATTTTTTTATAATTTTAAAGTAGACAGTTCTAAAATTACTTAAGGAAATTGGTGAAAATTAACCATTCCCCTTATTTCCGCAACTACTGCGCCCAAAACCTTAAAAAATACCGAAAAAGGTTTTTACTTATAGATTACAGAAAAATCTATAAGAAGTCTATAGTTTTTTTTGTTTTGGTTCATCTCAATGTCATTTATAAACTGATACTTGCTAAGTCGGTATCAGTTTCTTTTTATTATTTTCACCCTATCATAACATAAAAGCGCCAAACTTGGTGTCATAATCGTACAAATTTAAGGAAAACTAAAAAAAATGAGCCAATTGTGAGTGGGGCTTGTGCTAAGAATCCGCAAATGAATGAATGAAAATAATTTATTTTACACTGAGTGCTAATCCGATTCCTATTTAGCTGTTTTTATCAACATGTCACCAATTTGGTCTGCATAGTATTTTCTATAAAGGAAACCCACGCTGGCCGTTCCATCACACATATTTGCTCTACAGATTTATATTGACAATCTTCTTTCATTCATTGTTTCCAAATACCCAAACCAACCCAAGATATTTACCTTTTTGTACTCTTATAACTACATTTTCTTTCAAACTACATCGTTCTCTCACATCAGTGTTTCTACATATTCTATTAAATAGAATCTAAAAAATAGAATCTATTTTTAAAGACATTCTACGCATATTACTGAGAGATCGCATTTCCCTTTTTTTTATCTAAAAACATAATCTAAATATTCATATAAGCAAAAAGAAAAAAACAGAAATTAATGTTATTCTAGGAAAGTACAATATTAAACCCAAAGATTCTATCATTAACAAGAATAATTAAATGTCTACTTGAAACTGTAGGCCCAATTTGAAAACAACGCTTTCCGCTTGCTTTTTAAAAGAGTACTCATACAACGACCTTTTAATGGCAGTTCAACTAATAATAACGAATTAATGTAAATGTTTGTTTGTCAACGCAGTACCCCAAAGCTATTTATTAAACGAGTTAAAAGTAGCAGTGTATAATTTAAAAACATAATTACAGGTCCAAAATATGTCGGCATTATCGAGAGCATCGACATCGCCGGCCCGGCCCGTCCCTAGCGGCGGCACGCGCGCGGGCGTTGCGTAATGTTTACTATTATCGCAGTCCGGTGTCCTTCCGTGATCGCACTCCTAAAACACTCCGCGCGGTGATCGCTCACGCTCACGGGCGTTAACACTTCTAACACATGATAGAGTTAATGTACACCTGATATTCTTTATTACACGTTTGGCGCATAGTTGTCATTCCAAGAAAGTTGTAAAGGTGAAATGGCAGTAAAATACTCTGTGTATGAGTGTCGAATAGATGACCGAGGACCGCAGTTCAGATGCCGCCGTCGTGCAGACAACGGCATCATTGCACTGTAGCGACTGCACGCAGTGTATGCTCGATGCTCATCTGGTGCCTTCATCGTCGATGATCTCTATTCTCGGATGTGCACAATTTAAGAAAAAAGACAAGCATGTATAGGACTCATCCCGTGAGGGTTCCTAACAAACTTGACCATGTATGTCAATATTTCATCTATCAAAATATTGCTTATTTTAGTTACTGATACCAGCTGGATGTCCGCTCGGAAATCTGGAATAATTATTTTCTAATTTCAAAATTTAAATATTAAAATAATATTAATGTTTTTGGAACGTTTAAATTTTTATGACGTGAAGTTACAAATGTTTTCTCATATATCAGTCTACGGCACGGTCCCTAGTCCGATGAAAATGTTAGTTACAAAATGTTAGTTATAAAAAAAATATGTGATATAACTATTATACAAAACTAACGATTTTTAATTTTTTTTTGTACTTGTGCTGTGGGACCTTGCATCTTCCCTTTCATGACTCTAAGTCAAGGGGGAAATATACTGTCGGATTTAATTTAGTTGTGACAGTCTAAAACATACGGTGAAATGCCTTAAATGTGTTGATTTAGAATGTAGATTTCTTGCAGTTCCAAAAGACCGAAAACGAGGAAATAAAAATTTCAATTTGCCACCTTTATGCATTTCTGAGAAAAAGAAACTTTGACAGACAGATGGACGATAACGAAGTGATTCTGTAAAGGTTTCTTATAGCATTCAGGACCGTAAAAATGTTACGCAAGTTACTATTAACGTATCTGTGCGAAGAGTTAGATATGTTAATGGGTAGTCATTAAATTATACAAATATGTACTCTAAAATTATACTGTTACATAGCAACTGGCGTGTTGTGCGCGCGCGCCGAGGCGCGGCCACAGGGTCATAATATGTTTTTTTATATCCAATCTACAAGGTCTGTCGTACGAGGCGTGCGCCTGTCCGCCATCTGCTCACGGACGCGGTCTTAACAATATATACTGCTATAATAATTATTATTTTGTTAGTAGCTTCCGCTCGCATTCTATGAATTAATTCATCTTGTATATCGACTAATCAAGCTCTTTTCTTGATCGGTATATCGTTCTCGATTATGATTCCAGCCCAGCACTCGATGTTGATGTCTCCCTTGTAGTTCCGCCACCTATCTCGGTCTAGTACATTCCGATTTTGGGTCCGGTCTCAATCCCAGTCCTGCTCTCAACTCCGATTTCGGTGCTGCTTCCTATTTTGATCCCACTCGCGCTCTAGATTCTAATATCACTCTCACTCCCAACTTCTACCTCGGCCCCGTTCTCAATTTCGATCACCCCGATCTCGATCACGTTGCGATTTTCAATTCTGCTACTGAGCACGTTTCCGATTTGAAGGAAGCCGGGGCAAACATTAATATAAGTACATAGAGGTTATATTATTCGGGGATAGTGTAGATTTTTATGAAGAAATGAATTTTTAGCAACTACAAAGCAGACATATGTAGATGAAGTCATGATGAAATGTAATGGTCTGCTTTACTCAGAGAATTTCTTATAAGTGAAGGAATTTTTAGAATCAGTAGTTCGATTCAATACAGCAAGTAGGCAGAAAAAGTCGGGTAAAATGCTGTTTTTTTTTTCAAGAATCCGCCATTCACGCGTTGAACATATCGTCAGTTATAGTAATTGGATGAATGTCTTAGGCACGCCAGAAAACAAAAACAATACACACTCCTTGAAAATAATCCGTAAGTAAAATTTAATTACAATCTATTTAGCCTTTTCGAATATTAGCTTGAACAAACAAAAATACAGACATATTATCGATCTATCTGTCTGAAGTCAGAGTAAAAATTTAAATGTAAATTAGGTACATCATGGAATAAATATTTATGGTAAAATTTCATAAAAATGTCATATGTACTGTATATATATGTATTACTATTAACGATTAATAAAAAATATCGTATTTCTTATTCCAGGTGGTAATTTACGTCTATTCAAAATTTGATTTAAAACTATTCAGCGGTTCTGGAGATTAGACCGGTTTAACAAACAGACTGACAGATCCTTTATCGAAATCATACATTACCTATCATTTCGTAATTACATGTTCTTACGGTACACCAATTTTCATCATAATCAGTTTTTAAGTTTAAAAAAGCATACAGACCGTTATAAATTTTAATATGGGAATTGGCTAGTGAACCATAAAAGGAATATTCTAACAAAATTTGATAAAAATATTATATGTAAAGACAGATGCTACAAATTTGTATAATAGTATCGACCTTTCTTAGCATTTTCGAGGGGCAAACGGACTTGAGAACTACTAGCGAGTAGATTGCCACGACCGCCCACGGACATACACGCGCGACTCCTTGGAGTCAACAGTGCTTTGCCGGCCTCTTAGATAGCAATAGCATATCTGATGGAAGAGAGTGGGACAATAGAAAGGTAGTGGGCCACCGGAACTTTCATTCACTGGATGAAATGCAAGCTGTTAATTTACGTCTGTATTCTATGAGAGTGTGGCATCTCACGGGTCGAGGCGCCCCGTTTCTGTGCTGTAGACCACAGCATGAAAATAAGCATATTTTGACTCCGGCGCATTATGTACGTTTTTATAAGTTAAATTTGGTATCTTAGGAAAGGTCTTGAATTGAATTCGTGTCTTTTTATGATTTCATGTTTTTCGGCGATAGTTAATTTTAATGTTCATTTTAATTCTGGACGGTCTCATAGTGACTGCTGGTTGCTAGTTACTAATAATATTACGTAATATTGTGACATGATATTATTGTACAATAATAAAATATGTAACTTTTAACACTTTATTACAGTTACAATTACCAGTTCGTCTCTGCTTACACGTGCTCGATACGGGGCTGGCTGTAGAGCGGCGCCGGCGCCGGCGCGCGGTGGGCGGTGGGCGCGGAGGCTAACGGCGCGACAAGCGCGGCCTTGAGTCTACATTGTGCCGTTTGACATTAATTTCCGCGTGCGCCACGCCGCCGCTGTCGCTACCTGCCGCTGCGGCGCGGCGCACGCGAGAGCGCATGGGATCGTGTCTTTGATCCTTTAGTACCACCGAAAACATTAACCTTGGTCAGATTATAGGATTCCTAAGATTTGGAAAACAAAGCTGTAAGTAATGTACAAGTACATCCAAACGTGTTAAATTAAACATTTATTAAATCACTTCTTTTTTATTATTGGCTGCAACGTTTCTTTTGATCAAAACGAGTGTAAGAACTTGTCCAAACAATATCATCATGGTCGTAACAAATATGTATTTCTAAAAGTCGTGACACAAGGTATCGAATAAAAAGAGATAGAATCGTTAGATTTTTGAATATGGCGGTAAATTGCGATCGGAGACAACGCACGAAAGATTCATTTAGGAGTTCCATGGTTGGCTCAAACGACAATAACGTTATGACACGATTTCGATCGGCATCCGTGGATGATCCATCAGACCGGTAAGCCCTTTAAGAGATTCCCTTTTACAGCAACAACTAAGGATAATACGAATGCCATTCGCCTTTTGATAGAGAAAAGCCCACTGGCATATTCAAGCAACTACAGAACATGGTAGGTACCGAATCAATACATAAACGTTTACGCTGAAAGCGGTTTTTGTACCATATTTAAAACCATATAATTAAAAGAAACCTCAGAAACACCGGCGAATCGATTACAGTTTGCCCAAAGATACATAGTTCAATGATGTTCGAATCTAAATTTGCATTGTTTCATACCTGAGAGCATAAATTACTTGGGACAATGGACAGTTGATTTTTAATAAACTTAGTGGCAGAGCGCGAGGGCACGGATTTTACTCAGACGACTGAACTGACTTTCGACGATCACAAATATTTTCTTAAGAGAACACGAATCCACATTGCTCGATTTAACTGACGAATAAAAAAAATATTGCAGGTAGGCTGTATTACGCTGCTGCCGTTCTCGTCGTGAGGTGGAGCTATTTAATTCAATAGAGCCATTTCAGAAAATATTCAGCAAAATAATATGCTCAACTCTATTGCCGGACAAAGACGTTTATCCGTGCCAAAAATAAAATTATTTCATTGTTCTATCTATGTTAATTAATTATTCAGTTGCTTCAATTTTAGTAAAGAAAATAGAATTTATTCCCGGCCAGTGTGATACCTCCGGAAATATATCTACGGTCATTTCTCTCTAATGATACGTTTATGGATATCTATTAATGACATGTTTTAGGGAGGTCTTCTTTTATACACATTAGAGTCACAAGTGAACAGAATCATGAAAATTGAGACGTCGTTTCGCGTTCGCTCAGATTTAATATTAAGAAAGAGTCGATATTTTGTTCTGTTTGTATCGCGAAACATGAAAAACAAATAAAAACAGCGACAGCGCTCCTACGCTGCGCGCGGGTCGACGCGCCGTTTATCAGAACGCGCGCACAGCCCGCCTCGCTGTTGTCGTGTAAACATTGACCAAATTGTTATATAAATACCCACCGTGTCTAAGCTATTTCATCTGGTAATTTCAATTTGAAATAATATTTCAATATATAATAAGTTATTATTTTTATAATTACAAATAATAATAATAATAAAAAAACAGTCGCACTCCGGGAGTGCCGACAGAAGTGAAAACTTAAACAATTACGTGTGTATTTTTTGAATGGTCAGGAAATATTTTATTGTGCAGGAAATGCTTTTAAATGATGTGCTTTTTGTTGGACTACAACAAAATATAAACCTATTTACACGTTGTGACAAGGTCTCTTGTTCCTTCATCGGAGCACAGTACATGAACGTAATGATTCGTCACATAGAGTTATAGAGTAATATGCGTTTAGTCAGTGTTTCAACTCCGTACGAGCTCCACGCGTAGTTAAGTGCACCTCTCTAATAATAGTAAATATATAACAGTGAACATAAACTTTATTTAGTTTTATTTAACAATGCCCCCGAATAACCTACAGGTTATGGGCCCAGTAAATTTTTAGTTTTATCAAGAAATTAAATTAAGTGACTTTTGTGTTTTAAAGACTAAGTGTTCATTAACAATATAATAAAATAAATTTATATATAAAAAAAAGAATAAAAACAAAATGGATAATTTGAATAAAAAAAGGAATATTAAACCATTTGACGGTGAAAAATATAGTATTTGGAAAATGAGACTTCGCATTTTGTTGAGTGAACTTGATGTGATTGATGTAATAGATTAAGAGATTCCTACGGAACCAAATACTGAGTGGTGCAAAAAGGATAAAATTGCAAAGAGTACGATTGTGGAGTATTTATCGGATTCCTTTCTAGGATTCATTAAAAACGATTATAATTCCAAACAAATATTTGAAAACTTAGATGCAATCTACGAAAGAAAAAGTTTAGCGACTCAATTAGCTTTGAGGAAGAAATTGTCGAGTCTTAAGCTACAAAATGAAACGCCGCTGATAAAACATTTTCACTACTTTGAGGATCTTTTGTCAGAATTATTGGCTGCGGGAGCAAAACTAGAAGAAATGGATAAAGTTTCTTATTTATTATTAACATTACCTAACTCTTACGATGGTGTTATCACAGCTCTTGAAACATTAGCCGAAGACAATTTGACATTGGCATTTGTGAAAACGAGATTATTAGACCAGGAAATAAAATTATTAAATGAAAGTCGAGATACAAGTCTAAAAGTATTACAAGTGGAAGTTTCTAATAATCGGCAAAATAATTCGAAGAAACCACGGAGATTGTATCGGAACTATGGAAATTTTTCGAAGGCAAAAGTTCTTAGATCAAAAATTACAAAAATAAAATGTCATTATTGTGGAAGAAAAGGGCATATAAAAAATGACTTATTACTACAAAGGTAGAGAACAACAAGGAAAATATAATTCAAGAAAAAGGATGATACAGACAGTACAAATTAGCGAACCTACACATTCTACAGACTTTTCAGGATTTGCATTCATGGCTGGAGGATTATCAGAAAATAATGAAATCTCAAATAAAATATCTTTTATATTAGATTCAGGTGCATCAGACCACATTATTAACAGGGAGGATTTAACACATAACTTTACAGATTTGGACAAACCATTGATGATATCTATCGCAAAAAAACGGAGTTTCCATAACAGCTACAAAAAAGGGCACACTTAAGGTTAGAAGTGGTTTGGGTGTAAACGGAACGCTACAGGATGTTCTCTATTGTCCAGATGTACCATATAATTTACTTTCGGTAAGAAAAATGCAACAAGCCGGATTCACAATTATATTCGAACAGAATGGTAATGTACAGATAAAAGATCATCGTGGTAAGTTCGTAATAAATGGAAATGGTAAGTGCTTAAATAAATTGATAACTATTATTTTTGAAATAGATACGCCAATGACAAATTATGTGTCTGCATTGAGTAAGGTCGTACAAAATAATAGCGATTTATAGCATCAACGTTTCAAGGGTCATATAAGTAAATCAAAATTTTTACAATTCAAAAGGTAACAATATGTTTAAAGACACCGAACGCTTAAATCAAATTAAACCAAAAGAAGATTTATGCGAAGCTTGCATAAAAGGAAAACAAGCGTGTCTACCATTTAATAAATTTAAAAATAAAGAACATATTGATCGACCTTTATTCAATGTTCACACTGACGTGTGTGGTCCCATCACTCCTCCAACACTTGACGACAGAAACTACTTTGTGGTTTTTATCGATGAATTTACTCACTACTGTGCAACGTATTTAATGATGCGCAAATCAGATGTTTTTGCAGTATTCAAAGATTTCGTTGCTAAAAGTAATGCTCATTTTAATTTAAAACTTGTAAACTTGTTTTGCGATAACGGAGGTGAATATTTGTCAAATGACATGAAAGAATACTGTGTGCAAAGAGGTATCAGTTATCACTTGACAGTTCCACAGACCCCTAGTTTAAATGGTGTCGCAGAACGAATGATACGTACTGTGACTGAAAAGGCGCGCGCTATGCTGGTCGGTTCTAAATTAGAAAAAAGTTTTTGGGGTGAAGCTGTATTGACTGCTACATTTTAATTAATATTTCTCCAACTAGAGCTTTAAAAATATATAAAACACCATTTGAAATGTGGCATAATAAAAAACCACAACTCAAATATTTAAAAATTTTCGGTTCGACTGTATACATGCATAACAAAAATATAAAATCCAAATTTGAGGATAAATCCTCAAAAGGCATATTAGTTGGTTATGAACCAAACGGGTACAAAGTATGGGTTGTGGAAACTCAAAAGTTTGTTAAAGTTAGAGATGTGGTTGTGGACGAGATGAATTTTTTGTCCAGCAGACCGACATTGAAGTCTGATAGGATTATCTATAAAAATTCCTATAGAAATAACTCTAACGTGCACACTTCGTCGTCCAAGAAGTTATGTAAATCTGGTGATTTAAAATCAGATGTGCAAAAACAAACAAATGACGCCTTTAGTCAAAATACCTCATTAGGGCAACCGCCTAATAAATCTGTAACAGAAACAGATATGCACGACAGGCCCTCCTCAATGCAAAACAATGAAACTTTCCCAAATTTAAGACGGAGTGATAGGATCAAAACACGTCCCGCAATTTCTTATAATGAAAATAAAATTCACGAAGATTACTTATTATCTGCTCAGTCAATAGTTTGTCAAATCCCAACATCATATAGTGAAATAGAATCAAGGGATGATAGATTATTATGGGAACAAGCTATAAAAGATGAAATTAATTCATTAATAGAAAATAAAACCTGGACCTTGATTCAAAAAACCGAAAAATAAAAAACATCGTTGATTGTAAATGGGTTTTTACAATAAAAAACGATGAATATGGAAATCCACTTAAATATAAAGCACGGCTGGTAGCTCGGGGCTTTAGTCAAGCATATGCTATAGATTATAATGAAACATTTGCACCTGTTGCGAGAATTTCCAGTTTTAGATTTTTATTGGCTTTTGCTAATCAATTCGATTTATTAATACATCATATGGATGTGAAAAGTGCATTTTTAAATGGAGACCTAAAAGAGGAAATATACATGAAAGTTCCGGAAGGAATTTCATGCCAAAATAATCAAGTATGCAAATTAAATAAAGCCATATATGGATTGAAACAATTTGCACGTTGTTGGTTTCAAACATTTGAAAGAACTTTGA
The DNA here is from genome assembly GCA_005406025.1 of Eumeta japonica. Taxonomy (NCBI): domain Eukaryota; kingdom Metazoa; phylum Arthropoda; class Insecta; order Lepidoptera; family Psychidae; genus Eumeta; species Eumeta japonica. The sequence continues at coordinate 261,669 of BGZK01000125.1, forward strand.
TTAACAGAGGTTTCCAAAATTCGCCAGTCGATAGGTGTCTTTATATACTCGACAATGGCGATGTTCTAAAGAATATTTATTTAATCTTATACGTCGACGATCTCGTAATTGCCACAGCCGATCTTAATGCAATGAATAATTTTAAAAAATATTTAATGAAAACATTCCGCATGGTTGATTTAAAGGACATAAAATTATTCTTAGGAATTAAAATTGAAAGGCACGGCGATAAACTAACCATGGACCAGAGCAGTTATATAAAAACAGTTTTACAGAAATACAATATGTATGACTGTAAAAGCGTGGCCACACCACTTGAGACGAAATTAAATTACGACGCCTTAAATTCAAACGAAAGCATAAAGGCTCCTTGTAAGAATGTGATCGGGTGTTTAATGTACATAATGCTTTGTACACGTCCCGATTTGAGTGTAGCGGTAAACATTCTCAGTAGGTACAGTAACAAAAACAATAGGTGCCTTTGGAGCTATTTAAAAAGGGTACTCAGATATCTCAAAGGGTCGATTAATTTGAAGTTGAATTATGTTCGTGGGAGCCATAAATACGTTTTGAGTGGTTTTGTCGATTCGGATTGGGGAGGCAATGACCTAACAAATCGTAAAAGTACAACGGGGGTATTTATTTAAACTATTTGAGCGCTGTACAATATGCTGGCAAACAAAGAGGCAATCATCGGTGGCTGCATCGTCAACTGAAGCTGAATACATGGCACTTTTCGAAGCTGTAAGAGAAGCTTTATGGCTAAAATCTCTATCTAAAAGCGTGCTTTTAAATATAAATAATCCTATCCCTATTTACGAAGATAATAGTGGATGTATAAGTATTGCAAATAACCCAACGAGTCACAAACGCTCAAAGCATATTGACATTAAATATCACTTCACTAGAGAACAGATCGAGAAAAACGTTATTAATGCAATTTATATTCCCACAGGTAATCAACTAGCCGATATTTTCACCAAACCATTAGCGGGACCAAAGTTCATAGAAATGAGAGAAAAACTCGGACTCTCGGCATAATTTAACATTATTAGTAATTGCATGAATTATTTACTGTTAGAATGGCCTGATTAGGTTTTCTGGTTTTCCTAATCCTAAGCAACAAATGTTGGGTCATATAATAATTGTACCCCAGAAAGATAGAGTGTGCTTTTGTTTGTATAAACTTAATTATAAGAAATTAAGTAAACATAGAGTTTTTTTAATTATAAAATAGATTTTATTTTGTGGGGGGCGTGTTGGACTACAACAAAATATAAACCTATTTACACGTTGTGACAAGGTCTCTTGTTCCTTCATCGGAGCACAGTACATGAACGTAATGATTCGTCACATAGAGTTATAGAGTAATATGCGTTTAGTCAGTGTTTCAACTCCGTACGAGCTCCACGCGTAGTTAAGTGCACCTCTCTAATAATAGTAAATATATAACAGTGAACATAAACTTTATTTAGTTTTATTTAACAAAGCCTACCTAACGAATAACCTACACTTTTTTATTCATTATATACCTCTATATACCATATACAATAATACATGATTTATTTAACATGATTAAAACCGTCCAGCCGTCAGCGTATGACAAACATCCATACAAACATACTTTTACATTTCTTACATTATAAATGGCCTATAACGTCTACAAACGATCCCGCATCGAACGGTCGCAGTCCCGTTCTGATTTGATCTACTGATCGTATGAGAACGGTTTACGTGATTGAACCTCAAGATAAGGAACTTCGTCGTATGTACACAGACAGATACCACACTGATATAACAATAGTAATAATACGGAAAGACCGTATTATTACTATTGTTATTATTAGCATTGTGTGTTTATGTCAAAAATAGTACGCTTACGATTTTTTTGAAGTAAGGGTTGAAATATTCATTACTTCGTTTACACTTAAGGAGTGTTCTAGTGATCTTCTTTGGTTAAGAAGCAGAGTACGGTCAATAATGACTTTTGAATGCGGTCAGTTAAGAGTACTGTAATGGTTCCGTAGACGTTTTTGTGTCCAGTGCAGCTAAATACATAGTCTGTTTATTCTTAGTCTTCTTTTTTTTTCTCAATCTTTGAAGTTCAATAGTGGTAGAGCGTAACAATACCTTTATGCCTTATTCCGCGAACTATAATTTGACTTTTAGTCTTAGATCACAATCGTTATTATTTTTGTAGCCCCTTTAATAATAAGAATATAATATAAACTCACGCCTATTTCCTATAACGGTAGGCAGAGACTATACATTTCCACATGGTACCATCTTTGGATATCTCTCTTGCTTCACTGACATCCGTCAATCTTTTCATGCAAGTTGGTCGGTTTCGAGTGCTTAAAATTTGACCCTTTTTTAATATACCACTAGTCATCGTCATCATTTTAGTCACCATGGAATTTTCTAGGGCGACCCTTGCCGACCTTCCCATGACACACGTTCGCTCTATAGATTTGTTTTGTCAGTATTGTTTATCCTTTCCAGACGGTCAAACCACCGCAATATACCTCTTTCTATTCTCATCACTACATCTTCCTTCAAAGCACACTGTTTCTAAGACATCCACTCCACATACATCCTTCCACCGCTAGATCCCAGTTTCACTTTTCTTCAGATCCCTCCATTAAGGTAGGATCAGCATACTTTTATGGGTAGCCGAACGCGCTCTTCATGAGACACAACTCTATTCATAACAGCACACAACGCCCCGTCCACTATATTTACCGCATTCACTCTACTTTCGATATCTCTATCATGTTTACCGTCGTTTGTAAACAGACTACACAAGTATACAAATTCTTTTACTTTTTCGACCTTCTCTCTCACCATCTGTATTATTACTATATCGAATTCAGTCATGCTTTTGCCTCTTTTAAACTTATATATACCCTCTATAAACCTCTATAATACATGTTCAATTCGAATAATGTAGAAATCTGTTTAAACTTGCTCCTCTGCCAAATTTCAAGAGCATTTGTTACAAGATTGATGTCAAAACAAAAAAAATGAGAACTCTTCTAGTGATTCTGTTGTGCTATTTTGTATCAGACTAGGAGTAGCACAGTTCAAAGCCACTCTTTTGTTTCAAATTTAAACACGCGTCCACTGAACAAATCGGTCTCCTAGCGGGCGGCGCGGCGCCCGCGCATACGGTTTAACCTTGCACGTGTCGTTACCAAAACCAAATCGTTTCCGATGCTCTCATCCGAGTAAGTCTATAACTTCTATTTGTTTTACTATTAATTTTTTTTTCTCAACCATCGAACCCCGATTGTAATAGAACGCAATAAACTAGTAGTGTTAGCAAGCGATCGCTTGTAGCGGGCAGAGGCTAGATGTAGCGGGTGCGGCCAGTGGTGCTCGTGTTCACGTATTATTCACGATTTGTTCTCACAAATAATAAACATCATGCTCCGTCTCGGAGCTGACCCATCCCAATTGATATATTGACCCTGGTAATACCCAAATAAGTCAACGTAGTGACTTCCAAACGCACACGGGGACTAAGTCAGTCAACAAATGAATGTTACACGGTTAAAGTTATATTAAGGCACTTAAAAAACTTGAGCACTCAACGCAAATCATGGTTTTATTGAATCACGAGAATTGACATTAAAGAACTTTTAATCATTCTTTTATACAATTAAATTTTCATTAAATCATCATATTTTTTAAACATCACGTTATACCATCAATACACATAAATCCAACAAAAGTATGAAATTAAGCTTAGGTGTTTTCGAAATGACGTTTAAATTAAGTTTTTTAACTGACTTCAAAGAAATGAGTATGATTTCAATTTTTTTTATATAAATCATTTTTATTTAAATATGTTCATGGATAAGTTCATTGTTTATTCACTGTTTTAAACGTTATTTCTGTTTGAAGAGAAATTTTGAATACTTATTTTTGTTCTTACAAAAATTCAGTTGGTACTTGACTTCGAGAATCTTCAATGAAAAACAGCTTATGTACTGCATTGAGTCAGTTTTATATCGAAGATCACAGGCAGTGGCCGGTGAAGGTCTAGTAGGGCGGAGGACTGTTAAGATATAAATGACATAAAACAGAGGAAAAGCATAGTCTACAAAATAAAATAAAAGACTATTAATTTTTTTAGATATATGGAGCGAAACATACAAAGAAACAAACAGTAACCTATATTTTATGTACCGATTAATTATATCAGTTTTTCAAATTTTATCAAAATTGGTTTTAATTGTTGAGTTATAAATAGACATACAGACAAACATACTGAAAGATAAAGAAACAATGACTTATATATGAAAAAAATTATGTGCTCTATTAGTAAACTCGAGTTCATTAAAATCAATTTAACTATTCAACAATAGTTGAATAGTAAAATGGCTCAACAGCCATGACAAACCATACATACGAACGGACAGTCATACAAACAAAAAGGAGGCTATGTCCTTCTCCGGAACTCAAACCATTTCCATACCGAATCACATCTAAATAGGTTCAGGGGTTTAAGCGTGAAGAGGTAACAGACAGACAGACACGCTTTCGCATTTATAATATTAGTATGGATAGATGTAAAACTGGGAACGGTTTTTGTTTAGGCTTTCTGTGGTTTGGTATTCAGTCACAAATGGTCATACATAATACCTGCCTATATTAATTTTCGCGGCAATTACGTAAACCAGGTCTCCGACACTTATTCCATTTCGTTCCAATTTAAGAGCGCTACAGTAATAGAAAGTTAGTGTTTTTATAGTTCGAGACTAAAGGGGAATATTATTTGAACATCTATTCGACGCGAGTGCCTCGGGCCGCTAAGAGGGTGAGCGTGGGTGCGGGCGCTCGGGCGGGGCGCGCGGGCACCGGACGCCCGCCCTCGACACGGGTTGTCTCGTCGTTGCCGCGTCCTTCCGCGCTCGTCCGCACGTTTCAACACTTACTCGCAGAGCCTTCGCCGTTGGTATTCGTCACTCTTATCAAGGGTATAGCGTACGGGGGTGACCATATTTCACGAAGTATCAAACAGTTTTAAATTACATGTCGCTTTTTGTTTTTGGATCTCATTTCATTGATATGTTTGGTACCATTTCATTGGTATGATTTCATTGAGTGGATACCTCAAATATTTCCTTAAGAATAGGGTTTATTTTGTGAAGAGGAGCCTATGCACTAACGCTATATTTTGGTGTAGTCGTGATCGAAATCGATAAGTATGAGATCTACTATATTAATAATTCGTTAGCGCGTGGGGTTGGGTTGACACGACGTATGCCATACGTTTCACGTGCTGATGAGTAAAAAGCGAAGAAAAAAATTCTAACCGCAATCGAACCAGGCGTTAAAAGGTCAATCATGTGTAAATTTCAATTCCAACATACATAAAAGAAAATTATTTCTCAGTTTCTTGAAAGAAGAGTCCAATTTAGAATGTTGTCAGACCCACCTGACAACTCTAAATAATATATATTTTGATCTAACCTTCTTCAATTAACCTAAACGTCAACTTATTTCGTGATACGTGTATTTCACACTTTTCGTATCATCGATCTATGCCTAATAAACTCAGTATCAAACATTAATTCGTATTATTCATCCGATTGCCCGAATATCCTCTTATACATAGACGTGTCCACGTAAAACTTACGGCTATATCAAAGATACAACCAACCAGGGATTTTTTTCTATATGTTCTCTTAAATTTCGATTTTACGGTACCTGAATTTTAAATGTCTTCACTATAGCTATCACAAATAACATAGCTTTATTAACAACGGTTCGATCAGGTAACACCTAAAATTAAATTTTGTTTTTTTTTTATTATTTATTTTGGTTTTATCTTAATATATAAAAGTGAATGTTTGTCTGTCTGTCTGTCCGTCCGAAGTTAATGGACTTCGACACCATTTAGCCGTTAACAGCAATTCAACCACTACATAGATTCTAAAAATTCTTTCGCTAATAGTAAGCTACATTACTTTTAAGTAATACAGCTTATATTTTATTTTGACACTAGCATTTTGTTCAGTTTGTTACAAATCGGAACTGTGACCAATAGTGGTATCCGAATTGAAAGTGGGAGGGGAACCGACTTCAGGGCCGGAGCCGGAACTGAAATTGAGAACGGGAGCAGAGTCAAAGCTGAGCGCGGGGCCTCCGGCCATCGTCCGGAAGCAGGGACAGTGCCGCGACCAGAATTAAACGGGGAACGAGGGTGAGACTACCAGTAACATCATTAAGTATAGACGATGAAAGAACACATTCTTCGCGAGCGACGCCACAGCCGCAAAGCTAGTGGCAATATAAATAACAATCAACAAATAAAAACAGCAACTTTTCAATTAAAATTCTTTTAAATTCGTTGAATTCGCACAAACAACTACAATACCTAAAGACTACCTCATATTCTCTCTTGATGTTGCTTCTTTGTTCACTAGCATTCCAAAAAAACTTGTTATTAATGTCGTTATCAAAAATTGGACAGAATTGGAAAAAAAAACCGTCGAAATACCGAAAACCAGTTTAATAGGAATCACTAATTTTTATTTCAACTTTCAATATCATGGCATATTTTATCGACAACCAAATGGTGCAAGTATGGGAAACCCAATCAGTTGCTAATCTAGTAATGGTCCACGTATTAAATAACATTATAGAATTTCTATCATTTAAAATTTATGTGGACAACACCATTAATACAAAAACAAAATTACTTCAGTTCTGGAAGTGTTCAACGGTGTTAATAATAAAATTCAGACTACAATGGAAATAAAACCATTGTGACATTACTATTTTTGGATGTCTTGGTAATTCGGTTCCAAGAAGACAAATCAAAAATGGATTGATAAACAAGACCAACAAACTGTGGGAGGGTTTTAAATTACTATTCAAATCACTCTATAAACCAAAAATTAGGCAAAATAAAAGGTCTTATACATATTTAGAGTATTAAATTTAAATCACAAAATAATCTATAAAAGTAATTAAAAAAGACTTGTAATATTATTAAGGAACAACAACAATCCAACCAAATTTATAGAAACATTATTTAATAACTTTAAACTAAACTATACATCAACAATAAGTAATAATAATAACAAACAAAATAAGAAATTTTTAATATTTCCATTCGTTCGGCCACTATCTGGTAAATTAAAAAAAATATTTTAAAAACACAAATTTGAATCTAATTTTTTATAAATTTTTTAAAGATAGATCGCTATACACGAAAAAAATTGGAACGATTACAAAGGATGAATTGGTTGCCCCCGGCTTTGTCTAAGTCAGAACTGTAACTGACAGGGAAACGGGGTTAGAAAGCGCGACGGAGAACACAATCGAAAACGGAACCAGGAACAGATAAGAAAGTGATCTAAATTGGGAACGAAACTGGGGTCGAAAACGAATGTGGGTCGGGGTCAGGATCGAAGTGTGACCGAGGTCGGAACCGAAAGGACCGGTGTTGAGAATGACCTCTACCGGTACAAAAGATAAAGGAATTCTTTGTATGTCCATGCAGCGTAACTCGACCATTAGCTGTATGCGCGAGCCCCCACAAAAAGGACAGAGCAACGTCTGGCGTGCAGGCACGATCTCCGGACACGCATCATGTCTCGAACTAAACGACGAGGCTTGTGCTGTGGGTATCAGATCGCTGATAGAATACATATATACTTTTTGTTTGTAAATACAAACATACTATAATACATACAAACACCCAAACATTTTTTATCTTTTGAGAAAAAATTGTATAACAGAATAATTTTCAAAAATTGGGCATATCGGTTTTCTGTTCTACTTTAGAAAATCAAGTTACCATTAGATTTTAACATTTTAGGGTCCTAGGAATCAATTTTGTCAGCCTTCTATCACTTTTGAACGGATGAACGGATCGCGGTTTATGGTATTCTAAAGGATACTACTCAACTTAGACTTCCTGAAAACTTGAATCATTTCCCCAATAGATTTTGAGAAATCGTAAAAATTAAATTTTCAGAAATATGTTTTATTTTTATATAACTTTCATATATAATAATAACTACTTTAGCGATCAATATCAAAATCTAATCAGCTCTTTTCTCAAGCAGATGTATCGATTGCCGTAAGTTGCATAAAAATCGGCTGATTTGTTCAAACTATATCTTTGGAGAAAAATTTTGCAAATAGGTTTATTTTTACGATATTTCTTAAATTAAAGTTAGATAAATTAAAATTGAACCGGATTCAGTTCTGCTTAGAAACCAACGTATGATCGTTGTGAACTGCATCAAAATCGGTTGGTTAATTCGAAAAATTAAGATTACATTTATAAATTCGGAGAATTTGAAAAAGCAAAAAAAAATTGAGGTCGAACTTAATTCACTGTTATGTATATTTTTAAAGACTTTAGCTCGAAAATACAAAAAAGTTTCAGGAATGGCTTATAAGGTCAATCGTTTCTCAAAAAACTTAAAGATAAGTCTTTGAGCTTTGAGGGAATTATATTTATGAACTTAAGGAGCTCAAAAACACATCGATAAATGTCTAAGCGGAAAATTTAAGAGATGGCCTGTAAGTTCATTTTACAAATTTTTAATTCTTATGTTACTCACCCTAAAACCAACCTATTGATGCATTGATACAAGAATCATCAAAATTCAAAAAGGCGTTCGGCTCTAAAGCGTTCAAAAACGAGCTGACGTCAGTTTTAAATTAACATAAACATCTCACATGAGATTCAACTAACATTCCTACGAGTTCATTTTTGTAAGTTAAGTTTCGAAGTTCACCATTTCGATCCACAAAAATTGACGAAACAGCGCCGGCCGAGGGGCGAGCGAGGGAGGCGGTCGCTCTGGCGCCGTGGGACGGGGCGCTAAAAAACCAAATGCAGAAGACAATTTTCAGCAAAAAATTAAATTTTGATGTCGCTTTCGGAAAGACATAGAACTGTGTTCCGATACGTGAAGTACTTAATTTAATTTAAGCTTAATATGTGTTGATCTTTGCAATAAAAACTTATTTTGAAAAATTAGGAATTATTATTTAGGTATAAAGCCGAATTAGAATTTCTGGACAATGAGAGCACTGACTTGAAAGCGCTGAAAAACAATATTTCTCCACCTGATCAAAGCTAGGGCCGGCGCTGCCTCGAAATATTAGTGTATAATGTATTTTTTGAAATGAAACGCACAAACTTCTAGCACATGCGCTACGCAAATCCAAATACGCAGAGGAGTACCGCTTAATTCGCGCGTCGTCCGGTAAAGGGTGAGGGAGCAGTTCTACGTTGAGATGGAAAGAAACAGCGTAAGGGGTGTCACTATAATTTAATATTGCACGCAGTAAGTACGTGTCATCGTTCAGACACGCACGGTATTGAGCGGAACGTGTACACGCCGTGACGTCACCCGCGCCTCACCTCGCTCCGGGCGACGCACCGACCACGCGGCACCCTCTATCGTTCAATGACGTCGACTACTATAATTTGCGACCGCGTGGCGGTTTGCTCTACCATCTATGAAAACGTCAAAAGTCGGACGACATCGGCTTCGTTCGATTCGACAGACAACTAATGATAACTTTTGAAAGAAAAATCTTACGTTGGCCGTTCGCTTGCGACTTGCGAGATGATTGCTAAAGACTGCCTCCAAAAACAACCTTATCTGGGCGGCGGCTAACAACGAAGTTATGTTCGGTCGTCGAGGTAATACAATACGTACTACAAAATATGAAGTACAGTATAACCTCGACCTCTACGATATTTCACACTAAATTCTGTTTACTTGTGCGGCCTCGGTCTATCGAAGCGATGGCCATTGTATCGAGTTCAAAGTGAAAATTCTTTTTGAAAGGAAGCTCCAAAGTTACCGAAAATGGACTTGTATTTTTCCCCTAAAACGTAAGCGCGGGTGCTGCTTTCGGAAACGAGCCGGGCTAGAGCCGCCCGCCCGCGGTCGGGGCGCGCCGCTCGCCGGTCCGGCGTGGTGTTCGAGTCCCTCCTGCGCGCCGCATTCTTACGTACTCTTTTCATTTATTTTACATTGAGAGAAATATTTGCACTCTGACTGTTGAAGGATGCCTCGTATTTTAACGAAAATGAAATAAATAACTATATCAATATGTTACATTTAATCGTTGATCGAAAAGATGGAACCGAAGCAACGAATGGGTGCGAAAGAATAATTCAACAAAAATGTCTCATTGACAGTTGTGCAGACTTGTAGGTGCAGTTTGTAATAGTAACTAATAGTCATTCCAACTTAACATGTTCTCGATTATCGTCTTAAGTGCAGTACGCGCTGGTTGCGCTCCGCGCGTGTGCCGTACGTGCGGAGGGCACGCACGAAGCTCTGGCGCTCTGAATGCCTACGGGTAAAGTAATGCGAAGGTTTGACGCTTCCCGACCTCTCCTTCTTCTCCCCCGCTTTCCTATTGTACGCCATTGCGCCGCTTTCGTGACTAACTTCACAGAGACAAGTTTCGTTATATTGTACTGTAGTACGCACCCGCCCAATCGTCAGAGACCAGCCTGCGCGGGTTTTGTGTGCGCCGGGCGGTGCTCTACGTTCTCGATCCGATTAAAACTACAGATTTAATTAATTGATTTATAAATTAATTGTCCATGCGTTGACTTTTCTAAGACGTAGTGAGCGATTTTTGCATAAGCTTTTTACTTTTTCTGATCATAGTTACGGAAAATTGTATCATCCTTCGAGTGTTAAAAAAAAATTTACATAACAAAGCAAAATAGCACAAACATGTGCTCATAGAAATCCTCTGTATATTCAGTATATGGAATGATCGGTTAAAGCAAAATCAAACGCACGAAGGGTTGCATACGAAAACTATAAGACGAAGATATATTTCGGTGAGATACATTAGAAGTTTTGCATCACTGGCCGGTTACAAACGTTTGACATTATAACATTTTTTGAAGAACAATGCCTCGTCTCTTGTTTTTATTGTAAATCGAAGTTCGTCGTCTGTAGCAAAAATGGAAATAATGATTTGATTTCTTGATTTGAAAGCCTCCTCATTGCGTCGAAGTTGTACGGCCCGTCTCTGAGATGCCGGCGGGCAGCACCTCGCCGGAGCACCGCGAGGCTACATTAATCGTCATCGTGTTCTACCCATGGCGAGATCCGCGGAGATCAGCCCGCAACTGCAATCGCCGAGGAAAACCATCGAGCAGCCGATTGAAGAAAACCGATGTGTCACTTGGGGAGTTTGAAGTCATTTGGGGATCGATATGAATTAAATAATAAAAAAAAACGAGAGGTGTGGGACGTAGTTCATTTCGCTTTATATTATGTTGCTGCTATTGCTGGGTGATACACTACCATTTATTGGTTTAAATTTGTTTGTTCTTAAAAGTTCTTCGTTGAGAGACGACTGAGAAATTGGATCTATTCCTACCATCGCCAATAAGACAAAGTCTGGCTACTGAAAGGCTTGCAGACCTCGCGTGATCGTGTGATCTGTTTATTTAAGAGGCTGTGACAGAAATAATAGCCGGCACATGAAAAACATGCCCTCGGGCCAGCGACAAAAAGTGTTAATCTAAAATATGAAGGAGAATAATATTGAATGTATTATTTTACTTATAAACAGTTTTATTTATGAATTGCCTAGAATATTTTGTGTGTGGTACATGTAAATACCAAAAGGTAGGCGGAAAAATTAATACGTTCGATGTAAATGCAATGGACGTGCCGTTAAATCATTGATCATTAGTCGCTGAACGGAATATCTTATTAAATTACAATTAAATTGTTTTTCTAGACGACACGTTTGTACCGCCTAGACGCAGTCCGCGCCGGTCGGCCACTCGCGGCCCGCCCTGTCGCCGATTGACGGAACTCGCTAAGCGAAGCGATCCATGGTGAGGTCGAGGTGCGTTTTTTATTATTTTAATTTATTGGCTTTTACCATTTTCTTATATTGTTATCAATCGATAGGATTAATGATCACTACTATGTAATACGATATGTGAAAATTTCAATCCACTATTTTATTGTCCTTGTGACAGATGCCCGGAGGTACGTCCTAGGCTCGGTGGTAGGATCATATTTTATATTTGCAGGTAGTGAAACTCTAAGAATCGAAACGTTTTCATTGAAAAAAAACATAGTCGATCGAGAACGTCATAAAATCGAGTTCATCACAACGATAAACAAGAGTGGCGCCGGCGCAGGCGCCCGTCACGCCGACACGAATCTAATCCGGTCGCGCTTCGAGCGGAGGGCGGGTGCCGCGAACTGTTGAAAACAAACATTGCATCAGCGACTATTTACGGACCGCCGCGGATCGGACCGGACAAATCGTCATCTCGCATAATGGACGAGCGAACGCGACGGCGGAGAAGGCGCCCTGCGCGCGCCTAGCGCTCACTGGAAAACGGCGTGGAGATGATTGTCCAGTCCCGTAGGGTTCATCTCACACCGCGGTCGGCTGTGGGCTCGCAGGGGCTGTGACGCCGAGGACGACGCCAGCACGGCTCTCTGTTTGAGCACGGTGCGCTTCGAAGTTAATCATCTTTGTAAAATAATAAAAAAAAAACTGGCCAAGAGCATGTCGGACCATGCTCATTATAGGTTTCCCAAAGTCATTATGACAAAGAATACACTACAGATGAAAAAAATACGTTGTCACAGTTTTTCCATGTTTCACGCACTGAATAGTTATGAGTACTTTAGTCGTCTATAACCAAAAGAAGTAGATATGTCCACTATTATTATTAAACTAGTGTTAACTAAAGTGCATTAACAAAAGAGCGTATCTTCATGGCATTTACGTCCTTTTGTTGAGAAGCGCAGTTTTTCAGCAATAACTCAAAAACAGTATATCCGATCATGTTCAAAATAATTCATTGAAAGTATTTATTAAGCGTTACTTTCGTTATTTTTTTAAATATTTTTTAAATATGATTTAGAAAATAGCGTGGGGAGGCATAATTTCTGAAACTGTTGGAGCGATTATTTCCGAAATTTCTATTTTCGAATTTTTCGTCAGCTTGTATTCATGTATGGAGTGCTTCCCCCCGTTCTAGAAACATTTATTTTTGTTATTTAACCACCAAACTAAGTAACGGCTTATACAAGACACCTACACTATAGATTTCATCAATATACATCTTATAGTTTTTGAACAAAATGCCTGTTTCATACGAAACTAAAAGGTTCCGCTTTTTCCATTTTGGCTCGGAACCCTAAAAATTGGAAATCCAAGACCGAACAACGCATAATATTTTCATTTAGTTTTGAAAGCTAAAAAGAACTCATGAGGTGACTTAGGGACATGCGGTAAGAATGAAATTCCTATGGCTATATGTAAATTATATTTTATGAATTAAATAATAACAATTAGATTAATTAAAACGTTTGAATGTGATTAAAGAAATAATAATAATATCAGTGAATAAATGGTAAGAAATATTTGCAAACTGTAAATAAATATTATTTTAAGTTCATCAATTTGCATAATTATGAATTTTTGAAATCAATTATAAATGTTTCTTTCACATACTAGTACAATTGTTTATTTGTTGAACATTTAAAATTGAACACTCTCCAGAGCTGACACAATCCAAGAGTTCCATTTAATATTTTGGGGAAAAAGGGAATTATAAATTATGTACAATAACAATGAAATAAATTAATGATTTTTCAAAGCAATGAAACGAAAAATTCAACAAAAAGAATGAAGGAATGGTAATAAAATATTATAATAAAAAATATAATTAATATTTTATTATAAATTACCATAAAAAGAAAACAACACCAAAAAAAGCTAACATCACCCGGTATTCCAAGGCGGTCGCCCGTCCGAGTACTGACCGCGCCCGATGTTGCTCAACCTCGGTGGTCGACCGAGAGCCGGAGTATTGGGCGTAGTGCGGACGTCGGCGGACGGGCGGTAACGCGGACTAAGGCGACAGCGGTCAGCACGCTCCCTTGTGGTTACACTTTTTTTATAAACTCCCGTCCGCCGACCGCTTGAGTGTAACGTACGATAAGTTGTTGCAATAAATTTTCGATCATAAAGCATTTTCAACAAATGCTTAGAATGATGATTCGTTTTGAACAAAGTTTGAACAGTGGCACTTACAATATATTATTGCAAGAATTACAACCCGATTTCTTTGAAACAGCTGATAACGACGAGATATATTTATTTACTACTAGAAATCGCCACTGTTTGTGAGTCCCCTTTCGGTCTATAAAATCATATTTTTTATTACTTACAATTTAACGACACCGACTTAGATAGCTATTTTCGATAGGTAACTGCTTGCTGTAATTTTAAAACTAATAAAAAAAAGCCTAAATTAATGGATACTTCACAAGATTTTTGGATCGTGTTTTTAAATTTTGCAGAGAAGATCGAAGGGAACGGTTTTCTACGCCATTTTGATGTTTTTATTTTCGTTTCAATTACATTAAATCATTTTTTTTTTAGCTGACAGAATTAGTTTGCATTAAATTATCTCTACAATGGTATGCATATTTTACCATTTTCGTGTACTAACGACAATAGAGAAATAGGAAATAATTGCTGGCGAAATATAATAGGGGCGAAAAAATGTTTCAATCATGAAGCGCACTCAAATGCTTCGCGTACGAGTCGTACAAAAAAACGGCCAAGCGGATATCGAATTCAAGTGGCGAGGGAATCGTACAACAAATCATCGTATTGCCTACAGTGCCTTATTAAAATCTGAGCTACCCGCATCTGTGTTAACCAAAATATAAAGCGCGTGTGTGTGTGTTTGTGTGTGTGTGTGTCAGCTCCGACGCACGACTGGAGTACACTCCTTACGAACGATTACAAAATAAACAGATTACGGAACGAGGGTAAATAAATGCATTTTCCATATTACTTAAAGCATGCCTGATACATTTATTTATATTAATTATACAATCAATACGTTAAAATACATAACAAACCATAAAAACATAAATAATTAAAATTTTATGTAACATAGTTTTAAGCAAGATTTATTTTATTCACCATAGAATACTGAGACAATTGGTTTGTGGTAACTAAAATATGATATATGGACGTCGGAAGTTAATGTATAGAAAACCTTATTAAAATTATTTATACACTTACCAAATTACCGCATCCACGTGTTTTTCAAATTATGGCTCACTATCATTCGAAGAGGTAATTTTCATATTTTAAATACTTTGTAAACTTTATTTATCTGTCAATTCTCTTAATTTAAACATAAATATCGATTTAATAGATATCAACTGACATAAATATAGATAAAATTTATAATTTGAGATCAAAAGTCCGCCAGTTGACAGTTTTTATTTATTAACATTAAATGAATATAGAATATACTGATATAGTTATGTCGGCACCATACCTTACGCAATCCGCTAGGGGATGCGCAAGATAAGTCGCGCATGGATATGGAGACTGGACACGTGTACAGTATCCATACACACGCGACTGGTCTGGACGTAAGGTAAATTCAAATTCAAAATATCTTTATTTCATAGGTTATAATATAACACTTGAAATACGTCATAACGTTTAAGGAATTTACAGTTTTTTAATTATTTTCACTTTTATTAATTACCACTCGTTCGTAAGGCAGATATCCCTCAAGAAGAACGTGCAAGAAACTTTTCAAACCAATTATATAAAAATACAAACAAATAAATAACTATTGTAGAAAAAAAAACCTGTAGGCAATCGAGCTCATTATGTCCATTTGCCCTCTAAATATTCAGAGATTGTATAAAACCCGTCTGTGCAAAGTGTTTGCTTAATAAATACTTTAAATTTGTATAACTTAAAGTAACGCCAAGTTTGATTTTACTCGCCATGATTTTTCACACCCCGGGCTTATAAATGAAAAATCGATTCTTAAGGAGTAAACTCTGAAAAGCTTTACAAAATGAAAAAAACAAAACTACAAAAACCTATCACGGGCTAGATACTGGACCCAGCTCTTCCGTACGAGCCGGCCACCGCGTTGATCACTACACTACACTACATTAAACATTAGTTCTCAGTAAAATGAAGCAACAGGTTCACACACATTTCTCTTCATACATATTTTTCGTTTGTCGTGAGGATTTGTACACTTGAGATTTTCGTATAAGGGTTATTGTAATCTATAAACGAATGCCTCTGTTATGTATTTTTTTTAATTTGAGGTCTATGGTTTTGAAGATAAAGTCCGAAATTGTACTAACTCTGCATTTGTATGAAAAATCAAATTAATAGTCCAGCGAATTCAAAAAAAAATAGATACGAGAGTGATCTTATTACGGATTCCGTTTTCATCAGAAGTACAGAATCCTAAAAAATACGATTTTTTTTCTGATATTACCTAGGCGTAGCTGCGTCTACATGAGTACATATGCGTTAAAATTAATAGAACTACAAAATTGAATTGTGGTTTGCAATCCGCTGCTCGTCCCCTCCCGCGCACGTCCTGCTAGTTCACGTGTGCATCGTGACGTGAGTGTTTTATCTATTTAATTAATATTGATGAGGCAAATTGATGTATTTACATACAACTGATCCGCATAGTCTACAGTGTCGTTCACTGCTTTTAAGAACTACACGACCATCAAATGAAATTAAAAATGAACATAAAAATATTATTCATTTCATATATTATATTTATATTTAAAACCTTTTACAAAAAATAAATAGTTGTTGAATTAATTGAATTTTATTCGATGAAAATCCATGCAAGGTACAGATATATAAATACAAACCACAAATTTTGCATAATAAGTACTTTTTTTCGCAATGAAAAACGATTTCGAGATGGATCATCTTTTAACATACGTATATCTAAACGTCGAATTCACGTCTAAACATATGTTAATAATATTATTCACGTGTAGTCCAAATTCGTGACAACGTCACGCGCAACATGTCTCACAAACTTTCGACAGATTTCAATAAGATAAAAAATGGCTCTATAGGCTGAGCTCATATACTGCGCAAATGCAACGGCATGAGGTCGGCCGCGGGCGCCGGCGGCGGCCGGACTGCGGCAGGCGAGGCCCGAGCGAGAGTTGAGCGAGACTGACCTGGTTGGTGGTGAGGTCCCACTGGTCGGGCACGAAGGATTCCTGGCTATAGAGGAAGACGGGCACCTGGTGGTCCTTGACGGGCGCCGGGTCGCCGTTCACGCGCACCACCGTCAGGTGCGTCGTCGTCGTGCCAACTGCGCACACAAAACACTGGTTAAACTATCAAAGCTTCTCGTGTTCGAAGATTTTCTACACTCCACAACAACTTGCAAATCTTTGCATTAAATCTTATCCCGAATCGAGTCCATCACTTTAGTGATGCGCTAACAGCTAAAATCAAACTAAGACGAATTTCTCTCATGCAAGTCTTTCGAAAATTGTTTCGGTTAAAAAATCGTTAAATGCTTACCGGTTTTTAACGATCTAATTAACATAAATGATCAAATCGATAGCTTATCGTTCGAGGCGGCCGATCGTTAAGGAGACCCGGGTGGGTCCAGTACGAGACGCTCTTTGACGCGAACGACCGTAGCGACATATCTAACCGAAAAATTTACCACGAGGCCACGGCGATGTTCATCGAACGCGGAGGGCGAGAAACTCTCTTCGTCTAAATCGAGCGTTGAGGAGTTTCGACACACTCGCTCTGTCTACGACAAATAGACTACAAATAAAAACAAATGTCCTTAACTACTTTTGGGATCCTTATGTAACAATTAGCAATTAATCGCTTAACATTAAATTAGTTGCATGAAGTATCGTAACTTCCGTGCAGTATTGTTTATGCGATAATTTGCCTTGTTTGTTTAGAGGCGAGTGGAATACATGTGGAAAATCAGAGACTAATGTCATATACCTTCGACGCCCCGCACATCGCCCCGTACGGCGCGCGGAGCCGTCTGACCGAGCAGAGTTGTCTCTTTATTAATTTATATTATTTATAATCATATTTGCAATGATATATGTATTTTTGTTATAGTTACTATGGTAAAGTTGTTCTAAAATAGGAGATTATGAATTTTTGCGGACAGACGCATGATCGATTCCATACGGTACATAACAGAATAATCAGGAAACGAAACGCGCGGCGAACACCATTGACAGCTGACAACCCGCATGTCACTTAGCACTAGTTATTTTGCTTAGCACGAAGGTGGGAAATCGGCAGAAGGTGCGTACGATAACACGTGGCCGCAAACTAAGGAAAAAGCTAAATAAAAGGTAGAAAGTAAAGTAAATAAACCCTAATATCAAAACGAATTTGTGAGTTTTTGCTAGGACAAAAAATTTAACACAATACATTTACAAATAATAAAGTTATTTATAAATGTATTTAAATACGTAAATCTCAAATATTCGAATTTGTTTAATGGGTTCCAAAGTCCGTCAAAGTATAGAAAGAAATAATAATCTTCATTTAATCGTTGAAACTTTAAATGTTGTTAAACATTTCAAGTTAACTACTGTCATAATGCAAGAGAAAAAGGTTAACAAATTTTAAAGAAGCACAAGTAAAGAGGACTTAATACAGCAAGAAATCGTAGGACAAAATAGAGGCAGGTGCTCGTCATCGGGATCCTGGCCTGCTTCAAGCGCTTGTCCTGAGCTGCTCAGCGTCTAATTTGATATAAGTTGTATTGATGACTTAACTAGAAAAACTTCTACATTTAAAGCCAGCGTAATTGAAGTAATTAAAACCTAATTAATTAGTCATCAACTTTAAGTAAACTACCTAGCGAGACTTTCCTGGATGATGTAGTGAAATCATATGTATTTATATTGATGTATTTATTTGATGTTTTGACACGGCGTCTATTAGAAAACTGCTCGTTTTTGCACGGTTTATAATAACACTCTCGAATGCTTCCCATTCGAGAGTGTTATACGATTAGAAAAATTTTTCTCCTCATTTCTTTCGTCAGTACACGAAAATGGGAAAATTTAGTTTTCTGTCTGCCTCGAAAAATGATTTATTAAAGTGGAACGATAAAAACGTCAGAACAGTTTAGAAAACCGATCCCGTCCATCGGTTTTGCAAAACTTAAAACCACTCGTGACGTTTTACTTAAGCTTTTTTTAATTAGATTTATAATTAGACTATGTAGATCCTATTAAAAACGGCTGTCTAATTTGGTGTCGTTAAATCATGATTAATGTTATTTCAGAAATGAGAATCTGTCCCACGAATGGGGTACTGCAATTTGTTTTTATTTTTTTGTTCTCCGTTTCACTTTATACAGTCGGGAAAAAAGTTTTTCGTATTTCATATACAAAGTCAAGATAGATTTTAATCATATTTTACTTATATATATACTAGCTGGCCCGGCAGACGGTGTTCTGTCCTTGTGGGTGGCTTGCCCATATAGTTAATATCCGCAACTCCATCAGTATGGACATAGAATGAATTTTTTCATTTTATATATATCGATCGATGTCAATCTCAAGCCCGGTTTTGCTTTCGATTCCGATCCCAATCACATTTTTGATTCTGATTCAGATCCCACGCTCGTTTCCAGCCCCAGTCCTGCTCTCAATTTCAGTCCCCCTTTCAATTCTGATTCTGCTACCAATCACAGTTCTGATTTAGATGAAGCCGAGGGCAAGCAATTCCTTCATCTTTTGTATTTCAATCTCGCTTAGGCTCTCGATTCTGATGCCGATCCCACACTCAATTTTGACCCCGATCTTGTTATCAATTTCGGACCCGGTCCTGGCTCTAGAATATGTTCCACGTCCTGTTTTCAATTCCGATACCGCTATCAGTATAAGTATTAAAATATAGCAATGATTTTAAATTTAATGTGGTTCGAATTGGTAAGCGATATTTTTGTCAATCCGTCTTATACCGAGTGAGAGCGGGGTACTTGACGTACCTGACAATAGTACTTGACAACTATGCCGTCTATCAGAATATAAACTATCCTATCTCTTACGTTAGATCAAATTACACATCATTGCCAAGTTTCATGAAGATCGGCTCAGTTGTTTTAGAGTTTATTGTACACAAATATCGTGACACTGAATTTTTGTACATTAAAATGTCATTTGACTTCTGATCAAAATACTGCGACAAGTAGTTTTGACAGTCCTCTCTTATTCTTAACTTAACACTACCTAAAGAATTTTGAAGAGACCAAAAGAGATGAAAATCAGGTCAAGGCTATATGGTGGACGCATTAACACTTCCCAACCAAACTCCCTCAATATTTGCTGAGTGGCTAAAAATGTGTGTTGTATTGCATTATCATGGTCAAAAACCACACCCTTTCTCTTTATTAACTCCGGCCGTTTTTTTCTCTACTTATTGCTTGAGTCTCATCAGCTGTTGGTAGTAGATATCCGAATTGATGGTTTTTCCCGGCGGTAATAAATAATGAATGGCTGATAATGAATAATACACTTCCAATCCCACCATACATATAGCATCAACTTATTGCGAGTTAATCCGGGTTTCGCTATGAATATGTGGAGCTTACTTGTCTTTTGACCATGATCTTTTTCGCACGTTCTTGTGATGGTAAAAAAGTGATTGTTCATTTGAAGTGATGATTCATTTTTCATCACCAGTGATCAATCTTTTCAAAAACGGTTCGGTTTCATTACGATATAATAGAGAATGACAAATTTCTTTCAGTCAGTTTGTGCAGGACCCAAGTATCGAACTTTTTTGTATATCCAGCTTTTTCAAATCGGTCAAAAATGTTTTGTGGTCAATCCCCAGCTCTTCAGTTATGGAATTGCACCGTGGTAATGACAAAACGTCTTCTTCACAGAGGCTCGCCCGAAATGGCAGTACCTGCCCGCGGTGCCTGGCTACGTTCCGGTCTACATACGCAACGGCGACACGCCGCTGGAGGACATCAATCCGGAGCTCGCTGAGGCCTTCCACGCGCTGCCCGCCGGCCGCGGGCCGGAACTTCTGAAAGCGGCGTCGGAAGTATCGGAGAACGCTCACGCGCTCGACGCACCGGAAGTGCCTGAATTGGGCGCTCGCGGCACTTTCCAGGATATTCCGTATCAAATGGACGAGCAAAGTAAACGCTACCACGAAAAAAAGCAGAAGAAAGTGGTCCCCGACCTGCCTGTGGAAGATAGCTAAATAAAGACAGCTGAACTTCCGCTGAATATCGGAAGTTAATAAAATAACTAATACTTTTTCTAATGTATAATGCCGATCTTGCTCTACTTTTTCCAAAATGGCATCGCATTCATTTTATACATTAAAATAACGGTATTAAAAAAAGCTTGAAACAGTTTTCTGCTACTCTTACCGATACTGCATCAGGTCCATAAACATCACAATTTTTTTTTCTCAGCTTGCATCGCATTTTTTTTGTTTTTTTGGAATAAAACTTCAAAATGTATCGAATTTCTGCGTTAGATTCACTCATTCTGGTGGACAGAAAAATAATAGAAAAATGATGGGGAACTAACTGTTTTTACTATATACATTTCTTTTTTAAAAATGTCATCTATTAAATAGTATCAGAACTAGTTAAATACAAACTGCCCAACCAAAGAGATTTTACTGCAACTTTTTGCTTATAAAATAAGAAAAAAACCTTTTCCCGACCTAATATAACCATGATGCTTAACTTCGCTCCCGTTAGACTTCTGTATCTGTATCGACGCAGATACAGGCGAAGGCTAGTAAGTGGAGAAACTTAATGGTAAGTGTTCAAGTCACATTCTATTTACTGATTTTAACGAGATCTGTGCAAACACTTAATGAAACCCTAATAAAAAGAAACACAAAAAAATTATTAACATTAATGCTATATATAGACGTAAAAACAGACAGACAGAACATTTTATGGCAACGGCATTATAAAAAATATCAATGTAAAGCAAGTTTAGGTGAAACTTTCTTTTTTGATAACATTAGATATTATTGCTATCACTGCTTTATGAAGACGAATAAGAAAATACTTGACACAATCTCAATAACGTAAATCTGACGAAATCGACAGCATAATAACAATCGGCAGACTTACTAGAGGTTAAGCTACTTACTTGTAGCTCGTAATATTATAGAGAGCTGTACCTTAATTTTGTAACTTTAAACCGCTCAGTCGACATCATACGTAAACGGAGGGCGTGGCACATCTTGCCCCCCACGTACTTGTGACGGCATAACGATATCGATGAGTTGTTTAAGTTTACAGAATTGACCTGCTGATTTACATTGAGGACCGTCAATTCCGTTTTTCTATCTTTACCCCTCTGCGCGACACAAAAGCAGGGTAATGTATTTATTAGTCTATATATGTATTTGTGTACGCATGTACGTATGTATGTATGTATGTTCGTTCCTTCGTGGCAGTCTAGAGACCAAAGGCGTGAGCCGATTTTGACAATTCTTACGTCAATCAGTCGTGTTAGTGTCACTAAAGACGACAGTAATTAACATTCAATATGGCCATAATCAGACGCCATATTGTGAAAAAGAACAAAAAGGAAGATCGACGAACTATGACAAATGGGGTATCACTGAATAGGTTTCTTTAATCATTTTTTAGTTTTAAATGACCATTCAGGAACTGCACCGATTTGAAGTTGGTTATAGGAATCGTCCTCACTTAAATTATTAAAACTTATAACAAAAATGTGATTAACTTCTTAAATATTCGTAGAATAGTTTTTATTTATGTTAAAAATAATTATTAGAGTGTTTAATATAATCCGTAAAACCAAATAACAAACTCAGAATTCGACTGCTTTCAAAAATAATTTTAACGACCGTTACCTAAAGCGTTACCTTATACAATAAGAGAAAAATAACTGAATTAAGAATAAATTAAAACTGAAAATAGATATATTTAAGAGAATAAGAGAAAAATAACTGAATTAAGGATAAATTAAAACTGAAAATAGATATAATATTTAAGAGAATAAGAAAAATAACTGAATTAAGAATAAATTAAAACTGAAAATAGATATAATATTTAAAATTGCATCGATAAACTTATCACGATTGTTTCAACGAGACACGTCGTTGATACCAATAGTGACGTGAAAGCAATGTTAAAGCAATGTTGAAACACAACTAGAAAGTAATAAATAAATATATAAGTAAAAAAGTGAAACAAAAAGATGGATATAAGATGATGTAAAAAACCATCTCATACAATATGATAAATACACTTTGCAGTCGAAGGCATCAGATTCATCTTTCCTTACAAGTAAGGAAGAATCTTATATTACGAAAGAAAGACTTATATTACGTGTATGTTCCCGATTACAAATATTTATTACATGACGCATCTATGTTTTGTCGGAACGATTGCGGCCGATAGGCGCACGCTCAGGATGAGATCACAAGGATTAGCAACGACACCGTAAGTATTAGGAAAATCGAAAACAGTTAACGATTCAAATTCGACATATAAATAAATAAAATCGGACAAGTCAACGAGTGATTTTCAAATGACAAAGGATTACTTAAGTATTCCTAAATCGTACGCACGTATAAACTGCCCCTCCCCGAGCACGAGTTTATTCATCGAACGACTTTTGCGAGCGCACGACGCGTCCGCCGGAGCTAGAGCACGAAACAAGTACTTGTTGCATGCTTTAAGCACAAAATAAGTACTCGTTATGTGCTCTAAGCGTTCCGTTTAAGTCGGTCGGCGGGTGTCGGTAAGCAGTTCCGACATGTCGCACCCCGACAATTGAACCACGCGAACACGCGGTAACGGGCGCGCGCGAGAGGGCCGGCCGGCGCTACGTCGTGTCGTTTTACCGGTCGGATACCCGAACAGAGATATAATTCTACACTCGTGTAAACTGATCGCTCCCTTTTGCTCTCGTATCACGGAGGATTCAGGATGGATATGGGAGCCTATAACGTAACCTGTTTTTGTGGGAGTAGAATACCAGGTCGGCAATTTATATCTTACAATAAATAATATATATATTTTTAAATATTTCTTTTAAAAACGGCTAACATAAACTCCGCGGTGGACAGCCCGCATCCTTTCTCGTGATCGTAAATTTAAAATATTTCTCAAAATGCATGCCTTATAACACTAATTTAATTAGTAATAAAAAATATCCGAAGACACGGTAGTGTCTTGCGCCAAGTACACGTTAAACATATGGCCTGAGACACGTGTCTCTATTCTCCTGTCGTATGCCACTATGACCTCATCATATTTTTATTTTCATATTTTTCATTATCTCAGGACTATTGACACTTTATACTGGTAGCTATATTTTTTTTATACTTATATATATATATATATATATATATATATATATATATAACAATTGCTTCGTTTTCTTTATTAATTAATATTTATTCAGCTACGAAATTTTTGCTTTCTCCCGTTTTCGATTCTACAAGAGATTTTACTAAAATCGGTCGAATTTTTTATTTCGAAGTTGGTAGTACCATAAGCAGATAGTGTTGTCTGAAAACATCTCAGGTGTCGCTGTTGATGCTTAAGCGCTAATTTCAAACTATTTTATCAAAGAAATACGAGGTATTTTACAGTTGTGTTGTTTTTGTAGGATTTGATATCTTTTTTGTAAAAATCAGAAATTTATTTCGAATTTTTGTTTTCATAGAAATAAAAATAATTTTATCAGTATATGTAATTTGTAACAATAGTTTAACGTGTACTTGGCGCGATATTATACAGTGAAACTGTTTTTGTGGTCTTTGAATTCTATATAGTATAAGTAAAATGGGGAACGAAAAAAAAATTATTGAGAAATGATAAAAAAAAAGAAATCTAAACAAAATACGAGTATAAACTACTTATAGTGACATCTGGAAGCGCCGAGCGATATTACATTATTTTTAAGAAACACGTCGGCACCGCGCACCGCCTCAGCACGTTAGATAAAGCGACCGAGCGCGGGTCGAGCCACACGCGACGAAGGGCTGCGAGGGGCTACGAGCGGCTTTGAGGGGCTGCAAGGGGCTACGAGCGGCTTCGAGGGGCTACGAGGGGCTGCGAGGAACTATGAGGGGCTATGAGCGGCTGCGTGATCCTCACCAGGTGCGGACTTGGAAGGGGCCTCTTCTTTGCGTTCACGGTTTAAGGGCTAATAACGTCTAAAGACGGGTCCACACATGACGGGATTAATAATGTTATTATTTTATATTTCCATAATTTTACATGTTTCATAAACTTATATTTACTATCTGTTTTATACATAATCAACAACGTCATCTAAAAAATTTTCGATGAAATTTGTAGGCAATTTATCTTTTTACTTCTCAAAGTACATTTTAAAAGTTGGTAGACTCGTTAACTCGTAAAGCCTTCTTAGCTATACTACTTTCAGCCTTTAACTTCGTTATGTAGACTACTACCGTGATTTTTTCATATATCCAGAATAACCATTTAGATGGTAGGAAGAGGGAAGACACTTTACTCTCTCAAAAGTGAGCAGTTTAAGACTTAATATTTCGCAAACGGATCCGTAAGTTGAAAAATGTTTAAATAGACCTGCATTTTTTGAATGAGCGAATCAAATGGGGAATCAAACGATAGCCCACACCATGGAATAGACAAGAAAAAAAATATCCCCATTTAAGTGTAGGATATGTACCTACCCTAAACAATATTTTCAAGATTTTATTCTACCACTTTGTCGGTGTGAGTAATATGTATACCGATACCAAATTTCATCGATACCACCGATACCAATTTTCCTAGGACTGTTGAAATTGAGTAGAAATCTACATACAGTTTCAACAGACTTGAAATTGTGTTCGGATTTTTTAATATTTTTGTGTATAAATATACTGTTATTAATATATTTCTAAAAAAACATATGTTTTTTAAAAAATATATTAATAACAGTGTTTTCTCGATATAGTCATATTATCCTATAAGATATCTTATATGAATAGAATAAACGCGATTTAAGTCCAGAAAATTTTTCGACCATGACTCTTGACAAGGGAAAAGGCGTGCAGTGCAATACATCCTTTCAATTTCGACAGATGTAACAACTTCTTATGTTTGTATAAAGTGATCGAGCGACCTGAGATACGTCGAATTAGAATTTCCCACACAAAAAGTTGACTTCTCGCGTACGACGATTATAATCATGGTCGTCCTGGAGCAGGAACGACTCAGCCCCTCCGCACGGCCTCCTTCACTGCGGATAAAAAATCATTCTTTCTCCGAGAGTACTATAAACTGAGATTTGTCACGAAAACTCATGTAAATATCTAATGTAGTCATTCATATGACGTTCAGCTCTTCGGGTTTAGTGGCATGTAAGCGGTTATGTTATTTGCTTGCCCGATCGAAAGTTTCAGGGAGGGCTCTGCACGGGCCGTTCTCTATGTTGGTATGTCGTAGCTTAGCTAGGTGTAAGGTGGCACGTGAGGCATCCGGCCACCGTGCTCGGTCTCGAGAATATGGGTTTGCGTTTAAATGAAAATCTTATATATAATATTGGAAGCCGAGATGGCTAAACAGTAGAGTCAGTGGGAGATAGGCAGAAAGGGTCGACGAGGGCTCACGCCAAGTACAAACGCCTCGATAGGGATAAAAAGTGCATTATTAAATATTTATGCGATAGATAGAGTATACACAAAACTGACAAGCAGAGAAATTGAAGAACTGATCAAATAAACATAATTATGTTCCCCTTATCTTTGATGGAAGAACTGAAGTTCCCGGCGTCCCTAACCCCCACGAAGGGTGCCGTCAGAGCTACACTATTATGACTTTAACAATTATTTTACGTATATCACATACACATTCGTTGATGTTGAATATCACATACATGTACATTTATACATCGAAGACGGCCCTAAAGATTTTGATGGCGATAGGTACTTTGATAAATTCATACTTTTCAAGTTTATCTATATTGCTGGTGAAACAAGACAAAAAACTCTTTATTTAGTTTACTTCATCATACTTTGAGGTCATTACACTGTTGCTATGTTATTGGCCCTCAGTAATAAGTTGTACTGCATTACATAAACTACGGATAGAACTACATTAACAAAATACATGGGTAAATCAGGTAATTACGTAGCGTTATATTATGTGCCTAAATATTTATTGTCGTAAATAAACATGAGAAACTGCGCCCGTGAACTGTTATCATATTTATATGTTAAGACAGTTACAATTTTGATATAACGAGTTTTAATATAAGAACATACTTTGTGAAAAATGTCCTGAAATGATGAATGTGACAGTCTATTAGTAACAGGTCAAAGAGCAGATGGGTCGCGTGCCTGCCGACCTAGGCCAAATGCTTGTGCGTAAGCAAATTTTTTGTCTTGTCCATAAAAGTTTTGAAGAGATAGTGTGTCTTTTCAAAACTCTCGAAGATATGACAAATGTGTAATAAGAAGTGTAACCATTTATTTAACACGTTTTCGAGTAGTCTTTTTTAATATCGACTTCATCAAGTTGTTCAACACTCGAAAACTTCGAAACTCAACATATGGGTTGTGAAACTAGTACTAAAATTGTATGGTCTACGTACCATTTAGTTCACTTCTTTCGGGAAAACTATAACCACTTCGAAGGTAACACAGGATCTTCACAGTTTTCTAAATTAAATTATTTTCTTAGATACCCATTCTTTTTCTTTTACACACTCGACCACATCGTCTGGAATACAAATTAAAAAATCGTCCTCACCAGATATCCCTTAAAGGAAATAATTTTGAAAAACCTTTTGATAACACGCCACCGCTCCGGCGCGCGGTGTGGCCCGGCGCCTTTGCGAAGACTACGAAGTGCGGGCCGCCGCCCCTCGGCCCGCTGTGAACACGCCCCGTCCGGGCGCTCCGGTCGCGGCCAGCGAAATGGACGGGATGACTCGCCACTGCGTAGGGAATCAATGAACATGTTCATTTTTTTCCGATTCTTCCATACTTTGTACTACATATTTAGGCAGTTCGTCCCGTCATGTCGTCAATTTAGTTCCTTGTATATATCCTCCCATATTTGACTTTAAAATTTTTACAATTTCATTTTTATTAAAATTATTTATAAAAATAAAATAACAAATAAGTGTTGAAAAATAAAGTATTGTATATTCCTAATTTCTAACAAAGAAGGCCCTATTATGTCAGTAAAAAATGCTAATAGTCATGCAAGCCACGTCATCCGTTCATCAGCTTTTCTTGCGTGACTGACTTTTGAGGATGTCGTCGAGGCGGAGGGTCACCTTAACTCAAACAATACCGATATACGCTCTTGGTACAATTTACTTATATGACAGTTGGTCGATGTGCTCTTGTAAAGGTCACAAATTATTAAATCATATTACCTGCCATTGTTTTTTGTATCTACATTGCATTTTAATATGTTTGAAAATTTCTTGAACACCTTGATGTATCGTTAAGCGTACACTACCACCCCGACAATTATAATTTTTTTTAATCTATTGTATACGGAAACATAAAATATTTTGCTATTTTGAAATTACCATTGTAAAGTATTTTTAAAGAGAAGATCGCATAAGCGCTAACCGCCCGCGGAGCTACGAGCGGCGCCGCGGGCCGAGGCGGCCTCCTTGGACAAACTTTCGCCTACACTAGGCCACGGCGTATGAGTTTGAAACCATACAAAAAACTATATTTTACTGTATATTAAAGTCCTCGTTTATACCAACAGTGCGAACTGTGTACGTGTCTAGACTACGGGTGTAAGACACATCGCTAGCTCACGCAGACGTCCATCCGCAGGTCGGCCCGCGGAGCCGGAGTTTCCGATAATCTTTAATAAACTAATGATCACGTGGCGAAAGCGATATAATACATCACTAATTTCCCTTTAGGGTTTTTGAAAGGGTCGGATCGTCCGCTGGCTTTGTGAGGCGATACGAGATACCGCCGGCCGTTCGCCTACCGCCAGACGCCGCGCGCGTGGCGCCGCGACCGCTCGCCGCGGCCTAATGGAATGATAGTGCCGGTATCCATATCTTGACGTGTGTCTGCAGATTACGCGCCGAAGCCACGCGATAAGGCACACGACGAAGGCTGTCCCACGACACCGCGGGCGGCGGCTACTCAGTAGCACGACTCGATTTCATGCGTATGAACGATCGCAACGGTTAATTAAATTCAGATCTTCTCTCAATAGTGTTCGACGACCTAATATTTCAAGTGGTATATTGGTAAGACGAGTCCAAAGCCCACGAGGACTCGAGTTCGGCGCGCACGTCAGCCACGTCGTCGTCGGCGCTCGCTCGCTAACCATTAAGCGTTAATAAAATTAGTACTTCGCTCGTTTCCGAATGCTCTGAGATAAGTGAGAACGGCTAGGAAATCGAACAAAAGCGAGTCTAAGTTGCCAAACAAGTCTGCCGCGAATGTCGTGAGAGCCGACAATTTTAACAAACTCTTATTTATATTGCCACGTTGGTATGTGTGGGTCAAATCTTGGAAACGAAATTAGAACGACTTCCTGAAGTTAGATTAGATTCAAATTTTGTACACTTGTATAACTTCGGTGACAATGCAATAATATAGTACCTATATAGGATCTGGTCTGATGATGGAGGCAGAAAGTGAATACAGAAATTGTTACATTAAAAAAGATAAACCCATCGAATTTGGGTTAATTTGTTTTGTCTTGACAAACACTCTGGTGCTACATGATATCCAGGGTCTGAAGATGGAGAGGGAAGGTGGCCAAAGGAACTCTGTAATAAAATCGTGCATTCCTGCTGGTCCTATATGATGCCTAGGCTTTAAAGATCGAAACAAAAGATAAACATACAAACTTCTAAACTAAACTAGATACATCTGTCGTGTTTGGGCTCGTTTGATTCGGTTTCGCAATTATTGTGAACTTTTTAGGTCTGAAGATGGAGCTAGAAGATAGACAAATTAACTCTGTTATAAAATGTTGCAACTCTGCCGGGCCGTTTGTAATATCAGAGATCAGTGAGATGGGTGTCATTAGCGCTGGTCTACCACCAGACTAGGAAAAGTAAAATTGCAAACTTAAACTCGGACTGCAATTTCCATCAGGCGTGGGTAAGATTCAACCTGAAATAAGCAGCAGAATGTGATGCTCCCAAATGAAGGTGAGGTCGTACTGATGTACTAAATTGCAATAGAATGTTGAAAAATATATTGTCGCCGACGAACCAGCTCGGGACACCGGGGCGCTCCCTATTTTAATAAAGCCTTTGATTTCTATCCGGATCACTGGAAGAATCGACTGATTAATTATCCGATATTCGTAGGAATAACACGGAAAAAAAAACATGTACAAAAAGAACAAATGTGTGTTAGCTCCGACGCACGACTGGAGTTTACTCCTTAAGTACGATTGTCTAAACATACGCAAAAAGAGTTTATTTAACTGAAAAATTTCATTTTGACTAAAAATTTAAGAAAAATGATTAAAGATAAAATTTTTTTAGCCTATCTACAATTATTTCATTTTTCATTTTTAGTAAAAAAACGAAGATTTATTATAACTACAATTATTAAAATATTATGAAAAGTATTTTGAATAAATTTTTGTCTTTACCGATAATTTAAGAAAAACCATTACAGAAGAGATTTTTTAACCTATCTACAATTATTTGGTATTTTTAATTTTAAGTAAAAAGACAAAGATTTATTGTAATTAAAATTATAAAAATATTATCAAGAAGTATTTAAAATTATTTTGATAATATTGTCTTATTATTAATTAAAATTATTTACGTTATAATAATAATTCATTAAATAAATTATTATAATAACCTTGAAAAATTATAACCTACCGAGCAACCACGTGTTCATTTGATATTCCAGCATTATTAGCTACACCACTTTCTTCCATAGTTTGTTTCAATTGCACTTCACCAAATATAATAATAATGCATATAAAAATTGACGATAATAATAGTAATTATTAATAATTATAGTAATAAATCAAAT
This sequence comes from Eumeta japonica, assembly GCA_005406025.1. Classification (NCBI taxonomy): domain Eukaryota; kingdom Metazoa; phylum Arthropoda; class Insecta; order Lepidoptera; family Psychidae; genus Eumeta; species Eumeta japonica. Next base: position 292,527 of record BGZK01000125.1, read on the forward strand.
GTTAATAATAAATATTTACATTGTAAAAGAACACTTTAAAACACAAACAAAACAGTGGTGACGATCCGTATTAGAATTGTATAACTGATACAATTCTAATACGACAATATATGCGTCAGCTGCCTCGCTGCGTTGGCTACACACAAGTATACAAGTATACACATACACGCGATTGAAAAGTGAAAGGTGCGCCAATAAGTTGCGCACCAAAAACGTAACGCGGATTCATCAGTAGATTTTACTCCTCAAATTTTTCTCATACCGGGCGCCTTATATGAAAATCGATTCTTAAGGAGTAAACTCCAAAAAGAATGCTAGAAAAAGTCAACAACAAACGTAAAGAGAAACTTTCTAAAGAAAATTAGGAAACAAAATACGTGAGTAAAACAATAATGATGCAGTTCTACAAATGCACAAATTAAAACAAAGCTAATATGAAAATAAAATCGTTGTTAAAAATACTTTTTTAAAAACAAGCTTACATTCAAAAATTTTGTTGTACTAAAACAAAAATAATAATTTTATGCAAAGGTTGTGGTAATGTATGTTACATATACCTAGATGAATATAATAAAATGCATCGATTGAAATCCTGCAAAAAACTATCTATTTATATGAGCGCCATAGGACAATCACTGAAAAAATAAATATCCATAATTGTATCTAATATTCTATTACTTCAAGTAATTTTAAAAACTTGTATTAGTTTAAGATCCGAATTAGAAATGACCTTCACCCCTCTGTTTGATGGATGAAAAGTATTTTATATCAAATTTGGTATGTTAAAATATGTCGCGAGTGGGTTGGCTAAGAAATTCCTGGCCAGACTACGATTAATTAAAAATTGCAAAATGCCTGTTTTTAAAACATTGTACTTATTATTTTAAAAAATTGTGTCACAATCATAAAGAAGTACTTTTTGCTAGTTTATTAAATCGCTTGTCTAAATTACTAGTATCGACTTATTTGTATATAGTTATGCCAACCTAATAGTTAGGCCAGGAAAAAATAGGCGCTCCAACGTATACGTATGTTACAGACTTCATACTTTCGATGGTATAAAATTTCTTCGTTAAACTAGTATGTGCAATGTTAAAATAAAAGGTATTTTTTAATTAATAGTAATTTGGCCAAGATTTTTTTAGCTAACACACTCGTGATATATTTTTAACAATCTAAAATTTATATAAAGTACGTTTCATCCATTAAACAGATGTGTGAAGGTCGTTTCTAATTCTGATCTACTACTATAGCGCAAATAGCAAAGAGAGAAAGAAAAATGTAAGATAAATAAATTTCTTGCGCGCTAAGAGTTTGTTATAATCTTGTTATTTATTTTAGTTACAAGCTTTTATTTCATTTTCAATGTGTGTAACTGTTTGTTCGGGATGGATCTTGCAACTCAATTTTGAAGCAGATATTTTCAACCGATTGAGCTGAAATTTTTTATCCACGTTTAGTTTGGATGACAATGCATGGTCAGCTGTTAACGTCATTCTAAATCCAATATGGTGGAACACCTAAGATGGCGGACTAGTTATTTTGAATGCGCTTTTACAATATGGGTATCAAATGAAAGGGTTTGTTGACAATAAATCGAAAAATAAGGTGACGTCACACTAAATCCAATATGGCGTACTTGCCAAGTTGGCGGACTAAGTTTTTTATGTTTTCCTACAATATGGGTGTCGAATGAAAGGACTTGCTGAGAATATGAATGCGAGTTAAACACCGTTGCTCCAATCCATCTGAAATTGTAGTGTACTCGGGATTTTGGAGTCCTCGATTATGATGTTGACGTCGAATTGTTCGAGTCTGTAGCATTGGTTGGTTAACTTTGGCGTCAACAGCATTGGTTTGCAAAGTGTCTAGAGCTTCTAGTACCTGCTATCCTTCGATAACTCCAAAATCAAACCCGGAACTGTGTTTTGTAAGACACAAGTAAGCTTCAAGCTGAAATAAATTGCCCATTCTTGCAAACACCAAAAATAACAATGAAATCAATGAATCCAAAAATGAACATTGTATGATGAACATCCTGAGAAACCTGTCCAGCAATAACTAAAATTCAAAATAAATTAAAATTAAAAAAAAAACTTTGAAAAAAGAAGCCTTTGTTTAAATGCGCTAAAAAGAATAAAATAAACTTTTCCTTTAAAACTTTTAGTGTCAACTTATAACGTCTTTACAAATTTATATGATTTAAAAGTTTGTCGCGAGATTTACATTTGTAGATAAACAAGTAAATTGAATAACTCGATGTGTTTGATTTTAATTTTTAAAATTATCAAACCAGTCCTGGATTTGTCAATAGGCCGTGTAGGCCGCGGATTTCAGATTTCAGAAAATTATTATTTTAGAAAGGAACATGGGGCGGCGAAAATAAAGTGGCCTACACTCATAAAAAATATAAACCCACCACTGCATCAAACTAAGTAAATACTAGTATTTAAATCTCGCCACAAGCTTTTATATAATGTAAATTGTGAAATGGCGTTATATGTTGATAGTAAAAATTTTGAAGGAAAAGTTTAAATTAATCTTTTTAGCGCATTTAAATAAAAGCTTGTTTTTGAAAAAGTTCTTTTTACTTTTAATTTATTATCATTAAGGATGCTATTTTTCTGCTATATCTGTGATTTTGTTTACATTTAAAAAATGTTCTAGTTAGTCCAGTCGCCTGGGGATACGTGTATATATAACTACGCTCTAAACATAAACAACAAGTAGGTTTTACCTGCAATTTCATTTACCCCCGCGGCGGGTCAGAGGGAGTATAAATACGCAAGGTGCGAAATTGCTCCACCGTTTGTGAAACAGAGCGTCGTCGGGGCCTTTTAATTATTTCCAACTATAAATTGTGTTCAATATTATAAAATGCACATGAAATAATGCCTATAAATTATGTATAAATAAACAAAATTAATAAATAAACCGTATTGATGGTGCGGATGCGGAATTGCCCAGAAAATCGCTGGGGACTCCGAACTTCCGAACGACCGTCTCGCAACAGCAACGCTACATATGTATGGTGCAATAATTTTCCTGCACTCTAAGTTGTTGTGGGTGTCGCTCGTCGCGCTGACGGGCCTCGCGGCGGCAGGGCGTGTTTGTCACCATACAGTTCCGTTTTTGTTAGTGTTTACTTTTCTTTCTAATTCAATCTTCGAATCCAAATAAACCGTTCATTAATAACATAAAAAATACTGAACATTTAAGAAAAAGCCGCTTTTAAAATAAAATGTGTTTTACGTGTCTTCCTTTTAACAGATTATAGCCCGAACGACCGCTAAACAAATTTTATAGAACCCATATTTTATTTTAAAAGTGACTTTTCGTTAAAAGTCAATCAAAAGAAGATGGTGGAAGAGGCCCTTAGTTTGTAAAGATACTATACATCTATTCTTAACAAAAAAGTATTTCCGACGATTACACCATTGTTGAAAAACACCACTAGTAACGCCTCAGAACATAAACTAAATTTTATATAAAAAAATAACAACCGACTACAAAAAGCCCTTAAACTAAAAAGTTAATAAAAATAATTTCTAAAGGCTACAAAAGAAATTATTTAACACGACAATTTATTATTAATTAAATAATTACAATGCCTATTTAATGAATTTTCTACTAACCTAACATACTAATACTTTATTTAGTTTACAATAACATACTTTTCCATGAAAACGTGTAGAGAAAAACCGTTGTTTCAGCGTTGATGGAGAAAAATGTAATAGGCACTTTAAAAGTGTTTGATGATATAGGTAATTTTGTTTGTGCACAACCGTTTGATCGTTAACAAACACACCAAGCCGGAACACCACAAGTGGCGAGCTATTGCTTATTGGCACACGCAGAAAACCCCAGACGTCACTATGAAAATGTAACTTAATCTAGTTGTGTAAGATTGAGGAAATTTCTAACTTACCCAGACAGAAAGTGTATTATTATTATTATTATTATTGCCTGCCAACGGGATGTCACGGGTGAATGAGATTCAAATCAATCAAATCAAAAATAGCTTTATTTCGTAGATAATAAAAATACACTTCAAATGCGTCTTTAACGATTGTTTTCGACATTAACATTATCACCCATTCCAAATGTTGATGCACCACAAGAAGAATGGACAAGAAACTCAAGGTTTGCTCTTTTTTACTCATCGATACAAAATATTGAGTAATTAATAATTTAGTACAACAACCAGAAATGATATGAAGCAGCCTGATAACTGAGCAGTTCAACCCCACGGATTTTTTTTGCTAACATATTCAGACACGGTATAATAGCCCTTGCCACGTAACTTCTGTTTAATAAAAAGTATTAATTCATAAAATGGCAAATTTTTAATTTCAGCTGGGATCTTATTATAAAAGGGCACAAATCGCCCTTTAAATGTTTTATTAAGTTTGCTTAGACGTGTTTTATGAGCAGCGTCTTGCTGCTCAAATGACCCGTATTTGTGTGTGGTGTTAATGTTACGTATGGCGCTCATTTTTTGGGACGATTCTATATTTCTCTTGTCATGTACTACGTTTTCGTATGTATTCGTATGTATATGTTGTGATGTTACTGTTAAAATACTAATTTCTTTAAAAAACTCTCTGAGAAATGATTTTGGTCTCAAATTATAAATAGCATGAACAGTCCGCTTCTGCAACACAAAAATTGTTTTAATATTACCTGCATGATTGCTATGTGCATCCCCCGACGTATGCTTGACGTATTTCTTTTTGTAGATTCCATTTAAAATTTTTAGAACTCGTCATTAAGAAAAAAAAATTAAAAATGGAACTCTGTCAACTTTATTATGTATATTGAATTCGTTTGCCATTTGTTTTTACAATTTACCGGCAAAAAGGACATTATTTGTCTAACTTCAACATGTATTTAAGGCGAGAGAATTTTCGTGCAATGATTTTCTATGAGTTTCGTTGCCAATTAAATCAATGAAAAGTTATAACAGATTTTGGTCGGCCTTCCACCATAAAGCTGCAGTTTGTATATGGTTTAAAGAGTTTAAACGTGGTCGCACAATCTGACGATTTGCCTCAGGGACGTCCTTCTAAGGCGACGATCGAAGACAACACGAGTGCTGTGTGGCTCACAATAGGCATTGACGAAAGAGTGATCTGCCAGCAGATTCGGACAAGCTTTGGCATCGGTATGAGTCAAATGTACCAAATCCTTTATGATTATTTAGAAGTTAAGAAGCTTTGGTGGATACCTCATAGATTGATCAAAGATGAAAAACGCCGTCGTGTTAATTGGTGCTGATGCAAAGATTTGCTGGTAGCTCAAATGCTGTATACGACGTAGTTACAGGTGACGAAAACTGGATTTATTGTTACGATCCCGAAACCAAAAGATAGTCGGTGGGTACTTCCTTTCAAATAATTGCCTACTAAAGTAAAAGGAAGTCGAAGCATTGAAAAGAAGATGGTGGTTTTTTTTCTTCGGAATGACAGGTCATTATTCAATAATTGTTTTAGAAGATAAAAAACAATCAGTATAGACTGATACACTAACAATTGTTTGCCTCTCGTTTTGGAAGTTTGGGAAAGACTAGGATCGCGGTGTCGTAGTAGGACTATCTTTCATCATGATAACGCTTCACCACGTCCTGCCAGACAAAGAACTAGCTATCTAGGGATGTTCGGTATGAAAATACTGGCTAACCCGCTTTACTGTCCCAACCTCGCACCATGCAATTTTTATTTATTTCCTAAAATTAAAGAAAAACTTCTAGGAAAATTGTTTAACGATACCGAAGAAACAGTGGTTGCAAAAGAAAAGGTCGTCGAAGCGACCCCTAAAGGGAGTGGGCAAAGGGTTTCTCTCATGGTTTCATCGAATGCAGCGATGTATTCGTCTCAGCGGACACTATTTTGAAAAAAAAATAGTAATAATAATTTGTTAGTTTGTTCAGTTTTTGATTTTCTATTAAATCTATATATATATATATATATATATATATATATATATATATATATATATATATAGATATATACAGATTGACCCACGTAGTATGGCGCTTATTTTCCATTTAACTATATATATATATATCGTGCTTCCTATAGCACCTTTTAAGTACATCATGTGAAAATGTATTCCATGGTCATTTAGAGCGACTACTTTGTAGGTGAGACGTGAAGCGTTGTAACGTCGACGTGAAAACATGAAAAATTAGCAGCCGGCAGAAACACGCCGCAGGTGTGACTAACAGTTTACAACAATAGGTCTCTACAACAACTGTGCAAAGCGTGCACGTACATAAATAACAGCGCGCGCGCGCACCGCGAGCCGCCCCGCGGCGCTGCAGCGCACCGGCCGCCACGACAGCGCGAGTCGTGCTTATGAGCGACCTTTCATAATAGGTTCATTTATAGAGAAGGCTAAAATTGGTCTCATCGTGATTCAATTGCTACACATTTTAATTGTGAAAACTCCAAATTTGTAGACGAATGACAATGTATTCAGAACATTTTGAATTAAGAGTATGTAAGAGATACCACAAATACGAAGTATCCATACACGACATCGACTATTGTTGGAAACGGTTGCCCTCCCAAAACAAAACCCCAAAATCTACTTATACAATGATATCTACTTATACGTACATTACATACAAAATTGCGACAATCGGAACATTTTCTAACAAATAATTAAAACTATTTCGAAAATTTTCAAATCTACAGTTACTTTGTGCTAAGATCCACATTGCGATAAATATACAACACGACTTCCCGGTGTCGCAGACGAGAGAGGTCGACACGCTCGCTCGTCCGCCGCCCGCGCCCCGCCGGCGCGCACGCACCGGGATCTCGCAGACCGCTCAATTATGAATCTGTCTCGATCATATTATTTACAATGTTAGCTGACCCGATTTACTTCAAGTTTTTTATAGAATCTGCTTAGAGATGGTCCGTTGTCGCTTACGCGCTTTAGATGCTGTCGTTTTCAGTGTGAAAGCAATAATGGAATCTTTCCAGTGACGTCACGTGCTACTGCAATTTTTCAATAAATTCTGAGGTGTTTCATGTGAACCACCATCAATTTCGTAATGAAATGAAAAAAAATATTTATCGGTTATTTTCTAAATGTAAAATTAAGGTATCGATTTATTTTTCGTGAGGTCACTCGTGCGAGGTATTGTTGGATAGGTCTAACTCATTGAGTGCCTTATTATCTTAGAGACGTATTCTTTGGTTTGTTGACTTCTAAAGTCCTTCATTTTGTGCGTTTTTGTAATATTTAAACTGCATATTTTAAAAATTGGAAATATTCACAATAGATCTTCATGAATAATGTCGAGCACTACGTTCTTAAAAACAATAAAAAAAAATTGGTTGCCTGTAAAGTCGGTATACGGGCGAAAGTTTTACGTGACAACGACTTTGAATGGTAAAATCATTTTAATGTGAATATTCATTCGTATAGTAGGAAGAAGGATGAAATAATAGTAACAATTTAAAACATTTATTTATACAAAGAATTATATTTAAAACATTAATTTATACAAAGAATCTCGCACTGAATTTCATATTAACAAAATTTTATTTTTACCTTTACACATACATACGTATTTATATACAAATATACATACAATAACTTGCAATACATTTGCAAGCTATGCACTAATTCTCTAGTGCTGCGCGCGCGGCAGACCGATCATAGTTGAGTGGGAGAGAGAGACGCAAGGCATTCGGCGGGCCTCTCTCTCGTTCGGTGACTCATCGTAACGTTACCGAGCGTTACACTTTTTTCATAAGTGACTCCCAGCCGCAACCTAATTTAAGACGTTGTCACGTCAAAACAGCAAAATAGGAATTTTCGTACCAAATAAATAATAGAATAGGACTCCATTGATTACAGCGGAAACCGAATACGTTTTGTTTATAAATTCTGCGAGTTCCGATTGGTCGGAGTGTTCTCGAAATTGCCGGTTATCTCTTTGTTTACATTAAAAGTGGTATATATAACGACTGTAATTAGGCGTGACATATTTATGACTTTGTTTACATTTAAGAAATTCCGTAGTCGTTAGAATGTCGCTTGCGGATATATATACGGGAGTTTGCGTGTTGGGCTCCAATTCTTTTTGACAAATTGTGTGTCAATAGAGAAGTACGACTATTGAAAAATGTTCTGGCAGTTCTGATGTGTGTTTGACTTTAAAATATAGCTAAATATACACCTATGTATTTTAGGGCTTACTCTTTCTATCTCAATCTTCGAACCAGTGGTGTGGTAGATTGTACAATACTTTCAAAAAAAGGTTTTTGAATAAAATTTGTTCAAGTCCTTTTAAAACATACTAGATATCGATTCCTAAGGTCTCATGTATGATTTTTGATACGAGGTTTACTCACCAGACACATGTAAATTTGTGTCAATATTAAATGAGATTTAATTTTTTAAATTATGAAAATCGAAGTCTAACCTGTTGCAATAAAATCTAATGTAATGTCCGTATTGTCTCGCCCGCGCCCGGCGCGCCTCGCGCTTGGCCGGTCTTTCAGTCTATATGTGCCAGACTTTTCTGAGCGTTGCCATCAAATAACACATGACAGAAAATTATATATTTTTATCAATAAACCCCAAAAATTGCTAGATGAAATTAATTGGCAACAAATTAAAAAAAAATTATTGTTACGACTTATTTTATGTTTAAGAAGAAATGATAATTATATTCCGCGCGTAATACGTGATGTGAAGGTGTTGGATATTCCGGAAACATGTTGAAACAATAGATAAGTGACGTAACGCGCGCTGCCGGCCGACCGCCGTGCCATCTTGATTTAATTTTTTTTAAACTACTAAAATTTAAACATGTTCGTTTGACCGCTTATGTTACAAATCTACCGGAATTCGGACGCTCATTCCCGGGAAACTATATGCTTCGTCATTATTACACATCCGCAAAAACCATTGCGCGTGAACGCATATCATCGTCTACCGCCGGGCGGTGCAGGGCGCACGCGCCGCCAGACTCGTACTGACCGGTGAGCGTGCACATCCTCTTGGAGTTGATGTCCCTGAGCACCTGGCGCATCAGCCCGGCCAACGGCTTGGCGTCGCCGGAGGTCGACTGCTTCGACAGCCATTCCGACTCCAGCTCCATGGACAGCTGCAACAAACGAAGGCGATCTTATATCTGTGCTTATGCCCGGTCGTTCGGCGAGGTGCCGTGCCCGAGCAGCGAAACTTCCGGGCGTACCGTGAAGCGCATTGATCCATAGAATCTCGTATGGAAAGGCACCTGTGGTATTTATAATGATATTTATTGGAACAGTTAATTGTAATTCATGCAATTGTGTGTTTAAAAAGCCAATAAATCCATTAATGATCAACATTTACTCGTGGGGCGAATTTATTGTATTATGACACGAGAAATTATGGACCACTAAGTTTAAGTGTCACAAGTACGTGGCGCATAGATCGCGAGCAAGAGCGCACCACATAGACGTCATTCCCGTAGTGTATGTTTCGGACGTGTCGAATTCGTATGTTAATTATATTTTAAAGAGCTTAGTATTAGAATAGCGCGTCTTGGTAAAGTATTAATATATACAGTAAATAATTATTTCTCAAGTAGCACAGAGTATTAAATGTCGCTTATTGTATACTTAAGGTGTTTCTTTTTGTGACTTTTTCATTTCAATTACAGTATACGGTAGGACTATTTTTCTGGTAACAGGTGTCGGGCGTATACGTCGAAACGCCATCATTTCTATATAAAACCTACATGGAGTGCCCACATGACGCTAATGTTCTCCCTTATTGGTCCCATACGACGCCCAGAACCTTTAGCCGTTTGAATAAAGGCGCCGGATCTGCTTGACTACGTACAGCATGCGCGGGAGTATTTCGCTTTAAGCAGAAAGATACGGTACATGTAAGACGCACGAAACTCTGCCGCTCTGAATTGCCTGCGAACGAAGCAATACGCAAATTCAACGCTCCCCGACCCTCCTTCCTTCTCCCCCGCGGTCATTGTGACTTATTTGACGGTGACTAACGCTTTGCGTGACTAATTTCACAGAGGTAGAGTTTCGTGCGTTGTACCAGTAGTACTGTACTAGGCCACATTTCCTCGTCCCGAGCCGGCCGCCGGCGAATTGGACGCGTGTTTGAGATCGTCGATTGAGCCTTCTCCGACGGGCAGACCTCAGCACGTGTCCTGTGCGGTCCGTTCTGTAATACGCTTCATTATACCAATATCCCCGTGTTCGGGCTGTGTGAGCGTTCTAAAAGACCGATTATATGTGTATTTATAGCTTTGAGTGCTGTAACGTGAGGTCACGCGGTAGGGTTATCTGAATTTCCATTTATATCTCACCGCAGTCGAACGGCATAAATTAACACAGAATGTGTGCATCCGCGATCGACGTACGACCGTCGCTCACGTCGCTCTGCGCGACCGCATATTCTGTGCGGCACAGAACCAAAGGAAACCGAGTCGACGTTCTATCGGCGATAGAAAGAAGACGTCTTTACTTCCCGCAGAAAGGTGTTCTGGTCGATCTAACTCACACAACCGATTACAATACCGCGGTGCGATTTCTTGCGCCAGGAAAAACGCTCGGCGGTGCGCGCCGTCGACGCTCGGTTTGTTTTTAACGGACCTCACAAACGAACTACAAGTTTTATATACACATCTACCAAAGTATATCCTTCTTTAAGAAACTATTACAACAATTTTTTTTCTTTAAAACTAAATCTAATCTAATCTAATCTAAATCTTATCGAATGGACGTCAAATCATTAGAAATGGGAAAATATTAATGTATATAATAAACCTTTAATATTACGCCCACGTGTTAAATTCAAAATATACGTTTTCAGAAGCAGCGGTAACTTTTGATGAACGTGTGTGCCCTTTTATGTGCACGGGCCGAGCGAGAAATATATTTTATCGTTTTACTTTTTAGAGTCGGCGTCAGAAAAAAAAACCAACATCACGTGCGCGAAAGCCGCAAGGGCCCGTTGTGATAGCCGTGACTTGGCTACACGCTCATACAAAACGTCAGTGCACACATTTTTTAAGTTTATTATTTGGTCCATTCATGTTTTCTTACTCCTTAGTGTTTTGGAGCCAGTTTCGTTCTTGGGGTTCCGTATCTCAAAAGGAACCCTTATAGGATTATTTTGTTGTCCGCTTGTCTATCGAGACACTTTTCTTTAAATGCGTGAACGTTTAAAGTTGAAATTAATATTGAATACTTGAGTCTACGATCCCTTGGAAGTAAAAAAAATTAAAAATTTCTAAGTAATAAGTTTATTTTGGCGCTCGCAAATACATAAAAATCTGTAGGGTACTTCTCGTTGACCTATAATTATGAGATTTAACGAGAAGTAAGGCCTCAACAACAATAACAAAAAAATTATAGAAAAAGAAACTAAAGATTGTTATTACATACTCATATCACACACAAAAATGTTTTTTGCAATTCCAAACTGACATCTGCAATTGAAGTATGCACAGTGATATAATCCGAAATATGGAGAACATTTTTTAACTTTTCGTTATGAAAATTTAAGATTTTTTAAAATTCGGAAATATAATTTTTATCAAATACTAATTTAAAAAAAAGAAAATAAAAAATTAATCTCCGGGGGCAGAAAACTTTGCCAGTATCTATATCAAAACGGGCAAAAATGGTCGAGACTTACAGCCGTTCCCCATATTAGTGATAGATCGCCATGTTGTCTACCTGCATACATAATTAAATTCCTGACGGTGCGAGTGTTATCGCACCGTCCAGTGCTTACGGCCCACTGAGCAGGTACCCGAGTCACTTGGGAGCAAATCGGAAACGACGACGAAACTAAAGCGGCTCGTTCTCCCCGAGGCGGACTGTGAACTCAAAAATGTAATGGCGCATTTGAAATGAAGATATTTTACTTTACGTAAGTGGGCGGCCGATTCGGTGAGCGGGGGCGCGAGTGCGGCGCAACTCGGGCACTCGCCAGCGGACGGGTCGGCCCGCGAGCTCGGCCAGATACGGCGGCTACTTATCGCCTTGTTTATTAATGAAGTTTCGCTATCGCGCGCGTCTGGCCGACGACGGACTCGGCGATTTTATCGGACGTTATTGACACGGCAACTGTGGAAATTCACAGCGCGCCCTCGGCCGTCGCAAAAACACACTTTGTAGTATTTTTTAATAAAAAGTTAACCAATTAGCTAGTAAAAGTGTATCTCGTATATTTTGAACAAATCGATTGCGACATTATGCATTTTCACTCCTATAATGTGGATGCCGATAAATAGTTATAATGTAGAATGATACGACCGGTCCAGACATCGACGACACGTGTGTGTAAACGAACGCATTCGTGTGATAATGCACGTAACTTAAACAAAAGTACGGCAGTGCGACGTTCGAGCTGCGACGGCGCCGACCTCAGCTTAGGGCGGTGCGCGACATGACCCAAGTCCCGTTTAAACGGGACTGTTCCTCTTTTCGGTCCTCGTCCCGGTCCCCGAGAAAGGCTTCGGAACGCTGAATTGTCCCATTTTCGAGCAAAGGTGATTTTTAATTGAATTGTACACCGAAAAAAACACAAAAGTAATTATAAGTTTGTTAGGTATTAAAATAAAAAAAAAAAACATCTAAGTCATATAAGTGGTTCTCTCGTGAAAAAAACCTATAGGGACAGACAGTTTGAATTTTATAATATGTATAGATGTTATCAACATTAAAATAGGATTTTATTTTTGTAATACAGGTATTTGCGGATTGTTTTCAATGTGCCGTTTTACAAAAAATGTAAACGGTTATAGTAGGCATGCGGCGGCCCTACGTCCGCGAGAGGGCGGGTCGGTCTCGCCGCACACGCTGGCGCACTCGCCCTTAAGACTTGTTCTGACTAGGCCAGTAATTTAGTCGAGTACTGAGTAATTTAGTAACCAAATGTGTCTGAACACCAAAAATTTAGTCGACTAGTTTAGTAAGATTCTATTTTTCGGGCGAGTAGCGTCCCCCTTCACGCTGTGACTCGTCCACTGGCAGGTCCGAACGTGTTGTATTAGTCGAGTTCATATCGAAAATGTCGTTCCGCTGGAGTGATGTAATTACGTTAAAGTTTGTTACGGAACATTTAAATCACGAATGGAATGTTAAATCGTTCCTTTCTAAAAATAAACAGGTTAAACAATCGGCGTACGTTGATTTGGAACTACCTGTGATTTTGTCTTTGCAGGAATCGAGCTTCATAAACAGGTATCCTTACATTGAATTTGTAACTGCATTTCCATCAACAGGAAATTAAAACAATTTTCACTCATTCTCAACGTTGCGAAGTATTTATTCTTTGGGATCTTCGGATGTTAATTCTTTAAGAAGATAATGCGTAGCTCCTAATTCATTTCTTCTCCTTATCCATTTTCGTATCAATATTTTCTTCTTTTTCATCTTATTGAGTTCGTGTCCTACTTTTTTTAAAATAGCTATGAAAACAAGTATCGTTAATTTATTTACGTTATTATCTTGACATATACCAACCAATACACTAAATACGACAAGGAGTGTGGACACTTTCGGGTGAGTCGGGCGCGTTAGCGCCCCCTCTCGACTTAATTACTGGCCCGGTCAGAACGAGCCTCCGAGCCGAGCCGCAGCGCCCGCGCGGGGTGGGTGCGGCCCATTCCCGTGCCAGGGGCCGAGACGACGCCTACGATGATTCGCGTAGTGACGTGTGTACATGACGTATAACGCGATTTATTACAATTCATCTAGTTATAATTTTCTATACTGATGCCATATAGAAGAGATAGTAGAATAACTGCACCGCCGGGCGGCCGCGCGCTCGAGCACTCGGCCTTTATGTACGACTGAAGTTACAAGGGTGGGACGTAAACGATTTTCGGACACCGAGCATTCACACACACACACCAACATTCGCAAATAGAAACGATACTAGTCGATATTACCCACCTCAAATATTATTTTCTGAATTTTCCGAAAACGTATTACGTTCATAGTCAACACGGCGCTCTACAAATACGAGTTCCTACAAATACACTGATAGCCCTGGTTCGGGCGATGTGTTGGGACGTTTACTTATTTTTGCTATACGAATGCCTTTTTCATTATTCGAATTGAATTAAAGTATACGTTTACTCATAATAAGGTATACCTTGTCGGGGCCGGCCGCTCCCCGCCGACGGGCGCGGAGCGGGCGCCGGTCACGAGCCTATCGAACACTCGAGCTAAATTACTATTCCCGCATTAACCGTAAACGTTGATGGATACGAACATCGACAATAATGTTAAACGAAAAAATGTGTTCGTCCGTTCATCGGTTATGTGTATGGCGAGTTGCACCCAAACACAAATCGTAAATCGTAAAAGTAACATAAGATAACGCGCGGACGACTTCTCGAGCCTTACGGTTTACGATTACGGCAATCGAACTACCTCAGCACTCGGATGTGCCTCCGATTTCTTGCATCACATGCATCGACTGCGATTTCTCAGTCTGCATTTTCATGCAGTCGAAATGTGGCTAAGTTTAAAATATGTAGTTCTTATTTCGATGTAACGAATGACGAAGCGTGCAAATATCATTCGGTGTAGAGCGTCGTTTCAAAACTCTAAATATTTTGAATTTTTTGCGCTTTTAAAAGGTGAAAAATAAAGGCACCGAATTTATTTGAAATTTATGAATCACTCCTTTCATATCCGTTTGACTGTTGTGTTATACGCGAATTTCTACGAAAGATTAAAATGTCTTTCTCCGAGCACGCTGTGAGACCGACAGCGAGCACGTCCGGCACCCTGATGTCGTCACTGGCTACACGCATTGTTCAAAAACTTTCGTATTTAGGTACTGAAGTATATTGAAAACGTCTCTAATTTCCCGAACGCTGTTCTGACGAGCTAATTCTCTTGTCTCTTTATTGAATAATTTGAATGGCCTCCTTAATACAAGTATTTTGCAAAAAATTAAGACACAAACAGTGATTCTGATTTCTCGATTTATTTTTATTTCCGGAGCTTGAAAATTCTCGACTGAGAGTTCCCGGGGATTCTCGAATATCCCAGAAACAAGAAAATTAAAAAAACATACATTTTTATTTATTATTCATTAATTACTCACTACAACATCGACATAGAGATATATAGAGAATTGATTTGTAAAGCATAACGGTTTGAAGCGACATAGGGCGGAATATCAAATTTTTTTCTAAGGGGGTGACAAATTTGCAGAAATTAATTTTCCTTAATTGATATATTTACTACAACTGTGCTTTAGTTATTTTGACATAAAATTTATTACCTACGTAAAACTAGAATAACTAAAAATATTATTTATATTTCAAAATATTAAACCAAAATTGTTAAATGGTTTTCTTTTCTTTTTCATGAAGAGAAATAACAGCAAACGTACAAAGAACCGTCCGTATAGGAGATGGTACGCGGAAAAAGCGCATTTTATAACGCTATCGATATCGTGTAAAGTAACACTTAAAAGTATTATCTCAAACAAGAAAGGTTTTTGGCTCCAGTAGTCATAAAAATACAGCTTAAAATTTACAAGAAATGGCCGTTCCTAACCTGTTCTACCCCTTCTGAAAACTTAGGCTTTCTAAAACTATAATTTTGATTTTAACAGAATTAATTTAGATGGTAAGTTATTTTATTAATTTAGATAGTATAGCATCCGAAAATTACAGGTTTTTTCGATAGTGCAATAATTGCGGGTGAAAAGAGTACATTAAATAAAATAAATGTTTATTGCGAAGACTTGTAGAGTATTATTATTTTAAAAATAAATGTTCGTACTGAAACCAATTGTATGAGAGCGACTCGTTTTTGATTATCATACTAATATCATAAATGTGAAAGTGTGTCTTTGGTTTGGTCTGGCATTCTTTAATGCAGCTACGGACTGGCATATTAACGGTATTCTTTGCATAGAAATAGTTTAGTTATAGGAGAATGGCGTTAGTTGTTTTTATTTCGAAAAAATGCACGATTTCCACGGGATAGATCCGGAACATAATTGCACGCCTCACAAGCGGAGCGTTGAGGTGGTGCTCTACTCTCGACATGTCAAAAAACCCAGTCTTTCGAAACTTAAATAACTTTTTTTTTACTAATATAACACTTACAGGGTAATATGAGTGCACTAATATCAAGTTAAATAATCTGTCTAGCACATATGGTATATTTTATAAATAATTATTTTGTTTAATATAGTAAATAATAACATTAAAATCAATCATTGTTGGACGTCCGTCAGTCTGTGTTTATGAATCCATGCATGTGGCAGAGAAATTGGTCGAAAAATGTATCTTACCGGAATACTTTTTTTTTATTATATAAAAAAAATTATAATTAGCGTTCTAAGTACTATCGTTTAATTATAATTTACAAAAAAC
Organism: Eumeta japonica; assembly: GCA_005406025.1. Classification (NCBI taxonomy): domain Eukaryota; kingdom Metazoa; phylum Arthropoda; class Insecta; order Lepidoptera; family Psychidae; genus Eumeta; species Eumeta japonica. The sequence continues at coordinate 308,920 of BGZK01000125.1, forward strand.
TAAAAAAAACGACTGTGTATTGCACGCCTCACAAGCGGAGCGTTGAGGTGGTGTTTGTATATCTATATTTATATACAAATGAAGATTAGCCTTAAGCCATATGTGAAAAGTTGCGATCAGCGCATGCGCCATTATAAATATCTCACAAAATGGCGCGAAATTTGAATTTGATAAATCTTTTTTTGAAATTTCATTATCAAAAACTCTATTGAAAATTTTTTATTTTAGAAGTTAATGACCGCGGTGAGGCGTGCAATTTTGAATTTTCCAAATTTTTTATAATTACTTCTGTTAATGACAAAACGTATTTTGATGATATTTAGTATAAATGTCGAATAATGCATAGGATAATTATTATCGCGGAAAATACGCTTTAATGTGGGATATAGCAAGTACTAAAATGTACAGTAGGCGAATTTATACCAATTTGCAATTTATGTAGATTACTAGTTCTCGTCCGTGGTTTTATTTGCGTAAACAGAAAACAAATTCTTTATTTTTTTATTAATTGTTAGTAACAGCCTAGGTAACAGCAATGTTCAATGGAGACTCGAGTTCAACCGTTGGAGTTCGTAATCGTGAGCGGGACCTGCAGTTCAATTCTGTAAACTTAAAAGGACTCGGTTGTTACGTCCACGGATAATGCGCTAGGGCATCCCTTTTCGCCCTGATGTAATTTTGACTTCGTAACGATATAGACTCAGTCGTTTTAAGTTTACAGAATTTATCTGCTCGTCAGTTCAAGGGTGTGATCGCGAGCGTGACGAGATCGTTTGTTGATAAAAAATTACCACAGTGCGTGCTTTCAGTGTAAGAACATCAATTCTTCTGTTATAATTTCAACAGAATCCGATGGAAGGCGGAACAGTGGTCTAGGTCGAGGCCGGTATTGGAATGGAGAGCGGCAGCTTCATGGCGGCGGCGCGGCGGCCGCGGGCCAGGGCGGCGGCCGCGGGGAACGCCGCGGGCGAAAGCTACAATCGGGCGAATCGACGAAAGCAGGTACTGCATTAGTGGTTCACTCGATCTACGTAGGATTTTGTAGGATATTCTCAAATTTCTCCACCTTTTAGGGTTTCGTATTTCGTGTTGGGAAAACGGAGTATTTTTCTTGATAATAAGTCGAGGTATCGAGCTGAGATTAATATAATTAAATAATGAGATCTATAACTGCGTACTTTTATAAAAATTCGAGTACCTAGTTTGACGTAATAAAAAGGCCCTTCAAAGGGTATTTTCGTGTTAAAGTCTCGCAGTCACTGACTGATATACCGTTTCTTTTCTATCTCTTTCTATTTATTCAATAGACTCAAGCGTTCAATAGATTATCATAAGCTTTTTAAGTCCATTTTCCTTTGCTCTCCAGATGATTGTGAAACTGAACTCCGATATTTCGACATCAGGACCTGGTACTCTTTATGGCAATAAGAAGAGTGCTTCAAAAGTAAGGAGAACGATGAAAGGGATTTTTTTTTGTGATAAATGTGCAAAGTTGTGTGTCTTTTTGGAGCTGTATTGGTTAAGATTAAGTCTACTCCATTCTAAAACTAATTAAAGAATAATTCGATTTTATACAAGAGTTCATTTCGATATTTATCAATACGATTTTTAAAGATATTAATATGACTAAAGCATAATGCGTCAGTAGTCAGTACTGGAATGGGAATCAAGGGCGCAACTTGCGGCGGGCATCTGATCTCGGGGCCCACCCGCGACTTTAACCATGGTAGTAAGACGGCGAGCGGGCGGGACGCGGTCCAGTAACACTCACCAGGTATTCGGTGAGCTTCTTGACGACCGGTTCCAGGTGCACGGTGCGCGCCCACGAGTCGCACACGAAGCACAGATTAAAGTAGAAAGCGTTGCGCGCGTACTTCTTATTATCGATACGCACCGGGAAGCCCAGGATCTTGGAGCCCAGCAAGCTCCTGCGGGAAGAGAGAGAAGAGGTCAAAATGGCGCCGACGAAGCTTAGTCTTAACTTGCGGCGGTCGCCGCGCGCCGTCCGACGAGAATCGAGCCCGACTCGACTTTGTATCTTATGCCACGGTTGATGATAATAATTTTCCCTTGAATTGTATTACGCTATTACCTAGTTCTGTTACAATCAGTCTGACAGCCAAATATTGAAACTTTACTCAAATCAACTGTTAATCAACCGATACCACTATAACTATATGCATTCTCATTTTTATGGTGTTCACAAAGAGAACTTAAGCATTTAAGACCGTGATCAGCTGATATCATCTTAAATTATGGTTCAATGGCAACATTTACGAATAAAGTTCATTTTTATTTATATTTCTTTTTAATTTGTTGTCAAAATTTCGTTTTACACATCAATCTATGAATAAAAATTATTTTAGAATTGAGAACGTTAACGATAAATATGATCATTCAGCTAATTTATTGAAATTTGAAAAATGCCAAAATATCTTATTTATTTCCTTTAAGATACTTATAAAATATTCTTATTTTTATATCAAATAGAATCCCTAATTTGACGGCTACTCAAATAATAAAGACAGCTATCACACGCTGAGTAACGTTCCAGTACACCATTTTGTTATTGAGAATGTATGTAAGTTGCACTTACTTGAGTCGCCTTTAACAGTCTTAACGTTTCACGTTTAGAAATTCGGAATTTATCTGTATGTAAATGAAATACCACTGATTGACTGATTGACTGATTCATCACGAGATCTCCGAAACTTTAGATCCGACTGACTTGAACTTTGGCACGGTTACTCTTTTCGGGACGTAAACGCTCATCAAGCGTACATTTTACGCAAATCCTATCAAAAAAATGATCATTTTATGAGCTCCTCGAACTAAGTGTAGATACGATTGACTGGAAATTTGGTTCTTTTCGGGACGTAGACGCTTACAGAAGACGGGTTTTACGTAAATCCTATTAAAAAAAAATTATTATTTAATGTCTACGCAAGCGGAGTCGCGGGCAAAAGCTAGTTATTCTATAAATGCATCTGAAATAATTAAGCAGGTCTCAAAAATTTAAGTGGCTTTTGAGTATTCGGCAGTGAAAATATTGCTTTTACAGTCCATAATTAATGTGAAACTAATTATATTATTTTTGAACATTAATGATGTTAACATGATGTAACACGGCGTCGACGCTGGAGAGAGTTGGAGTGCTACCGGTTCTAGTGATACAAGTTAAGTCGTTAATAAATGACAATAAAATAAATGTACAAACAACTGGCAGAACAATTTGTATGACATGATGACTTACATTAGTCGTTCTAACCCATACCTCGAGGGGACAGGACAACGTTCAGAGACGCTCTTTAATTACGACGTGTTTTCAACGAATAATCAGCGGTATCATTAGCTATAGTACTTCTTCATACGAGACCTGTCGTCGAAATGGCGGGTCCTGGATAACCACCTGCATGAGCACAGAAGCGTAGGGACCGCGCCCAGGCTCACGCACGGGGGTAGTCTTCTCGACGACCGCGGCTTGAGTTCAGTTCAGATCCAGACTGGACTTCGGGGTTCGTTAATTACGTTCTTGTGTTGACCGGCTATACTTAACGAAACCCTTGTGACAGGATCCATCAGTAATTTGATTATGATCAATATTTAACCACACTATTATCACAGTATAAAGAAGCCATTACACATAATCAACATAACATTGTTAAACAACAACATGAAGCGTGCTCGCATCCTGTTTATAAGGTGTAATTATTACAAACAGGCGGCGCGCAAGTTCATTTACATTCGCGGATATCAATTAGATCTCAGTAATAAAAAATTAGACGAGTGCGAGTGGAACTCGCGCTCCTATGAACCGATTGAAAAATATTTTTAATGAGCTTTTTCTAAAAAAAATATTAATTTAATATTTGTAAAATATTCAGTTCTCTTAGCGGAAAGTTAAAAAATGATCTGCCATACATCGATGTGCGGGTACACCACGCTCGACACTCGGCAGTGAGTATATCTAAGTTTGTAATTGCAAAAAAATATATGGTTTGTTCCCTTTACTTGCGCTGTGACCTTAATTTCTGCTAAATTTTTAATTTAGGTCAATAAATAAGATATCCTATAATGTGGTTTTCGTTTTGATGAGTGAAATTGTTAATATCGAATTGGCATTTTAAAAAATGACCGACTCTTTTGATTTCGTTGACTTATAAGCTTGAACTTTTTTTTACACTTTTAATATTTCATACTGATTTCAACTTCATATCTCTATCCGTTCCTAAGAAAAGTGAAAAGTTTTGACAGACGATTAGAGAATTAAGCAAATAAATGGAGAAACAAACTGACACCAGCGATCCCACATGGGGTCCGTTTTCCTTTTGGAGGTACGGAACTCTAAAAAGAATGCGTTTCGCTCTTTTTTATTTAAATGATGTCTAATTTATTTGTTAAATACTGTTCCGATATCATACACACTTAATAAATAGTTTTTTATTGTGCATTCGAGGGGCAAACGAGCTTACGACCCAGCAAATTACAGACGGCCAGCGCCGTCAGTCGATCTAACGAAATTCGATACATTTCGAAGTTTTAGTACAAAAACGGGAAAAATGCGATATACGCCGCGAAAAAAAATTGTGGCATTTATGGACCTATTATGGTGTCAGTAAGAGTAGCACAAAACTGGTTCAAGCCTTTTCAATTCTTTAATTTTGATGTCAAAGATGAACTTCGCTTTGGTCGACCTGTTACAGTTAAGATCGATGCCGTTTTGGAAAAAAAAAGCAAAATCGGCATATTCATTCTTACGACATAGCTGAAGAGCTAGAGATTGACTACAAAACAGTTTTAATCCATTTGGGAAAAGCAGGATCTACAAAAAAGCTCTATACTTGAATCCCACACGAGCAAAGTGAAAAAATCTGTTGAATCGTGTACTCATTTGCGATTCTCTATTGAAACGTAATGAAACTGAACCGATTTTGAAAATATTGATTACTGGTGGTAAAAAATGGACTACCTACGAATAGAACGTGCGAAAAAGATCATGGTCAAAAGGCAAACAAGGTTCACATACTTTACTGAAACTCGGATCAACTCCTAATAATTGATGCTGTGTTGTATGATGGGAATGGAAGGGCATTGTTCATTATGAGCTTTTACCGCCGGGCAAAACCATTAATTCGGATTTCTACTGCCAATAGTTTATGAGACTCAAGCAAGAAGTAGAAAAAAAATTGAGTGGGGCTGTGTCGGGTACAGTACCGTTGGTTTAACGTGAAACGTCTACGTCAATGAGACGCCTTTAGTGTTAAATATTGAAATGAAAGCAAGATTGAATTCGATCTAAAAATTTTAGTGCAAAACAGATACTGAATAATGACAGGTACAGCAGCGGTAGTGTCGATCGCGGAGTGGGCGTTGTCCGCCGAGCGCGCGGCGGCAACTTTGCGTCGCTCCTGCAGCCGCCTGCCTTCCTCGGCGCCGGACACCGGGGTACCTATACGTGGTCACAACCCCTTATTTTCAACGATAGCCTTAATCTATATTTCTGACTGGCTCTAGCACGGGCTGAGGCCGACATATTGAATTTTTATATTTTTTACACAATTGCTGATTATTTTTATTTACGATTATTGTTACAATTACGCTTATTTTTATTTTAATTGATTATTTTAAATAAACGTTATGAACACACGAAAGAATCACAGCGCTATCAAACGTGATTCGTGACTTATACCAAACAGAAATGAGCGAGAGCGCCAGTTTCCGTCATTCTACGCAGCGCCCTTTCCGCGCCGGCCTGACGATTCCGATGTTAACTCGAGATCGTCCGACCGAGCTAACTACATGAGCTACATAATGATTCTAAGTTGATGTTACTAAAACCAAAAGTTTTGTAGTTATTAAGGTAAGACAATATAGACCTGTTCGTTACGGTCCATTTTTTGACTTGGTACCCGTACGTTTCGGTATGATTTGCAAGACGTTTCACCTCAAAAACGGCCAGAATTCATCAATAGAAAGGCTGTGTGTGGTTTTTCATGATAATGCCAGACGACACACATCTTTATCCACTCAGTAAATATTGAGAGTTTGGTCGGGCAGTATTAATGCATCCACCATACAGCCCAGAGCTTGTACCCTCAGATTTTCCCCGGTTTCGATCTCTTCAAAATTCCTTAGGTAGTTCTAGGTTAACATCAAGAGAGGACTATCAAAACTATTTGTCGCAGTTGTTTGATCAAAAGTCTCAAAATTGCTACAGCAATGGGATTGTCAATACCTACCTAATGACAAGTTGTCGAGTAAAATGCCGTATATACATTATAATTAAATGTAAATAAAATATGATTAAAAATTTCACATACAAACCTTGAATTTGTATGTGAAATGCGAAAAAAATTTTTCACAAACCAATATATATATATATATATTTGAAGACGGAAGATATATTCGATTACAGATTTATTTATCATCATCATCAACTGTAATGAAATGAATTGAATTCACTTGTTCGCTTTTCACTTTAGCACGCAAGTCAACGACGGCATCCGGCGTCGATACAAAAAATAAATATTCGCGGGCGTGCTACACACTGGAAAAGGAATAACGTCTGTTGCTGACTACTAATAAAAACATAATTGCTGCTTAAAAATCTTCCTCATTTACTTTTAAGACTATCGATATCGAGTAGGTATTTATTTCTAAAATATTTTTAAGAGTACTTTTATCCGTACCTGAGGTTACTCTTCCGCATAAGAAGACTAATTACCTAACTAAAAAACAGTGTAGGTGAGTATACATGTACACAAATATTTTGATTTTACATTTGTGTATTTGCCATACACCTCTTATGTTATTCAGTCGAAATCGAATAAGTTTCTTAGCAAGTTAATAAAAAAAAAAATTTTTGCATAAAAATACAAATTTAAACTCACACCGTGAGCGTGCACCTCTGGAGTTGAACCTTCGGTATGATGTAGTGGCTCACAGTATCGAATGCTTCTTTTGAGATATAATTCTCTGGCACTTGACACGTTATTTTAGGTCCGGCGGTCGGATGAAATTCACACAAGAATATGCAACGAATGGGACCTTCTTTCCCGCAGCCTTCGTAATATTTAGCGTTACTATCCATTTTAATTTAAAGTATTTATTGAATAATCCGATGACCCGAAACGTTTTTGAGTTTGTTTTATAACATAAACAATGCATATAAAAACTAATCTCTATCGATAAGAGTTGTTTACGTCGTCTTCTACTACCAAAACACGAATTACGATACCAAACTTTTTTCTAATACTGTCAAAATTCCACAATAAACACATCCACCTCTCTCGCTTCATACGAGAGTACTAAACACAGACCGATATACTAACGTATTAAATTGTGTTCACACCAATGAGTAAAATTGTATTCTGTGATACGGATAGGTCGCTAAGTCTGAAATCGGTTAGCGACCCAGCTGGTAGTGTTGCCATTCAAATTTCGCAAGAGCTGGAAGAGAAGCTTAAACATTAGATTTGTAAAAACGTAGTACGTACTAAGTACAAAATTAAAAAGTTAAAGTACAACAATGGATTACATTTTTTAATATGAACGAAACTGTAAATTTCATTGATACTGTAAATATATGAATACGAAGTAGTTGAAATTAAATAATATATCTAACTTTAGTATAAATACTGTTGGATTCTTTTCTGCTGTATATACAGAAATTTGGGAATAAAATAAAATTCGTATCGTTATCTTAAAGTTTTTCATCATAAAGTTTGCATTGATTTCTCGAGTCAACCGTAAATCATGAGTACCGATTTGCCCACTTTCTCCATAGCCTACCGAAAAAGTAAACATCTTGGAGTCGGAATAGTATCTAGTCTAGAATAGTATTTGCAAAGTTTAATATACTAATCCATTAAATTACGAAAAGAATCGTCAGTCATTGACAGACTGACTTACTAATCCAAGACATGTCTTACTACCGCCCACGACCTTCCTGATTTCAACTCTTTGTCGACACTAAAGCCGACAGAAGATTACTAAATCTTTTGATGTGACCGCCGTAAAATCGCAGGTATCTGTCACCAAATAGCAGACTCATCTTTTTTACTAGCGTCTAATCAATGTTTATCTCTAATAATGTACAGCATATTTTTGTAAAAAAATTAAACCCAATGTACACAAAGGAATACATTTAAATTAATGATTTCCACACAAAAAAAATGCGAATACCCACTATAGGCTTTTAAAAATTAAGTTAAAAAATCCTTTACCCAATATTTTTAATTTTTTTTTTTGGTTTGGATTATTTTTTAGTATTTACTGGATCTTTAATCAATATTAAGCATATTATTAATGGGATTCGGTTCTGAAAATTATAATACTGTATAATAATTTATTAAATAATATGACTCTTGAGAGTGAATGCAACGTTATGGTCCAAAATTCATAATGATCAATGAAAATTTTTCATCGATAAACATAAAGACATAAACGAACATAACATTTTTACATATTATGTGCATTATATTCACGTTTCTTTACTTGCTGCAACTCTTGCAAGATATATTTTTCGACTTCAAATATTCATTATATTTAATTGAATGATTTTTTTACTTAATCTTATTTCCATATTTTATGTTCACTTTTAGTTCGATTTTTAATTTTTCTACTTATTAAAAATGTTTGGTACTTTTTTATGATAAGCGTGTTGGCAACACCGCAGATCATACTTTAGGTAATCTGTAGTATGTCCAATGATTTGCAGTAATCTGTGGCTGTTATGACTTATTTACGATTTTACAAATTTAAATCTACTATAAAATTCCAAAACTATGGGAAAAACTTCATTTAAAATACTAATCGGTGCTACCGGTAGTGTAGCGTCCCTGAAGATACCCACTTTAGTAAATACTTTATTAGATTTAAAAAATACCGATTCCAAAAAATATGATATTGAGGTTAGTTTTTTTTATAAATTTATTTACCTTCGAAACTGCACACCGCGTCTCATAATATTTTCAAAGTATTTGAAATACTAAAATATGTAGTTTGGTATGGAATGGTAAGATCAAAATGTAAGCTAAGTGTAATTTAAGTAAATTATGGACGACGATTAAATTTACAACATTCAAGTTTCCGTATTGTTAGTGTTGGTAATATATTGTATACTTAGTAAATACAGTGGAATCTCAATAACTCGAATGTCAAGGGAAATGCAAAAAATCGAGTGAACGAGTTTTCGACTTAATAAGAACTTCCGAGATACATATGACTGTGTCGACAAGGAACAAACATAACGTTCACAGCTGTGTTAGTAAGTTTCATGAACGTATTCATTCATTGCACGTGTACAAGACAAAAACAATACATTAGAAGCCCCGAACCCGAACATTCATTTTGGAATTTATTGCTATTATTTTGGGGAATTCCAAGTAAGATGTCATTATATTTTACCAATCACGACTTACGGAGTCTCTTTTTAAAATTCGAGTTATAAGGTATAAATATGTATTATCAATACTTCGTAGGGAAATAACATTTTGTTTGAGTTACAAAGTCTAAATAATTCGAGATACCGCGTATTTAGGGGTTCATCGGAAGGAAATGGCAATTTTTTTTAACTTACTGAAGATTTCGACTTAACGAGAGTCGAGTTATTGAGATTCCACTGTAGTTATATCAATCTTTTTGATTCACATGAACATTCCTTGTACAAAAGGCAGTGATGTTTCAGATTCAATTAATATTAACAGAGCATGCCAAACATTTCTTCGGTCTTAGTGATATAGATCGTCACGTTGCGGTTCACGATGATGAGTCGGAATGGCGCAGCTGGCGCAACCGTGGCGACCCTGTGCTACATATTGAGCTGGGCAAATGGGCGGACATGCTTCTCATAGCTCCACTAGATGCTAACACATTGGCTAAAACGGCACAGGTCAGTCATAGGATTAAACATTATTCTGAGACATCAAACCAATGTTGGCCTTAGCCTGATTTTAGAATTTAGAAAGATCTATTTAACATGATATACATATAGTATGGAATCAATCTACTCACTTTTTTCTTCAATAGCACACACTTATCAACTTATTTTCGAAGCATGACAATGCTAAACTTAAAATCAGTTAATTTATAAATAATAAGATTGACACATTTTGATGTTTTTGTTTGTTATGTTTAGGAGACAGCTTTTATGATGGTAACCTAATGCTAATAAGGTTGATTTATAGGTAAAGTAGATATTTATGTTGTGTCCTAGAGAGGTTAATTAGCTATTGCAAACAGAACGAACATGATTTTTTAGTGCTTACAGTAGTCATTGTGTTCTTTACGGTAGGGCTAATAAAACCTATTTCTTTTTGGATTGTTATTTAATCCAGAATATTATATTTAATTGATTTTTTACTTCACTAAAATAATAGTACCTCAAGTGACATTTTTGCAGGGTTTATGTGACAATTTGGTTACTTGTGTGATGCGAGCATGGGATTTACAAAAACCACTATTGTTTTGCCCTGCAATGAACACCCGAATGTGGGAACATCCATTAACTAATGAACAAATTCAAAAATTGGTCAATTGGGGATACAAACAAATTCCACCAATAAAAAAAACATTAATGTGTGGCGACACAGGAGTCGGAGCAATGGCAGAAGTTGTAGATATAGTTAGTGAAGTAAAATTGGCTATTGAACAACATGTTAGAAGACATGAATAAAAAAGTAAACAGGCATTTTTATCATTATGACTTCTAGAAATGAAATTTTTGTGTTGTATTATTTAAAATTCCCCAAGTTTAGATACTTTCATTTCATAATAGACACTAAATTCTTTTTATTTCACTTATGTCTAAACATGAAGAATTTTTAATTTTAATTATATTTTTCAAATATTACCTTAAAAGTAATTTCAATAAATAAAATTATTTGTAATTAGTATATTGTTGTTGTGAAGCTATAACAAAATACAAATATTTGTGTTTAAATACACAGTAGTTTGATAGTCACTTTTGAGTCTGATGGGCCTTGTTTATCATAATGTAGGATATATCAGATTTTGCAAACATTGAAATGTGTTAACATTATGTTCCAAAATGATTAAAATCTCTAACATAATTGACAAAAACTTATAAGTATGTAGTTTAATGTTTCAATATGCTTTAGGTATATACTTAAAGCATATTAAGACATTTACATTTACATATGTAAATCAATCTAGATTTAAAATGTCAAATTAAAGAAAAAGTTGCAAGTTATTTTATATTATTTTAATTAATTGTACAAAAGATTCCAATTTCTCCAAAGACAGACGTCAAATCCTGATTATGTATGAAATTGTTATTTGTCTCTTCAACATTCTTAAGATAATATAGAGCAGGTATACTTTTCTACGTTTTTCCATAACATTTTGTAATGAATCTAAATAGATATGTAATTTTTGAATTGCTTGCAATATTCTACTTTTTAAAAGCAAATTCAAAATCAGAAATGAATAAAAGGCATACAATACACAATGTTTAATTGTACCCAAGGGACCTGAGATTCAGGGTGTATTATTCTTTTTTGTGACTTCAGACATATAGTTTCACCTTGGGGTGAAATATTTAACTGTTTTGTCAATTTTTATAAATATTCAACTTAAATTTATAATGGGCGCCACCGACAAATATGTCGAGTAAAATCTATATAAATTATCTACTAACATTTTACAATAGGTTGGTTAAAATGGATCTTAACGATATTCACAATGAAATGTTTAGTTTCCCTGATAAATCTGATACAGCTTGCACAAAAAGATTAAGGCACCTGACTTCGAACATTGCAATGAATTCACTTCCCACCTTTATTTATGCTTACCTTGACATTAAGCAGGGCAGGCAGATGTGTTTTAGCATAATATTAATAGTTAAGTCTGCCTCAGTAATAGAACACCACATTTCCTAACTGGCTTCTGCACATCAAAAAATCTGTCATCCATTTTTAAAGAAGTGGAATCCATTTTAAAAGGATTCTAATACCACCATGGATACGTGCCACCATGGACAAGCACTTTTTGTTTCTTTTTTACTATGAATCTTTTAATAGGGTTAAACTAAAAAAAAATATTTGCTCTGGTTTAAATGTTTCTTTCTTTTAAAACTATGTCTTACATGCCTTGGTGTTTGTTTTCAATTAAATACATCCACATCGTATCAGATGGCACACATTGTCATAATTTTAAATATATCTGTATACACTCGTGAATTGAATAACAGATTTTTTTTATATTTTTTTCCTTTTGTGCATAAATTGTATCATGTGTCAAAAAAGAATGTTCTACCATGAGTCAGATTGTTTTTAATTTCATTTCACACCATTTGCTGTACAAGCTGGCCAGACTAGTTTTATTCCAGTCGCCACGACCATCCACTAAGACTGTCATCAGTATATTGTTTTCTTCAATTTTTAAAGCAGATAATAAATAAAACTCAGCACTTTGTATTTGATTAGATGTTTAGACGTTATCAGTGTCACATCAATAACAGATTTGGGCTCTTAGAGCTCTCAACAACAGCAGTGACATAATACAAATGATTTTCCGCTTGCCAAAGTAGGCTGCCCCATCCAAGAAGCTTTAATAGACGACTATTTTTGACAGTTGAACGATGTCATCACAACATGGTATTGCTCATTCCTCGTCAATTCATAAAAATCCTTTCTATTAATGTATGCAATAGCTTTTCTATTATTAAATTTTGTTTTTGTTTTACGCATGACATGTAAAATTTTTGTAGTTAGTTCAGAATGGCCAGATTAGGCATTTTTCAGAGTATGATACAAATCTGATATATTTTTTATCAAAAATTACCTTAAAATTTTTTTTTTTTTCTATATTTTCATTTATTTCAGTACATATTTTCTATAGTTGTTTTATGTTTACTTCCAATGATAAGTACAAGCCAAACAATGACTTGGAAATGCAATAGTGTGGTTTGATTGCTCCTAATGAATTAATACCTTTTTTTGTTTTCCATGAAACATATTTTTACCGATTTTCATGGTTCTCTTGCTATAATACCCACTTCTTTAAAAACCACTAATATATATGTTATCCGATCTCTGCCAACATTTGAAAAATTCAGAAAGACTTTCTTGTTTTGAATGGTGTATGGGGAATTTTAATTGTAATAAAATATTCTGGCCTCAAGTTTTCAGATCTCTGGTACCAAATTCAAGCCTTATTTGTTTACATTTTTTTAAATTTTTATTTAAAAGAATATGTTAGAATAAAATAATAGTCTCCTTTAATTTATTTTTATAAAAATGTGATGTATTCTAAAAATTCTATAATATGCTAATAATTCATTTAAATGTTCTATTACGACCTGGACACGTCTTTGGTCTTAGCGGCGGGCGGCGTGGCGAAGCAGAGCGGCGAGCTTGTACTTCGCAGAAACCTCAGCGACGTTGAGCGGATGGGCGTAATCAAAATATCTTTATTGAAAGTGCCTCGAAAGTAGCTCATATTTCATGAGAGACGTTTTGAATATGGGTGGAGAGCACGAAGTAAATAGACGTCGTTGTACATACGGCGAATTTAGGACTGTACCAAAAATACAGAAAGCACCCCAAAAAATTTATAAGCACACTAGACTGAGTGTAGGAATATTTTGTAAGCAATCTGATTTAATATACATAATATCATTAAACTGACCGCCATAACCTATAAAACTTCCTTTTATATCTGCCCACAAGTCATATGCTGCAGCTTATGTTAATGTTTTTACGTCCATATAGGGGACTTATTTAAAATTTGTTATAAACATTTCGGAATTCATTGTGGCGACGCGAATCGTCTAAAATCGTCAATTTAACACGTAATCCGTGTCGCCAATAATAACGTCGCCCGTGCCTTGTTTCCGCCGCGCGCCGCCCGCGCGGGTAAATTCGCGCGAGTTGCCGGCAGCGGCGACTCGTGGCAAGCATTCATCGCATTGCATTCGTTTCGGCCGCCCGCCGCTGCCGCTGGTCGCGCAGTGCCGTGGCCAGGCAGCCAATGCTGTGCTGACATTTTAGATGGCTGGTAGATGTCTCAACGCATATCTGAAAATTAAAACGTATTGCTTAACACAGTACACGGACTTAGAAGGGGGCTTTTTGCGTTATACTATGAACATATTGATTAGTGCACTGTTTAAGGATAAATGCAGCACGTCGATTTCATATAAAATTTCATATTACGTTTTGACTCTTACAATAGAAAAAACTTCACAATACAAAAAAAATGTGAGCCGTCACGGGACGCCTGGCTGATGTGAAACATCGAGTTTGTACAAGTAATATGCATTAAAGACAAGATTACGACAGGAACTAAATATAGCATAATGTAAAAATTTAATATGACGAATTTTTTACAGAAAATTATAATTATTTATATAATAAACATTTATTTTCATTAAATACAAAATCTTTTTTTTCGAGTAAAACACAGGTTATGTATACCGTAGTAAATAGCACCATTGAACCGAGTGAGAAGAAATTCGTACAGTCGCTTGCGCATGGCGACGCGTCGCCACATCGTACACACTACTACCTGTGGACTGTATATATCTATAGTATAGCGTGGCGACTCGTCGCCGCACCGTACACATTATTGCATTTTAACTATATATATATATATAAGATCAGGGGGTTCTTCATAAAGCACAACACAATGTGATTCATCTAAAACAGAGTTTTATTTATGAAATACAAATCAGTTTCACATGAAATATAACAATTGAAAAAGAAAAATAATAAAAAGGTGGTTACCTAAAACAGAGAATCGACAATTAAATGTTCATGCCTTACTCATCTTATTACAAACTTTACGTTTATTTTACTAATCATAATTCGGTCTTGTTTCTTTTCTCTTTACAAACTCAAATTAGTGTCAATGTCAATGTCATTGTCATTGTCAACGTCATTATCAACATCACGAAAGCTTTCATCACCCTAGGGTGTGCAATTTTTTTATAAGTAGAGAAGAGAAAAAAAAAATTGTGTGCAAAACTTATTAATCAAATAAGTACAGGAATGAGCTTTGTGACATGATACAATCCAAGAGATCTTGAACCTCGACCAGTATTTATCTTAAAAACAGAATCTGATATTTTTTCTTCAATTACAAAGGGACCAATTCTAATTTCATCCAACTTTTTTTTGTTTAATTTGTTTCCATAATCAACATATGCCTTATCTCCTTTTTTAAAATCATGTTGTAATCTATTTTTGGCAAATAAAGTTGTATTATATTTGTTGGAGATCGCCTTTTTCGTTCAGACCTTCGATAGCAACTATAAAAGGCTATCCAACCGACAATGCGCTGGTAGGATGCTACGTCCTCGGGAAGACACTCGGCCGTTCTGCCGACTTGAAGGTGAAAAATGAAACACTGTTTTACACTTCTGCTGCCGATCTGGCTTATATGGGTGAAATGGGCGCAGCGACTAATGTGATTCTTTGATGCATTTGAAGCGTGCATGCATCAGCGCCACTTGTCCGCTCTTAACACCATTTTGCCGCGAGCGCGACGAGCGCGTGGCTAATGCGCAATAGGAAAGGGGTGGGGCGGGACGACAGCTTTTTTAATTAATACAATCTATACATTACAATTATTGCCGACAATTACATTTTATAATTTACTTATGAACTAAGACATTATTTCTGATATTGATAAAAAATAAATGTTGATCGCCGACATGATGAGATGATAAAATGAGATGATAGACTGTGTTTCCTTTCATATTACTCATAACAACTACACAATTGGATATGTATGAACTAAAATTATATTAAAAAATTTACGTTAATTCGTGCCACAAATATTTTGAAATATTTATGTAATGTCTATTTATGGAAATATTGAGCTGCAAGTGTTTCGATAAGAGATTTTTCAGGTAATATAAAGGAGAAAATAAACATTATTGCAAAAAAAGCTTTATGTGACGTAAAATAATAAAGATTTCTGTAGAAAATATTTTGAAATTGCGAGAATTTTCTAGAGATACAACATATTTTAAACACACCGACGTT
Organism: Eumeta japonica; assembly: GCA_005406025.1. Lineage (NCBI taxonomy): Eukaryota > Metazoa > Arthropoda > Insecta > Lepidoptera > Psychidae > Eumeta > Eumeta japonica. The sequence goes on from BGZK01000125.1 coordinate 324,930, forward strand.
GTTACTTGATACGTGCAACAATAACTTTATTATGATCAATCATTCTAGGTCGTCCTTTAGTGATTTTAACTCTGTGACTGCAAAATTTAAGGTGACAATCATTGCTACGTCTTAAGATTATTTCCTATGGAACCAACAACAGTGAAAACAAGGTTGATAAGACACTTAAGAATTATGAAATTAAAAAACAATTAAGGAGTAAAATTTGTTTGTTTACATTTTCTTGAAATTATGTACATGTTCGAATCGAATACCTCTTAGTAAGTCAGCCTTTAGGAACATATATTTCACAACAATAATATTTGCACATATTTTGTTTTTTTTTCTGAAATATTTCATAACTTCTTGATGATGTATAAGGACGCATAGGAATTTTAATAAACTACAACCTCGTATGCCAATTATTTTATTATTAGTTTTTAGTTAACGGTATGTATTTGTGACTACTAAATACTATGTATACTACGTGGAATTTTACAAAATATTTTATGCACAACGTGATCACGTCATAGATCTTCAAATAGTTGTCATCGTTTTCTAAATTCAACTCATCTCGGCCTCCACATATGACTGTTACACATCTAATTTTTTTGCTGATTGCGGCTAGATACTTGTAGAAGACTGTGCGGCATGTAAAAAATGTATAGCCACGAGCTTTGTTGTATTGTTTTCTTTAAATTATTGTCGGTAACCATTGGTAGGTATTTGACTAGAATTGAAAGACATCATTTTTCATGCAAACGGAAAATTCCATTTTCGCCCAGCTGCATTGATAACGATAATCCCTATATTTTTTGGCGAAATTTATTACTAAATAATGTTTATGAATTTGGCATACATTTTACCATTGTATTGCTTTTTGGGTAATGGACTGCAATTTTGGTATTTTGAAACATATTTCGTTTAACATACTGAATATTTCAGTAAAACATCTCTCTCACTCCAATCATATCTCTCACTTTTAATAATTTTAGTGAAACTTAACCATAAAACACCAAAAACAACGAAGTCGTTTTACTTGCTTTAAGCTATCTCTATAGCAATTTTATTGAAATAACTCATATTATCTTGTAAGTGTGCTTGTTAATCTCACAAAACAATTACTGAGCCATAAGTCACTCTAACCTCTAACTCTGTACTAAGTAGAATAATATCATAATATGTAATGGATTCTTAGTAATACTCACGGTACCCTAAAAAATATACCGAATATCCTTTTACTGACTGAATTATATCAACTCAAAAGTTTATTGAAATTAATTTAATGGTAAGGATTCTTAGCAATTTTCATGGAACATTAAAAACGTATAGGAAATCTTTTTTCATTGGTATTCGTTTTTCTTTCTTTGGTACGAATACCAAAGAAAGTACTAAATTGTCTCTGTACTAAATTTTATAAAATCCGGTTAAATTATAAGAGTTCTTAGTGATTCTCACGGAATCCTAAAAATGTATTGAATATACTTTTACTCATTTTCAGTTGTCTCCAGTTTTAATTTTGTTAAAATCTGTTAATTTATAAGAGTTCTCAGTAAATCTCACGAAACCCTGAAAATGTTGGTATTCAATTATCTGCATTCTAAATTTTATTAAATTCGGTTAAATTAAAAGGGTCCTCAGTAGTTCTGACGGAATCCTTAAAATGTATCGAATTTGTCTTCGGAGATCCCCATTTTAAATTTTATTAAAATCGATTAAATTATAAAAGTTCTCAATAATTTTCACTGAATCCTAAAAATGGATCGAATGTACCTTTACTCGTTTTCAGTTGTCTTGATTCCCATTACCATATTATTTATTTTTTAATTGGTTAAACTATAAGGTTTTTATTAGTTCTCACAAAACCCTAAAAGAGAATCAAACTCTTGATATTTTTTATTGACCTTTGATTCATTTGCAACAAAATTATCTCATTTTTAAATTTGTCTATAATTTCATGAAGGAACCCTAAATGTGTATCATTATTATAATTTATATAAAAAGTCACAAAAATATTCTTCGCTGTTTGAAGAATCTTCAACTAATATCCTTTTTACATATTTCACCATATTGATAAATAAACATAAAATTGTCGGGCGACTGGCTATACAGTATCCTGGATATATATTTTTTTTCAATGAATTTGTCATAAGCTAAAAGGGCGTGGCCCATTCGTGAAGCCACTCCTTTCTGAAAAATTCGTCCATTGGCGTAATCATGGACACGTGTATTTGTGTTTAATAGCACAAAACTAAAAGGTCTGAAAGGCAAATAAAATTTTGCCGTATTATTCTAATTATATCATAATTTTGAAATAAATCGTGCTCCTATGTATAAAACTTAAAAGTAGCTTTCCGTGAAACTGAGTTTTTTTGACCGCAAATTAGCATTTGGCACAGAATTTAGCATTTCTTTCTGTTACAGTCTAACAGCACCACCTCTCAGGACGCTTTCTGTAATAGTTTCGAATCACCTTAATGGCTAATATCTAAAACGGGCCCGCATGGGACGGGCGTTTAGGATGTTATAACTTTATAATTCTGTAATTTCATATAGTTCATAAACTTACATTTACTACCTATTTTACAATGTAAACAACGTCATCTAAGTATTTTTCAATGGAATCTGTACGAAATTTTGCTTTTATCATCTCGGAGTGCATTTTATAAGTTGGTTCTCATCACTCGTTAAGGGGCCTCTATTGTCACGTGGTCAACTCCGTAAACGCCAGATTTTGTCTTTACAGATACACACAAATATAGATAGTTCCACTTTTTGGCCACCGCACGTCTATGAAGTTTTAGGTTGAGTAACAACTTTGACATAATAGTGTCCTCCGTTCACGAACAAGATTAGTGGCCAGTGTTATTAGTATTATAGAAATGAAACAGTGAAGTTTGTGTTAAATCGTATTGGAAATCGACAGAATAGTAAAAGGGACAACTAAAAAAGTGCTGCAACGAACGTACTACGTAGATCGAAGTGAAAACGTCCAACTATGTTTTATTAAGTTAATAAAGTTATTTATATGTATCAAGCACCCAAACAATCCTTTAAAAATATCTGTCTATCTGTCTGCCTATTTATTTGTCCTGGGTATATTTGGCGCGACAGAACTGCTCACGATGAGATTGCATTGAAAGTACACGGAAGGCAGAGGAGCATAGATGGTGGATTATATTTAAGCACTTTTTGTCCCGAAAATTTAGGATTCCTGCATAAAACTGAAAAAGATTTACTCAAAAATTGAATAACTGTCGAAATCGAATCGAGGTGGTGAAAGTGAAAGATGGAATCAGGATAGAGATCGGGACCAGAACGAGAACTGTCGAATCAAGAACGAAAATCGCGGTCGGTATCATGATGACGCCCGTCGACAGCTGATGTGAGTGGTGTGAGAATTCACTCTGCGTCCGCACGGGATCGATCGTGGGAAAATGCTATCTACAATTAAAATTAGGGTTTCCTTAGAATTACTAAAACCTTTTTATTTGAATCGATTTCAGTATACGAATTTAATTTGAATTTCAATACGAAAAATGTAAAGGTAGCTAGAAACCAATGGAAGGGTATTCGAAACGTTTTTGGAATCCGTGAGATTAAATAAGATTCTTTATGATTTTAGTTATTTAATGACTCCAAAAATAATAATTGTAACTACTAGGAGCGACGGCTTCTAAGAACTCGATTCTTATCGGCTTCCCTTTCATAAAATATTTAATATGCATAATTCATAAATAAATAAATTATTGCTTTTTAGTATACAGACACTTAAAATTATTTTTAATTTTCAATAATTATTGTAAATAATATCCAGCCATCTTACGTTAGTAACGTAAGCCCTATATAAAAAACACTTCAAATAACTCGAAAGTAACCGAGTTATTTAGACGACCAAATTCAGAATGTTTGCAATCGTCGTAATCAATGTGAAATGTTGAGTCTTCCATATTCAGTTGTATTATAGCGTTATGGCGACGCCTCGAGCCCGCGAGCCTGCCGGTCGCAAGCCGCGGGCGAGCGGGGGAATAACTCGGTATATCGCGAGTTTCGTTTCGACAACGGAATGACGCAATTGTAATTCGTGTAACATAATTTCACCTTTAACGTGAACTCTTAGGTGTTATATTCGGTTGCGGATTCTTGTGTTATATATCATTATGTAAATAATAATGCGTTTCGATCAGCGGAGATTTCCGATTATACCCGAATAAAAAACGGTTTTGCATATAGCATCATTCCCATGTCGAATTAAGTATAGAAGGCGGCGTACAAACAAAAATTAAATTACAATGTCCAATGGCTGTCTTTATTCCTTGCTATGCTCACGTAATTAACGTACACGTAGTGTTATCTCGATCTTTAGAAAATATTCCAGAGTTAAAACAATTTTTCGGCCACATCAATTGCATAATAATTTTTTTAATAAATCTACTAAACGTTCGGGTCTTTTAAAATTAACGTCAGATCGTCGTTTGCCTGGTGTCGCAGAAACTCGATGGCAGTATCATTCTCGTATCATTAATGTCATTTGTAACTGTAGATCCGACATAATACAAACATTTAATATAATTATAGAAAATCCGATGGATTGGGATTCTGAATCAATTGCCATATCAGAAAGTTTGTTAATGAAATTAGAAGATAGGAATTTTGCTTTTTGCATACTTTAGCTGAATTATTTGCAAGAACAGATATTACTTTTGCTTTACTACAAAATAAACAGAGTGATATAGACGTCGTTATTCGCGAAGTTCAATCGCTATTAAATTGGTTTGAGAGTAATTTCATTAATAAGTTTGACGAAATTTACGACAGTGTCACTGATATAAGTGAGCCTCCACGAAGACGCCGACGTCTATTTAGCTCAGAATCAGACTTAAAACGCGCGTATAAACGTATTTTCATCGAAATTATAGATAATGTTAAAAATCAAATTCAAACCAGATATAGTTCACTAAGCAATTTGTCGTTTTTAGGTTTACTAAGTAAGTCGAAATATGATTTATTGGAACGTACATTTCCTGAGGATAAACTAAATAATTTAAATTTATTATTTCCTCGAATTTTTGACATAAATGCATTAAAAAATGAGTTAAAAGTATTATATTCGTCTCCCTCGCTTAAAGAATTAGATATGTACGAGTTATTTTTGCATTTACAAAAAGATATCTTAAAAGATACATTTCCTCAAATTTTAAGCTTAAGTAATATCTGTTTAACCCTTCCGATAACAATTGCGGCCGCGGAACGATCTTTTTCAGCTCTCAAACGCATTCATACGTACCTCAGCAAAGGCTTTCAGATCTCGCGTTGTTATCTATAGAAAAACATTTACTGTTGCAAATCAAAAGTAAGCCAAATTTTTATGACTTGGTATTAGCTCATTTTCTCAAGAAAAATCGTAGATTACCACTAGAATTTAAATAGCTTTTTTATCTCATATAATTCATTTATCCACTGCGCTGCTATAAATTCGACTAAAGGAAACTACTTCATTAGCTTTTTTCAAAGCTGCTTTTATGCATGCTCGAAGTCTTCCGTTTGTATTCTATCGTTGACTTCAAGTATGCCAAAAGTGGCGAATGAAATATCTCCGCGTTATACCAGAGGGCGTTACGGAGCTCGGTAGTAATAATTATATTTTTATTAATAATGTTTAATGTTGACAATTTTTTAAGGTTCGGCTTCCCTTTTTATTTTTCTCACCCCTCGCCACTGGTAACTACATTATATCATCGTAATAATTTGATTGACTTTTAAGTAGTCTAATATTTTTCATTTCATTTCACTTAGAAGAACTCAAAAAATATTTTGATCATTGTTTGTTATTTATAGGTATGTGTTGAATTAATTTTGAAGTGGGTAGATACCTACCTACCTTCTTTCGTAGTAAACACATAGATCGTACCTACATATTGATGAGTAGAAAAAGTAAGTCGATTATGGAGTTGTAGAAGAATACGCAATTATTTTTTTACTTTTTAGTGCTTATTATCTTGTTTTGGAATGAGTTTTGTTGATTTTTTTTTGTTAACATTTTCGTTTATATTTTGATTTTTAGTGGATCTGACGTACACTAACATTTTTTTCTGAATATGGGTAGACCTACTAAACGTGCTATTACTAAATCGCATCCTTACTATAAGCCGTTAAGGAGTTCCATTGATCATCATATTCGACTACGACAATTACTTGACCATAACGACGTTACGGTAGGTGACTCAAATATCCGGATAGCCGATAAAAGATTCTGTCCGAGTATTGTTAATTTGCTTCAAAGCATTGAAAAGTTCCGTTACTTTGTCATGCATCCCATAATCAGAACCTAACCAAACTCTCATCAAATTATCCTTGAAGTACATCCTTTCTAATAAAAAAAGTGTGTGTCTATTAGTGTACACACGTAAGAAGTGAAACTTCTTTATGACATCATTTTTCGAAAAATGATTTACTATTTACAACTTCACAGAAATTGGTTGAATAAAGCTAAATTAGATAAAGTTTATGCAAAAGGCTTTTATTATCATAGACATGGATACAAATAACTTTATAAAATTTTTTTCGCTAATCACTTAATTGAAATATTATTTTTCACGTCACTACTGAGTTTCAGAAATAGAAATGTTCAGAGTTTCATGTAGGAGACTTGGTAATGGTATATGTACCTAGAAGGGCGATAGGTAAAACTTTTCAATTAATGCGATGTTATAAAGGGCCATATAGAATTGTAGGAAAATTATCGAACGCTACATATAAAATCGTGTCACTCAATGAAAGAATGTGAGGTATAGTTCATGTATATCGGTTGAAAAGGTTTCAACTTAGATAATAGGAAAATGTAATATATACAAACTGTAAATAGATCTAGGGTGTTGACAGAAAGTATATGTGACAGGTGGCCTTAGTAACAATTATGTTTATGCCACGATGACATTAGTAACATTGAATAAATATGGCGCGTAACGGAAAAATGTTACCCAGAAATAAAGATGGCGCGTAACAGAAAAACGTTACATTGCTATAAAATTTCTCCCATACGCCGATAAAGAAGTTTCACTTCAAAAATAATCATCTAAATCGGCTAGCGTCATATTGAGTTATTCGTCCACTTGTCGCGCACATACTTGATGCAAATTTAAGATTTATGTGATTTTCTTACGGATGCCATTGTCAGAATTGAACCAAATTAAAATGGGACCACACGGGAAGCGCCAGCTTTCAAATAAAAAAAGAATTATCCAAATCGGTTCACCTAGTCGCAAGTTCTGAGGTAACAAACGTAAAATATAGTCGGATTGAGAACCTCCTTCTTTTTAATTTTGAAGTCGGTTAAAAATTTTACACAATAAAGGTATTTATACGGACATACAGACAGACGCTACAGACTAATTAGTAGCATGGATATTTATGTCACGACGGTCTCAGAAACGGCCCTAACCATTTTGATGAAAACTTTTACTTTGATAAAGATTTCCTTTTCGATTATATTTCCACGTCAAAACTCCAAAGTCGCCGCACCAGGTCGGTTGCTTAAATACCTATTTTTTATTGCGAGAAATAATATTTGTGATATGTTAAGAAATGACATCCGAAGTTAAGGTGTTTAAAAAACCAAAAATAACTCACACCAACTCATTAACCGGAAGAGACGCGAAAAGCTTCACATCCACGCGGGTGAATGACATTTCAATGACAACACTAAAAAAGATTGCGTTGAAACACATTATGAATTACATTATTACTATTATAAGTTGAATTCATTCGCAAAAAATGGAGAAACTGCATCTAGTCTGTTGATATCTTCGGCGTAGTGCGTCATTTAAAAAAATAACTTATCATCTAAGATATTTAGGTACATATTCTCCGTAATAAAAGCAATGATTGGGAATACTATTTTGAGTGTTGAACTGTAATGGCAAATATACCTACTTTTATTTTATTGTCATATAAAAACGGAGCCCGTCGCCGCGCGCGTGTAGTAGAACGCTCGTAGCGGTCGATTGGAGAATCACTCGTGTGGGAATCACCATCTATTATAATGCGTTATGTTTTGTTATTGAATGGCAGGAGTTGACGCCAATTTTTTTGTACTTCTGTGCTTCTATGACTTAAATAAAAAAAAAATTATTTGACTTAGGTTACTTATATCTTCGTATTATTTTTTTGTGGCATTTTGCCACTTGAAAGTAGACGGTCATCGCTGCCCATATACACTCGCAACCTCGAAAGAGCCACAAGTGCATAGGAAAGAAAGGAATAGGATATATCTGATAGAGAGAGGGGCTGGTAAAGTACGTAGTGGACTAATGGAAGAGGAAGTCGACCATCGGAACTTCTATTCACTGGAGCACACGACGATCGACCTTTACGTCTGTTTTCTGTGAAATCATGAGGCTAAATTAAAATTGCTTCTATCATTCGGTGTTAGTCGCACGTATTTAAGAATATCGGAAAATAAAAATTCAACTATAGACAATATATTTAGCAATTTCCCTCTACAATCTGAAATCATATATCCTTTTTTTACCAAAAACAAATTTGGGTCAGATTTAGAAAAAAATGTGATCAACATAGAGAATCCTCTCTACGCGAGTTGAACTCGCATTTGTATAGTTTGTAGTTTAGGAATTTATTACATCATAGAATGAAAATAGCATGCAAATCATAGCATGACGAAATAAATTTATAGGGAATTGACATGTTTGGCTTACCCTTATGCCGAAAGTCTAATTTTTACATCAAACGTTTCTAAAAAAATGTCTGTTATAAGTAGGCAGAAGTAGCATATAATGAATCCTTCTCTTCACTAGCTGTTAGATAAAAAAGTTCCTACTAGGTAAGTACTGCATATTGAAATTCCAGATGTCCTTGTTTACGAAAATGTATACCAGGATAGACCGAACTGTTTCAGAAAAGCACGTTTTGTTTTCCTAATCTTCACACTAGATACAATTATACCGAACGTTATTTTTATCATTTTTTCTGTATGGAACTTAATTTATTGAGTAAAGTTTCAGGCTTCAACAAAAATTTGTACCACGACACTCTAATTTGAAAGCCATCTCTATTAAAGTTGGTCTAAAGCAAATTTCAATTTTGGGATTGGTCTAAAAGATTAGTAGTTGTGAATATGAAAAACATTACCAATAGTTATACGTACCGTACTAATACGTACGTACGTACATTTAAATAAATACAATATTAAAATCAGTCAGTACTAAGTATTCTAATGAATGTTCTAAAATTAACCGTCTGCGGGTTGTCCGCATGACCTAAATTTATTCCGATTATTGCCTTGGTGGGAGTTTATTTTTTGGTTTTTCAAGAACTTAATTTTCTGATACAATTTCCTGTAATAAAAAGTAATACATGCTCATCTTCAGGATGTAAGCTATCTCTCTGCAAAATGTCATAAATCGGATCACTAATTAGTCATGAAAATGTAATATAATAATATTGCCTTGAACCTTTGCCGGTTGCTCCGCCTTCAGGACAAAGTTTATTTTAGTAGTAGCTAGCATATCTGCTCCCGTGCTCGCTCTCATGCTCAGTACATTGCGCCTTCTGTAATACCCTCACTCTTGGTTTATTCCAGTTTCGTTTCATTTTTAAGTAAACTGAATCATAGCTTTCTTAATATTTTCCTTAAAAAAAAAAAGGAATATTCCAACGAAATTGGTGGAATTATAATAATTTCGAGTAAATTTCATTGAACCTTTAACTGTGGAAGCCTAAAAATAATGGAGGTTACATTATTTTCCTTGGATTGTCGTTACAAGGCAAATTTCATTGAAATCGCTCAAATTATAAGGTTATTAACCTCACAAAAATCTCAAAAAAAATTTAACTATATTTGTAGCAATTTTATTGAAATCGATTGAATTATATAAGGCTTTAGTAATTCTCAGAGAACCCAAAAAAATGCATCTCTACATTAATTTTCAGCTAACTATATACCAAATTTTATTGTGATCTATAAAATTAAATGGATTCGTAATTAATTTTATGGATCCCAAAAAAATTATATCGAACATCCTTTCATTAGTTTTCAAGTATCTTTATGCTAAATTTTATTTAAGTCGTTTTCATTACAAGGTTTCTTAGTAATTATCAAGAAATCTTAAAACATATATATGATTTAATCGATTCAGCTAATTCCATATTAAATTTTATCTAAAACAGCAAAACTATAAAGGTTCTTAGCAATTCTCATGGCGCCCTAAAATTTATCGTATATGTTTTCATTTGTTTCCAGCTAACTCCCTACTTAATTTTATTTAAATCGGTAAAACTAAGGGTTTTCATTAATTCTTACGGAACCCTAGAAACGTATAATATTTAGGTACGTTTATTGGTTTCTAGCCAACTACCCACTAAAGTTTATCTAAATCGGTATAACTAATTTATATTGAGTCCTAAAAATATATCTTATATCCTTTCATTGTAAATCTACACAAAACATTAGAAATTGTAATAGTAATTTCTTTCAGAGAACGCTAAAAAAGGTTTAAAAACTTTATAATTTATATCATGGACAGCTTTCGCCCGCGTGGACATACAATGAATTCCTACAAATTTTATGTCGACTGATGACGTGTTCCATCATCATCCCGACCCCACCCCTCGTCCTCGATTTCGTCTCGTTTTAGATCCCGATACCGGTTCTGTACCTGATCTCGATCTCGGTTCCACCTTTCATTCTGATGGTTAATCCCATTTTTAAATTTTATTAAATTTATTTATAGGAACCTAAACAATTCCGGAATAAAAAGTACCCTAAAGGTAGACCCTTAAGCCCTTTTGCATACAAATGAAATATAAGGCACACCGTAAGTGATTCAGCTGTTCCAAAGATACACCGGACAAACAGTCAGACAGACAGAAAAAAAATATTTTCTTTCGTATAAATGTTAATAATTACGAATACCACAAAAAGAGATATCAGCCAAATCGGTTCAGCCGTTTTCAAGTGATCTTGCATAACAGCGGAATTGTATTTTTATTTACACAGAGAAATTGAAACACGTATTATGTAAGCAATCTAATTATTTGAATAAAATGTTCGTATGTAAACAATTTGACGGACACAATACACTAGCGATTGCTTTTTAGCGCTAGAGTGCTCAGTGTACTTGAGTTACAACTTAAATATTATAAATAATGGTATATGGCACGCGCATACGTCACGTCGTCTTACGCGATACATCTTCACTCTCTAGCAGTCAGCGGCACACTGACGCACGTCTAACAAAATAATGCGGAAATCAGTGAAATCCTTTCCGATCCCGGGTGGAGTGACGTTTCGGACGATCACTCCGACTTCACTCCAGCTCAGCGTCGGAAAACTTTCCGCGCAAAATTCGAACCCGCCTCATTTCTCGCTCAGGTGACCGATGGGTCTACGTACTTCCGGGTTTCATCCAAAAAAGCCAAAAGGCACCCAATTCTAACGTAACCATTCCCGCCAAATCGACCAAGTCAGTTTATGACGCCCCAGAGAGCTGGAGGACGCTATCCCAGCCTTCCGCAGCATCACAAGGGGCAGCACCCGCGGCTGCGACAAACACCAACAAAAACCAAAGTGACGAGGCGGACGTTACCACTCCCCCCAGCCCTGCACCGAGTGGCCCGAAGCCACCACCCGTGTTCGTACAGAACAAGGATCGGTGGATCGAGCTACGCAGAAAAGAATATTCAATTCTCGCAAGCACGTGATTCCATTCAGGGATTAAAGTTGCAAGCGAAAACCGTTGATTTTAGAAATCTGCAAAATCTTCTAGTAACCCAAAGTTACGCTTTCCACACATACTCCCTTAAAGAAGAGCGGGAAATTAGAGTCGTCCTTAGGGGAGTCCCTAGGAAAATACCCATCGAGGAGGTCAAGACCTCGGCTCTCAAAATCTCCCGGTAGTCAGTACGCCGTATACTGAACCGCTCCCGAGAGCCCGTCGACCTACTTTTGGTCTCCGGCATAGCCGAGGCCAACGATAAGGCGACGAAAGCAGCTTCTTTCATAATCAAAAGCGTATGTTCCGTTTCCTCTCCGGAATAAAAACGAAGCAGCCCCACAAACGCGCCTTACCTGGGCAGTGTCACAACTGCCAATCCTACGGTCACTCGTCGAAACATTGTTTTAAACCTGCGCGCTGCGTTAAATGCCGGTCCATAGACTGACCGTCCACCCGTCTGTGTCCTATGTAAGCAAAAAGGCCACACGGCTAATTACCTAGGATGCCCGGGTGCTCAAAAAAGAGTCACCTCGCCCGAGAAGGCCGCGCCGCGTCGAGCGCCCGCGCGCGCGGTCTCAACCACTCTTAAGTTACGCCCGCACAGCGGCCGCACCACGCAGCGTCCCGCCCGCAGCAAAACAGAATCCGACGTCCACCGCGGACGACTTAAAACAATTAATGTCATTAATATCCATTATTGACACTAATGAGCTTGCAACTCTCGCGAAAAAATCCGCGCCGTCGCGAACCTGACGGAAAAATTGATTTCACTCATGGAACACGCCTCACTCGTAGAAGCGATCAAAAATAATAAATTTCAACCCGATAAAAAATTATCTTCCTTATATTCCATACTGGGCCGGTAAGCCTAGTTAATAATCAATGATTATTTCCCTATGCGACGCGAAGTCCCCAAACTTTGTCTATTGTTCGTTTCATCCGACCGCCAAAGCATATTATCTCCGCGTCGGACACATAAGCTTTACATTAGTCACCCTAAGGGAGTGAGTGGTTTTAGTGGGCAAAAATCTCACATAACCCGGTCTCTCGGTGGCGTGGCCGGGCATCTTTCGTCCGTAAAGACTTCCACTTCCTCGAACTAAGAAAAGTGAAATCCTTTTTAATACTACAGCATAATTGACTATGCTGTAGTATTAAACAGTAAATTTACGTAAAAACAAACGGTTGTGTGTCGCCAAGCCTACCTTATTTTGTTTAATGTGAAACTTATGCATTACCTCTATTTTTTATTAGGTGAGGTTAAGCCACTGCTTGTCTGGCAATCTCAAGTTATGCACTTTACTGGTCAGTTCAGGAAGTGTTCACTGTTTTGACAATTTAATTTATATAGAAGCAGGTAATTGAATAAAATGTAAATGTAAACATATGGTTTATTGCATTATTGAATACTGTTCTACCCCGTCAAGGCTACATGTGGCAAACATAACTAAATTCTCATTTAAACAATCTTCCATTTCTATAAAGAATAAAACATTTTTAAAATTCACTTAAATAAAATAATGTTTGTACCTATTCATTTACAAAATATATATTAAAATTATATTGGTAGATATAAAGACATTAAAACAATTTTCTAACAGACAAAATATCTCGGTTACAGAATTATAATTTGTGCAAATGTTTAAAAAGACCCTGTTTGCAATTTAGGTATTGATTTAATATATTGTGTTTTTCATAATCTATTTACATACTTAATGCGTATAATATAAATATCATGATCCTTGATGGAAAAAACAAGACATTAACTACATTTATAAAATAGTATAAAAATAATTATATCTGTGACAGAACCAGTTTTAGGAAAAAGCTATTAAAAAATAAAATAGTCAAATCGAACCACTATGAAATCAATGATTCAAGACAAACTAACTTTATAAAGTAGGTTCTATCACAATTTAAACAAAGGCACCTATGTACAAATAAACAATTAACTGCTTAAAATCGTTTTTTTGATAAATCAGATCTTTATAAAATGTACACTAAATGGAATTACGTAGTATATCACAAGGCAGCGGCTCGGCCGGCTCGCGCACTTCCCTGACGCCGTCTATTTTCCTCAATTGTTTAAAAGGCGGCACGTCTTTGCTTTATCGATGGATTGGAAAAACAGACACCGCAAAAATGATGAAGTCGAAGAAATATAGACATTTATTGGAGTAAAGATTAAGTCATGGTCTCCGTTTCAGTCGTTTACGATACGTTAGGGCGGAGTGACGAGCACCACGAGGTGCGCCCGCGCACGACTCTGGCGACGGAATTAATCGATACACTAGTGAAAGACCCTAACTTAACTGTTATTTGAGCGAACTTTGTGCGTTCATAGAATACACGCCAAGCCGTAATATATTAGCACCTTTACAAAACGATGTACAATTTTCATTGCTACACAATGGTGTCACGCGTGTTTTTACAATTATTACAAAATACAAAACTAGATATAAAAATGTATAAATGCATAAATTTGTATGTTAATACAGTTTATAGAGAGACGCTACTTTATCTTTCTAAGCGATATAACTGCCTACTAACGATACTACTATAAATGCGCTTAACAAGGCTACGTCCGCTCGACGCGTCAGAACGAATGTGCGTTTAAAATCCGTTAAGGCAGTTTTCTCTAGCATTCCTACAAAGTACAAAATGAAGTACCAAATTACAAAAAAATATTGAAAGCTAAGCTTTTTGATATCATAAAATATAGTTCAGTATGTACGATATAAAATATGGATATTATTCTTAGGCTCGGTACGGACAAATTTTCAGAACGTTCGGACCATCGAAGTGATGACCGTTCGATAGTCGCTCAGAGCGCAGCTTCGGCACCGTCGAGCGCCGCCTTGGTGTACTTGACTATTACGTCGTAGGCGCAGTTGACGAGCTGGCAGGGGTGCCGCTCGGCGGGCGCGACCCGGCAGGCTGCGCCGCTGCGGCGGGGCGCGCCGACGCCGCCCGTTCGCGGCTGGCGCTGCACGACGTCGTCCTCGTATCACAGGTCGAGTTCGTCGAGTCCCTTGGAGAGGCGGTGCGAGTTGATGCGGCGGCGGTGCGAGCGGCGCACGGCGTCGGCGCGGCGGTACGGCTCGCTGCGCAGCCCGTGTAGGATGTCCTCCAGCGCGCCGTTGTATACCTCGTCCTGGTGCAGTAGCTTTTTTTCTACCGCCTGGGATTTGGTCTTAAGTTCGTTTATTACAGCGTCCTACGCAAAGATATAAAGGCTGTTACAATAAAATATGTAATCGCATATTCTAAAATAAAATGCAAAATGCGCATGCGTCGCAAAAACAAGGAAGATGGACATTTAAAGCACGATTGAAAATTAGACACGGAGTGAAACTGATTAGAATGGAAAATTTTGATCTTAAAATTAAAATAACAAAGAAACACCCACACGCAAACACAAACATGCAAAGGAAAATATAGACCAAACAGGATGTAATACACTGAGAGCTAAAGGAAAAAATATTTAATGCACTAAAGAAATCTTATTTTAATTAAACTATTAATAAATATTCAAGATATGCCAACATCTTTCCTATATTTTTTTACCTATATATGCAACACGGTCGTATTATCTTTCGTTTTCTACACACAAAAAAAATGTTTAAACCTAAACGTTCTGTAATTTAAACCGAGTTGTGGTATGGCATTCATCGCTACAATAATAGATTGTTGTTAGTGCGACGTGTAACTATATCTGTCCTAAATAAACTTGGGACAATTTTTAATTATAATAAATTATTATCAATATTACTCGAACAACCTATCTGTACTGTATCTGCACCTCACTGTGGGAAAGGCATAGGGGGGCTTACAGAGGGTTAGTCTAAACTTTGGGCCAACGCGCGTTGAGAACTTAAACCGTCAAGATTAGTGTACTTACTGTGACATGCGTACTATGTGATGTTTTCGTTCACCAATAGGACAAGCGGTACATGAGTTAGAAATACATTCATCCGTGTACGCCATCAGGGCTCGACCTAGGCTATCATCACATTATACTGTTTAAAAAATGCATTTTAAGAATTGAAATTCACTCAACGAAATAAATGTTACTACGTGTACATGGATTCGGAAAAGGATTCAGGATAAGGCGGCCACACAACACCCGTATATTAGTATCGTTCGCCGACGGCCCGCTCCGGGCCCTTAAAGCAACTGCAAGGAGTATAGTCACACCCTCTGCAGAACACGTTATCACGGCCAGTTCTGTCGACATTATGTCACAAAGAGTAGAAACGTAACACTGCGCTTCCACGAGCTTCCATCGTAGATGTTAATTTTTTGGATGGTGACATGATATCGATAAAACATAAAATTAGTCTTTATATCTCCGCTTCGGGGAGGGCGTGCTGTCGAGTGCAAGAAACGTCGTTTGTTTCCGCGGCGCCGGCGCCGGCGCCGGCGATAACGCGCCGCGAGTGGCCGCGGCCAAGGAGACGTCTTTCACATACGGAGGCTCAAGATCGACACCGACTTCGCCTCGAAATCACGACGTTTCTAGCACACGAGGAGTAAGAGGTGTCCAGGCTCGCGTGTGATTGCACTCTCATGCATTTGCCGGTAGCGTGTATTTGTACGACGTGTCGAGGCCCGAGGCGGAGGTGGGCGATGCGACGGCAGCATTCGCAGTTCGGGGCGACTCACGCGTCGAGGGCGGGAGCGTGCCGCAGCCGCGCCAGCTGGTGGTGCAGGAGCCCGGCGCTCGCCGCCGCGTAGCTAAACCTCTGGGGGAGCATAACGCGCCATCACCCCACACACTACGTTCGTTTCTCTATACAGTAGTTGCATTTTTCGTAGCGAAACGACCGAAATACTTTGTTTTTCTTCACCTTTTACTTCATGATTCAATCGAAACTCGTAATATTGCTTAAATTATCAGCGTTTTACATATAGAATATTTCACTTTCATATATCACACAAGACATTTTTATAAAAACTATATTGTCCAACAATTTATCTCGTTTAACTCTAAGGAATACGCAACCACCCGTACACTTCGACAGTTTAAACTATCACATTGAGGTAATATCTTATGTAGTGCGACGAGCACAACTTCAAACGCTCTGGCACATCAAGAATAACGAGGTAAAATTTCTGTTCTTGCTTTTGAACTATTTGATTGTAATATAAGTAGACCCCGGCGTAAAGGACAGGAGGTCATTCTCTTCGTCAAGGCGTGCTTTGGCCGTATTTCGCAGTAGAAGCTCGTACCGCTCGAGGGTGGTGCGATACGAGTCAACGTCAGCGTCTCGGGATTATGATCACCCAATTGTAATAAATCAGCTAAGAAAACCAATCCTAGATACCGTCGAATGTGGGCATGTGTTTAGACACGAGGGCTGCACTCGACTCGTTAATATCATTTGTTTTTATCGTAATATTTGCCACACCGTTGATCAAATTATCATAATTAATGATGTCATTACGTAAAAACATACCGGTACCAGTTCGTGACGCACGTTATCATTTTTATAAAATCCTCTATATCTCAGAGATGAAGGAAGAGACCGCAGATTTCCATACGCCATGGTGTTTATTCACTTCTTATGTTTTACTCACATTTATGATTAATTCATGTAAGAACATTGGTTTAGGGTACCTAGAATTTGGCCCTACTTTGTTATGTCATCATTTTGATTTACATAAAATTTTCTATATCGCCGCTTGTGAACCTTTTCATCTCACGTTAGTTCTTTATATTTATTTCATCAATCTACTTCCATTCGTCCATTTCAGATCGTCAAATTATTTCAACGTACTTTTTCTACTTTAGTCCCTGCATCTTTTTAAGACCACAGCGTGTTCCTAATTAAATATTTTTATCTCATATTTTTAGAATACTTCACAAATCACTCACTTATTAAACATACATTTGGTAAAAAAGATTATTACAAAAAAAATCCAATATTTAAAAGGCGAATGTCCACCAGCACGATCAACTCAGTTTCTTAATGAGTGGTTTTATTCTATAATAATTTTGAATTTCATTGATTATATGCGATCCAATTACAAAAATTTCTTTGTCATTATTTTTGAGGGAAAATGCTTTTTGAATGAGTAATAAATTTGTGTAATGTTAGGTCGGGAAAAAGTTTTTTCGTATTCTATGAGTGAAAAGTTGCAGTAAAACCTCTTTAGTTGTGCAGCATGTATCCGGATAGTTTTGATATCATTTAATAGATGACATTTAAAAAAACGAAAAATAAAAAGTAAAAACAGTGTCCCGCCGTTTTTCTATTGTCTTTCTGTCGACCAAAATAAATGAATCTAACTTAAAAATTCGACACATTTTGAAATTTTATCGAAAAAGGCAAAACCCGCGAAAAAAAAATTGTGACGCTTATAAACCTAATGCAGTGTCAATAAGAGTATCACAAAACGGTTCAAGCGTTTTCAATCTAGTAATTTTGATGTCAAAGATGAACTTCGCTCTGGTCGACATGTTACGGATAAAGTCTATGTCATTTTGGAAAAAGAAGAGCAAGATCGGCATATAAGTTCTTATGACATAGCTGTGGACTGACCACAAAACAGTATTGACCCATTTGAAAAGAGCTGGATATATAAAAATGCTCGATATTTGGGTTCGACACGAGCTCACTGAAATAAATCTAATGAATCATGTACTCATTTGCGATACTCTCTCGAAAAGTAATGAAACCGAACCGTCTTTGAAAAGATTAATCACTGGTTATAAAGATGGATTACCTATGACAAGAACGTGCAAAAAGATCATGCTGAAAGGCAAGGCAAGCTCCACAGACTATAGCAAAATCCGGATTAATTCGTAATAAGTTGATGTTATGGTGGGATTAAAAGGGCATTATTCATTATAAGCTAGTAAAACCAGGCGAAATTATCAATTTGAATTTCAACTGTCAACAGCTGATAGGGCTCAAGGAGTAGAGAAAAAACGGCCGGAATTAATCAATAGAAAGGGTGTGGTTTTTCACCATTTAGCCCTAACCGTGCACCCTCAGATTTTCACTTGTTTCCGTCTCTTTAGAATTCTTTATATAGTGTTAGGTGAACATCAAGAAAGTACTGTCAAAATTATTTGTCCCAGTTTTTGATCAGATGTTACATATATGTTGTGTTGTAATACGGAATCCTAAGTGTGCAAGACTTACTCGCATTTGGTCGGTTTACAGAGGTAAAAAAAGGGGTAAACGAGTATGCGACTACTATAGAGTATAGGTCACCACCGCCCATGGACATTTGCGACTCCGGATGAGTCACTAGTGCGTTGCCCGCCTCTTGGGTACGAATAAGACATTCGATGGAATAGACTGATGGAGGGAGATTGTAGGGTGACGGAGGGGGGCCACCGAAACTCTCAATCACTGAATAAAACCCAACAGCGGAAATTATTAGTTCGCAACTATTTTCTGTGAAGTGTGTGTGGAAGTGTTTTTTTTTTATTTCATAATCCATTCAATCAATCGTACTGACTCAAAATATAGCCATTCTTCTTTCTCATAGCAAAAAAGGCAGTGGATTGTCTGCAGAAGTCACAGTGCCTTCATACCGTTATCGTACTGTACATAAATAAAATTCGTTTATAATAATTTCTCGCCACTTCATCATTAGCTTTTCCAAATTTATACATACATATACATATATATACAAACGAACCTCTAAGGCGAGCCGCGATAAGACGAAAACCTTCAAAATTCGAAAAAAGGTTTCGTTTCTTTCCCTTCAAGCCTAAAAAACCCCATTATTATTAGTCGACATTTTTAACGACTATAGTGAATTTGAAAAGTTGCAACACTGCGGCAAAGGACATATGTGACTGAAGCGAGGTCTAGAAAAAACTTATTTATTATATTTTTTGGTTATTTTGCTTTGTTTGAAAGATTTAAATTTGAGTTTAGTGATTAAGAATTGTACATCTTGTGATAAAATAAAAATAACTTCATAAATCCATGGTTTTACGTAAACGGTTATTGAAATTGAGTGAGTTACGCCTACACTAAGTTATTTCGGTTTGAAAAATGTCTAACGGCACTTCTTAGATTTGATGGACTATAATCACGATGACATACAATGTCTCGGTGTAGTTCCGTTTTTGGTCGTGTTTTAGAAAAAAAATTACTTTTCCCAGAAATTATTTAAGCAATTTTTATCGCGTTCTTCGTGTATATTACGCATTGTTTAGCTTTTGTATTTGCGAATACGTGAGCTAATACTTTACCTTACTCTATCTTTCAAGCGGCTCTTTCTTTGCACTCTATGTCTGGCCTTTGCGTATTGTAATTCCAACTTTTATTTTGTTTTTCTTACTTACTATTTCTCTTCCTTCTTCATACCATCAAACATGATATTAATTAAGTTAATCCTTTTATTCACACCAAATACTTTTTCGTTTTCTTTACGGCAACAGATTTCCACTAGTTTCAGTCTCTCAAGACTTTACTGCCATTCTGTTCGGTTTCATCAAAGGTTTCAATATTCGCTACGCACTGGATTTTCACATTCAAATTTTGAAGTTTTATTTCCGTTCTAGTTCCGTTGTGATCGCTCTAGCTTGGTGTTACCAATTTTAACAAAGATTTTACTCGAGTCAACTAAGAAATAATACGAGTAAATGTTGTCGTGACGGTACACTCGTTCTGAACTCGCTTCTCAATCGCTCATCCATTACAAAGTTTAACAAACTCTTGTCTTGTGCCTTTGACCATATGAAAGGCTGTATCTTTCGGAGGTCAAACAGATTGTTTATCATATATGTTATTTGTAGGTTAATTATTACAGTAATGCACGTTAGTCAGTACACAATAACCTTGTACAGGAAATGTACGTATTTTATTCGTCACCGGCGACGAGGATAAAAAATAATAAGTAAAATATAAGCACTGCTGGATCGTATCAAAATTTTGATTAGAAAAATGCGGGTGTTCATTGTAAAATCGAGAAATTGAACAGGTTATCATCTAGAAAGGTTCGAAATGTATTTTTTAGTGAAAATAGCGAAAGAATTAAAACTGTAGGTAGTTTTAATTCACTTCTGTTATGGGAGATGGAGCTTATGAATTTGTTATCTTCCTTGGCGAGACTTCAATATCAGCCGGCATCACTGACTAACAACAGAGCCATGGAATTACTCGCCTCACTCACAGCGTCATCCACTCAGCCAAGAGTGCATGGCTGACTATGTAACGGAATTAAAAAAAATGCGAAATATTGTGAATTTGTTTTAGAAGCGAGATAATTAGACAAAAAATATTTACCGAAGAAAAATGATTGTACAATCGTATCGTTGCATTAGTCTTATAATTAGAGCTTGCAGAGTGAGATGCGAACGCCGCGGAGAGCACCAAGAAGATTACATGAAATAAACACGGGCGAGTGTTCGAAGTGCGGAGACAGGAGTCACCAAATCTGGTGACTCCTGTCTCCGCATTTCGATAAGGATTATGTGTGCAGTGGGTTTCAAGAAAACGGCCGCTAAGAAGAGTGTGTCCAAATAAAGGACCCAGAAACTGGAGTACAATCCGACGTGACGAGGGTGACCGTCGGGATCTGCACGTGGTTGCGGGCGGCGGCGGTCCAGGCCCGGCACGAGCGGTATTCAAAACCGCAATTCAGCGGGGCGCTGGGGCCGGGAACTCGCTTCGGCGCATTTACTCGAACGAGATGATACCAGCGATCACACCGATGACAGTGAAAAGAACTTTGTATCAAACATTGTTGAGCAATTATAAACCGACGTGTATTAAGAATAAAGTTCAGGATCACTTATTACCTACCTAAATTGACGGTCAGTCTTATCATATATTAGTAAAACTGTTTATAATGAATCGTTTAGTAGATTATCCTTAAATAAATGTTGTTTATATTTAAAATTTTATGAGGTTCGAGTATTAAGCCTTTAGGTTACATCGAAACCGTTGTCAATTATAAAGGTATAGTTAGAACAATAGATCTGTATATCATTGATGAAGAAATCACTAATTAACTTGGCCGACAATGGTTAACAGAATTAAAAATACCTATTAAATAATTTCCTGCACAAAGCAACCACATAATCATAACATCTTTCAAACAAAAGACGTGAATTTCCTGTAGACACCTTTGTTGCACTGACTCATGACAGAGTTGCACTACTTAGTCTACTGATACATAACGCCTCCGCTCTTGTCAAATTCAAACATCGGTCCAATGGGAAAAGGAAATCGACATTTCATTATAGTTCGTTTTTTCATCTTCCTCTTGGAACTTACATCAGCCGAGATAAATAATAAAACATTGCAGAGTTCCGTTATTTCGTAATTTATCATTAACTTTCAAATTATTTAGTATTTAGAAAATCCACCACCATATTCGAAAAAATACCAAGAGAGTTAATTAGAAATAATCATGTTATGTATATATTAGTACAAAAGCAAACGATATCCAAAGTACAAACATCTACCGCTGACAATATGCAAGTAACAATGTATATGCATAAACACCGACAGACAGAAACTCAAACAGAGAAAGCCTTGGCTAGCTACGAGTATAAATACTGCATTCATAATATGAAAAGAAGAAAAAAAAGCTTCAACCAGATAAGCATAATCACACTTCAGTTCACTTATAAAAAGCGAGTGGTGTGAGTAAATATAACTTTTTACTACTTTTATTTAATATTTAGTTTCACCTAATCAGTTGTACCTATACATATAAAACTTATTACATTCTATCTACATGAAGACCAAGAGTTTAATATATGTGATATAATGTAGATAATTTTGGTATCTCTAAGCAATATTGATTCATATAGCAATAATAGTCGTTTGCCGTAAATGACCTCTAACAAACATTATATCAGTTTTCTGTACGTTCTTGTTAATGACAATATTGTGCGGTGTACAAAATTCGTATCCGTTTGTAGCGTCACCGGCATCAGCAGTGTCCGGTCGCCGAGCGCGGCGGATCAGTAGTCGCAGCCGTAGCGTTTGTCTTAAATAGATAACTATTTAATTAAATTTGTGATGGATCAGTTGCCATTTAAGTGACATAAAAACTTCAAAATCAAAGCGCCCAATGTAACTCGCTCTCCGTGCTCGTACCGCGGCCCCGTACCGGTTCTAGAAAACGCAATGCAGCTACGTCGTCTCGTCCGTCCGTCTGGCACTGACGATGGCCACGTCTGCACGACGTCAGAAGTGCGTGGGTCGAAGCAGGATGTGTCCGTGGCGCTCACCTGTTGCTTTTTCTGCGCGAGCTTGGCGCGGACGGGGTCATGCACGTCGTGCGCGGCCGCCGCCGCCGCCGCCTCCAGTCGTCGCCGTTGCTCGTTTTCTGCATCTGCTTGCTGTTCGAAGTTTAACATAAAATACCAAATTTTGTGTTACGACCTAATGCTATCAGTATTACATGCAAGAAAATCGATTTCACTAAATAAAATCCCTATATTATTTCTATGTTCGTTGATCACACAATATTGTCAATAAGAACATATGTGATAGTAATGTTTGAGTACAAATACATAAACATAATTATGAAATCATAAAATAGACCCAAAAGACGCCGGTCTTTCGCCTTCTTGTAGATCCAAACTATTTCGAATGTTAGCATATAACATAAAATATTTAATAAAATTTTTGTATTACACTAAGGGGATTGCAAACAGAAATATACTGCTGGATACAATATGAAGTCGGTTGTGAATGCGATACGATATCTATGTTGAGTGGTATCGGTGGTTGAGGTCTCTGACCTGTTTTATAGTATCCTGCAAGATGGTGCTACGAAAGATCCCGATACCTGAAGCCTGTCAAATAGAGCTGCACGGACTAACCTTGAACGCGCGCGTGAAGCGCACCAGCAGCGAGAAGAATCCGCTGGCATCGCAGCCGCGTGGCGCTTCCCCGAAGTACTCCACGCAGCTCGCGAACGACTCCTGCGTGTATTCATTTACATATAATCCTGGCTTTCATCAATGTGTCTTCATACAAAAAAAAATATACTTATTACATACAATAATGTTTAACTGTACTATTAGGCGAATAAACATGCAAATACCAATAACGAATAACAATAACTAATTGTTACGTTTACGTCTTGTTTGTAATTGTCTGTTTACGATCGCGTTATCGAATGCGGTTCCAAGGATTCCGGTTTAAAGAATTTTCTATCTCATTCAGACTTATAAAGTAAGTCACTTACATGAGAAATTTAAATAGATTCGTTTATAAATATAAAGATCGTAAATTAAAACAATACAACAGAGTTTGTAATAATAATATAAACTCATGCCTATTTTCCACAAGGTAGACAGAGCCTACGCATTTGCACAGGGTACGATCTTGCACATCTCTCTTGCTTCACTTAGTCTAGACGACAAGTTCAAAATCGTGTTAATTCTTGATAAAGGTCTTAAAAATATGTGAGATAGCTCATTGGATTCGGAATGACGTCTAGAAAAATGTATTCGAAGGATTTTACTGCATGATAAAAATTGCAAAAGTTATTAACAAATTAAGTTGAAGAAAAAAAAAGTATTTCCTTTTTCGGCTATTACTCAAAAACTATTAATATTTAAGAAATTAAAAAAAAGATTCATAAAAAGTAGCAAATTTCCAAGAAAAAAGTCTTAACTCCCGGAACTCTACCTCTATTATTTATAATTTTAATTTAGTGATGAAAATAGCGCCCCGCGCGGCCGACACAGCATGGCCGCGCTACCGCTCAACAGAGTTTATTACATAAATTATTTTTTTATAGGATTAAATATCAATATTAAATTTTAAAAAATATGGTATTAGAATACGTTAAAGAATAAAGTCCAGTTGGAAAATTTTTTTTGTTCATTTTTTAAAAAGTTATACATTTGTTAACTAAGTAGTTTTTCGTGGGCTTTAATTTTTACAAAAGACGGTATTAGTAAAAGTTTAAACATTTGGCCTATAAATTTTTAGCTTCTTGTAGCTCTTCTTACATAACAAGCCCACGTTATAAAAGCATCTTAAATTTGTTTATTTTGTTAATTATAATTTTTTTAAGTTAACTAAAAATGAAAATCCTTAAAAAGGTTGATTGTTAAAAAAATTTTAATCTAATGTTGAGTGATGCCTGTTTTTGCACTTCATAAAAGCATTATCAAACGGGTAAAATTTTTTTTACTGCTTTTGTTAATAAATTGTTTATAAGTAAATAGAGTTGTTGTACATTTTGAAAAAAAAAAAATTTTACCGTTTATTTAAGAGAAAATAAAGATTTCTATTAATTGCTTAAAAACGTTTTTTTCATATTTTTATTGTTTAAATAATTAGTTAAGAAATTATTTCTTTTTTAAAAATCATAATTGCTTTCTCAGTAGAGTAACCAAAAAATTAAAAAAAAAAATTTTCCATTTAGTTGTACATGGTTGTTTTGTAATTTTTTTTAGTTTTCTAAAAAAAATACTACGGTCATCTGAATTTGTTTATAACAAATTGCCATGTTAATAAACAATTAAATTATTTATAATTTTTTTTAATATCATGTAGAGATCGCGTTGATTCTACTTTCATTTTTCTTCTGCTATGGCAAAAAAACACACTATCGTACATAAGAGTAGTGATCGGGATCTCATTATTAATAGCCAGCGCGCATGTCATCAGACAATTTTACTATTTATAACAGTAAGCAATACCTCATTTACTTTATTTCCCACATTCACTCTTTTTTATATGTTTACCATTATTTGTACACAGACTACCCAAGTATACGAACTCTTACATTTTCTTCTCTCCCATTTATTCTATATATTACATTCAATCATGCAAGAGTGTTGCTAACATTTAGTTTCGTACCTCTTAACAAAATCATTCATTTTAATTACCATCGCCTGCAACTCGCACGCCCACGACGTAAAGATTACTTGATCGTCGGCGCATAGATGGCATTTGACAGGCAGCTCATCTATTCTCACTTCATACACATCTTTTTTCATAGTTTATACTATTATAAAATTCAGATAATAAAGAAAAGAGGGAGAAAAAAGTATGTAACAATATTAATAAGTGTAATTACAAAAGCAAAGTTCTAGCTAACTTCTGATAAACTATAGACTTGTCAACATAGGTAAGGAAATAAGTATATATAATACAATAAACTCAAACGAGCCATGCAGTGGTGTCGGTACAGGTACATAAAGTCTGTGAATGATAAACGGGTAAATTGTTTACACAAATATTATTTATAAATAGTGTAATGTGTTGTGTCAATTTTGATTTGAATGTGGTGAATGGTTTAGCATTCTTGATATCAGATGAGTTTGTTGTACGTCCGCGCTCCCTCTTTATGGTCGTCTTACCATTGTTGGTTCTTGCAGCAGGTGGGAGTACATGAGTTGCTCTTTGAATGGGATGTTTGTGTGTTTGCTTTTGTAAGTGTAATATTAGAGTGTATTAGTTTATCAAGTATTTTACAGATTGTAATGCGTGTGTCGGTGTTAGATAGTAATTATGGAATAGTAATTAGTTGTTTTGTGTTGTCTATAACTTTTCTAGTTCTGATTTGGAGGCATTTCCCCATATTTCATTTAGACACAGTAAATGAGATTTTGGTTTTTGAAGGGAACAATGAATATAGTAAAAAAAGTAGTTATTTCAGTTTTTGAGCGCGAAATATGGGTTTAAATAAAAAAACTAGTTCGGCGCGGAAAATGGGTTTAGATAAAAAAAAAACTCATATCAGTTTTTGAGGGCGAATAATGGCTACAGATAAAAATAACTAATTTCAGTTTATAAAAGCGAATTATGCGTCTAAATAAAAACTCGTTATTTCAGCATAATTTACAAATTTCAATGTCTTAGAGCAGTGTAATCTTGTAAGGCACAAACGCAATTTTATTTTTTGATTCCATGTTTTTTTCATTTTTATTGCTTATTAAAATAATCTTATATTAAATAGAATTAAATAACTAAATATGTGGTAACAAAACAGACAAAGCGTTTTGACTTTTAGATAGTTACTAACTTTTGCTCGCGACCTCGTCCGCGTAAAAAATATGAATTTCTTCATCTAGATCCCTATCGCTATTTCATTCTCAATTCTGATTCCGGTCCAGCTCTCGATGTAAGTTTCTTTCATTCTCGATTCCAGCCGTGGTCGCGCTTTTGATTCCGACTCTGATTTTGACCTAAGGAGATTTCGTTCCTTTCGCGATCCCAGACGCGTTTTAAATTTTCATCTCAATACAGCTTCACATTCCGATTCCGTTTACGCTCCTGATTCTAATTTCGCACCCACACTTGATTTTGACCTTGGTCTCATTCTCGATTTCGATTCCGTTCTAGACTTTCCATTTTATTTCTCGTCATGTGTGCAAATTCTGCTACCGGTCACAGTTACAGAATCGAACTTGATGGAAAAGTAACAAATAGTGGTATTAAAATAAAATTTCAGTTATATTGCTTGGGGATAGCATGGCTTTTTAAGGATATATTTTTTTTTTAATCTTTAGTGTCAGAAATATAAAGATAAAACTTATTTTTTTTATTTTTATTTTTTTAGAAAGCTCGTTCGTGCGTACAACATTTAGCTAGTTTTACAGTAACCGGATAAATGGTTTAAGGACGCAAAAACCGACAAAGTACAGTATAACGTACGAAAGTCTGCCCCTCTGAATTGCTTTTGAATGATGCAAAGCGCAGGCATAATGCTCTCCGACCCTTAAGTCTTCTCCCTCGCGTACCTGTTTTACGCTATTGCGATGCTTTCGTGACTAACGGCAGAGTTTCGTGCGTTGTACTATACACATAGCCCTTTCAAATTTCCATAAACCATTTCATCCGTTATTTCACCCCCTTATAGCTAACTTTCTAAACTGACACATATCGTTATTTTTCATTTGCGATAAGCAGTTAAAATATAAATTTTGTTGTCAACAGCTTCAGTGGTTTCTTTTTTTATATAAAAAATTCAACTCTATTTCTTCAGATCTTCCTTTAAAGGTCACTTCTAAGAACAATGCATGACATAATTTTTTATTAGTAATAATTAGCTAAAATATAAATTTTGAGATAAATAGCTACAGCAGTTATAATTTTCCATACAATATTTCATTATTTATTTTACCCCTTTTAGGATTAATTTTAAAGGATTCGATCACTGTATTTTTTTTCTTTATTTATATAATTAAAATGTTATCTAATATTTTTTCAAACGGTTTCAATTTTTCGTATATTATTTCACCATTTTCATTCCCTTAGGAATTGAATTTCCAAATATATTTTCTTAGTCTTCATCTATTTTTTAACCGGAATCTGTTTACAAAATCTCAAGTCTCTAGACTCAGTAGTTTGGGCTGTGCATTGATATATCAGTCAGTCGCATTACTCTTTTATATATATAGATATTTGAGTTTTTATGAACATTATCTACAGTTTTTCTAAGATGCAGCAGTAATATTGTATTCTTTTCCAACATCAGTTATTTTAAAAGACGACTATGAACTAGGTGAGTATGAAATACGATTTACAAAATGTTAGACATTTTATTTGTATATTGAGAAGAGCTAAGTCACCTAGACACTAGTGCTATCAGTTATAAATAGAAATATTGATCTTCAGCTAATTGTGTATAGAGAATAACAATATATAATTGAAATTCGTAGACAAGGCCTTACTCTCATGCGTTCCAATAGTACCTGTGCATGCTTGGTTTCCTGGCGCAGGCGGCGCAGTTTGTCGGAAGCGTTGGCCAAGAAGTCTCGCAGCACATGCGCGTGAGCGTGCCCACCTCGCGCTTCGCACTCACGCCGCGCGGCCTCCATGCCGCGCTCCAGCTCGCACACGTCGCTCACCACGTTCTCCAAGGACACTGCGCCACGATACGATCCAGATTAAAATAGAATGATAGAAGAGTCGGTCAGACCGCCGCACGGGCGACACACACCTTGAGCAGCTTTATCTATGTAGAGCAGTTCCGTGTCGAAGTTCATCAGCTCAGGAAAATTCTGCCTTATCGTCGCTACGATGTAGTGCAACAAGGAGATTCTCTTGTCCGTGGACTTTGTGTCCATCAGCGTGTCGAGCGATTGCAGCTTAAACCCGTAAGCCGGCCCACGTTTACTACTGTTCAAGTAATTTCCGAACGCGAGTATGATTTCCAGCACGTTCCTGAACTTCTGCGATGATTTAACCGACGACGATCCAGAAATGATTGCATGTATTTGTGGAGTAATCAGGTGAATGTTATCGAAGAAGTTCCCCATGTAGCTCATGATAGAAAGCTTGGACGAAATCCTTTCTATCTTAGTCAGCTGCATGAGGAACTTGTCCTCTTCCGTTAACTGATTAATATTCTTCTTTTCGGCCACGTATTCTTTGTAAGCCTTCTGTTCAGCTTCAGTGGGTACCATACGCTGGAGTATTTCCACGCTTTCCAAGGGTAACTGTTTGAGATCTAAATTGTTAACAGCTTGGATGACTTTTTCTACGGGGGTGTCTAATTTTCGTCTTGATATCGCTGAAAACAAAATAATCTCATTACTATCATTATTATGATTACTTGATAATCTACATGGAGTGTTAATTAGTTCCTATCATGAATATAATAGATTTTTTTATTGAATATAATTGCACTTAAAGCGATATTAGCGTCTACTTGGTACATATATATCAATAATCACTACAATTTTCATACTGTTTGGAAAATAGTCCTATCACATAGTGGCTAATTTTAAATACTCACTGAATGTGATATCAGAAGTGTTGGTAGCACTGTCATATTACAACTTAAGAAATTGCATACCTGTATAGGTTTATATAGATATTAATTGTTTTTATATATTACTATTGTAACGGGAAGGAAGTTGCCTTTCTCAGTACTTACTGCTGAGAATTGATTTACGACGTCGAATTAATTATATTCGGTTTCGATTCGCAATTTACGTATAATTTATCTTTGCTCTTTTTAACTTCCCGCTAAGAAAATTGAAAATTTTCTAAAATTTTCGGGAAGTTATTGGTTTCACCTCATTTTGCAAAAATCGAGTTTCATCAGATCTCGACGTTCTGAGGGTCTAGGAAGCTTCCCTGAGATGATGTCCGTATGTCTGTGTGGATGTGTGTTTATGTGTGGATGTATGTAAACCTCTTACAACTTTTAAACGACTTGACCGAATCGAGTCTACTAAACGGCGTTCCAAAGAGTTTCACCAAACTTAGATTTTCTGAAAGTTTGGGTTGATTTGGACCGGTAGATATTGAGTATTTTTCCAAAAACTAAGAAAATTTTTTTTTAAAGTGGTTTTTTTCAAAATTACTTTAAAATGGCTTGACCGATCAATTCCAAAATCTAATCAGCTCTTGAGCTATTAAAAACACGCCGCAACCAGGGTTAAAATCGGTTGATTCGTTTGCGAGAAATCGTTGTCGAAAGAAATCGAAACAAACCGTTTTTTGAAATAACTACGAAACGGATAAAATTAGAGGGAAGTTGCAGAGTTGGCCTTTAAGGTCAACCGTTTTCCAAATTTTTTTCAAGTGGTCTCCGTAGTGTTTAAGACTAAAATGACTATTTAGAATTATTGACTGTTTATAGAAACTCGCTTTCAGACTACAACACAGAAGCATTATTCTAATGACTACAAAAGAAAGTGTAAACCAGCACAATTATATTTCCGTTAATTCATATTACAGATGCTTGTTGATATTTTAAAATTTAAGGTGAATATTACAATAAGTTACTGTATAAAGTAATCTGCAATATATTACTCAGCATTTGTCTTATTCGAAGGTGAAAAACGAAAGTTATCTGAACAGCTACTGATAGCTTGAGATTAGATTTAGCTTAAATTTACAGTTAGATTAACGAGAGGACTAACGTATAGACAAATTTATTATACGTAGTGAGGTGTATTCGATAAATATATCGGACCATACGTTGACATCGATGTCAAAATCCGTTATTATCAATCAAGTCTCTCAAACAGAATATGACAAGTCGGGACTGACCAATGTTCCTGAGGCGGGTATGTTCCAGCAGAGAGACAGTATCGGGCTTGCGAAAGCGCTTGCTGGGGTAAGACGCGAGCGAGTCGGCGTCACCAGCGCCGGGCTCGGCCGCCGCGCCCGCGCCGCCGATCCGAAACCGTTCCTCGAACTCTGCGAAGTTGATGCGCCGCCGCGGTCGCTCCTCGTCCAGCTCGTTGAATATCGTGCCGCGCACCTACAGCGATCGAACTTTGAATTGCTTCTATAATGTATACTTTTTCAACAGTAGTATAAAGAATTATATGAGATCTACATTGGACAAAAAAAAAATAGAAGAGGCGATAGCATGTAATAGTATACTTTATTTTGCTTTATAAAACATTGTCTATCTTATATCTGCGAAACTAATGAATTAAGACCCTTACGGGAGATTTGTTTAATTGAAAAATTGGCCCTTGTATTCTCTATTATCACAGAAAATATCCTTGAACTATAACATTTTGAAATGAAAAGTACTATTTTGTATGGACTAAATTTCACGTTTTTTTTCCGGTTCCGGTTGTCGATCAGTCAATACGCACGTCACAGACCTCCTCGGAAAATTAAAAACAAACAGTGTAAAAAAGTGCAAACAAAGTGCATCATACGAATTACGGACTGCAACAAAGAACAAAATACGTGATCTGTAAAAACAATTACAGAAAATTGTTAAATTGCGAGAACAAATCAACCGCATATTGTTAACATTCTTACCTACAAAAATACTGTCAAGCGTCATCAGATGAAAATGGTACATAGTCTATAGAGTAGAAACAACAGTACCAACATAACAACCAGCAAAACAAGTGTTGCTATAGCAAACAAGTGTTGTCATAGTAAAACAAGTGTTGCCACGACGAAACAAGTGTGCCATAGCGTTTCCGTTTCCGGTGCTCAAACCGTTAAGACGTACGTCAAGTGCTCGCAGGAAACAATACAAATTACAGTATAAACATAAACGAAAACCATCAAATCTTAGATAATATTAACACTCTGGACTTATTTAGTGCTGTTACAATATAAATTCAGTGAAATTAACCAAAATCACAATAAAATACAGTGGACACCGAAAGCAAACATAACCTTAAAGTGCCAACAGATATCAAGCTATCAACTTGTAGACAACAATACAGTGTTGTCAGTAAATAAAAACTACGGTAGATACGGACATTAAAAAAAAAAAAGAGAAATAATAAAATAAAATAAAAAAATGTCTGAAGAAATGTCTATGACAGTGTTATCAACATGGTGAAACAAGAACTAGGAAAACAAGCAGAATTAATCACTGCAAACTTAGAGAAAATTATGCAAACTATAGAAGAAAAAATTTAGCCGTTAAAAGAAGAAAATAAAATGCTTAAGTTGGAAGTTGAAGAATTAAACAAAAAAACAAACATATTAGAAAATCCTAATAGAAAGAACAATATATTAACACATGGCCTAGAAGAAACTAACACCAATTATAAAGAATTATGCGGATTAGTAACACAAGTATTTATCAAATTAGGTATAAAAATGGAAAACTATGACATCAACAAAATGCACAGAATAGGCAAACAAGAAGCTGAAAAAAAAAGACCGATACTAATATGTCTCACAACATTTAATAAAAAAATTGAAATCTTGAAAAGTAAAAAGAAAATGCCAGAAAACTCATACATCGCTGAAGATTTTTCTAAGTAAAGTAAACTTTACAATAACGTAAAGAACTACAAGGTCAGCTAAAATAAGAACGAGATAAGGGCCATACAGTTTTCATTAAACATAATAAAATTGTAGTAAAGAAACATAAAGAAAATGATAAAAGAAAAAGAGATGAGTCGAATTCTCCCACTTCGGTGCTACAAAGTAGTAATGAGAAAAGTATCCTAACCCCAACAAAGTTACGCCGTAAGGATCCATTTGCGTACATGAGATTCAGATCTTCTTCCTTATCAGAAAAAACAACAATAAATAAAGCATAGGATACACTAGACATCGAACAATATAATGAAGAAAAACCTCCCCAACCCGGCTGTTCACCGTGGGGTCAGCGACCAACACCCCCCAAATTTATCAAGCAAAAAGTTAAATACAAGTATAGGAAAAACTAAAAATAACATTTTTATAGCAACACTAAATACAAGAACACTCAAAACACAAGACAGATTAAACGAATTAGAGAATGCATTAGACAAAATTAATTGGGATATCATAGGTCTATCCGAAGTCAAAAGATCCGGGGAACAAATAGAAGAATATAAGAATTATATATTATGCTATAAAAATGAAATCCCTGGGCTACACGGCGTGGATTTCTAATAAAGAAATATCTCAAAGAAAATGTCTTAGAATTTAAGGGAATTTCCGATCGGATAGCGATTTTAAATATTGAACTACCCGAACATAAAGATCCTATTTCAATAATCCAAGTTTATTCGCCAATAGAAATTGCAGACGAAGAAACAAAAGACCTATTCTACCAAAAACTGAAAGCAACTATGGAGGAAGTACATAAAACAGTCCTAGTAATAAGTGATATGAATGCACTGATAGGTACGCAAATGAGAAGCGAAAATAAGTACTTGGGTCCATACACATCTGGTAGACGAAATAATAACGGACAAAGACTTATAGATTTTGCACAAGAACACAACCTTACGATCATGAATACATTCTTCAATAAAAAGCCAAAAAAGAAATGGACGTGGATCTCACCAAATGGAAACGTCAAAAACGAAATTGACTTTATAATGACAAATAGGCCTCAACTGTTCAAAGATGTTAACACCATAGATCAATTTAACTTTAATAGCGATCACCAAATGGTACGCGGAAAATTGACAATGAGTCACAAAAAACAATCAAGAAAGTGTCAAGGAAGAAATGGACAGCGAACGCAACTACCATTACCGGATAATATCTTATCTCCTTTAAAACAAACTTTAGTAGACAACTCTCCTGAACAGTGCAAAATACAACATCACTACAATATTTTAGAAAACGCACTCAAAAAGATCGAGATACAAGCTCAAGTAATAAAAACTCCTAAAGATAAAATTGGAAAAAAAGCCAGGGAATTAATAATCACTAGGAAAACATTAAGACAGGCAAAACCGATAGATAGAAAACAAATAAGCGAGATAAGTAAGAAAATCAATTATTCTATAAGAAACCACAGACAAAAAACGAGACAAGAAAAGTTTATGTTCCACATAGAAATGACTGGCGGTGTCAAAAAAGCATAAAAAGAGCTTTAAGAGTATACAAACTGGATACCAGAAATGAAAGAAACAAAAGATTCAAAGAAGAAAACAAAAAGATCTGAAATATTAGAAATAGTAACCAAGTTTTACTAAAATCTTTACAACGATGAGACACCATCAACATCAGAACTGTGCATGGAAGGGGATGAAGAAGAAATTCCGTTAATTATAGAAAGCGAAATAATAAAGGCCATCCATTCACAAAAAATGAAGAAAATACCAGGCGAAGATGGTTATCTCGAACGAGCTTTTGTAGGGAACTGTAGATGCCACAATAAAGACTCTAGTATACCTATTCAACGAAATTCTACGCCAAGAAACAATTCCAACGCAATGGTCTACGTCGACAATAATCTTGCTCCATAAAAAAGGTTAATTGAACGATATTAACAATTACAGACCTATCAGTCTCATGTCAAACCTTTACAAGATATTTTCGACAATTATACTAGACAGAATTACAAACATTTTAGATGGGAACCAACCCAAAGAACAAGCGGGTTTCCGCAGTGGTTTCTCAACTATAGACCACATATTAACTATCAAACAAAATACCTGAAAAATACAAAGAATACAGATTACCCTACTACCTAGCCTTTATAGATTTTCAGAAAGCATTTGACTCTCTAAAACACCAAAAGATATGGGAAGCTTTGTGTAATCAAGGAGTACAGAAAAAGCATATTCGGCTTATTAAAAACATACAAAAATATGACAGCTAAAATCAAAACAGAAAGTGTAGGAAGATTATTTGAAATAAAAAAAGGCGTAAGGCAGGGGGATCCTCTATCGCCAAAACTGTTCTCTGCAACCTTAGAACTCGTTTTTCGGAATCTTGAGTGGACACAGTATGGTATAAAAATTAACGAATCAACGCTAAATCATCTCCGTTTTGCAGACGACCTTATCATCATTTCTGACAACCAAGATCACTTACAAACTATGCTCGAGCAACTTGAAAACGAAAGTAAAAAAGTGGGCTTGGAGATGAACCTGACCAAAACCAAATTGATGACCAATCGTATAAATACTCCAATTATCATCAATAATAACACAATTGAATATGTAGACGAATACATATACCTCGGTCAGACTGTAGGTATGTATGTAGGTGTATTCGTAGCCCGAATATAATTGGTTAATAAATTTTACACACTTACAGTTTTTCCTTGATGTTTATTTAATATTCTTGGAAGACACAGATGACACAGTTACGGGTTACAGTTACGACATATATATGAAATTAATTGTTAAGTTATAAATTGGTTCACTTCTTATTGATATATTTAAGAAAACAATTTTTTAAGCCCTATTGGAATTATGTCACAACGATTTCTTTCTTTTTTTTTTGAGATTTCGACTGTCTAAAAAGTGTTCATACTCTTTTTAGGTGAGTAGTCCCCACAAGACCGTATCCCCAGAAAATGATGCATCTAAGGAAACACAGTATAGAATTAACATAGCTTGGAAAAGATACTGGTCACTTAAAGAAATTGTGAAAAACCCGTCGGTACCGTTACACCTCATGAGTAAATTATTTAATATATGTATACTTCCCACCATGACCTACGGATGCCAGACATGGACATTGACTGCACAAAATATAAAAAAACTAGAAGTCTATACAAGAGCAAAACAATCTTTACCGATGTCGGAGAAATGAAAAACTAAAATAAATATTATATATAAATGATTAAGGGAAAACAAAAATGTAAACATTAGATTTAAGATCGTTAATAAAGGCTATTATTATTATTAAATTTCACGTACCTGGTTCGGTTTTAAAGCTATCCAGTTAAGCGTAGGTAGTTTGTATTTAGTGTCTACTTTTCTCTTGATGGTCATAGCGTCCGTATGCGTGGGAGGAATCATTAGGCCTGGCGCTGGCGGCGGCGGCGGCGCCATAGGTGCCGGAGGGGGTGCCGGTGCAACCGGCGGTGGGGGCGGCGGCGGAGGAGCGACCGGCAGCGGAGGTGGCGCCGAAGCCGGCGGTGGGGGAGGATGGAAATCCAATTCGGTGGTGGGGGTGTGACCGCCATTCGGTACGCCATTGCTATTCACATTACCGTTACACATAGCATGCGACGATATAGCACCCACTGAAACAAATATTATTTCATGAATGATGAGCATCAGAGATTTATAACCTTACATAATTTTAATTTAACTTTACGCAACACTAACTGGAAGCCCCCCGCGGCAGCGATTTGGTCAACGACTCTAACTCTTGGACTTTAGATTCGAGCATAGACTGTCGATTCCTAGAATCCTGTTGCGCTCGCCGCAAAGTCGAAACCTAAACATATATTTTATTTAAGTGAAATATCAGAAAACTTTCGAACATCATCAGTTACTTCTTGCGTTTGGTGTATACCTCTTCGACCACCTGTCGACGCGCTTCAGCAAGCTGGTCACGTTCGTGTCGCACTTGCGCCAGCTCAGCCTCCAGCGTCGCCAGCTTGGCGATGGCTTCTCGTTCCATTGCCGCCAGTCGCTCATGCGCCTGAGAATATACGGCTACGGTATAATTACAATAATAAATATTCACTGTCCAAAACTAGAGACATTTTTAAGCCGGGTAATGCAACTAAGCAGAACGAAGTAGAGCTACATATGAGAAAATATTTTAAATGTTTTAATTACGACATAGATCAGAATGGAAAAATACGTCAACAAACGCGTGTGGCCCTGAACATAAACTTGTCAAAACACAAATACGGTACAGACGTGTCCCAGCTCGTCTTCGAGCTCGTTGACCTTCTCGAGAGCGGCCGTCTTCGTCTCGCTGTCTTCCATCAGCGCCGCGACGTCGAACACGTTGTCCAGGTATGCCGATATCTGGACCTGTGGTAATTCATTTGTTAACAAACACACACAGTATAATCCTTTTGTAGAATAGTGTGACTATGTACTATTTACTATACTGAAACACAACTCACAGCACAAAAAGTAAGCCATACTTATCAAAAGATATGCAAATAGCTCTCTTTTCACCTTTGTTCTGGAAATATTAATGTCTTACAATGAAATTATTTCCAATAATATTTATTCTATCACAGAAGAGAACTTTATGAAATTGAAAAATGTTAATGTAGCAAACAGTAGCACTTTCCTTTGAATTTATTTTATTTACCTGATTGCCCCAAAACAAGGGTAAGGTTTAACTAATATAATTTATGTATGTATCCATTTCTTTGGCAATCCTTATAGCTTAAAATTTAAGCTATAAACATCTTGATGGATTTCAAAGCATTGTTAGAGTTACCTTGATTGTGGGAGTGGGTAGAGTACAATATTCAAATGAGGTTTGTGAATTGAGAAAGAGAAGAGAAATAAAAAAATGTTTTGTTAACATACATTATGAGTATCAATTAAAAAGCAGTAAAGAGACAAGGACAAATATACACATAACTTTTGTGTTATTATTTTACACGAAAAACTAAAAAGTATGTTTAATATAAGAATAGCAGATATGTTGATCGTTTGTAGTGCCGTATCCACCTACAATATACGAAGCATTACACTGGAGTGGTTCTAGTTTTTTTTTAAATAAATTAATGCTTACGCTTCAAAAACGACTATGTAGTTGGATAATGCTATAAAACCATAACAGGTGAACGTCATTAACATGTTAGAAGCGAAAACCTACAGCAGGTGTACACGCAGAGTCCATACCTGACGATTCAGATAAAAGTGAGCATTCTCAGCACATTATGATCCACGCTCAAATTAACAGCGCTATGGGTGTTATCCGAAGTAATAGGTGGCTCGCTAGTCCCAGAGGCTGCAAGGTTACCGCAAGCAGTATTTGTTATGTTCAATAACTCTACAAAGAGTACTCAACCAGGTAAATCTAACGCTACACGAGTGACTGATGCCCTTCGAAATTAATGAAAAATTTAACATAGTTTATTGCTTCCATTACTTTTTTGGTCTGTAATTGCAACTGTGCACTAACTGCAAAGTACCACATTTGATAGGGGCCCCACTTTACACGTAGGCAAAGTACATTAAAGATTTTTTAAAAATATTATTCTACCACTTTGTCGGCGTAATTAATATATATCCATTTATGCCAAATTACAAATTTCTGATACTAAAAGTTCCTAACTAATCCGCGTACGAAGAGACAAATAAAGTCATGGACGGACAGACATGGAGAAACTATAAGGGTGTCTTGTAGTCTATGGTAACCCTCAAAACTTAACGTCAAAAACAATTAGATTAAGAAAAGTTCTATAATCTTTAGAATCTTGTTTGAGTAATGTGCACTGCACCATGGCATGTTTAGTTTGACACCTATTTAAGCAATAATAGTATATTGTAATAGAACTTGGATGTTTTAAACTATTGCAGTACTGGTGTATGTATGCTTGTGTAGTAAATATTACACGTATTTTACACTGCTTAAAGAAAATTCTATAAATTATAGAGCTTGTTTTTCTTTATTTTTAATGTATTTTCCCTTAGGATTTTTTAAATATTTGGTTTTTATATTTTCAGTTTATGAGTTTATCCTATTGATTTTTTAGCAATTCAAGCTTTAATATAACCTCAACGGGAAACTGAGTGATATACAGAATAATAATATTACCTGTAAATCTTCACTTTCACAGAGTCTGAGTCTCTCCAGGTACTCGTCTAATTTGAGGGTGGTGAACTCATATTGTAAGTGTACACGAAAGTTCATGTCTTCCACCGAATGGACTATTATATTTACAAACTGCATGCACGCCACCTATCGTGAAAAACTTGTCAATTGAAACAGTTAAGAGTTTTCAAAATATTATATAATTAAAATTTGTATTAAATATGTTTTTGTTATATATTCATCAACAGAACTTTATTCTTTTACAAAACAAATGGCATATCAAATAAGATACTTACCATAAATTCAATATGAAAAGCATCATAATTCATAAAATATTCCATCAGGGTGTGAAACCTCCTAGGCTCTCCGACAACTTCTTTGAAATTATCGAAGGCCGATAAAATGATCTGGTGACCACCTTTAACGAGACAGATGGCAGCCAGCAGTTCGAGAACTAAGGCCTTTGTGCGTAGGGAGTGATGCACTAAGCTTAGAGCTATACTGTTGATCGCTTCACGATGCTGGATCACCATATTGAAGCCATACTGGAATTTGATATACGACATGTTATTGATGTGTGTCAGTTTGCTTAATTTTGAACATTGTGACATTATACAATATTAAGTTTACATTGTGATGTACCATTTCAAATTGTAGATGTGAATGGCATTTTGGTCCCCCAGTTTTAAAAAAGTCGTTTTTACTCTTTTTATATGGAGAGAATCACCGTTAACCGTCTCACAGGTAAAATACGTTGGACCCAGACAAAAAACATACTAAATTTAGAAATAGCATACATAATCCGTGGGTATTTTCCCCAATTAAATTAGAGGTAAAAATCTGTGATTAGATTGAATAAATAATACTGTTGTGCTCACAATCCTTTGTGACGGAAAATGATAACATTTATATACTCCACACTTTCAGTAGCGATTATATGTAAGAATTAATGAGATTTAACCAATGCATAATGGTATAGCACTAAAACAGCTGAAACGCTGAATTGCTCTTTTCATATAACGCACACTATAAAAATACCAATATTAACAATGTAATATTTCAAAGAGTATATTTTATTACACCATATCTTAAATAAAATACTTGATCCTGATTTCTTAATTTTGTTCACTCGCAAAGCCGATATAATGACATCTAATGTACAACTGGTCAACATTACTTTCACATATTTCTTTCATTGAATTAGGTTATTTACATGCTTGGTTTCCAATGTTAAGAGCTTCTGCCATTTTTCAAACTGACTTTTAACAATGCCATTTTTAAAACAAAATTTACGTTCCAGATTTTCCTTTTATAGGGTCTTAGTCCGAACAAACGTGAAAAAGAGGGCGTGGAACACAAATTTTATTGTTAATTAAATTAACTGGCTGACGACGATGACTTAATGATGAAAAACGTCGCTTTCCAATTCGAAGGTACCATATTCAGTCGTGACCGTGGACGAATTGAACGGTGGCTTTTAACTTGATTGAAATCAAATCGTTCGAGCCGGTGCCTCGGAGCACGTCAAGCCGCCGGCCTCAGACGTCCACCAGCGCGCAGGACTCGCGGTCCACTACACAATACCCTCTCGGCCGACCGGACTCTACCTCGATTTAAACTTGACATCGAAAAAAGTTGAGCGTATTTTTTATCACGCCAAAGACACTATCGATTCTACAAAA
This sequence comes from Eumeta japonica, assembly GCA_005406025.1. Classification (NCBI taxonomy): domain Eukaryota; kingdom Metazoa; phylum Arthropoda; class Insecta; order Lepidoptera; family Psychidae; genus Eumeta; species Eumeta japonica. The sequence goes on from BGZK01000125.1 coordinate 365,133, forward strand.
ATTGGCATTGGTTGTAGCAACCCCAACAATAAAAATTTAAAAGAAAGACAATATAGACTCGGGTGTGACAGCATTTGCAGTTACTAGAAATACTTTTAAATATGCAAGTACTTAGCGTGCCTGAGCCGTGAGGGGTACGGGCGAAGACGAAGGGACGAACAGGCACTACCTACATACTCATCCGCTCTGCGCGCTATCTGAGCTCCCCTATCGTCCGGTTGGTCGAGAGCTTAGGCAGCCGGGCAGATCGAGACGATCCTATCACCTTAATCGGGATTGACTTGGACAGAAATGCCTCAGCAGTGGGGCGATTGAACCCGATTCAACAACAATTACGTAATTTAGATTTATATTTAAAATCGTTTATTGGCCGTTGTATTTTCAACTCGTTAGTGAAACATATTTATTGTTATATGCTAAAACTGATACAATCTTAAGATTGTATATTTCCACTTGCGCCTGTTGCATAATGTGAATCCTTATCCCTTAGGGTATTTTACATCTCTAAGATTTGGGGTTTACTTTATTTGATTACCAAGAATCTCATAAAAGACATTACTAGAATCAAGCACTCAAGATCTTTATGATTATTAAAATAGTTAGAGGGATAACACATAGGCTCATAGTAGTGTTTTGTAACATAGATATAAGTAACAGGACAACGCACGAAACTTTGCCGCTGTAAAGTTACTTTCGAAAGCGTTGCAATGGCGTACAGTAGGAACGCGGAAGAGAGGGAATGGTCGTGCAGCTTTATATCTCATTGCATAATTCGCAGGCAGTTCAGAGTATCGTGCGTTGTACCGTACATTACCCCCCTTTTCACGTTGCGTTAACTGTAACTCGACTAAACTTGTAGAACGATGCAAGAAAACTATGAAAATACAGTATGTACTCGAACTAACAGTCTTTAATATTATTGCTTATTTAGTATTTTAGTCATTACCTATTGTTCTTGTACTCACATATTTTACATTTAAGGGGAATGATATGAAAAATTAAGAATCACCATTTCTTCAAAAAATTACGTATTCACCTTAGTTTATATTTAACCTCAAAAATGAAATATTTAAGTTTAAAAAATGTGGATGGATCTAGGGTCACGTTATCTCTAAACACCGTCTGGCTTAGATTAAGAAACTGCTGTAGCTACTCCATTTTTTTGCGGGAGGGAGTCCCAAAAGGAAGTGTTAAACAAGGTTAACCGTCGACCGACTGCGGAATGGCCATTATTGTCACGGCCATAGAGAGTGTGATTAGGAAACCTATATTTGGCAACAGGTTGCGAGACTGTCGGTGATCTCCCACCTTATTATTCATAATGGCACGCATGCACATAATGCAGACGTGGATGTCGTCGGTGGAGGCGCCCATATTGAGACGCGCAGCGTGGCGCGAGCGCCGACGCACGTCCCCCGCGCCGCCCTCGACGCTGCTCTCGTCGCCGTTGCGCTTCCGTCGCCACGACGAGTTGAGCGTGCACGCCGCGCTCTCGGTGGGAGCGCTGCAGTCTGATGTTGTAGTGTTCAGTCCTAATTTAAACATATTTCGCAAATGTTTAGTGGACCTTTTACACATTTATGTACAACATTTACGTACATGCCGCTCTATTAAGGTAAGTTATGGCACTCCATAACTTATACAATGAATAATTGATACAGAAACTGCTTTTTAAAGTCAATCAAAAATATCCTAAAATGTCTCAACGCTTCTGACAATAAGATCATGTTAACATGTTTTTTAACGTCTTGTCTACTCCGATATATTTAGACGTTTGAACCAAGGTTGGTCAACATGTAACATATATGCTGCATGTTACTGCATGTCGCAGGCAAGCGTATAATAATTAAATTCCGGAAAATAACACCGTGTACAATAGAATATTCGATATATTTGACAGTGACTGTAGATCTTCAACACAAGTTCTTTATCCCATATCGCGATGAACGAAACGCATCGCAGTTTGATTACAACCAGTTAAAAACCTTGTCTTAGAATACACCCTTACATTAGGCCCTTGAAGAATGTCATTGATCATCGTCAAGTTCCACTACCAGGAATATTTCACTATATCAATATTATGATAACTCAAATATCCCAAAACCCAAAGGGATTTGCCCCAGCATTGTATATATGCTTGTTTGGGCTGACGCCCAAATAGTTAAAACGATACGTTTTGTGAATAAAGAAAGGCATAAGTTGTCGTAGGGACGAGTAGAACCTTGATTGAGGCCGTCGCCGGAGTGGGAGCGCGCGAGGGCGACGCGCTGCTCGTGGCGCATCATGCTGAGGCGGAAGCCCAGGTAATCGATCAGCACGTCCAGGCCCTGATTCGTCTCGTTCAGGAACTCGCGCACCCACCTATAGCACCATGGTTCTGAGTGTTTACAAATGCCACTCTCGGTAATGCTTAAAATCGGTTAAATGCTCAAATTTATACATATTCTACAAGTTAGTAAAATTTTGGCTCAATACACCGTAAAACGAGTAAATCTTAAAAAACCAAAATATAATATAAATTGTAAGATTTAATAATGCAAAGCAATCCAGAAACATTTATATTTGTTATTTTTATTACTTTAAGAGGTATATAAATATCGTTCGTTAAGAAATCCGTTGCTTCGAAGACATTCATCGATGGTTTCGTGGTATGCAAAGGCGTTAGCTTAGAAATTAATAATCTGAACATAATATAAAATTTAGCCATTTTTTTAATTTCAATTGCATTTTCGTCTATCATTTCTTAAAACAGCTCATTGAGATATTAATTTAGCTTAGTTTAACATGATTATTGCCTCCGAGCTTAGTTATGTAAAAAAAATCAAATTTTGTTTTTTTTTTTTACGTAACTAAAAAAGGGAAAAATAGCTTATCTTGGTTAAAGTTTGCGTTTGTAGAAACCAGAACGAATTTTGAATTGTAAGAGATATAACCTATTTCCCTATAATTTAATTAAGAAAGTTATACTATTGCATTTAAGTCACTTTTATTCAAAAACAATAATTAATAACAAACTATAAAAGCATAACAATTGAAAAAGAGGTCAAAAAAAAATTTAAATTTTTTTTTTTGGAATCATTTTATATATATATATGGCTTTCTCGTATAAAATATCATACGTATTATTATTACGATATATACACCCCATTATATTTTTATTACATTGTCCCGATAATGTCGTTCAAAGTCTCATTTCACTGAAAACGCTTTCCTTGCTTTTCTGAATTGACATCCGTATTATTTTTAAATTGGTGCAAGTGTGTATTCTTCATATTACATATTCAGTTTTTGAAGCATATATCATATATTCTTCAAAAATTCATATGCTACTTATGAATTTTAAGGGATATTTTGCAGTCCATGATTATTAAGGAAAGAAGCATCGTGTCAAATCAATTCTTTATGACCGTTAGCTTCATTGTTTCTAAAGAAACAAATATTTGTATTTATTTTAATAAATTCACCGCATATAAAACAGTATGATCAATGCCCTGTTTACAATGTCTTGACGCCATGTTTACACCCATGACACACCAAAAGATTGGTACAAAGTTGGTTGAAAGGGCAAACAGACACGCAATAGTATACACTGCGTGAGTTAATTGTGAGTTGCCGGTATTTTATCTTAAAGTGCTAGCACCTGCCGTTTATAATATCAGCCGAAAACTTCAAAACTTACTTATCGATGTAAAATATACAAAATTTTATTAATATAATATTATATTAATACAGAATATGTAATATTAACCCAAAAAACGAACAATGAAGTTTTTGTAGACGTATAAAATAGAAAATGCATTAAAACAGAAACTCAAAAAAATATTTTTTTTTGTTAACCTTTTATATTATTTTTTCCGTTAGTTTATTCGCGGGAACATATTTTCTAATAAATAGAGATTCATCAACATTAGGTAAAGAATATTAGCCCAAAATCACTGAAACCCATCGAATTAGATCTTGAAATCTCGCACCGCTCGCCGGTTCGAGTCCTTTTCGAGTCAAGTACTGGCCTTCGCTCATCTCGTATGCAAATGTCCTCGATATTTTAGTCACAAGTAAATGTAAAGTGAGCGGAGTCTTCGCATTTCAGCAGTTTTAAGATTTTTTTAGATGGAAGAATCGAGAGGCAAACGCGCAGGTGAGCTATCAGAGAGTACGTGGTCACCTTCACCTATTGACACTCGCATTCTCAGAGGAGTCACCGGTTTGGCGTCGGCCTGTGGGGTAGGAATAGGATATCTGATAGAGGGGATCGAAGTAGAGGGAGTGGTGTGATGAAGGGGGCAGTGGGCCACCCACCGAAACTCTCCCTCACTGGATGAAATGCAAAAGCGGAAGCTGCTACTTCAAGTAGATATTCTGTGAGTGTAGTATTGCACCGGTCAAGTCGGTTTATTTCCGTACCGCAGCCAAGTTGGCCGCAGTGGAGCTCTATCACAAGAAATTGTTTTAATTTATGGATGTGTTTGATTTAAATTTTGCTAAAAAAATTCGGATTATTCTTATTATTTCCGGATATTCGTCGAATATGGATATATTTTGCTTCGAATTGATAAATTTGAATAATATCAGTCTATTATAGTAGAACTGTCATCTCTAGTTTTACGACAGATCGCCTGATAGGCGTGACAAGTCACAAGGACTCACTCGATGTGATTCGTTCGTAAGGATATCTCCAGGTCCCGCAGGACTTGGGTCGAAGTCGAGTCGCCCACCATCTTACGTTTCTGAAACAATTACAAAATAATCCAGTTTAAGCAATTATGTAAATAAACGATTCTAAAAATAATAATGGGGAGTCACTCAGTCGAGAGTCACACACACACACACGCGTCTGCGAAGTCACATAATAAATTATATTCGAGCTCGATTCGAATCGCCATTTCGATGGTGAAACTAGTCGGACTCGTAGTGTGCTAAAGTTTGGACTGGTATTAGACCAAAAATCGCAGTTTAATACATGCAATCGATATCGATTTAAATGAGAATATATATATCGATAAAAACCGTTAGTGAATTGACATCGACAAGAAGCTGCATTAATTGTCGTGGGCGCCTTTACTGTTGTACTGGGTCCTGGGTCTGTTATACATATTTACAATTTTGTTCGAACGTGACATTATAACCGTATTAGTCGAATTTGTTTTGGATTGTTAAGTGAAATCTTTTCATACAAACGTAAAGTGAATCTTCGTGCCTGGCCGGGGTATCCTTTAAATTGTCTTTATAAGGATAAGCTTATGAATTCCTAAGAGTAATGATTTCCAAAAACACAACAATCAGAAACTAGTCCAGTTTCGTAGAATGACTTGTTAAGAGTATCCGAACTCGCTCGGTATCTTTCGGGCTCGAGCGCGCCGCGGACGCTAGCCGTCATGCAGTGAGATTCGCGACTTCACTAGATGATCAACGACTGTCAACTGCAAAGGACCTCGAGAGCGTGCGTTAAATTTCAAAAAGAAGCAGACGCGACCAACCAGTGACGCGGCTGACGTCTAATACGATGACATCCATAACAGCAGCTTCGCATATGAGGTACGAATAATTTCTTTTTTGTTTTTCAGTATTTATTGAATCTTTTAAGTGAAGTATAAAAATGATTTTGTATTCTTTAGTATAATTTTTTTCTATTCGTTGTGGCTGTAAGTACCTTATTTATACATTTTTAGTTTTTTTCGCATAAAAAATAGACTATATTCCCATATAAGCCGATTTGTAAATATTAATTTTGTCATTGAGTATATTATTATTTTTTTAATTTCAAAAGATATCAGAACATTTAAACGTAACCTCTTCTCAGGCACATGCAAAACTTTGAACTTGTGATCTTTGTTAAGATTTACTAAATTTATAATCGGTCTCTATCAAACGATTGGTAAAATTATATTTGTGTCTTTTATTTTTCCTATAAGCCCCAAGTATTCTTTGTATTTGGTTTCGAAATATCGTCCAATTTGACTATATAGACTTGTAATCGTCGTAAGTTAATTTTATTTAATTACTATATTTATTGAAATTATAATTTACGCACAGTGTAGCGGATAAAATAGCTAATATAAGATAAAGTTTATTTATAAGTTTTGAAAATTATCGATATCCATACCGATTCAATATGGAGAGCCCCCTAAATGAATTCGCGACTTTATGCACTTGATTAACATGTAAATACAATTATTTTTATTTCTAGTATTAAAGTTATGTCTATCTAGCCATTTTTTTAAAACAATTCTAAATTATTTTTTAAGTATATAATTTTCGCATATGAATTGTGACGCCACAGTTAAGATTCTAATATCCTTAAACTTAGTTGCAGAAACTTTTGAAAAATTCTTTACTAATATTCCAATTTCGAATAGCAATTCATCTTCCGCCCTTGCTGAATCATTACAGAAAGAAAATATTTCACCTCGTAGAACTCATTTAAAATTGAAATATGTAAACTTGGAAGACGTTATTGAGGCATTCAAATCGTTAGAAAAGAAAAAGAACTGCTGACGTCCATGGTCTGACAGTTAAAATGGTAAACTTCACCATTGACGGTTTGAGCCACATTCAGCGTTTATCTTTAATAAGATGGTGTTTCTTGACCTGATGAAAGAAAGTCAAATTGTTCCCAAAATCAAAAGCGGTAGTAAATCAAATTCCTCTAACTTTAGATACTCCAATATTAAGTGAAATTTTTGAAAAGTTGATACTAAATCAACTTCTACCATATTTTTACTGTAATCATTTAAACATTTCGGTTTCAAAAGGGGTCGCTCAACAAAATAATTTAGAAGCCTGTAAGAATTCACGGGATGTTATAGGAGTGTTTTGCGACCTCTCCGAGGGGTTTATGTTTGGTGAAGGTCCATGAATATTCGATGAATGTCCCCAAAGCATAATACTGTATGAGATCAAGCTACGAAAACAGCACAAAATAAACCCATTAAGTCTGAATATTGGACAAATTTCTGTAAAACATTTCCATTGAGACATATGTGGGCCTTTAACGCTATTATTATTTATCTTGTCAGTTCTAAGGTTGGATCTTTAAATAAGGTTTTCAAAATATGCGATTTAAATGAAATAAAAGCTATATTCTGCTAGAAAATCATTAAAATCAGGCCAGTAATTTCTAAGATGTGCGCGAACAAACAGACTGACAATAAACGTAAAAATAGTTGGTTTCTCGGGTTACCTACAATCGGATATCGGGTTCTAGTGTTTCGTTATATATTTACATGTAAAGCGTGCACTCCCATAGTATCCGAAAAGGTCACACCATATACCTTGGAACTATAATGTCGTGAGCGAACACACGCTCCTTGTAGTGTATTGGTTGACTCATGCGCCGACGTCACGTGACAGTGGTGTTCCGGCCGTTGAGCGGAGCGGTTGTATCCTAAGATTGTGTGCGTGTTGTGGTGTCGGTGAGCCGTAAAATAGTCCAAAAAAGCAGGATATTACATGTGGCGACGAGGACAAAAGTGAGTACCTACCAACACAATAATGATATCCAAAAAAAAAAAAAAGGAAAATATGATGGAAAGTAAGGTTATAAAATGAAGTAAACAAGCTACGTCATTCTCGAAGTACCTATTTATTACAATAGACCGGGTGTTTTACCCGTTACTTATTGATACCAATATAGTTGCATCTCGAGTTATCTAATAATTACAGAATATTTCACCAACATTTTGATAGTATTATAATAATATTCTACTAACATTTAACTAGTGTCACAGTATATTATGAATAATAACAACAACACTTGTATGGTTCCAATTTAAATAAACAACGAACCTTTAGAAAGTTAAGTGGGAAAAATAAGTAACATTTAAATTAACTAGATATCTACGTTAAATCAAAATTAAACCTACATTGCTTAGTATAGAAGGTACAATGAATTCTTTGTTTGCACTGTTGGAGGGAACATTTTGGTTGATATTTGAATTTGTCTATCCAGGTGAATAACAAATGCTAAAATAAAACCGTTGGCATTTAATCGGTACCCACCCAACTAAGTAGGGAACACAGATTATAATTGATTTGCCTCATTAAGTTGATGAAAAGAAAAACTGTGTGTGTCTAATGAATGATATATTACTCATGTATAAGTGTTTATTTACCCAAAGCAGTAAGATTTGAACTGATCATTAAATTGATATGAATTAAATAAAAATGGTATATACCTAATATGGTTATGAGGTACAAACACTAAGCAGATTAAAATCTGGTCATTCAATTGATCTCATGACACTATATGTGTAGCAATATTACGAGTATTACGTAATATTATGTTGAAAAATTGTTGATATAAACAACCTTATATTAAAAATAGCGGATAAAAGTTATCTGATCATTAAATTGATACGAGACAGAAAATGTGTTGGATAAAAAACACAACAGCAGATGATATTCATCTGAATCATTAAATTGATTATTTCAGGTCGCCCCAAAGATGTCACTGCTTTCATTGGAAAAGTTCGACTGTAACGGTGAATCTACCTCGGTGGGGGTTCGATGGGAGCGATGGAAACGAGCGTTGTTTATATATTTGGAAGCGTCCAACATTGATAAAGACGTAAAGAAAAGGCCTCCCTTCTACATTTCGGGGTTTAGATTTGCAAGAAGTATTTTACAATATTCCTGGAGCTAATATCGAACCAAGCGAAGGCGTGGACGTGTTTGAAGTAGCAATATCTAAACTAGATTCCTACTTTGCACCAAAGCAGAGTAGAGTTTACGAGCGACATACATTCAGGCTTCTCAAACAAGAACCTGAAGAAAAATTTGAAAAATTCCTAGTGAGACTCAGAAAACAAGCTGATAAATGTCAGTTTACTGATAAAGATGGAAATATTATTGATCAAATAACGGAAAATGTTACTTACCCGAACTGAGGAAAAGATACTACGTATTGGAGATGAAATTACATTAGACCGAGTAATCACAGAGGCAAATACACTAGAACTTGTAAATAAACAATTAGAGGAATTTAAAGATCTTGCAAAATCAAATGGAAATGAGGAAGTAAATAAGGTGAACAGTAGATTTAAAAGAAATTTTGACAAACCAAGGAATGTACAACATGGATGCGGTAGATGTGGTAATCCCAGACATGTTGCAACTGATACCAAATGCCCAGCAAGAGATAAAGAGTGTCTAAAGTGTGGTCTCAAAGGACATTTTAGACAATATTGCAGGACTAGACAAGCTTTTAAGAGAAAATAGAGAAAGAATACAGTCATGATCAAAAGAAAGGTCGAATTGAAAGGGAGAAGAATGAAGTTAATCAATTGCGTGATTCCTCGAACGAGATGGCACAGAAAGAGGAAGAAACCGAGTACGTCTTCCATATTGATGACGATGTCGAAATTGACTGCACTATTGGAGTAGAAACTAAGATGTTGATTGACTCGGGCTGCAAGCAAAATTTGATTACGAAAGCAACTTGGGAAACATTAAAGAAAAACAAAGTTATTTTGTATAATCAACATCCAAATCCTAATGTAACATTTATGGCCTATGGTAGTACTAGCCCACTAATGATTAAAGGATCATTTGAAGCTCGGATACAAGTAGGATCGAGATACGAATACTCAACTTTCTATGTCGTGTGTGATGGCACGAGAAATCTCTTAGGAAAAACTACCGCAATATCATTAGAGTACTGAAAATCGGATTGAATGCGGAAGTTAATCAAGTACATATGGAAAAATTTCCCAAATTCAAAGATGTGATAATACATTTACCGATTGATAATTCAATTCCGCCCGTGTCACAACCCTACAGAAGGATCCCTATACCTTTAGAAGCTAAAATTGAGAACAAAATTGAAGAGCTTAAACAAAGGGATATTATAGAACCAGTTGTAGGTTCTTCTAAATGGGTATCACCTGTAGTGCCAGTGTTGAAAGAAAATGGGGAAGTACGTCTTTGTATAGACATGCGTCGAGCTAATGAAGCCATCATACGTGAAAATCACCCATTGCCTACAATGGATAACTTGTTACCTAAAATGAAAGATGCAAAAGTTTTTACAAAATTGGATATAAAAGACGCATTTCACCAAATTGAAATACATCCGGCTACGAGACATATAACCACCTTCATAACCAGTAAAGGCTTATTCAGGTACAAGAGACTTATGTTTGGAATATCGTGTGCCCCAGAAATTTTTCAGAAAACACTAGAACAGATGCTTTTGGGCTGTGAAGGGGTAGTAAATTACATTGATGATATTTTAATATATGGAAAGGACTTGCATGAGCATGATTCGCGACTACAAAAAGTAATGTCTGTTCTGAATGATAATAATGTAGTAATAAGGAAACGACAAATGTTCTCTTAGGATGACTAAAGTTAGTTTTTTAGGACATGAATTGTCAGCAGAAGGTGAGACCATTGGGAAAATACGTTTCCACAATAAAAGAATTCAGAGCGCCCAAAACAACTGGAGAACTACAAAGTTTCTTAGGCCTGGTTAATTTCGTGAGCAAATGGATTCCCAACTATGCAACAGTCACAGAGCCGCTTAAAACACTGCTACGAAATAAAAACGGAGATCGAACCAATATTGCAGAACTCTGGGGACTAGAACAACAGCAATGCTTTGAATCGTTGAAGGAAATCATGACAAATATATCTAGCTTAGGATATTATGATGTAAAAGATCGTACGATTGTCACAGCAGATGCAAGCCCAGTGGCTTTGGGTGGAGTATTAGTCCAAACTAATTCTGAAGGCGATCCCAGGATATGGTCACAAAACTCTGACTGACTGCGAACGCCGCTACTGCCAGACAGAAAAAGAGGCATTAGCCCTTGTATGGGCAGTGGAACATTTTCACATATTCCTCTATGGTAAAAAGTTTGAACTTATAACAGACCACAAACCGTTGGAAGTTATATTTGGTACTAAATCCAAACCATGTGCTAGGATAGAGAGATGGGTTATGCGTTTGCAATCGTACGACCATAAAGTTGTTTATCAACCGGGAAAAACTAATATCGCAGATTCACTGTCCAGACTTAGTAAAGATGCAGAAAAATCTCCAATACAATTGAAAGACAATCACATTTGCCAAATTGTGGATTTTGCTCGACCTCGTGCTGTTTCTCTCAAAGAAATAATAGAAAGTTCAATGAATGACCAGGAAATTTTAAACGTGAAGGAAGGTTTGTATTCCAACATATGGAAAGACGACGTGAAACTATACAAAATTTTTCAAAATGAACTCTGCTTCCATGAGGGTATATTATTGAGAGGAACAAGAATTGTGATTCCTTCGGAACTCCGAAAAAGGGTTTTAGATGCAGCCCATGAGGAACATCCCGGTATTGTGTCGATGAAGGCAAGACTTCGAACAAAAGTTTGGTGGCCTAGATGTGACAAATCTGCCGAAAATATCGTGAAAGCGTGTAAAGGATGCACTCTCGTATCTACACCATGCTCACCAAATCCTATGAAACGACGTGAGTTGCCAACAGGGCCATGGATTGATATCGCGATCGATTTGATGGGCCCCCTTCCAAGTGGTGACCACTTATTTGTTGTAGTTGACTATTACAGTAGATATAAAGAAGTGAAGATATGTCGCAAAATCACCTCTACTGAAATTGTAGAAAAACTTAAAGAAATATTCAGTCGATTAGGGAACCCAACTTCAATAACTGCAGATAATGGAAGACAATTCATCAGCGAAGAATTTAAATCATTTCTTACAGAAAGAAACATCACTCTTTTTAATACAGTGCCATATTGGCCACAGCAGAATGGTGAGGTTGAGCGTCAGAATCGTGACATACTAAAAAGACTAAAAATAAGTATAGCTGAAAATAAAGACTGGAAGGAGAGTTTGTTAGATTATTTAACTATGTACAACAGCACACCACATTCTGTTACTGGAAGAACTCCATCAGAACTTTTTTTCAATAGAAGATTTAGAGATAAATTACCTATGATAAATGATGCAATGGAAAGAATATCACAGGATACTGAGATTAAGGATAGGGATCAAGAAAGAAAAGAAAAAGGAAAGGAAAATGGAGATAGGAAACGGAAGGCTGAAGATTGTGATTTAACACTAGGAGATAAAGTGTATATCAAAAATATGAATAAAGAAAATAAGTTAAGCCTGGACTACAATCCAGAAACATACACAGTTGAAAATAGGAAAGGAGGAGATATCACGGTTCGAAATGATGAGACTGGTCAAATTCGTAGGAGGAATGTAGTCCATTTGAAAAAGATTCAAGGAGAGTGGAGCGTGTTCCAAGATCAAAATAAAATCACCGACGATGAAATGAATATTGGAACCAACCCTAGGTCACCTAAATAATGTAAGTTTTGATTTACCTATTCATGCATCAATGATACTTGATTCGTATAGAAAACGAATAAATGTTAATCACACTTGAAGAAAACCCATCACAAACATAGAAGCGTGTTATAATTTGGATTTATTGATAAATAGATAATTAATAAAAATAAATAAAACAAGAAAGGGATGTAGTGTATTGGTTGACTCATGCGCCGACGTCACGTGACAGTGGTGTTCCGGCCGTTGAGCGGAGCGGTTGTATCCTAAGATTGTGTGCGTGTTGTGGTGTCGGTGAGCCGTAAAATAGTCCAAAAAAGCAGGATATTACACCCCTCAGTGAGATCAAATCGTGTTAACATGAGAGGAGTCACGGCCCTCCAACCTCCCACTCCCGTGATTCCTAATGTGAAACCTACACTCAGAGTTACTAACGTTAATTTCAATTTAATAAAATCTTAAAAAATTATGAAATACGACAAATTCTTACGGAATTTGCATAAATAACTAATATTTGGAAGTCTGTTTGTGTGAGTTCACAAGTATTTCTACGACCTAAAAACCAATGATCCTTTAACTACACTGTTAAAAATTGTCCTGGAAGATTATAATACAGTTAAATGAAAGTTATTAGGTAAAACTTCTTATCCACAATTAAAATCAGATGTAGTAAGCCTATAAAACTTTTGTCTCTATTCTGATTTGTAGTAAGTATTACAAAATAATTTTAATAATATTTTTTTAAGTTAGTTTATCAATTTACATTATAGTACAAAGCGAGAAACTCTGCCGTTGTGAAGTTCGTTATGAAAACGTCCCAATGGCGCAAAAAGGAACGCGGCGGAGAAGAGGGGTCGGGGTTAAGCCTGGGCGTTACGTCGTTCGCAGGCAATTCAGAGCGGCAGTTTCGTCCGTTGCACTGTGTACGTGATAATACGCATTGGGAATTCAGTAATACACGAAAGAAATCTTGCAATTTCACAAAACATACGCATTGGCGCCGTATGTGTAATGAGTACGGTTTGATTAAGGCTTTAATTAGAAGGAAGGTAATGTTTTGGTACACGGGTCCCACGTGCCTGCATAGATACGTGATCCACGCGGCCTACTCAGAACAACTTCACAATGTAAGTGATTTTTAGTTTAACTACATCGATTTATTTGAATATAATACTGACTGTATACGTTAACACTTTCCCAATACTGGATATTCTAATACAGAATGTTCAATGTATAAGTCCAACGTGCGTGAGCACAGCGCGGCAATGACGTCTCTGTAGTTAGATTTCGTTTGACTTATTGTGCCATCCAGTAACAATACTAAACTTGCGATTCTTAACATATATTAAACAATATATATTATACTATTTTTTATATATAAGAAACAGTTTTGTAAAAGTATAACCTGCATAAGACATAAAAATTCTTGATATTAAAATTATATTTGTATTACGAAAATTTGTGAATTTACATTCTAAATTGTAAAAATGATATGAATGTTTTTGAATTTTCAGTCTTTCATACTATTGTATAACAAGTAGGCAATCCGGGGCCACGCAGGGCCGACTGCAAAATGCAATTCACATTTATGTGAAATGATAGCGAGCGTTTATTTAAAAAAAAGTATCAGTAGATGTGATTATCACTGACCCCTTTAATCGCCACGATCTTAAGTATTTCGAGCTGTACCTATTTCCCGAATTTCGATATTTTCAATCAACAAAACTATTTCATAAATATTTATCTTTTGCGCGGTGAGGCAGGTGCAGTCGTAAGTTTCCGAGTTTCGCTCACCGCCAGGCACACGTTTATGCGATCTCGAAATTCCAACTCGACACGCTGTACAGCTTAGCATACATTATTAAAATATTCTTTATACCTTGAATAAAAAGAAGGAAATATCATCTCTTTGTGCATATAGTAAGACTTATCACATTGATTGTCAAAGTCTGAATTCTGTACGCCAATACATATTAATTGCAGATTTTTTCTCTTTGACAAGAAAAGAGAGAAATGCTCACAGTTTGTCCAGGAACGTTCCGTTCCGAAAAACCTTACTCAAAAGAAACAACGAGCGGGTTTCTTCGAGACATCGAGCAGGAGATATAACCACGTGACTTGGTAGTTGTAAAACAGAGGCGGCGGGCGCGCGCTCCCACGCCCGCCCGACGCCGGCGACACGCCGCACTCTACGGCTATCGTATGTGATATATTTTAATCGCGATCGTTAATGACTTAGGCTAGTTTTTAACACGCTTTTATAAGCTTGGGTTGTATCTAACTATGTATGTAATGGAATCTTTGAGCTTCATTTTCACCAATTTCAAGAAGTCGATAAATTTGAAACTTTGCATACGTATCAAGGACCAATGACAATGCAATGATTTGATAAGTTTATCCTCTTATCCTAATCAGGATCGCCAGGATCGAATAATTTCTTCACGTATCGTCTGCGTAAGAGTAAGTGGCTTATTACTGTTACTAAATTCTATTACTATTTTGTAATAGAATGTAGTAACAGGAATAAGCATTATTAATAATTCAACTATTGTTGTATTGTAAAAAATTACAAATTTTTACCAATCAACCGAACTAAAAAGTGAAAAATAACAATATGAATTCAAAAAAATAATGAACAATGACAAAAAATACTAGTATTATTGTGTAAAAAGCGTGGGTTGCTTTATATACGAAAAATGTGGCACAAAGTGCTATATATATATATATTTTTTTTCCGTATACCTTGGCAATTTAGGTATAATAATACAAAATACACGCAAAGATACACACATATATTGTGTATTATATTATTATATTTTATTAGACTTTTATTTGTGTTTGCAATAGAGTAAATAGAATAATAAAGTGAATAATTATAAAAAGAAAAATAAGAATAATTTAAATAGAAATTCCAAAAAACTATCATAACTCTGTACAAGTTCTACGAGTGTAAAATACTAGTGTACGTCGAATTTCCACACAACATAATCTCTTAGTACTTACCACGTATTCGGTCACGTTACGTGTGTCTTTAAAGAGCTCTTGAATTGATTTTAAATGTTTATTAAACGGGAATTTCGTTGATAATTTCTTTTGCTAGAGGCGCCTCTATTTTGAAACGTAAACAAAGATGAAAATGACATATGGATAGTTTTTTTTTCTCTTATTATATTACCTTATAAAGTAAATGTTAGTAATTGTTGGTCAAATATTTACTTTGAAAAAAATGTTGAAAACTGTTTAGAATTTGACGTTGATTTATTTGCGTTACATTGCGTTGACGCTATGTACGTCGACCTTTCCGTAAAACACTCTATTGCCAGGATAAGGATAAGGGCAAGATCGTTATTAGAATCCAAACTGAAAATGGAAAAGTTGTCCTAAATCGAATGAACAAGGAGAAAATCGCGAGTCAATTCTAATGTGTTACATTATTTAAACACGTTCTATATACCGGTAAAAAAGTTTATAGAGATAACAATAAGTTAGGAACATCCATGAGATGGACCAAAAAAACTAGACATAATGTGGGCGAGACTTTAAGCAAAGCGAACGCTAGGGCTGTGTTCGTCGTCCGGCCGGCGGGTTGTGGAGGCGACTCTAGTACTTCAATGAAGAAACTTTGAACAGGTCGGTGCGGCTCAGCGCTCTAGGAACCGAGTTTGTGAGGCTCAGACGTCACGTCATTGCATTTTCTCGAGCTGTCGACGGTCTCGCCCGCACAGCTCGACCGACTTTGACATTGGTCATTGTCAATAATTTCTTAAATAGGATTGCAACTTCTTGTCCAAATATTAATAAATAAAACCGGCCCTTGAATTTGACCTTATTTTACAAATATCTTTTTAAATATTCCTTAGGATATCGATAGAGGACGTCAGAATTGCTCTAAATGTTGTTTAATTTGTTTGTTACCTTAAAATAAGGTGTAAACTAATTATTAATATAATTCTCAATAACTTATGTACGTTGAAGAAATATAATACAAAAATCACAAGTGGAAATCACAAAAATAAATCTACAGAATAATTCTAGTTGTTAACAACAAATGAAACAAAGCCCGCCCCGTTCGGAGGCGAGTTTTATTCACATTTATATAAACTATAGGTATTATATTTTCTTTGCAAACATAGATTTTGGAAATATTCTCTCATGCAAATCTAGTAAAGATATGTTATGTTTAGCGTACAGTGTAATTCTGGAACAATGGCTATTTGAGTACGACCAGGAGAGTACTTTGTAAATGAGACTCGCAAACTTCTAAAAATTTTGGATAAAGTATAAGTAGCACCAACACAAAAACATCTGCATCAGTGACGCAGAAAACTGCTTACTGCGTAGGTTTTATTTAACCTTATAAGATATATATATATTATATGTGTTTAGCTGGAGCGGACGAAAAACGATGCAAAATTGCGAGAAAATTGAGTTAAAGTAAACATGTTTTTACATTTAAATGTGGCTAAATCCTAGATAACGATATTACTGAAAAATACATGGACCATTTTGGTTCCAGTAGTTAATCACTAATAAAAAATAAGATTTTTTTTAATATATCCAACGCACTCAAGTACAGATTAACGTTTTTACAGTAAAGACATGCATTTTAAAAAATCTCATATGAAATTAAACAATCGCGGAAGGACTGGGGGGTGTGAAAATTGTCAAAATGGCCTCGTGCAATGAATGGAGTCCCTCTAACGCGTGTAATCGCGATATTTCTTCGTCTGCTTGTTTGTTACTGAACTTAATGAGGTAGGTTCGTGGTAAGCGATACTAAAATATTAAAGAAGCCAGGGTAAAAATTATTTTGGTTATAAAGTGAATCACACATCGATGGCCCCCAATTTTAAATTGAAGCTGTGGTAAATTAGCGCATGGTTACAAAATACAATGGAATTTTATTTGTAATAGATTTTTTAATTCAAAATGAAAAAAGCATTGGCTTTAGTCCGCGGCTCTGCGGCGTAAAGAATCTCATATAAGATAAAGAGTTTTGATCTTTATTGAAATCTCAATCCAGATTTCAATCTTATCTCTTCGCGTGTCGCGGTTTTAATTCCACTTCCGATTTCAACCTTCCTCCCTTTTCGTTAACTCTCCCTCGCCCCTCCCACTCAGTTACACACTCCATATCTCTCGCTATCTTCCTATCCATCCCTCATTATCTCTCGCTCTATCGCCTTCCCTTCCTCCTTTCGATCGTCATCGACCTCTTTAACCTTTTTCGCGGCAAGCAAAACAAACAAATCTTATAAACATTTGAATATTTTTTTTATTACGTATACATATTAAATATGTAAAGTATACGTGAAATGTCATATGTCATGTAGCTTTTATGTATATAGTCCACTGAAAAGTTACATTTGGGGTTGCGTTTTTTAGAGGACGCAATTTTATTTTTTTGATATGTAGGGGGGTCAGTGTAAAGCTAAAACCAAGTTTGTGGGGTCGCCAGTCGTCAATCGAAGTTATATCGAAAAATATAATTTTTTTTCTCGAATTTCTGAGTATTTTCGCTTATAACTTTTTTATTTATAATTCTACGACAAAAAGTTACTAGACCAAAGTTGTAGAGAATTTAATTCGCAACAAAAAAATATTAACAAATTTTTTTTATCAGATAAATAGTTTTTAGAGATATATCGTAAAAACCATTTCAACACCTATTTTCAAGACGGCGGCCGTGGGACAAGGGTGGCGACCCCGCAAACTTGGTTTTAGCTTTACACTGACCCCCCTACACATCAAAAAAATAAAATTACGTCCTCTAAAAAAATGCAAGGTAAGGCCTAAAAATGTAACATTCCAATGGACTAATACGTTTTATAGAGAAAAAGTTATGAAATAGGACAAACAATATAATGCCACAATTATTCTTTGACGTGATTTAATAAAATTGTTACTACTAATTGAATATTAGCGGTATATTACCTATTAACTATTATAAGCTAAATATTATTCTCGTAACTTAAATTTTCGGGATAACGTATTTTCACATTAAAAAAAAGCGTGTAAATCGAACCAGTGGCTATCGAACTAGAAGCACTGTCGTGATTTTTCTTCCAACAGAATCACTAGCATTGTTACTTCTAATATCCTACATTATCCATCTTAAGAAAATGTATACTACAAGCTGGATATATTTGTATTCCATACTAAAAAAAGAATCATGATAATCGGACCAAGGTTCTTGAGATACAAACGCACAAAAACGAACATACGGGCAAAGAAATTGTTTTGTTACATTAGGTCGGGGAAAATGTTTTTTTTTTTTTGTATAAGTAAAAGTTGGAGTAAGATCTCTTTGGTTGTGTTGTTTGTATCTGGCTAATTTTGATACCATTAAATAAATAACACTTAAAAAAAACAAATTGCAACAACGGTGTCTCGGCATTTTTCTATCGTTTTTCTGTTCACCAAAATGAATGAATCTAACGTAGAAATTCGATACAATTTGAAATTTTTTTACAAAAATAAAACGGAAAAATGCGACGCAAGCAGTAAAAAAATTTTTAACGTATATGAAGCTGATGCAGTATCGGTAAAAGTAGAACAAAACTGGTTCAAGCGTTTTCAGTTCGATAATTTTGATTTCAAAGATGAACCTGGCTCTGGTCGACCTGTTACGGATAAAGTCGATGGCATTTTGGAAAAGTAGAACAAGATTTGTGTATTATATTTTACGACATAGCTGAAGAGCTGGGGATTGAGCACACAACAGTTTTGACCCATTCGCAAAAAAGCTCGGTACTTGGATCCCACACGAGCTCACTGAAAGAAATCTGATGAACTGTGTACTCATTTACGATTTTCTATTGAAACGAAATGAAGCAGACCAGTTTTTCAAAAGATTGATTACTAGTGAAGAAAAATGTATTTCCTACGACAAGAAAGTGCAAAAAACATAATGGTCAAAAGGCAAGCGAGCTCCACAGACTATAGCGAAACCCGGATTAACTCGCAATAAGTTAATACTACTTATATGTATGGTTAGGTTAAGCGCTCCATACGCGTGCGCCCATTCTATCACACTTGAAATGAAGTATCTCCATTTGCAAGCGAGATGATGTGCGCGTGATGGGATTGGAAAGTATTTCCAATGAGCTTTTACCGCCGAGGCAAATCATCGATTTTGATCTCTATCTCTGTTTCTGTCAAAAATTGATGAGATTAAAGTAAACATTGGAGGCCAAACGGCCTGTATTAATAATCAGAAAGGGTGTATTCTATCACCGTTATACTAACACACCACACATATTTAATAGAATACAGATACAAAAATGTTTTTAATTTGTACATAACATTCCAAGCCTTCCTATCCGATCTCAGTGTAAAGACATAACGTTGTAACTCGTCATCGGCGGTTAGTATGCAGCCTGCGATCCTGCACAAGTGTGCTAATTTCATCCGCTCACATGAATACAGATTACTTAGTTTTCCAACGTAATTACATATTAACTAAGTATACGTTACATACGCTCCTCAATCCGATATGAAAAGGTTGTAGGATAGTATGTGTCTGCAGTGGCTGATACAAACCTGGAAACACACATACATCCACCATAAGTTCTTTGACGACATGGATTCGAAAGAAAGGCAAGTTCAAGAAAGCCTAGTTTTGCAACATTATTTTCACTACAAAATAAATCTTTGTGTACGATAATAAGTATGTACGTAACTTTATTCGACATCAGATTAGTGTCGCTCACCCTGTGACTTCTGGACGCCTTGGGATCCAGGTACGTCCTCAGTCTGTTGAGGTAGTGTGCGGGCGAGTCCTTGGCCTGCACCATGTCCTGGTCGCAGATAATCTCCCACTTCTTTTCCAGATCGTAGTTGCGGAGGAGTTTGGCTTTATCCGGCGGCAAGTCCATGGACGCCTATAATACCAAAAGTTGCACATTAACATAATGTATAAGCATTTTAAATATTTTACTTGATATATAAAATTATCTACTTAGATATACCGACTAGACCCATTTACAGTTTTCTTATAAACACAAATAGTCATTTATGCAAGGGGAACCCCAGGAAAAATACATAACTAATAAAGGATAATTAGTTCTAGTGTGATCAGCATATTAAGTAATACATCCTGTGGCAAATGGACACGTGGGAAATTCTAATGTCATTTATATTGTGCCGAGTGCTAAGAAGATATTTTCAAGATTCTGTATTCAAACAAAAAAAAAACTCTAATAATTTAACTTCAATTCAACGAAAAATATTTTGGGCAATGTCTTTTATATATTCACAATTTTTAGCTGTCACTACTAATAATAAAATAAGGGGTTGGGCATGTGGATTTTATTACAATAGTAGGTACAGACGTGATATTTAGTGTTGGTATTATAAACAAGCTATTTAAGGAAAAAGGGATTTTAAATCTTATGAACAACTTATAAGTGTAGAAAAGAATATAGAAATGTTCGATAAAAATAGTGATCGACATTACTTTAATACAAGAAAAAATAAAAATAAATTGCGTTTACTCTTAAGGTCTAGAATTCATTTAAGGTGCGCTATGTACGCATGTTCAATATGGTGCCTGAAAAAATTCAAATTTACCCGTAAACAATTTAAAATAATTATTAAGTAGATTATTGTTAAAAAAGAGTATTATATAATTTATGAATATTTATAGTAGAAATATTTATGGACATAACTAATTCAACTTTTTGCTGGTTTTTTTGTAATACAATAGTTACGTACAGATATATGTGATTGTATAATATATTTAAATTTGAGAAGAGTTGCCTTCACGTTTTGCTTTGCCTTGCCTTGCTCGTTCTTCTTGAGGAAAAAATTATCTCCGAGCGAGTGGTAAAGTGGTATAATAGTAAAATGTAAATTCTTAAAAAAATGTGGTGTATTTTAATAATAACGTATAAAATACAGGTATATTAAAATTTGTTCAGAGTCGCTAAACGTGCGATGGAATCGGAATTTCTCTGTTAGAGAGAATACGAAACGAGGAATACCGCAGAACAACGCGATTAACCGATACAGCTTACAGGATCAGCATTTTGAATGGGCAACGGGCAGGTCACATCGCTCGTAGGTCTGATAACCGTCTTAGAACAAACGTTCTTGAGTAGCGACCACGAATTGGACGTTTCAGTGTAGACCGGCCACCTGGTCAAGTTGGCGGACCACCGTCAGTTGCGGGTGGCCCAAGATCGCACGATGTGGAAATCTAAAGGGGAGGCCGACGTCCAGCAGTGGAGGTCCAATAGCGTCAGAACTGAGGTAGGTACGTATCATTAAGCATTGTATTTGTGTTCATACTATTTTGAAAATAAATTTTTGAAATTCATGGGGACCGCTCTGATACGCGTTTGGTTAAATTTAGTGCAGATGGAAGTTTTGCATCGTTTCCGTTCATCAGTACAGTTTAAATTAAACGTACTTGAGGTGCGAGACTCCGACTGTCACCTCGAGCGGTTGTTTTTTTATCTTTTGTCTATTACCGTAGCGTCCATTCAGAAGACAGCCTTCGGCGGCAACGCGGAGTGGGGCCGGCGACGCTGACCGGCTACACAAGCATAGACAAACCTGTCGACGACCGGATTTGGAACCTACCTCGTTTTCATTGATAGCATTTCCATTATGAATATGATTTTTAGATCGATTGCCGGTGTGTGCATTGACAATACGAATCCCGGTCGCGCTCGGTGCCCATAAAAGGCGCGCGCGCATCCGACGCGGGCGATGGCATCGCGCGCCGACCGCATTAGCATATAAGGCGAGCCATAATTAAAGACCCACTGCGCAAACTACTAGAGCCGATTACACGAGGTGCACTATAGAGTACTGGACTAGTTAGTTCCTAGCTCGGCTAGGAACCGGCTAACGCCTTCACAGCGAATGGGCTCCGCCGCCACTATACGGACCTATAGTACTGGACGCCACGCAACTACGTTCGAAATAATTTAGTTTTGGTAATCTGTAGACCGACGATCTAGTAATCCTTGCGCCGTCGGCATGCAATTTGCAGGTGATGGTGTTTGAAAGAGGCGAAACATGATTGAATGCGATCTCGCTTTCTATATATATATATATATATATATATATATATATATATATATATATATATATATATATATATATATAATAATATATATATTTCAAACACCATCACCTGCAAATTGCATGCCGACGGCGCAAGGATTACTAGATCGTCGGTCTACAGATTATATATATATATATATATATATATATATATATATATATATATGACATATATATATGACATTATGATAAATATGACAGAAATATTAAAAAGTGTGAATGCGGGAAATAAAGTGAATGAGGTCTTGTTTGACATTATGACCAGTAACCGTTTCTGATGACAAGCGCCCTATATCTATAACGGGGTTCTGATCCCTACGCTTGTGTTTGGTAGTGACAGTTGGGTAAGGCCGAAAAAATTAAAGTAGAATTAATGCGGTGGGGATGAAATGTATGTGTATCTAATATATGTGGAGTGTCTTTGAAAGAAAGACGTTGAAAAAGTGGTCAGAGAGTGGGGTGGTTTGTAAGAAAACGTAGTGTCTAGACTAGAAAAATGTATATTACGGTGGTTTGGCCATCTGGAAAAGATTAATTAATAAAACTAGATTGACAACACAAATATGTAGAGCGAACGTGTGTGGTGGAAAGGTCGGCCGCTTTAGAAAATCCTATATATTTTAAAGAAAGGGCCAAATTTGAAGCACCCAAAATCGACGAGCTTAATGGATGTCAGAGAAGCACGAGAGATATGCCTTTCTTTCTGCGAAATAAGCGCGAGAGAACATTATTATGATAGTCTATCAGTAATTCGGCAATTTTGATTACAGTAAACAGGAATTTTTAATGTACAAATTTCACATAACATACTGATCCATGATCATATAAATAAGCTAATAAAAAAAAATAGAATTAATGAGAACGCTTGCAATATTGGGATAACCACTATAAAATTCACACGTTAACACACTAAACATCTATCACGTGTTTCACAGGGGAAAGACTTCGTATCGATAGCAGTGGAGAGCTTCTATTCTTAATAGCACCACTTTGGATAAAGCGCAACATCAACGACTTGAAAACGTTCTTCACTTTGACAAGTCGTCCGTCCGTATGCCACAGGCGTTTTATTAAAAACTACTAGACGTGTGATGAGAATTATAGTAGAAGGTGTCTTATATTACCGCTACTTAATTTGCTGGTTAAATAATATAAAAAAATAACGAAGGTAACACTTAATAAATACTTTTGACGAAAATTTATTTTGAACATGATCGGATATACTGTTTGTTTTTGAGTTACTGCCATAAACTGTACTTCTCAACGAAAGGACGTAAGAGCCATGATGATACGCTCTTTTGTTAATGCACTTTAATTACTAGTTTAATAATAATAGTGGACATATCTACTTCTTTTAGTTATAGACGACTAAAGTACTCATAACTATTCAGTGCGGGAAACATGGAAAAAGTGTGACAACGTACTTTTTTCATCTGTAGTACATTTCTTTGTCATAATGACTTCGGAATCCTATAATGAGCATGGTCCGACATGGTCTTGGTCAGTTTTTTTACATGCTTACGCCCATTTCCCAAAAGGGAAGGCAGAGATACAAATTAAAATTATGAAATGTGAATAACGTGCTGGATGGTTTTACCTTGATAGTGCACTATTCAGAAGCGAAAGTATAGTACCGCGGGATCCGCGACGCTCGCGGTGTAGCCTTCAAGGCGGGCACTACCAAAAGAGGCGGTCGTCAATGTGCAGCCTGCACCCGAACCGTTAGATCAGGTTTTAGACATTGTAGTAACATTAATATTACCAGTATTTTTAAAATAAAGATAAGCAGCTAAAATATAACGTTATATAAGCGTTAGCATGGTATAGGATAAATGATCTATTTGAAGTACAGCACCACTGTTTTCGTACGAGAATCAGTTGTACAATTTTTATAAATTAAAGTCCCCCACCGCGCTGGTTTGTTTGTTCGAGCTAATCCCAGAAACTACTGTATAGAGCTTCGTAAGAATTCAGCATTAAAAAGAGGGATTATTTAAGAAAGTTATGCTATAATTTGTGAACATTTTGCGAAAATAATCTACTGGTATGATGATACTTGCGAATTAACTCGAAAAATATCGACCCCCCTGAAAGCTTCCATGACAGGTGCTGCATAAATAGTTAAAATTAACGAAAATAAATTACTGTGAAATAGTTCCAATAAAAGACTAAAAAAGTCCGCGACAACATTTGTCTACATTTTAAGGTTGACTCACAATAATCAATTTCACAATTTTCAAATCACATGCCTAAAAGAATGATTTATTTGCGAAGGGTGTTTATACCGACATAGTACTAATCCTTATCTAAATACGTATGTTATTCATCTTAAATATTTACTTTAGCCTAAAATTTCACATGAAACTATTAAATTTAGACGACTATGTTTTGGAACACCACATATAGGTGGTGTTCCAAATGTTCCAATAGGGGATTTATTTACCCCTTAGCTTTGATACCGTAAAAGACTGAAAATAACAAATTTGAGAAAATTGTTTGATTGAGTACACAATATTAACTTGTTGTGGCATTGAAAAAATCGAAGAATCTGATATTAATAATAAAAATAAAGCTTTATTTGTTCCACACAATAACAACATAACTAACGTTCATAAAATAACATCAATACCTAACAGTTAAGGTCTGCTTATAAATTAGTATTCAAAGTATAGTTGATTACAATAGTTAGAATTCCAGTAATTTATTTTAAGTTCTGCTCTAATTAATCTGTAGTCTGAGTTGAAAGAGCAGGTGTTCAATACTTCGTACTTTGAGAATAAATGTGACATTGTTTTCATTGCATAATCAATTTCGTTTTTTGTGCTTTTACCTTTTCAGATCCATGTACACCTTTTTTTAATTTTAATCTTGTACATTGTATTTAATATTTTCAAGTTATATTCATATGCGTGATGTGTTAGTTTTTCACCAGCTTACTTCTTCGTCCATGGCCATATACTCCAGTTACAACTTTATTCTTCGTGGGGCTCTGATTTTCTACTTCGAGCATTAAAATCTCAAGTTGAGATGATGTATTTTGTAGATATATTTTGATGCGCCGTTTGCAGTTCTTTGTAGAAGCCATCTATGTCTTTCGGTGAAGAATATTTTGTTGACGCATATGGTTATTTATTCCAAAATGTCGATTTTCTAGTTGTACTTCAAATATGCAAACTCTTTCCGAAATTCCAGTGAAATTTACAATATTTTCTTGTATTACTTTTTAATTTGAAAACCTACGCCTTACAGACTTTTTTGTTTGTCCTAGGCAATACAAAATATGGTCTTCCTTTTTTATAATATTTTCTCCTAAGCGCCTTACTTCACATAATCTTAGTTATACCAGTTGATGTCTTTTAAAGTTGTTTTTAATTCAAGAAATTTTCAGATATTTAACGAGCAGATGCATAAAACTTTTTTTATTGTTTGAGTTCTTTAGAGCGTTGTAGTTGTGATTTTCCGCAGTGACTATTTTTCGTCGTGCTAAATGACTTTTGACCCTTTTTGTTGAATACTTTCTGGGCAATAGACGAGGTGAGGTTGTCATATATGAAAGTTTTTTAAGTTGGCTGTTTCGTTTTTCTTTAAAGATTGGTTTTTGCGTTGTTTCGTGTTAGTTAATTCTGGTACTCAGATATTTTTCTCTTGTTGGTGTGATTATTCGACGTGTTCTGTTCTTTGTTTTCTAATAAATGAGTTTGTCGTATTTAATGAAAACAATTTTATCTGCTTCTCTCTCATTTATAAGCTGCGTCTGTAATTCTTTGCGTTTATTAAGGACTTCTAAGGGAAAATTTTCTTAGATATGTCATAGGATGTTTTTCAAGCAATGTTTCTGTTCTGTATCTTTATTTTAAAGCCTACTATACTCAACATTACGTCAATAGATCTGACTTTTTCGCCTTTCTTTCCGACTTTTTTGACAGCTTCTAAGTTGCTGGCCTGGTAACGGAGCTCAAAGTGAGTATTTATTTTATTGATTATAATCTTGTTATAATCTTGGTAATTTTTTTCTTCTTCTATCCCAAATACTATCAGATTCTTCTTTCGAAGAAATTTCTCAAATTTTTTTTAAGTCAAATCTGGTTTTGTAATTTTTTCGAATTTGATAGTAAGAACACCAATAACATTATGGACTTATCTTTTCAGTTTTATGACTCCAGTTACCTATTAAAGTATTGTTTGAGATGACAATAAATGAACCACAGGCCAGACAACAAACGTCGCCGGGATTCACCTAAGTATTAAATGACTTTCACAGGATCAATACGTTGCTTTGTTACGTGTAACAACAAAATTCAATATTTTCTCATTTGCACTAAGCCTGAATTAATATGCGACAGTAAGTCATTACTGTCGCATATTAAGAAATTATGTAATTCTTATGACCGGAGTTCTTGACACACTGGCGCGTTAAAACCAACAAATACATTATTAAAATAGAAACGTGTCCTTTTTCTTTTTATTTACCTTTAAGGCACTCTTATACGTACGAAATAAAGGTTAATATTGCAGGGATATTAAGCGAATGCGGCCCGCTGTACCTATAAACATCTGCTAAAACTTCTTTATGTGACCGCCTCTATTCATCAACCACAAGCCATCCATCCGGCTATAAATAAATAGTGTTACCTGTGCAAAGTCTGAGCGAATTGGTAGCATCTAATGAATATCATGATACATAAGATAAACATACCCTATTACGTTATGAGTTTTATTTTATTTATTTAACGGTCCCCTGATTTCTTTATACACAAATATAATTTTAATATAAATAAATAGTAATTATTCTTTACTTTAAGAGCTTTTACGAATTGGGTATTTTTAAATTTTTTTAATATAATTAGGGGATGAGATAAACAATTATATTTAGCTATTGAGGGCCCCTTTCACCATATTTTAAACTAACCTTTAACAGTCACTTATAAAATTGATTTTGCGTTTCTCGTCCTCCTCCTAAAGGTTTTTAGCTGTAACAACCGTTAAAATGAGGACATAGAACGCAAATTTTATAATTGACTTTTTTATTAAAAGTCAGTTAAAAAGGAGATGGTGGAAGAGGCTTTAAATATTCTAAAGATCATTCGTCTCATCTTTGACACTATACGAAAGTAATTTTCGAAAACCTTTAAGCAATTAAGTAACTATTGACTTGTTTCAAATTTTAGAAAAATTAGAGAATTGTTTTAAATGCACAAGCCTCGTTGCTGACTTAACACGGTGGTATTTACCGTCAACAAATACATTGATTCATAGGCGTTGCTAAATATGCACTAAAAAGTAAAAAAAATAATTGCGTATTCTTCTACAACTTAATAATCGACTTTTTCTACTGATCAATATGTAGATACGATCTGTGTTTACCACGCAAGAAGGTAGGTAGGTACCTACCCATTTCAAATTTAAATCAACACATACCTATGAATAACAAACAATGATCAAAATATTTTTAGAGTTCTCTTAAGCAAAATGAAATGAAAAGTATTAGACTACTTAAAAGTCAATCAAATTATTACGATGACATAATATAGTTACAATTATTGTTATATTTGGAGTCGGTGTCTATTGCTAGATATATTGTAATGTTTCCTTGGCTAACACCAACTAATTTATCTGAATATGGGTACACCTACTAAACGTGCTGTTCATAAATAACACCCTTACTGTCAGCTGTTAAGGAGTTCCATTGATCATCATATTCGACTACGACAATTACTTGACTATAACGACGTTACGGTAGGTGACTCAAATATCCGGATACTTTATAAAAGATTCGGTCGAATATAGTTAATTTGGTCCAAATAATTGAAGAGTTCCGTTACTTTGTCATGGATTCCATAATCAGAACCTATCCAAACTCTCATCAAACTACCCTTGAAATACATCCTTTCCAATAAAAAAAGAATTATCGAAATCGGTTGGCGTGATATTAAGTTATTCGTCCATTTGTCCCGCACATACTTAATGCAAATTTAAGACTTACACGATTTTCTCATAGATGCCATTATCAGAACTGAACCAAATTTTGAGACCCTCCTCCTTTTTAATTTTGAAGTCGGTTAAGAAATCAAAGTTTATTACAGAGCATCAAAATTTTTCTACGTTAAGAATAATCTAATGGGATAGCAAATAAAAGAAGAAAAAAACTCCTAGAGGAGGACCTTCAAAACTATTTTGAAAGTCCGCTCGTGTGTGTGTTAGATTTTAATTAAGTATTTATGTTCGGCCATTGCGTTAGAGTGGATACAGTTAAAATAATTGTAAAATTATATTTCAACACGTACGTTTTTCTAATAAAACATTATTTTATATCACTAGAAGGTAAAAGAAACAATAGTTATTAAGTAATAAGTAATAGTGGTTAGATGACATCTCCACGAAAAAAGATAGGTAGGTATATTTAACTGAATGAATAAAATGATATAAGCGAAGTAGACTTTTGGTTCATATAATGCTTTACATTCACTAAAAAGTACTTCTAACGATTTCCGCAGAAAAAAACGATTATTATATTTAGAGGAACAAGAAATTCTCACCTCAAATAAAGGATCATTCTAAATTGTGAATGATCATATGAAGATCAAAAAGATAGGAATATATTTGAAAAGGGGCGCGTTCGCCGCGACGCAAAGGTACGCCGTGTCTGTGGGAACCGCGTCGCCCGGACGAATTTACTCGGTATGCTATAAATCTTCGTATCGAAAAGGCTAGAACTTGCTGGCCCTGTACCAAAATTGAAAAAGAACTTGTTGAGTGGTTGTTCAGCTCATAGACTGATCAAAATATATAGAGATTTAAGTCAAACGATTTTTAACAAATTATTGAAATGTACGTATTACACACGTGTTTTTTTCAATTGCTTCCACTAATTTCTTATAATTTTAATCGTCACGTCATCTATGTAAGATTTAATGGAGGAGAGGGTGTCAAACAATTCTTATTGAAGTGAAACTTCTTTTGAAACGGTGTGAATGGGATTTTATGAAAAGAAAATGTGTACCGGAAAAGAGACAGCTGTAAAGTTTTCCTATTCTTCGTCTGCCCTTTATGCGATGATTCGTAGCGGTCTGCGTCCCCCTACTCTACCGCCGTATACGGGCCCCTACACGGACTCTGCATACCATGGAGACTAGACTCCATGCTGTATACTATATTCTTAATCTACTCAAAATACATACAAGGAGAGAGAGAGAGAAAGAGAGAGAGAGAAAGAGAGAGAGAGATACACACGATGAAATCATTATTTTAAACTGAATCGAACAATTTCTACCTTTACTAAAATGTTACTTTAAATAAAAAAAAATATCGATCAATCGTACTCTCTCTTTCTTTTTCTCTCTGTTTACCACTTCTATAGTGCATTCATTTCATTATTTTAAAAATTAACAAGAATACTAAATTTCACTTCTACCGCGTGTGAACTCAAACTCGATTGTTTTAATGGCGGAGGGGGGAGAGTTCAAATTGTCTAAATAATTTATGAATGATCCCTAAGGTTCTATACAATAAACAATTTGAAAAACAGGTACAAGGCAAGGTTAAAGATAAGTCCTTCTATTAAGGCCCTTAAATATTTTTTATTAAGACCCTTAAATATTTGGCAGTTTATGTAGCTTATTTTTAAAAATTGTGATATTGTACCTTCGTTGATTCCACAAATTGTACAGTTGTCTTGTTCTGCAGTGAGATGTAATTTCTCTCTCATTCGTAAAATTTTCGCCATTTCTATAAAAATCCTTCAAATTACATGAAATCAGAACAACATCTCCAAATCTATAAACATGGAAGCAAAGTACAATGAAAAGCTGTGCGTTTGCTATATCTTTTCTACATCACAAAAAATATCAGAAATTTGTTCAAATTCAGATTAACAATTATAGAAAGGGTTACAAATACGGAAACGAAGTCGAAGGCAAATGCTGTATAGAATACATAGCACTTCTGGAATGATGAGAAACATTTTATAAATAGTTTAATTGAAATCGGGAAAATACATTTAAAGATTATTTCTTACATTCGGATAAGTTTCTCTACTTATTATTTGTTATACTATAGTCGGTTCGGCAGACGTCTTTTGTCCTTTCTGGCAACCGGTACGCCAGTAAATATCGACGCCTGTCGCGCTGCGCGTGTGGAAACAAAGAATTTCAATATTTTTCAGATACATCGGGGCCGAACGTCCGTCGTTGACGTGTTTCGAACACCGATGACCCGCAGTGGGTGTTGCGGCGCGCTACTCACGTATCATTTCGATTGTCCGAACGGCTATCGGGGATGAGTCAGAATAACACGCATTATGTGGTAATAATATGTAGCCGTGAATCGAAACGCGAGTCGAACGATCGCTCGGCGGCAGCGTGACACGCTACCGGAAAAAGGAATACCGACTAGCTAAAGCTGGGTCGGACGAGAGCGGGCGCGGGCGGGGCGGCTCCTCCATTGGACGTTTTTCGGTCGTCCCGTCGGACATCGGCGCGGAATACATGGAGGCAAAAAAGGACGAAATCGGGAGTTTTCACGTCGGCAGGCCCGGCACCGGCAGCGGCCTCGGTACGGCGGGGACGGCGGAGAAATGACTGCACGCCCGGGCGGCGGCGGCGAAGGCGCCGCGACGACCGCACGACACTCCCCGCCGGCGTACGAGTTTTTCGCTACTTACGTCATGGCGTATCTCCATCATATCGTAATATTACACTTCGACAGATTTTTTTACATATTTACCTCTTACAAGTAAAAGAGAAAGTAGATAAATACGAGCATAACTCACACGGCCGTGTCAGTAGCTTCCCGACTGCGAGTGCAGACAGGTCCGGCACCGGCCGAGTGCCGCCCGTCACCGAGCGGGCTGGTCGATAGAAAAACGCCTAATGGCGATGTCGGTTAAGAAACCGGCCGAGTGCGGATCGAGCTCATGCACGAGAGCTTCTTCTTGCCACACAATACTTTTGTCTTACATATTGACAAAAAAAGGTGTTCTTTTTTACCATGTTCGGAAACTTGAACACCTCAAAATGAACACGTGTTTACTAAATGTGTAACTTCTCTCGGATATTGGCAATTAAGTGGCGATTTCTAAACGAAATGTCGTAATGGTATTTTGATAGTTCCATGTGGTACTGTGAGTAAAATGAAAAGCGTCTGGGAAACCACCACGATAAACAAAATTTCTCTGGAGGAAACGCGATAACTAGTGGGCCGACTCCTGCTCAATATTAATTTCTATTGTGGGATGTTCCTAAGGAACGAGTAAGAAATAAAATTTTGTTCAGAGAAATTATTTACGAATGAAACTTGCTGTTCCTGTTATCAGCGGCACGCGACTGTAATGATTTTAGGATCCTTTCTTTTAACCCCTGCAAGAATAGATGATTGATGTGTGGAAGGACGTTTTAATTTCTTGGTATAAAAATTTAAAAACTCAAGTTTTGGATATTTAAAAATTTGTTTGAAAGATTTTTTGAAATGATAAAAGAGAATTAATTTTGTACGGAATCCTTATGGTGCGAGTTGCATTCAGACTTGTCTAATGTTTTTATAATTTGTAAGGATAACCAACACAATGAAACTGTAACTTAATTTAAATTACGCTGTCTATTACGGTTCAAACAATACAGCCTTTAAAACGTAGAAAATACAGAACAGCCACAATTATGGGCTGATGGAGGACGGATGGATGGACACATGGACAGCCTGCTCAGGCTTAATAATAAAGTCCCGTAGATATTTTAATAGTACAGAACTCCAAAACAGTAGGTTATCAAATAATATTACAATCCAGCCAGCAGGACTAATGACTGAAAAGAAAAACAGTCAAATATGTACAGTATGTGGTTTGGCCCGAAAATTCCGTACAAACTTAATTATGCATGTAGATACTTCATTTACTTTTTTTTTTCAAAAAAATATCGAATTTTTTGAATGATATACGAAGTTTTAGAAATCTTGAAATTACATAGTGGCAAATTAAAAAAATATATACAATGTGTACCTCAATACCTACTATCGAAATGAAAATAAGCAAGTTCACCCGTGGGAAATTATACTATCATGTGTACCCCCTGCAAACTCAAAAATTGAAGAGGAAAGCTCGGTAATTCAGGTTTGTAATAAAATAAAATATAATAGGTTCATAACAAAAATAAATTTTTCATTTGTCAACTTTATACATTAAGTGAGAGAGTTCATTTTTACGGTTACGGGCCAAAATGGCAAAAACGGAATCCTTATAGTTTCGTTACGTCCGTCCGTCCGTCCGTATGTCATAGACATTTTATTCAAAAACCACAAGACGTATATTGATGAAATTTATAGTGTAGGTGTCTTGTATAAGGCGCTACTTGGTTTAGTAGTTAAATAACAAAATAAATATTTCTAGGGGAGGCACTGCATTCATGTAACAGAAGCTGAAATTTTTTTTTTCAGCAAACATCAACGTGTGGCACATATTTTGACAGCTCTTTTAAAAACCCTTTAAGGTTTTTAAGCAATTTTTCTGATTACACGAATAATTTCGGAAATAATCGCCCCAAATTAGCAGAAATTATGTCCTCCCCCTTTATTTTTTAAATCGTATGCCCAGAAAATACGAAGAAAATAACGAATGTGTAACGCTTAATAAATGCTTTCTATTTTGAACATGATCGGATATACTATTTTTACTATTTTATCAGCCGTATGCTGATAAGTTTGAAATCGTTAATGAAAAACAGTCGGTTTCAAAGAGAAATGTGAAGTTTGGTGACATTCGAATGTACAAAGGCGGCCGGCGCCGGCGCGGCCGCGACTCACCGCCACAACAAAACAGGGCCACATGGCGAGCGCGACCTTCGCGGTAATGACTCACTACATCTCTGGCCGGCCGAAAAAGGCCACTCCTCGGGCTAACAAAAAAATTTGGTTGCCTGTAAAGTCGGTATACGGGCGAAAGTTTTACGTGACAACGACTTTGAATGGTAAAATCATTTTAATGTGAATATTCATTCGTATAGTAGGAAGAAGGATGAAATAATAGTAACAATTTAAAACATTTATTTATACAAAGAATTATATTTAAAACATTAATTTATACAAAGAATCTCGCACTGAATTTCATATTAACAAAATTTTATTTTACCTTTACACATACATACGTATTTATATACAAATATACATACAATAACTTGCAATACATTTGCAAGCTATGCACTAATTCTCTAGTGCTGCGCGCGCGGCAGACCGATCATAGTTGAGTGGGAGAGAGACGCAAGGCATTCGGCGGGCCTCTCTCTCGTTCGGTGACTCATCGTTACGTTACCGAGCGTTACACTTTTTCATAAGTGACTCCCAGCCGCAACCTAATTTAAGACGTTGTCACGTCAAAAATGAAATCACGCTAATACATCGAGCACGAGTGCTATTACATGTAAATGTGACCAGTACGTAGCAGTTGTTTATGAATGATAGCGCGTTGCCCTCGTGTGTTACTCGAGGTCAAAGCGAGCTATCTTTACGAATACGTGAGTCTATATGCAGATCTCGCACCTCTTTCACGATGCGATCTGAGAATTAGCGTATAAAAATCCGTATGAGGTATCACCACAAGGTACTATGTAAGAGTTCCTGACATTCTGAAGTCGCAAGATTGATTACATTCTTTTATAAGATAAGTAACCTCGTTTTCCCATTCATATACCTAATCTTTGTAATAAATTGTTTAGTAATGGCTAGAATCAAATCAAAATTCACCAACAGGTGCGATCGAGTCATTTTTTATCATATTTACTTTATAAAAAAGTTAAAAATATGCCATTATCATATTTTATGATAATGGCATTTTTTTGCAAGTAAAAATATTAAGGTACAGTAATTTACAAAAAAAAGCATTCGATTTTTATCTTATACCCATAATCGACAACATGTAACATTCCTTTGCTCAACATCAGTCTTTTCCTTATTATTACAGGAGAAAATAAGTTACACGATCACGCTAACTTCCCAGTAAATCTGAGAAAATTTTATAGAAAGCCAAATGAATGTTTTGTATGAAATTGTCACAGAATGTTATAATAACGTTAGCATTACGGACGCGATGAATGGATTAGGGCTCCGCTAGTGCTCCGCGGGCCGCGGCGTGTGATCACAGGCGTGTGATCACTGAATTTTCAGGACCTCATATTCACCTTATAGAGCCTTTAAAAAAAATGGAAGCGCTCGCGATATATCATTACGGAGTGACCGCCTACCAGCTGACGGCACTATCGTTTAAATTATACGATTAGTTAAAAAAAACCAACACCTTAAACCTACAAGTCTTCAAACACATACTAGAAGCATTAAACGGCAACGAGTGGGTTGCACCAAAATAAAAAAAACACGAATCGTAAACGTTAACCGTAAGGTAAGGTAGGTTGTCCATACATTATCTGTCAAATTTTAAACTGGGGAGTTTTTATGTTTTGATGGAATTTGTAAAGTTTGGATCGTGTAAACGTGATTTGACTGACTTCTAAAATTAATGGATTATAGAATTTGTAACCTCTACGGTTAGGGCTTAGAAAGAGATTTCACAATTTTTTCGGTATTTATTTTATTCAGCTTGCACAATAAATTGCATAGCTTTTCGGAACTAGATGAAGAAGCGTGCACATTTCGGCCCCTTATCACGCGATTAACTAAAGCACAAACTTTACAATATTAACGTCATGTAAAGTTTAATAGTTTCTATTTAATTGTAAATTGGCAGTTTCAATCGCAAAGTAGCAAACTCTTAATAATAAAACGTGATAGGCTCATATAATGCGCGGTGCCTATGTCCTGTTTAAAATTTGAGACCTGACATAATTCCCAGATCTGAGAAGTAAGGTACTGTCTTCAGCACGAACGAAGTCGAAAAGTTAGGATCTTCTGGAGTTCGACGAGAGTACCCCCAAATAGTTATTTCAAAACTTTGCCAAATTATAAATGTTTTATTAAACTCGCTATTGATAGCACACATTTTTTCCCTAATCGCTGTTCACTTTCGTTATTACATCCGGTCTGCTTATCACTTATAGTTTTCGTGCCTGGGTACCCGGGTCTCGCTC
The DNA here is from genome assembly GCA_005406025.1 of Eumeta japonica. Classification (NCBI taxonomy): domain Eukaryota; kingdom Metazoa; phylum Arthropoda; class Insecta; order Lepidoptera; family Psychidae; genus Eumeta; species Eumeta japonica. The sequence continues at coordinate 400,572 of BGZK01000125.1, forward strand.
GCCAACTTCGAGTTTGCCGTTGAACAGTGATCAACTGCAAATGATGCTTATGTTCATTTCCGACAATGAATATTTAGATATATAATATAATAAATATAGTACCATCTGTAGTTTATGTCATGTAGTAGCATTTGATGTGAAAATTAAAAACCAATAATATCAATGTAATTACCCCAAGATTCTAAATAAATAGCGAGCGCTAAATAAAGCATCGATTAGATTTTTTTAATACGTTTCTCTAGGGAAGACAGCTATGTAAATAAACTTGAAAAGCAATACTTTATTAAAATAGAAAAATACTTTGAAATACCAGATACCGAGATACCACTTATAAAGGTATACATGCTGTACGTATATGTGTATGCACACATATACGTAACAAGAACGTTATTATTTACAATACAGAAGATAATGTAAAATTCTAGTATTGACCGGTATTAAGGTAATTTGTTTCGTTTCGCCGCTTCCTCCTCACACGGCGGGAGGGACGCCGCACGAGCACGCGCTCCGCTATGAATCTGTAATCGTCCTGAGATTTCCTGGCATCCCGATGTTCAGTCAAAAGTGCACTTTGATTTTTAAAGTCATTCACTATCAAATCATTAGCTCACCGTCGCTTTCGGTATTTAATCGTAAATACATCGATTCCCTTGTGCCTTTTCAAAGTTCCAGATTAGAATATAGCCACGGGTGCCAGGTCTTAACTATACGGCGGGAGATCTATGATTTCGAACACGCATCACATTTACAATGTAAGCGGTGTGGATTGAAGCACTATCGTCCAGAAACAGTACACCTTTGGCCGAGTTCCCCTGTTTTATAATAACTGCTCTTAATTATCACGGAATTACGGCGTAGTCAACTCCTCTAACTTTGTTGATCCCTTTATCTTTATAATTTATGAGCAGTGTCTCCTGATAATGTATAAGGTGGCCATGACCTTTTCAGGTAAAGGGGCCTTGAATTTCTCGGGAGATATTCCTCGAATACGCCACTGCTTTGATTTTTGCTCGCTCGAAACATTTTAATGAAAAAACCAGGTTTAATTTTCAGTAAATATTCTTTTCATGTTGCGTCTGGATAGTTCCTACGTAACATTAAAGACTGCAAATAGCGGGCTTAGCTTCTCCGCCGGCGTCGACTTCGTGACATTTCACAGTGACTACCGCCACGACTCGGTGCAAACGATGTTGAAGGGACGGTACCGAAAGAAAGGCCCACCATCCGAGTTATCGAAATGCCCTTAGATTTTCCGTAAAGCGTCCATTTCCTCTTTAATTCATTTTTTGCTTTTATTTCGTTTGTTTAACAATTCAATAAAAGAGTGATTTTTAATTTCACGAAAACCGTAAAGTTGCTTATATTGGTCGGTTTTACGTTTCACTTTGACGGACTGATAAGTGGATATTTTCAATTTTCTTTTTACTTGCTCGTACATATATGTCCATTTCTTAAAAGTATACAAAAAGAGTTTACGGCATACCTACACGGAGAATTTTATTGAACATCCCACGTCTAACGGTACTTTTGTTGCCCAAATGTAGTTTTTCTAGGTTACATTGATTACACTATCAAAGTGCATTTTAAAAGCCTGTAGGTTTTACAGTATAATCAAGAATTTGCAACAACCCACACAAAATTATAAAAAAAAACAATAAAAAATATTAAATTGTGTGCAATCGATCATGCGTCGCACATATAAACAGCATTGGCGTCGTTCATAACAGCTATGTAATTGTGGAACAAGAAGCTACGTCCTCTTCGAGCCAGTTTTTTTTTAAAACGGATACAAGAATATAATTTCGATTACCGTTGTACAGTGATTTTCTTTCTGTTTTATTGCTTTCTCAATAGACGCCTATTTTAAATTGTTTATCACATACATCTCGATATATTCATTACGTATTTTTTGACACGATTTCTTTTCTTTTAAAGTTCTGTCAAAACGTCGTAGTTATTGCAAGCCACTACGGAAATGTTCAACGATCGGGGTGTGCTCGGCTGAGCGTGCGCCGACGCGAGATGGCGCGCGCGTCACGAGAGGGACGGCCCCAGGATTTTCGGAAGTGCGGACGATACGTGATTAACAAAAGCGTCGACTTGCTGAAGGTAGTTTTTAATCGCGTTATCGCTTCGAGGCTCTCCGTAAACTGCCAACAACTGAACGATGTAAATTGACTTATTTACCTTGTTCTTGTTTTTGTAGCAATATTTATGCCAACAAAAACAAGGAAAACCCGCATCTACTTGTTACCATTACATTATAGCTTTGTCGATTGAGATTCTATGTATATTACATTGCAGTGTGTAAGGTGTCATTTTACCAAAATTCATCATTAGACCGGGGGTGGGGGGACGGACTATTGACTCTATCAAAAATTAGGTCCTCAAAAAATAACTCAATCGAAAAACGGTTTTCACAAACCCCCCCAATGTTTTTTAATAAGTCAACGATACCCCATACCAGAGTAAGTATAGACGAGAAAAAAATTCATGCCGACTTTACGTGTAGGAAGGTATCAAAATATCTTTTTCAAAATTTTATTCTACCACTTGGAGGCGTGATTTATATGCATATCCATCGAAATTATAGCTTTCTAGTACTAAGAGTCTGAGCTAAGCCGTGGCCGGACACACGGACGAACGGACAGATATGGCGGTACTATGACAGTTTGTTGACTACGGAACCCTAAATATTTAATGTCATAGAAAATTTTTTCGCTTCTCTATGTAAAACAAAAGACAAAGAAATATGTATCTAAAAAGAGAGTACATAGGTCTAGAAATTACATTACTTATACTCAATTACCTTGTTCTAAAAATGTTTAGTTGATATTTTTTAACATTTAAAATATTTTATAAGATCAGGTTACCATTATAATTTTAATTCGATATCACGAAGTCAATTTCAACGAATTCCGTTCCACCCTAATAGCTACACGCGCTCGAAAAACAAGGAGAACTGCCCGCTCATTCGTCTTTTCGTGTTCGAATGATGCAAGTCGTGCGAGCAGCACTCGGCCGCGGGGCGGGCCGACGACCTTGCGCGGCCGCCGCGGCCGCCCCGCCAGCGCCGTCAGACGGCGCCGGCCCACGTGCCTAGCGGGGACGTTATTGAAATATTCGATTTAATAACATTAAATATATCACTAACGCCTGTTTCTCTCCATTCTCGTTTGGTTCCCCGTACTCCGTCCGCGAATTTCAGCAATGATTTTTGACGTGACAACGTCTTAAATTAGGTTGCGGCTGGGAGTCACTTATGAAAAATGTAACGCTCGGTAACGTAACGATGAGTCACCGAACGAGAGAGAGGCCCGCCGAATGCCTTGCGTCTCTCTCCCACTCAACTATGATCGGTCTGCCGCGCGCGCAGCACTAGAGAATTAGTGCATAGCTTGCAAATGTATTGCAAGTTATTGTATGTATATTTGTATATAAATACGTATGTATGTGTAAAGGTAAAAATAAAATTTTGTTAATATGAAATTCAGTGCGAGATTCTTTGTATAAATTAATGTTTTAAATATAATTCTTTGTATAAATAAATGTTTTAAATTGTTACTATTATTTCATCCTTCTTCCTACTATACGAATGAATATTCACATTAAAATGATTTTACCATTCAAAGTCGTTGTCACGTAAAACTTTCGCCCGTATACCGACTTTACAGGCAACCAAATTTTTCCGTTTATTTTTCGAAAAGCAGCCCCTTTATTCCCGGCGGGTTTCTTTTCTTCTCGCGAGGAAAATAAATACTTTTTTACGATTCCTCCTTTCCCAATTTAAACTTTGGATGGCCTCGCATATCTATTTTCAAAGTTCAAAAGATAGACCGATCGTTTCCTTCATCGGGATTTTTTCTTTATTTCATGAGTTCAAATCTATCGCTGAAAATTTTTTCTATACTTCACAAGGCAAAGATATCTGCCATTACGACGTTCGAACCTTCTGATCTTTTAGGCTTTATTTAGTTTCATCACCAAAAATTACAATGGCACACTATACTGGTAATAATTAAGTCCCGGGACAACTGTATATTTTCTCAGGTAAAGTATTTTTGAAAGAATTTAGTCATTTCTTAGGTAACTTCTAACGAGGGATCCAATAGTAACTTTCAATTCAACCTTGGACCTCACCTTCAATGTTAAATTTTTAAAAACGGAAATCCCCATTTTTCTTACCGGTAATCGATAGAGCGGGAAATTGCATGTCTAAAATGGTATTAATAGTCATATTTAAAAAGTCAAATCAAGGTAAATTGTGTAAAAATTGTCAAAACAATGTTGAATATAAACTTTAAAGGATTTATGAATGAACAAATATTTGACAAAATTTCGAAATCAACAACATTGGTCACCATGACTTTGAGATCAACTTTAAATATTATTAGAAAATTAAAGTATTTTTTAGATTGATAACCTTACGATTGCCCTTATTCTTACTTTAAGCTTTGCCCAGAAACAACCTTGAGGTGATTTATTAGCAAAGGTCTCCTTGCCTGTCACTACTGAGTTGCTTGCATGAGGTATGTTCTAAGTTCAAATGACCTTGGAATAGCCCTTAAGGTGAAACACTACATCTGACTGAAGTATGTATCTGAATGTAAATTTTATCGCTTTATTGTTTGCCGACATGAAAAATGGGTATTAAAAAAATTTAAAAGTTGACCATTTAAAAAAAAAGTTGACCTTGAAATAATCATCAAGGTAAGTCCAAGGTCAAATTGAAGGTCACCATTGAATTCTTCGGTGAAATTTACATAAAAAAGACCTTGTAATTTTTCAAAAATACTTAACCTGAAAAATATATAGCCATCCCGAAGCTTAATTGACACCCGGTATAGCAATGAAGGCCTTCAATCTTCCTCTACGTCCAGAGTCTAGAGGAAGAGAGAATCAATACGTACCATCTCTAGGCAATCAGTCCAGAATTAGCATTATTATTTTGCTTTTTCATACAAAAAGTAATTTTTTTATGTTAAAAAAGTGATCAATGTGATCTCGTCAATGACCGTGTTCACTTGCAGTATCAAATTTAACAGTCGAATCGAGTCTATTAAAGAGATGTGATCGCGAGGAATGCAAGAATCAATTTAAATCTAGGACATAGGCCACTGAATAATTCTTCGAGTGTTTTTACTCGACTGAATTAACACAGATCTACTCTTTGACAAACCTATTCGTTCCCCGTGTACCACCGCCCGCTTCGCAGTCACCCTCGCAACTTGAGCTCGGTCACTGCGCAGCAAAGGACTAAAGTTGCAACATTTTTTTTAGCATTTAACCACTAACTCTTAACTACATAATTCCACGAAAACAGTTTGAACACTTCCGCCGACATCATCTGGCCTGATCGCTGAGTACATTTTAAAATTAGAATATAAATAAAAACAGTTTGTTCTAAAAGTTTAGTATTAAGTTAATTATCGATGTACTTATATAAATAAATTGGTAAAAACTTAAAACGATTTCAAAGGATCTGTCAAACGGTACCACATTCTTTTGTTTACATTCTTATTCATCACAGCTGCCATATTAATTTTTGTTTGAAAGGCCTAGCGTATGACACTTTTACATTATAGATCAAATAATTCTGAAGCGTCAAAACCAAATTCATTACCTTCCCTTTGTCGCGCTGTAGACGAGTAAAAAACAAGAGTGCTAACTTCAGCCGGTTAATGAACTTAGATAGCCCTAAGTCAAGTAGATAAGTCGTCCAGCAGTCGGCCATGCGGCTCGGCGAGTGCGCTTGCCGCGTGGCTCTCGTGCCGTTCGTCTATCGTAACGACTTGATACGAAACGACGACAACGGCAGGGTTTTACGAGAGGAGCGGCCGCGCGGGCGCCGCTCAGTCCGGCGCCGACGTCTTCGGTGCGGTGCACTCCGGCGCCACACTTCAATCTAAAAATATCTCTTCAAAGCCGATTATGTGGTATAAACCATATCGATTATATTTAATTCATATTGTTCACGATAAAGTTGTCCGTTCTTGTAGACACGGTGTCCTACAGAATCGATGTCATATATTTAGTCTTTCGCCGTAGTAATAGCTACCACATGGTCGCGCCGGGGCCGCCCAAATGAATAGGCGTTCCCGTCTATAGATTTACGATTAATTATTAGACCAATTTTGATGAGAGATTTTGAAAACTTTAAGATATTCTCGTTCAATCATTCGTCTCTACTACATAACCCAATCGAGAACATCGATGATTGAGAGTGCTTTTGAAAGTTTGGTAAATTTTTTTAGTAGGCACGGAATCTTGGAGCGCCTGAACGGACTACGTAAATGGTGATGCAGTATTTTTGTGAAGGTGCACTCTAAGAGGGGGTTTCGACGGCCTACCTCGTGGAGAAGCGCGCGCCTCAATTTAAATTGCAGCTTTCGTCACCGCCGCCGGACGGCGTCGTGCGCCGCGGGCGTGACCGCCCCCGCTCATTGTTGTCTACCGGTCTCAAAATCTATGCTCCGATTCATAAAACTTCGTTGTCAAACATGAGTTTATACCTCGGGGACCACCGCCGCACCGACCGGCGCGGGCGGTGCGCCGCGGGACACGTTTTAGCGTGTCTACTTAGTACTAGCAGGGGAGTAATAGAAACACCTATAGAAATATAAGAATAGAATATTGACTTTTTAGTGAAAAAATTTTTGTGCGTTACAAGTGTCTTTTTAGGGTTAAGAGTTAATATTCCGAATACCATGTTGTGTCAAGTATATACCTTTAAAAATCAGTGGAAAGCGAACACTGAAGGACGGTGAAAGCAAACGAAGTTTTCCAAATTGTTATTCGTCCGGTATATGTGCACGCTCAGGCACCGCGCGGCGTCGCAGTCGGTTGGGCGCGCCGGAACCGCGCTCGTATGCCCTGTGCCGTGACAGGCCATAATTCGTTCGTTCTACATTAAACGTTCGGTTCACCTAACACGGCCTCCCATAAAAAGTGCCACAATTGTGTATGTCAGTAGGTTAATTGTGAATTAATCAAAAATACTTTGTGGGCAGCCGATTGAGGTGCATTAAAACCACGGGCAGGCGCAAACTGAGCGATATTAAACGTTTCAAAATTATAGCTGCACTGTAACCATGTGAGAATTATCTAGAATCTACTAAATATTTCAATAATTATAATCAATCAAAAAACAATTCCTGCATGTATTCGTGTTACAATTCCGCTACTCTTTTCATAATTAGTGGATAATATCCTAATATTGACGATGCATTGCCCTTAGCGGCGCACGGCCTAAATACAAGTCACTATCGACGAACATGTTATGGAGTTTCCTTCAAAAAGAATGAGTGTCCTGTCGTTACACTGACAAGGCCCTTGGGACAGCGCCAACATAATTATGTATCATATTTAAGACGCCTCTGTATTTACTTTTTTTATTTCGTCACGATTACTCGTAGTCGATGACCATCGGGGTCTCATCCTGATCGCTAAGTGAGAGCAGTTCCATCACTATCTGTAGTCCCGCTAGTCAATGTCTACTTAAGAAATTTTGAGATTTTTTTCACCTTTTTCAATAATTCCTTAGTTTTGTGTTACGAGCTCATAGGCAAAGATGAGATTGTAACATCTCAAATTGATTATTAACAATGTTAACTAAGAAATTTGAATGTCCTTTGTAAGTTGGCAATTTGTTCACAGCTTATGAACGGGATACCGTAGTGTTATTTTTAATGGTCCTATAATTCCTTTTGATTAAAATTAAAACGGATTTTTTTCATTAATAACTGGATTTGATCGATGCCTTTTAAAAAAGATGGAATTTAAAAACAACCATTTTAAATAATTTCAATGTCATTCAATGCTATATAAGAGGACTTGTCACCTGTCAATAGTATGGCATTGAAAATCATTGTTTTAACCAACTTCAAAAAAGAAGAAACTTTTCAATTTGATTGAATTTTTTAAATATTTGTTACCTAGGATATCCTTAATTTATAAACCGTTTTAGAAAATCTTTTTTGGATTTGTAGGATATATTTCCAGATTGGTTCAATTTTTTTTTAATTTAAAAGTTTGCGGGTATTCTTTTTCTAATTAGAAAAATTAAATCCATAAAAATTATACAGGGAAATTATACCCCGATATAACTAAATCAGGTAACATGTTATTTTTTTTTTGTGCAGTGTGATAGTGCAACTTACCCTAATTGCTGTCAAAATCTATTTGATATTTTTGTATATCCTTTTTCTCGGTGCTTCTCGTCAGGCGGCACCCACTGTATTGCTATTACAGATTTATTACTTATTCGAGTTTACCAAACGGGTAGATATATGATCCCTAAAATGAAGCACTGTAATATTGCAGAGATCATAATGAAAGGAACCATACGTCGTAAATCTCTCGTCTCTTGCATTCAATTCAATATTGTGCATTGTATTTGTCAATCTTATAGGTATTTTGTTTCTGGATCGTGTTTAAAATGTATAACGTTATAAGGTAAAACAATTTTTATTCTGGAAATCTGACAAAATATTCTTACCTCCAATGCACATAATATTATCTGACTTTGTTACGATACAAGGATATGAACCACTTTTTCATATACATACAGGTACAGTTAATCGTCTGCGACAGAGCAGAGGCGCGCGTGGGCGCAACTGCGGCTCGGGTAACGACCTGATTGCTGTCTTCTGCGCGCACGCCGATCTAGGCTGTCAGCACACCTATGTAGTATTCGAAAGGTACCGCTATCTTCGTATCTAGGTTTGGTAACTTAAAATTCATGAATAAAAACAAAACTTAACTGAAAAAATATTTGACATGTCTAGTGCACCCCGGATCGTATGAACAGCCCTGCCTCTTAAGCTGAAGAGGCTGGCGTTCTTTTAAACTGATTCTGTACTACATATTTCAGTTTATGATGTTATTTACTTTTTAGACGAGAGAAATTCGTTTGCAGTTGTAGTCTAGGATCCGGCAAAAGAAAATATGTCTTTCATCTCTCGCTTAACTGAATGTAATAATACTCAAAGGGGTATAAAGAATTTGAGAATGTAAAATTTGCCAGAAAAATCCTGTAGCCAACATTTCTGTTGTTGTGGCCAATTTTTTTTTCATAATAATATAAAAAAAATTAAACACAAAAATGTAAAGTTCAATGCGGAATCAGCTCATGTGTTTGGTTATCAAAGAAAAATTTCAAAAAGGAAAATAGCGGAGAAGTGCAGATAGAACCGGCACCCTGAGAATTTCATGAAAAATAATTCTGTATATAGATATTTTATTCTTCAAAAATTTTGAATTTTGTCTTTTCGATACCGATAGTTGCAAGATAATATTCCCGAGAATTTCGATATTTTGCTTCTTTTTTTTAACATTTTCGATTTTTTTTTAATATTTGAATTTTGGAAGATTCTAAGCTTTACCAGCAGAAGGTAAAAAATATTATAACACATATTGGCTTTAATTACGGTTCATGCTCCAATTGCAAGAAAAAGTTGCAGACAAAACATCATATAATTACTGATTAACGATTTTAAGATTTATACCTTTATTCTAAGCCAATGGGAAGTACCCTATAGGTTTCAATTTATTTATTAGTTTCAAAATATAAGGCAAAAATAGCCGTATATTTCGATTACATTGACTTAGAAACTTGTTTTTTTTATAGCTTCATGGACACTAGTCCGGAGACAACGACCGACTTCAACAAAAGAAACACATTGAACTATCTAGATATCTAATCATTGAAAAAATTTTCCGAGAAATAATCTATTAGTACAATGTAAAAGACTGTAACCGACAGTCATATCATTTAAATATACGTAAGTAGGCTTGAATCAATTAAGTATAATTAGGGCATTAACGGCATAATAAAATAATATAAGATATCTTAAAGGCGGGTCACGTAAAAGGTTAAAAAAACGTTTAGATAACTGGTAGATAACGCATAGAAGCCAGAGTTTAATGGGGACAGAGAGATGAACTCACCGCGCGGTCATTAATAGTATGCCTTCAATGACTCAGGGCCCGCTAGCACGCAGATGGCGCATCTAGTGCTTATGTACGAGGATGTGCCTAGTTATTACGACACGTGTGGGTCATTCTTGTACGATCACGTATAAAAGTGAAGTTCCGTAAGAGTTCCTTAACAGGAATCTTTTTTAATATGAAAATGAACGCCTTGAAACAAATTAATCATGCACCTCTTATCTTTTTACTTTAGCAATTTTTGTATTTATGTATTTACAAATTCATACATTGCGTTTTCGAAAACGAGACCAATAATTTAATCAAATAGGTTTTATTCAATGATAAAGTTTGTTTTCAAGTTCCATTATGTAAGTGTCTTCCTTGGAAAAATAAGTTTTTTTAACATTGCACTATTACGGCATTCCGTAAGTTTTTGAGGAAATCGTATTGTTGCTATCCTATTGGACGTAATACCAATTTACTTAATGTAAAATTTTGGACAACAGAAGGCACTACAGAGAAATTAGATAAATGGCATTACGTGGCATCGTTAACTTGAGAGTAGGTAGCAAGTAAAGCAATGATTAACACTGTTGCTATGTAATTGGATGTAATACCAATTTACTTAAGGTAAAGTTCTCGACAACAAAAGGCACCACAGAGATAAATGGCATTACGTGGCACCATTAACTTGAGAGTAAGTAGCAAGTAAAGCAATGATTAACACTATTTGCTATGTTATTGGTCAACAACAGCCTTATACGACATAAATTAGTCACAGAGTGACACGTAAATAAAATACGTACGTAAATTTTGCTTATCAAGCCGTGTATGTATGTTCCTACGTATTTTTTGTTGGAAATGAACATAAGCAACTTTTTCCGTGGAAAGTTATCATATTCCTGTGTCAAACTCGAAAGACGTCGAGCAAAGCTCGGTCGCCTCGGGCTTTGAGCGCAAAGTGAGGCCGGCCGCCGAGCGCCGACGGCACCCACACGTTAACCTGCATCCCTCGCGAGCTCACGGACTGCTGCTCGTGACAGTGAGGTGGGCAAAGATTTACTAACAATTAGTTTATAGGCGACTCAGTGGAGTATCCTGCCAGTGTTCGAACAAGGAACGCCGTGGAAATTATTAGTTTGTAACTGCCGAGGAAAGAAGGCGGCGTCGGCCGGCGCTCGGGGCACGTACCGGTTGGTATACAGTAATTTAATAAGTGTGTAACTGTTAAATCGATTTAAGCGCAGTTTTTATAATGTCTTCAGCGACGTCACGTACAAATTAGATTCATCTAAAAAAATTAATCGTAACGCAAAAGGCGAAGGTCACACGGATCATTAGAATAATGTGACTCGGTTAATAAATTAATGAATTAATATCTTCAACGGAATTGTAACATTTCTTAAATATTAGTTACTAGTAACTAATATTAAAAAAAATGTTAGTAGTATTACTACTCTAACTATTAGTAGTAAAGTTACTAGTAACTCGCTTTCTGGTATGTTTGTTTGCTCGCTAGAAATTTTGATATCGATCATAAACTAACTTCTCAATGAGCTCGATACGTGAGATTCTACATAAATATAGCTCCGAACTGGGTGAGAACACAATATTAACGCATTTTATTGTCTATGTGTTTGTGTGGTGCTCTGCTCGGTGCAGATTTCGTAACAGGTTTCACATTGATAAGAGAAAAAGAAAAAGAAATTTAAACGAAAAACCGGAAAATAATTATTTAAATAAAAATATTTTTTTTTTTTGTATACGCCACATTTTTAAAAGGGGCTGATAATACAAAATAGTTAGATACTCCTGGCTAATTCAAATCCCTAACCCCACCCATTTACTTCTCGAAATTTGTGATTCTGGATTTTTGATAACTATGAAAATACTACTCACACATCAGTTCTTATCATCGGCCATGTATGTGTGCGGTGTGCACCGGGTGGGCGTGTGTAGGCCTCTCATAATTTTAGAACGAATAAATCGATCGAAAAGCGGTTTACGGCATTCGATCGAAGTCCACTCAACATGAACTTCCTGAAAATTTAAATCGATTTATCACGGTAGATTGTGAGAAATTTCAAAATAAAATTTTCATAAAAATGTTTTTTTTTTCAAATAATTTTAGACTATTCTTCCGATCAATACTACAATCTAATAAGCTCTTTTCTCTTTACCTTTGTTCTTGGCTTTTTCTTTCTGTAGATGTTTCTTTTCCAATGTTGTTGTCACGAGTACAGGATAATTATATAAAATATATATATACACAGTCAATACCTAGTTATCAGGATAGAAGGGCACGGGCTTAACTACAAAAGAGTGCGCCTTGGTGCCCTGATGCGGTTCTTTCGCGACAACATATTTTTCAACATTCTGTTGCAATTTAGTATATCAGCACGGCCACAACTTCACTTGGGTGTATTACATTACGCTGCATATTTCAGGTTGAATCTTACCCACACACACGGAAATTGCAGTCCGGGTTTGATTTTGGAATTTCCCTTCTCCTAGATACATGGTAGACCAATGCTAAAGACGCCCATCTTACCGATCTCAATTATGAACGAGTCCAAACTCTATAGGGTTTAAAAGCTTTATAAAAAATTAATTTGACTACATTCTAGCTCCATCTATTGACACTGGAAAGTCCAGAGTACATGCCGAGCTAAATCAAACGAGCCCGAACACGAAGGGTCTACCTAGTTTAGGTTGGAAGTTCCTATGATTACATTTCTTCATCATCTTCAGAACCTAAATATCATACAAGACCAAACAAATGAACCCAAACTCTATAGGGATGCGTGATTTTAATACAGAGTTCTTTTGGCCACCTTTCTGCTCCATATTCAAGCCCTGGATATTATGTAACACCAGAGTGTATCCCAAGACAAATCAAATGAGCCCAAATACGACGGGTCTATCTTGTTTAGTTCCTATGATCACCTACCGGCTCCATCTTCAGACCCTGGATACCACATGACACAAGAGTGTTAGCTATGACCCAACAAATGAGCCCAAACTCGATGGGTTTATTTTTTTAATTTAGGAGTTCCTGTGGCCAGTTTCTGACTCCATCATTAGACCAGATTCATGGTACCATATTATTGTATTGACACCGAAGATACGCAAGTATATGAAATTTGAGTCTAATCGAACGTCAGGAAATGGTTTTAATTTAGCTTCCAAGATTTAACCCATACATACTAATATGTTAAGTTAAATAAAAGCTTGTAAAAGATTTAAAGCATTTTCGAGGAGCTAACGAGCTTGCGAGCCACCAGAGAGCAGGTGGTCGTCGTCGTCCATGGACACTCACAACCACAGAGGAAATTCAGTGCGTTGCGGGCTTCTTGCGTGGGATTAGAATATCTGGAAGTGGGAATGGGTTGATGGAAATTAGCCAAAGGATGGCTTTATCATTATATACGTAAGATTTGACAGGTAATGTATGGACAGTAGGGTGATTCATTTTGAGCGATGATTTTTTTTCACTCCCGCAGCAAAATATTATTTTATGTCTTGAAAAAAATCCTCTTGAACGCAGAGCTTTTAATTTTAACTCTAAGTACCTTTTTTTCAATATTAAAGACTTTCCATAAAAACTAACCAGGTAGAAACTGCATAACCAAAGAGATTTTACTGCAACTTTTTACTTAGAAATTACGAAAAAACTATTTCCCTGACTTAATTAACCTTTTAACTTATAAAAAGACCACTTTTCGGTGCACCTATTTTACGAAGAAATCGATTCGCATACACATAGGCAATGCGAACTAAGGCTGCATAGATATCTTATTCTGTATTTCTGTGTCCAACCGGTAACGAGAAAAAAGTTGTGAAAACCAAAAGGTGTCTGCCAATGTCCCGCTCCAGATAAGGACTCCGGCTAAAAGTTAACTGGACTCGGACAACACACTCGACCTTCACTTTGCACTTTGTGTTTTCATATACTCAATTTATGTAAATATAGTTTATTGCTGCGTGGTTTCCCAATAAGAACTGGATTCGCCCGGAGTCATCCGAGGGTGTCGCGAGGCCTTCGATCTATGACAGATCGAGCGTCCTACGGCCAGGGCACAGACAGTCGCGACGCTGACGAGCGTTACAGGTGCACAGACTGGCATTTTAGGAGAGGTCATAATACGTTTAGACGTGGACTGCATAGGTTAGTAATGAAACAATGACGAGGTGAGCAGCAGCAGTACGTGGGAATGGCGGCCCGAAGGCCGCGCGGCACGCGTCGTAAACAGGATAAAATCGGGCGATAATTCGCCCGTTTGTGCGTTCATATTTAACGTCTATTTTTATGCGCTGTCGGGTACAACTCGAAACGAATAAAAGAAACGGTGGTTAGGACAGTGTTAAATTAAAAAACTAAAATCGATAAATATAATAATTGCGGAGGAAAATGTATCTAAAAAACAAATGCCGTTGTTATTTAAAATTAATACATATAAAATTATTTTTCTCGTCAAGGACTGGCAACACTGCCGCCGAAGAACGCGCAAGTGTTTTTGTATTGCTGTTCAAATATTAATATTAATTTTACATAATTAGCCATTATTGTTAGCAAAATAGTGAAATAAGATTAGTTAGTACATGAAAAACATACATTGTAACTATTTCTCACTGCACATTACATAGTATAAAAGTGCTGCGAGAGCATGCAGGCGGCCGCGACGCCATTTGTTGTGTTTGGGTTGTTTACTTTGTAAATCTGTGTTGTGCTCAGACGCACGTCGTCGATGTCAAGGAAATCCCGGTGAGATCGCTCCATTTATACCTACATTGCATGAATATAACAACTAGACAAACTACACTTCAAAGCGTTCAATAATCACTAACAACTAAGTATACCACATTCAAAAGTAATGACCAAAGGAACAATAAACGGGTTATTCGACATTCTAGATATATTCTTGTTATACCATTCTTTAACCCCAAAAAACTATTCAGGTATATAGCCCCTGTATTCTGAGTTATATATAAGTCACTCTTGAAATAAAGACAATCCAAACTAATATTAAACATAGATCAAAAGGACAATTATTGCATTGTTTTTGCTGTATCAAAATCGAGACCTAAATAAAATCTAGTTTTTTAAGCAAAATCTTAATCAAAATCAAATATGGTAAGACACATCATTTGTTAATAAAGATCATATTGATGATAATCACATATACTTAACTACAATTCACAACACAACAAGGGCTAAAGATACAAGACACAATGTACTTATACCAATTTAGGATATCATACGAGTATAGATCTGTCTCTATTGAAGTATTGATAATCCAAGAGAACCGATACACTTAAACCGATGAAACAGGAATAATAAAACAATATTATTATTAGCATATTCTATAAGCTGTGACAAGCTACTAGACTAACAATAATCACACATGGAGGGAAGAAAGAACATTACAAAAAGAATAAATTCACAACGCCTTTTTATCTTAATCTAAATACGAACCTGGGCACCAAATATAATAATAAAAAAAAAATTTTCTCTAGATCAGATTTTTCTTTTATAGATCATTTTAATATAGATCCTGATCGGCCTGAACTAAGGAGTAAATGCATATAATCCTTTAATACACATTAACAGTGAGTGCCTATATATATAGGTTTGTATATACATCTGTTTGTGTATATGTTGTGTGTTTGTGTATGCAAGTGAGTGTGTCTATGTATACACATAGAATACAATAAAAATACTGAATGTACCATCATATTCTAAACAGTAATAGATTTAGGCTAATATGTAATGAATACTAAGCAATAGATATGATTAGCTGTATGAAAATGTGTAAACTCATGCATACCGTTAATTTAATTATAAACATATTATAAATTTATTGTTTATCACATACACTCATTACTCATTGACACTGTTGTGTGTCTGTAAATACATACTGTATACACCGTCATATACTAAGAAGCAATAGATTTAGGTTAATACTATATAATAAATACTAAAGAATAAATGTATTATTTGACTAAACTAGGAAAAAAAAGTGTGTAAATGCATGCATGCCTTTAGTTTAATTATAAACATACGCATTTATTGCTTATCACATACACTCCCACTCTCATTACTTATTAATACTCATTATTGAGAATTTCATATAGAAAGTCTATACTGTCATAAAACAGTGAACACGACAGACATACTGAGTGTACCATTATAAAAGGGGTCATAGATAAATAATCCATATAATTCTTAGGCTAACATTAAAAATAAACATGAAGAAGTTAGTATAGTTTTATTAAGTAAGAAAATAAAAAAGCATATAAATACATATATACGCCTTTAATCTAATTATAATCGTGCACATTTATTGCCTATTGACAATGAGTACCTAGAATTGTTACTTAACTCAAAAATATATTACAGATACACAACATACTTTCATAAATCAAAGCAGTCATAAATGAATAAACATATCCTGTAAACAACATTACACAGTGATTACTAAAGGACTCCAATAAAGTTTAGTATTACATTATTAAGCTTTTTAATGCAAATCGATTAATATTTTAACTTCCTGTAACTGTTAATTGTATAGGAGTTGAAATTAGAAGGTATAGTACTATCTTACTGAGCTATGACAAATTGACTGGTAATATAAACATTAGAATACCGTTGTTAACCAACACAGAATGGAATAAAGCTAATAATTACATACATTATTATGTGATACAAATATCTTAAACTATTATTAGTAATTTTTAAATTACTAATACTGAGGACCACGGAACAAAATAAATAAATGAATAAAGAAAAAAATACTATATATCAGTATAAAAATATATTATATCAGTAAATACATTACTATTCACTAAACTTTGTACATGGACTGGTAATAATACCTACAAAACTGTTATATCATCAAAGGATTAGGAAGTCAATAATAGGTATTGTTATCTGATGGAATATTTGTGAATTCATTCATAGTATAACACAATCATTATAATAAACTAATTAGTGAGGTAATCTTATGCTAGGATTATTAAACACTATAGGATATACATTACTGTATAATTAAGCCACCATAAATTGAATGATAACATAATTCTTTTGATACTATTATTAACCACCAGAACCTGACTAGTCAATAAGTAGGTATATTATCATACAACAGACTGCTTTGAATTGATTAGTAGCACTATTCTTATGTTAATATTTTATTTTATTATAAGGTAATGCACAGATACTTAATGTACTATTACATAAATAAATTATTACTGTTGCTCTCATAAATTTCATTATCTAGGAGCTGTTACAAATTTTACTATCAAGTAGGAAGAGTACATGATCAAATAAAAGGTGGCGGTCACTGTCTTTCCAGGGCAATAACACATCATATAAATCAATTATTTGAGCTAACATTGGATTACAAAATGATTAGAACACAACATTAGCACAGAGCGAAGTAAGATTAAAAATTTGAGCTGTACAAATTCTTTGAAATGAAGATTGAAAATTTGCACCAAGTGAAGAACAAATTAGTAAAGAACTTATATTTTTCTTATTGAGAAGAGTCGGGCGCCATCTACTTAACACCATTTCAGAATCTACTACAACAAAAAAGAAAATTGGATGCAAAGCTACATATGGAAAACTCATTTAAACAACGGTTGGTTCCTATTATAATAGGAACCAAGAAGAATGGACTTTATTCGCTTATTGCAAATGAGAAATTAAAAAGGTTGTTCATGACGTTTATCAATTCTCAGAAATGGATACTAAAAATGTGCATC
The DNA here is from genome assembly GCA_005406025.1 of Eumeta japonica. NCBI lineage: Eukaryota > Metazoa > Arthropoda > Insecta > Lepidoptera > Psychidae > Eumeta > Eumeta japonica. The sequence goes on from BGZK01000125.1 coordinate 418,269, forward strand.
AAACGTAGAATATGCAGAACAGAATGAAAGAACAAGGCAAAATATACATATATATATATATATATTTTTATTTTGAAGTGAAACTTCTTCAGGCGCATGAGAGTAAAATTTTTACGGATGAAACGCAATAATAATAATATTAGCGTCTCGAAGATGTGCAGCGTTTTTTTTTGTATTGATATATAATAAGTAAAACAAATAAATAAAACATAAGGAAATGTAAAACATAAGATAATTTTGTAAATATCCTATTATATTTTAACGGCAGAAATAACGCTAATGCATAATGACTGTCCTGACGACGGATCGCGTCCTTGTAGACGTTAAAACGTTGCTGCAGTTCTGGTTTCCACGTAAGGTGGAACTCTTCGACGAAGAACGGCACAGACTTGAAACTTGGCGTACGGGCGCTGCTTATTATCGCTCGACTGACCGTGGACGAGGAAACGGTGCAGCGGTGCTGGTTTCCGCGCATGTGCAACTCTTCGATGAAGAACGGCACAGACTTGAGACTTGGCGTACGGGTGCTGCTTATCATCGCTCGACTGACCGTGGCCGAGAAAACGGTTCAGCGGCGCTGGTTTCCGTGCACTGTGGAACTCTTCGACGAAGAACGGCACAGACTTGAGACTTTGCGTACTGGCGCTGCTCATCATCAATGGACTGACTGTGGACGAGAAAACGGTTCAGCGGCGCTGGTTTCCGTGCACAGTGGAACTCTTCGACGAAGAACGGTACAGACTTGAAACTTGGCGACTGGCGCTGCTCATCATCGCTCGACTGACTGTGGACGAGAAGACGGTTCAGCGGCGCTGATTTCCGTGCACTGTGGAACTCTTCGACGAAGAACGGCACAGACTTGATACTTGGCGTACTGACGCTGCTTATCATAGCTGGAGTGATCGTGAGCGAGAAAACGGTGCAGTGGCACCGGGTTGTTTTTTTTTTTAACTTTTGAAAACTGAACATCATCATCTATTGCAAAGAAGCAAAGTGAGATGCCCTAGTTTTACATAGTAGACTTGTGTAGAAAAGACATGAGCTATTTCAACGTGAAAAAAAAGAAGAATAGACTGCATTAGATCAGAAAATCAGACATTACAAAGGCTGGTTGATGGACCTCATCAACTCTCAAAAAAAACTCGTTGTCTGTAAAGTCGGTTTACGGACGGTAGTTTGACGTGGAAACGTCAAACATTACAGTAACATAATATACAGAACGACACAAGGAGAAAAGTTAATTGTTTATACTATCAATTATATGAATCTTCATTATTTTTCAGTCAATTATAACATAACCTATCATTACTGCTCTCGCTGACCGAGGCTACTTTTTAAATAATAAATAATAAAAAAAATAAAAGAAATATTAATGAAAAGATTAAACACATAAGCTTGAACAATGAGATTTTTAAATGCAAGAATTACGTACCATTATAGTCGCAATATTAAACACATGAAAATCACAATAACATTTCACTTCACTTTATAAACATTTGACGAAAACAGTTCACGTGTATCTTTTGTGCTAGGCTGATCCAGTAGAGGGGAGATAGATGCAGCACGAAACGAACTGAGCCGACCACTCGAGCCTCGCTTGCGGAACGGGACATCGAGCGTAACGGGACAATGACGTCAACTTTTTCGTGCATGCAGCCCGTAATATCGAGTTATTAGACGTTGTCACGTCAAAACTGTCACTGAAGAATTGCTCCAAGCGAAGAATATGAAGAATGAAAGAGAAAAGGAAAAAAGAAATTAAAAAAGGAGGTTTTTCTTTTTTTAGACGAGCGGACACCATCTACTTAACACCATCTCAATACTTACCACAAAAGAAAAAGAAGTCAGATACCCTAGTTACACATGGGCGACTCGTGTAATCAACGCATCATTTATCACAACAGGAACAAAGAAGAATGGATCGCATTAGATTAGAGCGAATCAGAAATTAAAATTCCTATTGATGAACTTCATCGATTTCCAGATGGATACTGAAAACCTTGCACGGAGGGAAGAACGCAGGGTTGACGAAAGAAATTAATTAAGAAAGGAGGATTTACTTTAAGAAGAGCTTGATACTACTTAACTTCTCTTTAAGATTTATACAACAATAAGCTAATTATACTCGGGAGACACGCTTAAACAAGATATGAACTATTCATTACAACAGGGACCATAATGAATGGACCACATTAGCACAGAGCAAAGAAACGACTAAAAAAGCTATGGATGAACTTATCAACTAGTAGAAATGGACACTGAAAACCTACACCACGCAAAGGAAATAAAGAATGAAGGATTAAAGGAAGATAAGAATTAGGAAAGTTTTTCTTTTAAGAAGAGTTCAACACCACCTAATAGATATTGCTTTAAGATCAAAGACAAAAAAATGTTGGACACTCATGAGATAATTGCAAAGACAAGAAGGAGCTATGACAGTAATAAGTAATAAAAATGGGCTGCACGAAATTAAAAAGGTTATAGCTGAACTTTGTCGGTTCTAACTGAAACTAGCGATTACAAAGATTGTGGATGATCTTTACCAATTCTCAAAAACGGACATTGAGATCTGCACTAAAGGAAGAAAAATAAGAATAAAAGATTAAAGGAAGAAGGAAATTAGGATTTCTTTCAAAACAAAAGCTCGACATCATCTAATGAGCACCGCCTTAAGATCTACTACAACAGAAAGAAAAATTAGATGTCCTAGTTACACATGAGAGCCTTGGGTAGACCGAGCTATTACAACAGGAACCAAGACGAAAAGGCGATTATAGTACAGAGCAAAGCGAAAACTTAAAATGCTGTCGATGACATTTGTCAAATTTCTTAACTGTTGCTAAAACTTCTTCCCAAAGCTGAGAACATAAACAATGAAAGATCGACTGAAGAAAAATCCAAAAAGGATTTGTTTAAGAGCTCGACACCATCTATTCAACTCTGCTTTAAGTTCTTCTACAATAGAAAGTTATTCGCACTTGGGAGATTCGCATAACAAGACAGTAGTTTTTACAACAGGAACCAAGAAGAATAAACGACATTAGCACAGACTACAGTAGAAATTAGAAAGGCTGCAGATGAACTGTTCCAACTCTCAGAAATGGACGTCAAAGCCTGCACCAAGCAAAGGAAACGAAGAACGAAAGAGAAACAAAAGGAACATACCTTCCCCACTATAGTTATTGACACGTTATAGTATCTATTATCTATCCCGAATCCAGTTTCTTGTTAAAGTTTCTACGTATACCGGCTGGCTCTACACTCCCGTCACTCCTAATCCAAGCTAGAACCTACACTCCCCCCGATATTTACGCTCCCTTCGGTGTATCGGAACTTGTCCCTTTCAGTCATTGCGACTGGCTGAAGGTTGAGCGATGATGATGATGATGATAAAATTATTTTTCTCGTCAAAAAAATATTCAGTTATAAGAAGCGGATTATTTCACATTCACTAATATATAGAAGCTTATCCATACAAATTAATAGAAAAAAAAATTAAGGAATACAATCTATATCCACATGAGCCAAGCCGCGGTGAAAAACTAATACATACATATATTAGTTAAAGGTGACTTAGAAAAAAAATCTATAAAAGAGTTGAACCTACGGCCATTCCTGAAATTTCTTACTACTGAAAAGATCAATTCTATTGATTTTTTAAGCTCCCCGAGCTCAAAAATATAGTTTTATTACGTTTTGAACTCTTACAATTGAAAAATATATATGTATTAAAAAACTTTATAAAAATTATAAATATACAGTGGAATCTCAATAACTCGAACCTCGTTAAGTCGAAATCCTCAGTAAGTCGAAAAAAATTGCCATTCACTTCCGATGAACCCCTAAATACGCGATATCTCGAATTAGTTAGACTTTATAACTCGAACAAAATGTTATTTCCCTACAAAGTATTGATAACACATATTTATACTCTATAAGTCGAATTTCAAAAAGGAGACTCCGTAATCGTAGTTGGTAAAATAAAATGACGTCTTACTTGGAATTTCCCGAAATAATAGCAATAAATTCCAAAATGAATGTTCAGGTTCGGGGCTTCTAATCTATTGTTTTTGTCTTGTACACATGCAATGAATAAATACATTCATGAAACTTTCTAAGTAACACAGCTGTGGACGTTGTTTGTTCCTTGTCGACACAGTCATATGTATCTCGAAGTTCTTGTTAATTCGAAAACTCGTTAACTCGATTTTTTTTGAATTTCCCTTGACATTCGAATTATTGAGATTCCACTGTATATTACAGTAGGATGCCTCAAATACCACCTAGGAGGAGGTGGCATGTGAGGCATCCAGCCTTCGTGCTTAGTTCCCCAAATGAGGGTTTACGTTTGATTTAAAATTAGAGTAGAATAGTATATTCGAATCCGATCTCGCGAACAACAAGTGAATATTGTATTGTATGAGGTGTTAATTCGAGGAAATCCATAGTAGACGCTTGCCTGCAACATGCATTAACATGCAGCATAAACCCACCGCTTCGTTCTACTCTCTCTCACTCTCTCCAATCCATGATTATTGATTCCAGAGGATTGACAGATATCGAACACCTAAGCAAGTGTTATTTATTATTATAATTATCTAATTCCAACTATTAAATTGTTTAGTTCTACGTACGTTTCATGCCAACAAGGCACATCTTCAGGAAATTGCCGACAGTCACATCCACCAGGTGCAAGGAGCGTTAAAACAACCAACACAACCTCGTTAGACAGGCTGCTGTCATGCAATGGTCAAAGAGCGACGAAACATTAAGACAGCCACAGATCACCACCGATAGACATGCTTGTCAAATGTCACAGACTAACCATCACCAACATTACCCAAGTAGTTACAGGCAAGCGTCCAATAATGGCGATTTATAAACGTCAATTTGGTCATTGAGCATATTATTATTATCTTTATGTTTTAAAATTTCGAAGGATTCCATTCAAACGTAACCCTTCTCACACATACAAGACATCGAATTTGTGATCATTATTAAGCTTATGACCGGTTTCTAATAGATGTTTAGCAAAATGGGATCTATCAGTACATACTATCCGGTCCATCAATACATTTTTTGCTATATCCGTTTGCCAATGCTATACTGTAAATGGTATTTAACTCTAAAAGGAAATTATGATTATTATTATATTATTCTGCATACCAATAATCATAATTTCCTTTTTAGAGATAAGCTCTCTATTTCTTTCAGATACTCTTATTTGTCAAAAACAAAAAAGTATTATAAAGAAAAGTATCTATCAACACAATCTAAAGATCAAAAGAAATATAGCTAATAGTTTGACATATTTTGGTACAATTTCGGAGAAAATTTCAAGATTATTAAAAACATAATATTTATACGGCCTTTAAAACAAATAATAATTTGAAAACTTTATGTAACAATAAAGATAAATTACACAATAATAAAAAATCTGGAATTTATAAAAATTAACCTGTGATGACTGTAAATCAATATATAGGACAAACCGGATGTTGCTTTGAAAAAAGATATAAAGAACATATTTTGGCCTTTAAAATAATAAATCAGATAGATCCCATTTTGCTAAACATCTATTTAGAAACCGATCTTAAGCTTATGTGATCACCAAATTCGATGTCTAATGTATTATGTGAGAAGGGTTACGTTTGAATGTTTTGGAATCCTTCGGTATTTAAAAATAATAATAATAATAACTCAATAAAATTGACGTTTATAAATCCTTATTGGACGTACTTGCCTGTAACTACCCAGGTATGTTGGTGATGGTTAGTCTGTGACATTTGACAAGCATGTCTATCGGTGGTGATCTGTGGCTGTCTTAATAATGTTTTCAAATCGCTCTTTGACCATTGCATGACAGCGGCCTGTCTAACTGGAGCCCAATGACAATTTTCCAACACTTCTTGCACCCAGTGTCGCTGATAACCTTATTCTTGTATTGAAATAATAATACTAAATAATAAATAACACTATATTCTAGCTCCTGACTAAACAGATGAAGCCCTAGTACTACATGTTCTATGTTACAGGCTGTAAATCAACTGAATAATAAGCTGTAGATAAAAGGTAGATGGGACGAGGGCTGGCTGATGCGAGGCACGAAAACTTCGATAATTGATGATAGAAAAGTGGATCGTTATAGGTAATTTTAATAAAAGATCGCATTAATAGAGTATGGAGAAATACTGAAGAACTTTTTATATTGACGAACATATTGATCTTAAATGATCCCTAAAGGTACTCCAGCCCGAACTATACCCTACAATATATATATATATATATATATATATATATATACTTTTATATATATATATATATATATTATAGAACCGAGACCCGAATATATATATATTACCTTGCAAAACAATGTCCGATGCGGCCTCTATCAATCATGTTCAAACTAACTAATAATTAAACACAGACAATATAACACTGACCCGTGCGCACATTTTATAACGCAATAACCGGTGCCGTTTAGACACCGGCTAGATGCAGATCGCCGGGTAGCTACCGCCTGTCCTTCGGTCGCGCTCGTCACCACAACGCCGCACCACTGCGGTGGTTTATCGTTTTTATTTACGACAGAAAAGCGTAGCAAATTTTTGTGAAAATTTCCAAATTTTCTTCAATGAATCGGATAGAAGTACATCGTCGTCCCAGTGTTGAGTGTAGAGTGTAGAGTGGTGTAAACTGTATGCTTATCAACATTCATCGCGAAATGAGGATGCACAGAGGTCAAGAAACTCGATGTATCGCGTTATAGTAAATTTCAAAATTAAAAAAAATAATACAAATTTTATTAAAAAAGATTTTATTTTGAAAACAGGTTAAAATGTTGTCATTTACTTTAACTTTAATCACGATTATCACATGTTAATAACCTAAAATGAACCACTTCTAAAACAAAGAAGAAAGAAAGGAACAACAATATTGACGAAAATATAAAATTAAACGGCCCTACTGACGACAACCATTAATCTCGATGGCCACACGGTCAAAGCATATTTTAATACGATTAGATTAAGAGATTTCAAATAAACTTATGCAGAATCGTCATTTTTTATTGTCTTTTTGAAGTAAATATATTAAAAATTTCTGTATAGTAGATAGCAGGGTTCGAGCGAACTAATGTTTTAGGTGATTCTCTACGAAAAGCAACACGGACTATAGGTATTTGCGTTAACTTCGTCTGTGCATCGCCTTATACAACCGCGGCTGCGCTCCGAACCGCTGTGTCGCAGCTGAATGCAGACTGACTTACTTCCTTTAAGCTTTAAGCCACTCGTACGATAATGCAGCGGACTATGGCCGTCTGTGCAGCATCCGCCGCGGCATTTACGCTATCGGAGCAGAGTCAAGATTGAGTTTGAGTCAGAGGCTGTATCGACTCCTGATGACGATCGGTACCGGACCGACATGCAATGGAGTCTATAATCGACGCGAGCGGAAGTAATAAATCGATTCACATAATGTAATTCGATTTGACTCGTGAATTTTCCCGTTCAGCAGTTATGATTGTGTAACCGTTTGTTCAACAGGCAAATCGAACGCGCTCGTGGCCCTGTGCGCGGCGGCGGTCATCATCATCATCATCATCATCATCGCCGCCGCCGCAGTTTACTTTCGCTTTCATACTTTCCCGCCGCAGCACTCAAACGAACAACTGGAGTACATACAAAAGTTGCAAAATATTACCGGTTACCACCCGATAGGTGCACACGCAACTCACAAAGCTACAGCAGTTGCGATTATGCAAGGTCGTGTCGAATTTAAATCTCGCTCGAACTGAACGCGGCTTTGCCAGCACCAACACTAAACGCGTCATTTATGATAGAGCAAATAAACTTTCCTATGTTACGCGAAAAATTTTGTAAAAATATTAACATAATGCAAAAAGAAGCAATATCAATCGACGAGACGCGTTTTTTAGCGAAACTCAAATCGCCTTCAGTTCATAAATTGTGTGCTGTTTTTGCGGCCGCTCACAGGACCGAGGAGCTCGTTTCTGCCAGCGTCCGCGCACACTCGCAGTCGGCTTAATGTTTCACTTGCGGCCGCTCACAGGACCGAGGAGCTCGTTTCTGCCAGCGTCCGCGCAAACCGCGCACACTCGCAGTCGGCTTAATGTTTTCCAGTTCGCGCCTTCAGTCCTCATCTTTCCGGGTACGGTTTGTTTGGAGCGCTCAAATACAAAACACCATTTTGAGTGGGCTTAAAACCTTATTTCTAAGGTTTTTAATTCACCTCACGCAGGATTCCATCTCGTCCGTCGAATACGGTGTTACCGAAGATGTTCATTACGATCATTAAAACGTTACTAAGAATTTAATTCGAATAGCCTCGCCAAAATGCTAAAATGACGGTACGTATTACGGCGAGCCGTCGTACATATATATATATTCCAATTCACGTTAAAATGCCGCATTTTGGAGCGATCGCGGCTTGAATTTAACACGACTTCGAAAACACAATAGTGAACGCAAATCTGTGATTTTCAAGACAATGTATGCTTCCATCGAATATCGCAACGTATGTATGGGACTCGATGCGTCGCTCGCGGTCGCACACCTCGGCTGTGGTTCGCTGCTAGTGATGGATAACCAAAGCAAACTTTGGATGTTCTACGAACAGAGTATATCAAGCTTTAAGGGAGTGAACCTACATCAACATAACCAAGATGAACATATTATAAAAATAGACTTAATAACGTACAACTACTGTTTTATTACAACAAAATATGTATGCTTTTAATTGCGATTTTTCAGAGCAGCGGTTGACTGTCGCGAGTTCGACAACTGTGGGTACATTAATTAAAAGCACTAACTGACTGCGTTAATTGCAGCAAACTGCCAGAATAAACGTGAGTCAGGTCGGCTGCGAAATACAATTCAGACAATATCTAGTTCACGGAGGTTATCACTTTTAAAATTTCACCATGTGACCGCATAATTGAATACCGACACAATATATCTGTGCCATCCGGTCAAGGGATAATTAAGAGTTTTGAAATTTTGAGCATGTAACCAAATCTTGCCCGAAAATTAACTTTAGTAGGTACGAATACGAAGTACTATGTAAAGTAACGACAGCTATCCATATCGATTCGCAAAATTGTAACATTCACGGACTTCGAGAGACTGCTATTTGTTGAAACCGGTACCGATTAAAAAATTATGTAATCTTTCGATGTTTTCAGTCTAGACTGGAAGGCTGGCAGTGGAAAGGGGTCAACTTTTGCCAAAGAATATGAAAGAAAATGTTTCATTAAATAACACTTCACTGTTGAATAATATCAATATTTTATATTTTAACTCCGTCACGTATGGGCTGAAATGTTTATATATTGTTCTTTACAGAATATTCGAGGGTCAAACGAGCAAACGCGCCAATCAAAGTAAATGGTCATCGCCACCTATGAACGCTAGAGGAGTCACTAGTGTACTGCCAACTTCCTATGAGGGAATAGTATATTCAATGGAACCGGGATCAGGCTAATGAAGGTTGGGGGGGACATCGGAACTCCCACTCACTGGACCAAATACAACAGTGGAAGCTGTTACTTCAAGGTCTATCAGGTTAGCAAGGCAAAATCAGCAGAATTGAAAAAAAAAAATTCGCCATTTTGTAGCTAATTTGTTGCTAATTAGTTGCCAATATGACGATTTTTTTGCTCGAGCCCATTCCGAAAAATCGCATATACTGCTCCCTTGATATCAAGGTAGCAGCGTAACTCATCAAATTGCATGCTTCACCGTTAACCATCACAGTATATTTTGTTTCTAATTTGTTGCTGTATATATAAAGAACGAAAAAAAAAATTTTTTTTTCCATTTCTTCTTATAATGCTATCTTGAAACCGATTTTTGTCCCAATCACAAGGACGCTGAATTTGTTGCTGACTGGCAGAGTACTCAGGCATGCCTAAATAACCAGCAACAAAATAATCGGTAGTGATTGGCCGATAATTTTAATTTTTTTATAAATTATTGCTCCATGCTATCTTGAAACCGATTTTTGTCCTAATCACAAGTGCTGAATTTGTTGCTGACTGGCAGAGTACTCAGGCATGCCTGAATAACCAGCAACAAAATAATCGGTAGTCATTGGCCGATAATTTTAATTTTTATAAATTATTGCTCCATGCTATCTTGAAACCGATTTTTGTCCCAATCACAAGGTCGCTGAATTTGTTGCTGATTGGCAGAGTACTCAGGCATGCCTGAATAACCAGCAACAAAATAATCGGTAGTGATTGGCCGATAATTTTAATTTTTTTATAAATTATTGCTCCATGCTATCTTGAAGCCGGATTCTAACCTAATCATGTAGATGCTAAATTTGTTGCCGATCGGCAGAGTACTCAGGCATGCCTGAATAACCAGCAACAAAATAATCGGTAGTGATTGGCCGATAATTTTAATTTTTTATAAATTATTGCTCCATGCTATCTTGAAACCGGATTCTAACCTAATCATGAAGCTAAATTTGTTGCCGATCGGCAGAGTACTCAGGCATGCCTGAATAACCAGCAACAAAATAATCGGTAGTCATTGGCCGATAATTTTAATTTTTATAAATTATTGCTCCATGCTATCTTGAAAGCAGTTCTAACATAATCATGACGATGCTGAATTTGTTGCTGACTGGCAGAGTACTCAGGCATGCCTGAATAACCAGCAACAAAATAATCGGTAGTGATTGGCCGATAATTTTAATTTTTTTATAAATTATTGCTCCATGCTATCTTGAAGCCGGATTCTAACCTAATCATGAAGATGCTAAATTTGTTGCCGATCGGCAGAGTACTCAGGCATGCCTGAATAACCAGCAACAAAATAATCGGTAGTGATTGGCCGATAATTTTAATTTTTTTATAAATTATTGCTCCATGCTATCTTGAAAGCAGTTTCTAACCTAATCATGACGATGCTGAATTTGTTGCTGATGGCAGTACTCAGGCATGCCTGAATAACCAGCAACAAAATAATCGGTAGTCATTGGCCGATAATTTTAATTTTTTTATAAATTATTGCTCCATGCTATCTTGAAAGCAGTTTCTAACATAATCATGACCATGCTGAATTTGTTGCTGACTGGCAGAGTACTCAGGCATGCCTGAATAACCAGCAACAAAATAATCGGTAGTGATTGGCCGATAATTTTAATTTTTTTATAAATTATTGCTCCATGCTATCTTGAAGCCGGATTCTAACCTAATCATGAAGATGCTAAATTTGTTGCCGATCGGCAGAGTACTCAGGCATGCCTGAATAACCAGCAACAAAATAATCGGTAGTCATTGGCCGATAATTTTAATTTTTATAAATTATTGCTCCATGCTATCTTGAAAGCAGTTTCTAACATAATCATGACGATGCTGAATTTGTTGCTGACTGGCAGAGTACTCAGGCATGCCTGAATAACCAGCAACAAAATAATCGGTAGTCATTGGCCGATAATTTTAATTTTTTATAATTATTGCTCCATGCTATCTTGAAACCGGTTCTAACATAATCATGAAGATGCTAAATTTGTTGCCGATCGGCAGAGTACTCAGGCATGCCTGAATAACCAGCAACAAAATAATCGGTAGTCATTGGCCGATAATTTTAATTTTTATAAATTATTGCTCCATGCTATCTTGAAAGTTTCTAACATAATCATGACGATGCTAAATTTGTTGCCGATCGGCAGAGTACTCAGGCATGCCTGAATAACCAGCAACAAAATAATCGGTAGTCATTGGCCGATAATTTTAATTTTTATAAATTATTGCTCCATGCTATCTTGAAACCGATTTTTGTCCTAATCATGAGGATGCTGAATTTGTTGCTGACTGGCAGAGTACTCAGGCATGCCTGAATAACCAGCAACAATAATCGGTAGTGATTGGCCGATAATTTTAATTTTTATAAATTATTGCTCCATGCTATCTTGAAACCAGTTCTAACCTAATCATGAAGATGCTAAATTTGTTGCCGATCGGCAGAGTACTCAGGCATGCCTGAATAACCAGCAACAAAATAATCGGTAGTCATTGGCCGATAATTTTAATTTTTATAAATTATTGCTCCATGCTATCTTGAAACCGATTTTGTCCCAATCATGGGATGCTGAATTTGTTGCTGACTGGCAGAGTACTCAGGCATGCCTAAATAACCAGCAACAAAATAATCGGTAGTGATTGGCCGATAATTTTAATTTTTATAAATTATTGCTCCATGCTATCTTGAAACCAGTTCTAACCTAATCATGAAGATGCTAAATTTGTTGCCGATCGGCAGAGTACTCAGGCATGCCTGAATAACCAGCAACAAAATAATCGGTAGTCATTGGCCGATAATTTTAATTTTTATAAATTATTGCTCCATGCTATCTTGAAACCGATTTTTGTCCCAATCACAAGGATCTTTGAATTTGTTGCTGACTGGCAGAGTACTCAGGCATGCCTAAATAACCAGCAACAAAATAATCGGTAGTGATTGGCCGATAATTTATAAAAATAATTTATAAAAATTAAAATATCGGCCAATCACTACCGATTTGTTGCTGGTTAACATGCCTGGTACTCTGCCGATCGGCAACAAATTTAGCATCTTCATGATTAGGAAATCCACTATGAGCTAATAATTAAAAATTAAATTATCATTTCCAATGACTACCGATTATTTTGTTGCTGGTTATTCAGTATGCCCAGTACTTTCTGCCGATCGGCAACAAATTTAGCATCTTCATGATTGGTTAGAATCGGCTTCAAGATAGCATGGAGTAATAAAGTGATTATCGACCCTTTTGTTGCTTTCGAGCATGTACAATGTCGGCAGTTCAGCGATTGGGACAAAATCGGTTTCAAGATGGCGTGGAGCAATAATTTATAAAAATTAAAAATATCGGATATTTTGTTGCTGGTTACAAACACAATCTCTGCCAGTCAACAAATTCATCCTTTGATTGGGGGACAAAATCGGTTTCAAGATAGCATGGAGCAATAATTTATAAAAAATTAAAATTATCGGCCAATGACTACCGATTATTGTTGCTGGTTATTCAGGCATACCGATCGCCATCTTCATGATTAGGTTAGAATCATTTCAAGATAGCATGGAGCAATAATTTATAAAAATTAAAATTATCGGCCATTCACTACCGATTATTTTGTTGCTGGTTATGCCATGCGAGTCAGCAACAAATTCAGCATCGTCATGATTATGTTAGAAACTTTCAATATAGCATAGAGCAATAATTTATAAAAATTAAAATTATCGGCCAATGACTACCGATTATTTTGTTGCTGATTCAGCATGCCAGTACTCTGCCAGTCAGCTTCAGCGTCATCATTATACTCAGCATGTTCAGCATTATAAAAATTGAAATTATCGGCTCACTGACCTGTCAGGCATGCCTGTTGATCTGCATCGCAACAAATTTAGCATCTTCATGATTATTAGAATCTGGCTTCAAGATAGCATGGAGCAATAATTTATAAAAAATTAAATTATCGTATCCTACCGATTATTTTGTTGCTGGTTATGCCAGTCAGCAACAAATTCAGCGACTGTGATTGGGACAAAATCGGTTTCAAAATAGCATTATAAGAAATGGAAAAAATTTTTTCGTTCTTTATATTTACAGCAACAAATTAGAAACAAAATATACTGTGATGGTTAACGGTGAAGCATGCAATTTGATGAGTTACGCTGCTACCTTGATATCAAGGGAGCAGTATATGCGATTTTTCGGAATGGGCTCGAGCAAAAAAATCGTCATATTGGCAACAAATTAGCTACAAAATGGCGAATTGAATTTTTTTTTTCAATTCTGCTGATTTTGCCTTGCTAACCTGATAGACCTGTTACTTCACGTCTTCGTATTCTGTGAGTATAGTAATTCACTGGTTGCGCTGGCCCATTTTTGTACTAACCAACTCGGCCGTAATATGGCTCAACCAGTTAATTATCATTATATTAAAATATCAAATTAACAAATACAATAATTGAGTAGTCAAGTCAGTTTTAAGAGACATTATTAAATAATTTTCATTTCATTCGTATAGATTAAATATACCTGCACATTATCATAACGAGAACTTTTTTTTAATAATAATAATTTATTTGCTCCACAAGACTATATAACGTAAGTCACATTTAATATTTTTAAAATTAGCCACTTAGAAACTGTAATATAATAAAACATATTTAAATTTTAAAAATGGAACTCTGCCAAACTTATTATGTATATTGTATTCACTTGTTATTTGTTTTTACAAATTGGCGGCAAAAAGAAAATTATTTGTCTAACGTCAACATGTATTAAGGCGAGAAAATTTTCGTGCAATGATTTTCTATGACTTTCGTTGCCATTTAAACCAACGAAAAAGTTATAACAGATTTTGGTCGGCCTTCCACCATAAAGCTGCAGTTTGTATATGGTTTAAAGACTTTAAACGTGGTCGCACAATCTGACCATTTGCCTCAGGGACGATTCTATGGCGACGATCGAAGACAACACGAGTGCTGTGTGGCTCACTCTTTTGTCAATAGGCATTGACGAAAGAGTGATCTGCCTGCAGATTCGGACAAGCTTTGGCATCGGTATGAGTCAAATGTACCAAATCCTTCATGAATATTTAGAGGTTAAGAAGCTTTGGTGGATACCTCATAGATCGATTGAAGATGAAAAACGCCGTCGTGTTAATTGGTGCTGATGTGCAACGATTTGCTGGTAGCTAAATTTTTTTGTTACGATCCCGAAACCAAAAGGTAGTCGGTGGGTGTTTCCTTTCAAATAATTGCCTACTAAAGTAAAAGGAAGTCGAAGCGTTGGAAAAAAGATGGTGGCTTTTTTTCTTCGGAATGACAGGTCATTATTCAATAATTATTTTAGAAGATAAAAAACAATCACTATAGACTGATAACTAACAATTGTTTGCCTCTCGTTTTGGAAGTTTGGGAAAAATTACCTCGGTAGTTTGGGAAAAATTACCTCGCAGTAGGATTCTCCATCATGACAATGCTTCACCACATACCACTAGACAAACAACTACCTATTTTGGAATGTTATAGAAATACTGGCTCACCCGTCTTACACCTCCGACCCCGCATAAAATAAAATAAAAACTTCAAAGAAAGTTGTTTACAGACGTCGAAGAATCAACGGCTCCACATGAAAAGGCCGTCGAAATGAGCCCTAAGTGCGAGTGGGCAAAGCGTTTCTCTCGTCGAATATCGCGATGAATTGATCTCAAAGGACACTATTTTGAAAAACAATTCAAAGAAACAAAAAAAAAATACCTGTGCTACGGGATACCAGACTCCCCAAAGCAATTTACAAAGTGTGCGTCCATATATGCGGTGTGGATACGCGCGCGAAGGTGTTATTTGGTAAACATCTACTGATTTAATTGTAAACCGTTTCATAATGACTACAATAGCTACTGTTTCTGTATATAATAGATTCTGTATCCTCATAAATAAATTGCTTAGACGAAATAGGACAAAGGTTTTTTTCCTTTATTAAGGGACAGGATAGCACTATGATTTATGTCACAGTATTGTTTCAATAAGGGACAGTACAGCGCACAAAATTATGCCGCTATAAAGTTAGTCACGAAAGCGTCGTAATGGCGTAAAAAAGAGGAACGCGCGGGAGAAGGAAGGGGAAGAAAGCGTTATACCTGCGTCTACTACCAGGCAGGGCGGCAGTTTCGTACGATGTATTATATATAAAATGAATAATTGTCTAGTCGTTTTGTACATTACTAACTTTATAGACTTTCGTCGTGGGATACCTACAAGGAAAGCAGCTGCTAACCTTTACGATTACTCTTTGGGCGTGTTTATATTTAATAAGGTTAAGTGATTATGCAATAGACAACGAGTGGGAAAATATTAGTTTCCGGTCTGTAGTAGCAAGCACTTCATAAGGTTTAAATGTCAGGTGTGTGTAACTTATAAGTCAAGGTAGCTGTATATAATGTATCAGTATCTCGTAAAATCGGACAAGAACACTCCATAATTTCACTAAAACAAGAGTATCCTATTAAACGGAGAGGAGAAAAATTCAACTTTCTAAGGTTCCTCGTGGTAAATGTCATGTATTTTTTAAATGAAAACGCAAGCAAAAGCGTAAAATCAAATCATCCGTTATTTTGTTACACCTTTTTACCTTTGTAAGAAAAAGATAACATTAGAAATCGTAATCAATACTTGGCTGACTTTTCTGGTATGATCCAAAAACTATTAATAGTGTAAAAGGTTTAGGAATACATACATTATTCCTTATTCCTTTCTTGTAATCTTTTTATGCTTCGTACTGTTTTTTGTAAATCTGAGGGACATCGTATACTGAAATCAAACATGGTTCATCGTTGACGAAGAAGTCGGCCGTGCACGAACGCATTCACCACTCGTGTGCCGCTGCGTACACATTGCACATGCGCACCACGTCTCGAACTTCCTTCCTATCTTCGGAGAATCAGAACATTTGTTGTTCTAAACTCGGACAAAACAACAATGCAGCGCACGCAATGCGCCTTGCGACCGCTCGCTGCTGTTTAGAGTTTTGGTCAATTAAAAGTATTGAAGTTCATGTCAATGAACAAAATTTAGTTTTATAATTCTTGTTTGAAATGTTACAGTATGATATTATTAACTAACGAAATAAATATTTATTTTATTAGGATACGAGTCTTGTTCGCCTGTCATTCTTAAACCTTCACGTTGCACCGATCCAATGATAAATTACGATTTTGTAAATTCGTAGGAACTATTAAACTACTCTGTACCATAGTGGGATTCGAAAAACATGAACTTTTATAAAGAATAGTACATGTTTTCGACTGTCATAAACAACATTTTTGAGTACTGCAAATCATCAGAGAGTACATGAGCATCGAAGCCTATCGATACTTGCAACCCATCCTATGGATAGGGGAAGGGTTGATGGGGGAGAATGGGCTGATGAAAAGGCGAGTGGGCTGATGGAGTAGAGCCACTGAAACTCTGACTCACTGGAGGAACTACAATTGCGGAAGCTGTTCCTTCACGAGTGTATTGAGTGAGAGTGTGAGAGTGTGGTACAGTATCCTCAACAGTGGAGCCGGTCCATTTTCGTGATGTAGACAAATTGCCAACAACATGGCTCTATCGTATAAATGATATATATATATATATATATATATATATATATATATATATATATATATATATATATATATATACAGTTAAATTTATTGGTGGAATATTAATAATATATCTAAGATTAGACGGTTACAAAGAGCGATATCGGCGGGTGGAGTGCGCACGCCACCGGCCGCAGCGGTCACCGCCTATAGAAGCGTTCTGTTAATAATCAAGTGCTGAAGCAGAGTTACGAATCGATCCATAGTCGTCAGCGGGCAACACCGACATGTGGTCGTGTCCGGGTTTTACCACCGCATTACTACTGTCGACACTTTACCTCATTTTTTATTTCAGATGTAAATCATGCCCTTACCCCCACGCCAGCTCTGCGCACGTCGGATATTATAACGATCGTCGTTACCGCGCCGATAGCGTCCGCGACTGACGGCTTAGTGTGATTTCCGCTATTTGTATTAAACGATTTAACCTGATTAAGATTAAAAAATCATTGGTCAATTCGCCCGTGGTCAAAAATCGAGCCTATATTTTTTGGTTGAAAGTCGAGTAATTGTGTATTGTAAGTTTGTATGCCATTATATACCGCTTCTCCGCTAAGTATAATGGCATACAAACTTACAATTAGCGAATTGAAAAATATTTACCTTGTAATGAATTTTTTAAGCACAAATACAATTATGTTTTAACAGAGGATAGTTCAAACTAATGAATAAGTTAATTTACTGTATTGATTAGAATTGTGAATTCAACGTAAATCGAGCGTAAATTGTGGATAACGGCAACAACATTCAATACTCCGTAGTAACAACATGCACGGTTAGGGGGTAGTCGTACACACATAAGACGTTAATGCAATAATTGAGTAAATGCGTACACTAGTAATGCTCAGAATAGTAATTCAAAAAAAAATTGTAAAATCATCAAAATTCTGTTCCGGCGCCATGTAGATAACTGTTACTGGTTTTCATGGCTGCATTTGCTGTTTCGAATGTTGGTTTGGTGCACTACAAGACACTGAAAAGTTTTGTGAATAGTATAAGAATATATTAAATACAGAAAATGTTTGAATGAGTCGACTCTATATCGTGATAGTGGTTAACTATTATCAGAAACGCTAAGAAGACGGTAAAAAACTACTTGTCTTTATTTGCAAGCGACTCCGGCGCTCGAAAGGTCGTCGACACCTGGAGCCTCGTGCTTGACCTCCACTAAGTCCGTTTCGACATAAAAATAGACACTGCATTCTTAAAGCCCACACGAGTATGTTGCCTCCGACCTTGTACCTCGTCTACCTCCACCCGACGTCATCGGTAGCCGTGCATGTGTTAAGGCGGGCGGGCGAACACTCCTCGAGAGTCCCCTATCGTAAGTCGTATATACACTCTATTTAATTTTTTCTTGTAGAATTTAACGCGACATGTGACGTTCACAAAGATTAATTTTTTATAACGTTGAATAGTCTTTTTTTTATTAGAATCGAGACTTAAGTAACGATTTCACACAAAATATTATTGAAAAATCATTACAATGATATCGTAACTGTGGGGTAATTGTAGCCAACAGAGGTGTGCTCGCAACGCGCGGAGGCTGACACACTACTATAGATTTAGTAGTATCAACGATTAAATCAAACGTAAATTTCTCAAGTCTCAATTACAAAATATTTAAATTTTGTAATTATTAGTACAGTTACAATTTACTAGCGCTTCCTTAAAATAAGCTAAAAAAACCAAAAAAATCTATAATTTGAAGACTATAATTTGAAATAACGAATAGTAATAAACTGAAATTATTACTTCTTCTAACAACCACTTTGACGATTCACATTATTCTAATGGATTTCTCAACGTCGTTTTTGCCCGCCCATGGTGTTTTTTTTACTTGACCCTGTGTAACATATCACTATGTAAGTAGGTTTTTCAAAATCAAGATGATGTTTTATAGACCATTTTAAAACAATATGCTCTGTTTAAGAATAACATAACCTAAATTTAATTAACAATAACAATGTACCGTGAAGCTTTTATCACGAGTATAACAACGCGACACGACGTTGATACCGCTAATTAAGGGAAAGCAATCCTAGTCTATTGTAAAAACAGAACTAAAAAAAGCAGTAAATAACGAATATAATTAAAACGTAAAATACGTATTTTAGAGTTGCTCAATAAAATGGACATGAATCGCGAACCATAAAACAATTATTTTTTTCTGAAATTTGGCAAAATTCACCTCCTAATTACGAGTCGTCGTTGAAAAGGTACTTAGAAACAATTTAGATGCACCGAGTACGGTGTCAAAATGCCAATCCAAAAACAGTCTTGTCTAAATCAGACGAGAGTAAAATGTATTGACTGTAATTATAAACTCTACCACATTCCGCTCTGAACGTCCGCTGCCAAAAAATAAATAAACTTACTGATATTTTATCAAAATTAAGTCTTTTCTTTTTACATTTGAGCTTCACACACGGTACCGACATTACTCTATTGTTAAGATGTTTGTTATTTGTTAAATATATATTTAAATGGCCCAATAAAGTGACTGCATGTGAAATTTTCAATGAAAAATAAAGCAAATAATGGATGAATAAATAAAGAACCTCGAATACACTTATTTTCTTTATGATTTGGGCAGCCAAAACAGGTAAATCATTTAGGAGTATATCGCGTCTTGCATATCTTGATTTCCACGAGATCTATTCACACTCATATTCTGTTCTGAGGCCTTCAGAACTAGAGACATCAATTTCCGTCCGATGACTGCGGACGGATTACCGACGTCATGTGCGAGTAGAATCATGTCTAAATTGAGCACTGCTTGTTGGCGGTAGGCGTACATTAAGGGTGTTATTGTGTGTGTGCAAAATAACCAAATCAACATTTACATGTGCATCGATAAACGATAACTTGTAGCAATTTTAGAAATTTAGACATGTTTTAATCTTATTTAATCTGTGACTATTGATAAGTATATCTATTAGATCGGGGAATTTTTTTTCTTATTTTACAAGTACAAACTGGCAATAAAATCTCTTTGGTTGTACTATTTATATCTGGCTGGTTTTAATAACATTAAATAGATGATATTTAAAAAAATAAACTAAAAAGTGAGAACGGCGTTCCGGCATTTTTCTATTGTTTTTCTGTCCACCAAAATGAGTGAATCTGACGTAGAAATTCTATACATTTTGAAGTTTTATTACAAGAAAAAGAAAAATGCGACACAAGGCGCGAAAAAAATTTATGACATTTGTTACATGGACCTAAGATAGTGTCGGTGAGTGTAGCACAAAAACGGTTTAAGTGTTTTTAGTCCGCTAATTTTAATGTCAAAGATGAACCTGGCTCTGGTCGACCTGTTTCTGATAAAGTCGATGTCATTTTGGAAAAAGAAGAGCAAGATCGGCATATTAGTTCTAAAGAAATAGCTGAAGAATTGAAGATTGACCACAATGCAGTTTTAACCCATTTGAAAAAAGCTGGAGATACAAAAAGGCTCGATACTTGGGTCCGACACGAGCTCACTAAAAGAAATCTAATGAATCGTGTACTCATTTACGATTCTCTGTTAAAATGTAATGAAACCGAGCCGTTTTTTTTTAAAAGATTGATCACTGGTGATGAAAATGGATTACCTACAAAAAGAACATGCGATAAAGATCATGGTCAAACGGTAAGCAAGCTCCGCAAACTATAGAGAAAACCAATTTAAAGCGCTATGGGTTGATGCTATGTGTATGGTGAATTTGAAGGATATTATTCATTATGAGTTGTTTATTTACCGCCGACAAAAACCATCAATTCGGATCTCCACTGACAACAACTAATGATACTCAAGTATGAAGTGGAGAAAAAACTGCCGGAATTGATCAACAGAAACGGTGTAGTTTTTCACCATCATGACGCAAGAACACACACATCTTTAGTCGCTCAACAAATATTGAGTTTTGTTTGGGAATTGTAAATGCATCCACCATGTATCCCTGAGCATGCACTCTCAGATTTTCACCAGTTTCGGTCTCTTCAGAATTATTTACGTAGTGTTAGGTTAACATCAAAAGAGGACTCTGAAAACTACTTGTCGCAGTATTTGACAAGAAGTCCGATTTCTACAACAATGGGATTATGACACTGCCTACAAAATGGCAACAAATTTTTGAACAAAACGGTATATCATTATAATTGAATATAAATAAAATATGATGAAATATTAACTTGAATTTGTATATAAAACACGAAAAACTTTTTCACCGACCTTATATGTATATTCGAATAAAATCAGTATTACTCTTAACCTTTTGCTTTTATTTTCTCAGCACACAGCAATAAGGCAATTCATAGTGCAGTATCAACAGAGAACCGATTCATTCGTGTGGAGGGCGGACGTGGGAACTCGAGCGCCGGCGCGAATAAGGCGGCGGTCACGTGCGGACGTGACGTCAGCGTACGCGCCTCCGCCGCCTGAAGCGGTGTATCCGCAGAGAGCGTATCGGTGGAGCATGCATCGAAACCGTCCTAAGTCATTTATTAACTTTTTAAACAGATTTTCTGTTGCGACACCGATTCGTGGTAGATGCTGGTAGTCGCCGTGCCGCAACAAATACACCGAACCTTTTTGATGTGGATGCATCTATGTTTTCGTTTGTGGTAAGGGTCACTTCGTGAACAAGATCCTCTGTATTAATGTAATCTGTTGATGCATAAGTGAACGAAGACGGTAAGTATGAAATCTACTACATAGACAATTGGCTAGTGCGCGGGCTTGGGTTGACTCAAAACATGATGTTATAACATGCAAAACATTTCACCTAGTGAAATAAACACAACAAACGTTTCTTTACGTGTTCCGAAGTGTGTAAAAGTGTTTGAACTATTTATATACCAATGCAATTATGTCTCAAGGTTATATAATTCCGAGTCGTTTTCAAGAAACAAATCGTGGCGTAAAACTTATGGCCGTACCATACAGGCAATTATGGACTTTTTCTAATTTGCCAGCGCTATAAAAGGTTTCTAAGAATTTATACAGTTCAATAAAGATCACAAGCTAAATGTAAGGGCGTTCATTAATTTATTGTCATAGGAAACTGTGGTCGTTTCCGGCAAGAACCTCTTTGTAACGTAAGATACGACGAAGGTTCATGCGTTCTCCTGTCGACAAGGGCGCGAGTCGGCGGCTGGGTGACGACGCGTCTCCTTCGATACAATTGAATTTCCTGACGGCGCACGAAGCGTTCGGGTGCGACCCGAAGCGGCGTATTCGTTTCTGCTCGAGGAAACTGCGTCAGAGCTGATTGTAGCGTAGCGCATCGTTGTCTGGATGTATACGTATATTTACCAATGATGCTTAGCGATAAAACATAAAACCGGCCAAGAGCATGTCGGACCATACTGTGTAGGCTCCCATAGACGTTACTACATAGAAATGCACTGCAGATAAAAATAACTACTTTGTTATATTTTTTCATATTTCCTACACAAAATACGTATAAGCAATTTATTTGCGTTATTTTAGTGGGTTAAAACATAATTAAAATACTTACTAGTCTCAAAATGTAAAAATCTGGCCAAGAGCATATCGGACCGAGCTCGCTATAGAGTTCAAAAGCCATTATTGCAAAATAAACTACAGATGAGAAAAGTACGTCGTTACACTTTTTCCATGTTCCCCACATAAAATAGTTATAAGCACTTAAGTCACCTGTAACTAGAAAAACAAGTAGGCATGTCCACTATTACTATTAAATTAGTGCAAACTAAAGTGCATCAGTATAAGAGCGTATCTTCACTTACGTTATTTTGTTGAGAAGCGCAGTTTTTCAGCAACATCTCAAAAACAGTATATCCGACAATGCCCAATATAATTTTCGTTGAAAGTATTCATTAAACGTTACCTTTGTAATATTTTTCATATTATTTGGGTATACGGTTTATAAAATAGAGGGGAAGGGACATAATTTCTGCAACTTTCGGAGTGATCATTTACGTAATCAGAAAAATCGCTTAAAAACCTTAAAGTGTTTTTAAAAGAGCTGTCGAAGTATGTACCACTCGTTAATGTTTGCTGAAAAATTTTTTTTTCAGCTTCTGTTAAATGTATGTTGTGCCCCTCTAGAAATATTCATTTTAATTATTTAACCATCAAACTAAGAAGCGGGTTATACAAGACATTTAAACTATAAATTTCATATTGATACATATACAATATATACGTATATTAATTAATCTTGTAGTTTTCGAATAAAATATCTGTGACATACGAACGGACAGACATGACGAAACTATAAAAGTTCCGATTTTGTCATTTTGGCTCGGAACCCTAAAAACGATGTGAAAAAATGCAGCAGCAAAAGAGTGTATCTTTATGTCATTTACGTCCTATTGTTGTAACGTCCTTGTGCAGTTTTTCAGCAATAAGTTAAAAACAATTGTATCCGACCACGTTCAAAATAATTTTTGTTGAAAATATTTCTTAAGCCTTACCTTTGTCATTTCATATTCTTGGGACATATGGTTTGAAAAATAAAGGGAAGGGAACAAATTTAATGCAACTTAGGGAGCAAATATTTCTGAAAATATGTGCCATACGTTGATGTTTAACGGATTTTTTTTTCAACTTAATGTCAGTAGCGTACACTCTTTGTTTCAAAGTGTCCCATAGCACAAAATCCATGGGAATAAAATCAGGCGATCTGGGCGGCCAAGCGACCACTCTTCGTCCAATCCATTGATAATTTGAATTTAGATGATTCTGCACACCTAGTGTGAAATGGGCAGGGCACCCGTTGAGTTCCAGTCATAGACAGCACCCGTATCTTACTTTAAATTGTCTATTATCTCTGCAAATTCATTTTCTAAAAAATGATAAAAATCTGGGGCTATTTAGTATTTGTGGTAGTATAATGGGTCCGATTAAATAATCATCAATAAGCCCCGCCCATACATTAACACTAAATCGTACTTGAGGACGAAGACGACCGAATGTTATGAGGGTTTGTTTCCGCTCATGTATGTAAATTACGGATATTTGTAATTCCAGTTCGGTTAAATTGTACTTCATCGATCCATAAAATATTCTTAAGAAACCTTCGGTCGATTCTCAATTGCCTCAATATTCATGTCGAAAAAGCACTTCGTCGTAAGGCATCCCCTTCATGCAAATGTTATATTCGTCGAAAATGATATGGATGCAGGCCTTCCCTTTTTTAAAATTTCCCAAACAATTGATCTTGGTATGCGGAATTATGAACGATGCCAGTCGTACTCGTTGTTGGATCTCGAAATATTTCTTCCAAGACTCGTTCTTCTATCTGAACAGTCACATTTCGAAGAGGTTGGTCAACAGGCAACGCATCAAGTCCGTACTCACACATCCGTTTAGTGCGGAACGTGTCATAATTCATATTCTTTATAAACTGTCGTCACTGGCGTAGCGGGGCTGAGAACCGAAGAATATACTTAGAATTCATCAAACACGAAAAAATAATTATTTTAAAATTGTAAAATATATTATTATGAAACGGTACGCCACGGCCCTAGGTCGAAGTAGTGACTCGCGTCGCTGCACCGCGCGGCCTCGGGCCGAGCTCCGCGCCCGCCGCCGCGCCCGCCGCTCACGTCGCGCCATCACATTAATTAACGAGCACGGACACCGAACGCCCGTCACTAATTATCCCTACACTGCAAAATACTATTCGGGTCACGCTCGGAGTACGACGCGTTATTTTGCTGAAACGAAGCGAGATTATAATGTCATCGGAATACAACGGGGAGTTCGTTGACACTTTACACGGAGTTTCTCGACTCGACATCGATTAGCAGCGACCGCTGATCGGTATGCAATAGGTTATCCGTCCAGGTGTCGGCCTTTAATCGTGATCCCACCGGTGCACGCAGATCGGGCCAACTGTTCGTGCTGGAGCTGCAGAATAGTGCTACATCGATACGAGAATTTTGAGCGATACGTAATAATAAAATCGAACACGTGAGCTTGCGCGTGTGGCTTGCGCTATCTGCACGTCCATGGACTGAATCATCGCCATCATCAAGGTCGCACACTGGCACAAATGGCTCAAATAATACCCACAGAGCGGACACGAGCGAATACGCGACCGTTGCCGGGTCTGCATCCGCGGATAATAAACACTTTTTAGGAGTAATCTCCACTACGATTATCGAAATTTCAATAATAAAGTGAAATAATTCAGTTAAGCTCGATAACTAGCCACATTGTTATAACTCCACAACTTAAAGTAAAGCGTGCAAGAACGCCTACTTATTCGGCTACGCTTTACTTTTTTATCTCTAGGGAACGAATGACTTTAATTCAGTAGTGTTATTCGTGTTCGTTACATTTACGTTTGCAGCTGAATACAAAACTTCCCCTAAAATTTGATGACGAATGATCCTAGGAGATAGGCGCGCCAAGGTGTCTGTCGATCCTTGTCGAGCTGTCGGTCGAGCTCATGAAGGCCGTCGCCCATTGCGACGTCCAGTTCGCAGTCGCTACTCGAGAACCTTTCCTGCCCACCAGTTTCAATCGCATGAGCGATGTGGCCTGGCTATTATCATTTCAACTTGTTAGTTAATTAACCGAATTAATCTATTCTGTTAGTTAATTCGGTTCTTCTGCAAATTTCCTAGTTTACCATGTTATATTTTACAGAAAAACGAGTTTTATGTTAAAGGTGCATGTTGTAGCCGATTTGGGTGCAGAACGATACTCACAGAATACAGACGGAAGTAGCAGCTTCCGCTGTTGCGTTTCGTACACTGAGTGATAATTTCGGTGACTCATTCCTCCCTCCATCACCTTTTTCTATTTCTTTAATATTAATACTATTATTAATAGAAAACCTATTTCTTCCTGAAAGGCCGATAACGCACTAGTGACGCTTCTGAGATTGCGACTGTCCATGGGCGGGGGATCACCTACTCTCTAGTGCCTTTTAACCTTTTAAATGCCACTAGAAAAATTAAGGCTAAGCATACATTTTGAAGGCAAGTCAAACGATTTTTAATTTGTTAACAATATTCATTGTAAGGCAAATATTTGACATCCTAGTATTGTTACTAACATGTGTGCTATCGATAGACTTATCTTTAAACTACTGAGGTATAATGAACTACAAGATGCTGCACAGGTCTCCAAATTTTAAATTGAATTCTCCTTTTGATCTCCCCATGTACATGCCTATTGAACAATATGCAACCACTATCTCACTAAAGTATCACCGAGTTAGTTTACAACTAAGTATTATCACAGTCTAAATAAAATGGGCTTTTGACATAATTTTGTCTTATCTATATTCATCCAAGAATCAATTGCCCAAAACTATATTTACGTCCCGAGTTTTTTTCAGTGTTTCTACGATTGTTATCCATAAATTGAAGTTGGCAGATGCATTTGCTGCCACGAATGTCGATGTCAAATGTGTGGTAACATTGAGAACAACTTTCGAACACATAACTTAAAAATGATATAAGCTTGGAAAAGAAAATATTTTGCAAATATATCATTAATAAAATGTTTTAATTTTTTTGAATAACATTGGTAATTTCATAGTGCATCTTTGTATTTAATTTTATACATTATCAGTATTTAAGTACATTGTTATGAAAACATGTATTAGTGTTGTTAATCAATTCTAAGTGATGCCGTTTAAAGAAATTTATTTCTCAAATAATGCACATATACAATTCACTTGTAGAGAAATTAAATACTAAATTATGACAGTAATATAACATGACCCTGAAGTGTCCAGAAATTTTAATATCCAGTAAGTTGATATGAGATAATAAATTATATTTAATTTTTTTGAATGTCATTATGGAAAGTCTACTGAATATCCACATGTTTACTTAAAATGTATGCCTTCAATTTATTTTTAAATACACCCAGTGTCTTGGCATTTTTTACATCTTCCGGTAGAGTGCTATATAGCTTTTTTCCCTCTAATCCTACTTTTTTTTCTTAAAGTGTTCTTGGTCATTTTTTTGAAATAATTTTTGTTTCTTGTAGCATATTTATGTGCAAAAGGTAGTAAATGTAAATTCTGTGTGAATTTTATTCTTGAGTATTTTTCTAAATAGCATGCGTATTGTAGATATATAGTTGATTTAAATGAAAGTGTTTGGTTTTAATGTACTATTTACGTGTTGGTATTAGATAGTCAAAGTGATACTAGACTGTAGAACAACCCCATGCCTGTATTAAGTATTCCAATTGCGGTTTTACCAGTGCGTTGTAGATTGTACGTCTAATTTTGAGTGGAAAATCTTTTGCTATATTCCATAATGCTCCAGTTAATGGAACAATTTTGGTTTATACACTATCAATATATTCTTTCCATGAGTCAATATTATACCTAAGTATTTTTCACTTTTTGAGCTTTGTAGAACTTCATTATTTATAGTAACTGATGGATGGTCAGAAATTCTTTATTTTTGCCTGAGAAAATTATGTATTTTGATGTGTTAATAGTGATTAAGTTCTGTTCTAATCATATATTAAGTAAATTTAATCTTTTTGTGTATCATTTATTATATTAAATATTGTGTGTCCAAAATAGAAAAGACAGTTTATCATCTGCATAAAGTGTTATTAAGAAACATATATAGTTGATCCTTAGAAAGTATTTGCACAAATAAATCTGTGTATTTATATTATAAATAAAAAAGAGACATAACTCTAAACACAAATATTTTGGTACAGCTATTCAATAAATGTACTACTGCAATAAATGTCTTGAATGTTAATTTTAACTTCAAATCAGTATCCAAGAAATTATTGAATTTAAATAATTAATAAGTTTTCCAGTTGTATGTGGTTATAAATATTAGGGATTCCTTAAAGATATGTCTTCAACTAATGTTTACACAGGAATTTGAAAGATTAATAAATAGTGAATAGGAATTAAGTAGGCAGACAAGTAATTAATGTTTAAGAAAACTATATAAAAACTTTTCTTTCTATGTAAAAATTATGACAAACTTTTTAAACACTTTTATATTATACGCAAGTATGGAAAATGACTCATTATCTGGCAGAAACTTATTTGCCACATAGCCCAAATAAAAAAGAAAGTTTTAAAAACTTTGAAGCATGAACCATATAAATTAAATTTTTGACCCTTCAACTTCTAGTGCGTCATTTATACATAGGAGGGTAGTTACATTTGTAGTTTTTGTTTACATGAAGATATATGAACCTGATCACCCATTAATACTCATCATACTGACAGTTGATCTAATTCAGTGATGGACAAAAAGAACTTGATTTTGTGGAGGCTAATTTTGGGTCCAATACTTTATTACCACTAGTTTGCACTCATGTAGACATGGAATTAATTCTTTCATCATTTATATTTACCAACTGCCCTGTCCACCATGATGCCAATCATGTTACTGCTTTTGATTCCAATCCTGGCCCTGATTTTGATTCTAATCTTGATAGAGATTCTACTTTTGCTCAAAATATACTTAATGTAAAAAAAATTGCAGCAAAACACGATAAAAATTGTTCTATATGTTACTTTGAGGTGTTAACTATTCCCATATCAAATTCTGTCCTATAGTTTTTGCAGAATTCAATAAAAAGTCTGAAAACCATTGAATTGTATTTTGTCAACATTTATAGAGTAGTTATATGTATAGGTGTACCTATTTTTATTTTATAAAATTGTTCTTTATTACGCAGTTCAAGTTTATAGTGATGTAATTAGTATAGGGTCAGAAAAAAAGATTCTTTATATTCATATAAAAATTCAATAAATTTTCATTATACTTTCTTTACATTTGATAATAATATATATATACACATATGTATATTGTACAGCATTGATTGTATCTATAACAAGTCAACCAGAGCAAAATTCATCTTTAACATCGAAATTACCAGATTGACAACACTGAACCTGTTAATAAAACTTGTAATGAATTTTCATATTAGATTCACTAATTTTGGTGGACAGAAAAACAACATAAAAATGGCAAGCCATTATTTTTACTCTTTACTTATTTTTTATTAAATACCATCTATTTAATGGTATCAAAACTAGCCAGATACAAACAGCACAACCAGAGATTTTACGGCAACTTTTTACTTATGAAGTATGAAAAAAGTTTTTCCCCAACTTAATATAACATACATTATCTAAATAAAGATAAAAAAACAACAGTTATTAATATATTCTTATTCAAAAAAAATGCTAATTTCTAAATATTGGTTTTGTTCAAATAGCACTAAAATTAGGTTGTGATAATCAAATATAATGAATAAAAGGAAATACGTCACATTGTATTTGTTGTAATTTTGTCACTCAGATACTTATGTAAATAACTTATGACTCAAACAAACTGAAAAAGGTCAATGAGAACATGTGATAGTGTATAAAAATAACATCCATCCACGAGTTACTTTGAGAAGTTAACTACAACTAAAGGAATTAATTAGCTTTCTTGTGTAAAATTTCTTAAATATCATTACCCCAAAAAATAAAATGAACCTTTATAAAGCACACATTAATCTATTTATGTAATATTCAATAATAAAAATGGTATCTACAATATTATTTTTTCACTGAGGAATTTAATAATAGTGTTACTGAATCATCTGTTTTAGATGTTTGTGAAACTTCTTAAGAAAACATTTGGTAGTATGATACAGATAGAAACAAAAATAGAATGCATAATTTTTGAATAAGTTTGTATGTAATGAATCTAAGAACTTTTTTTTGTAATAAAAACATTGAAAATAGTAGATGAAAACATTTACAAGTAGTTTAATAAATACATAAATCTGGGTACAATTTGGGTTCATGATAAGTGTGTTAAAAATATCGTTTTTGTTGTATTGAAAATATTTTTATTTTGAAAATTATATTCTATGTTATTTTGTAAATAATGTAGTTTTTTTTCAATATTTTGTACCTATCATCTTTATGTTTAAAAACATTAGAATGAATCTCCAAAATCCAATCAACCGAATCGTTAGGAATCTTATCTAAATGAAAATAAGAAATATGTATAACAAAGGACAAACACCATTCAACAGGAAATAGAAATTAAATAGTTTATCAATGCTTGCCACATTATTTCGTAAAACAACAGGCAACACAAGGATAAGATAAACATTTCCAGGATGACTGATAACAGAATGCACTATTTCAATATGATAACAAAAAATCGGATGTGAAGACAGCAATAATTTGCTGTCTCCATGTTGTTTCCTATTATGCCTATATATTCCTCCCCTATCATTTTGTTCAAATTTATGGGATTTTTAAATTAATTTGTAGAACTAAAATTTCTTGTAACATTACTCCTAAGTTATTATTTGTTTCTCAAAGAAATGTCTGGGAATTATCACAGTACTACTTAACATAAGTGACATAATAATAATAGATTTTGGAAAGAATCTAAGTCTTTGAATAAGACTGCAACGGACCTATTAAACAATTCAATTTTTTTAAAGTTATGTTTGATATTGGGATTAAAAAAGAAAATCAAGGGTAACATATTGTACATATTGAGACACCTGCATAGTTAATACAGAGCCAAGAGTAGAGGCTTTGTTTAAAAAATACATACGTCTTGATGTCTTGCTTATATTAATTTGCAGATTGTTTATATACATAACTGGACAATAAGTTATTATCATATTGAATAATAATGACAGTAGTTCAGTTACTGTTTGTAAACAAATTTTAGTCAATTCCGATTGCTACTCACCAGGACTCTGATGAAGCGACTCTCGAGTTCGTCCCGGTCCGGCATCGGGGGCTTGGCCCGGCTCCTCGTCGAAGGTTGGCGTACATGATTGCTCTTTGTAGACGCTACCGGCCCGTCCAACATCGCGGGTTCTCGTGAACTGATTAAACCCATTTTATATAAAGTGCACTAACTCGAACACATGACACAACACCGAGTCATTTTCCACATATACCATTGCACAATTCAGACTATTAGTCACATCACAATAGAACTGCTACCATCGTAACATGAGCCACAACCCTCCCCACTAACATTATTTATTACACTGAATGAAAATGAACATGAACCGAGTCAAAGATTGAACTATGAACTGGACTAATGAATGTATTGAATGAAATTTAACATCTTGAACAACAACAAGTTCAAAGACCCACAGACAACGCACAGAGCCACAGCCTTTTGTCGACGGCGATACCATAGATATTTGACAGTTTGACAGAGCTAATTAGAAAATTAATGACAATGATCTCTAAACTCGAAAAAATGTTCTCTAGCAGTATATAACTTTTTCTTGGCCTCTGTCCGTTGCCGTGCTTTAAATCACAAAAAAAAAAAATTAATAGAGGTTCACTGCAAGACATAGATCTATAACAAAGAGAAGGTGCAGAATCGTGTCCTATTTTAAAGTTGAAAAATGGCTCAAAACATACATAATGTCTTTGCATCACATTTTACGATACCAAAGAAAAAAAAGGGACGGAACACTATCTATCATATGACATGTTAACCGAAATATCATAACAAAAGGTTCATTTTTAAAAGCAAAGAGAATAAGTAACGGTCATCTTGTTACTGGAAAAGAATACGTCCTATTTTTTCACAATTTACACGTGATGGTCTATAATAAGATATCAGTGGAGTGGTAAATATTATTTAAAAAAAAAATATTGTTTTTTTGTTGAATGTGAAATGAAAATCATAATATATTTTTCCTCATAATAAAGCTTAATGTAGCTATCACATAATATGAATCTTTAAAATCATAAAGTCGGTGAACATATAATACATAAAAGAATTTGATAATTTATATAGTGTATAAAGTATATTACAATATTATAAAACTCTTATTACTTATAAAATAAAAAAGGTGATGATTCATTGAACATTTCCATATTTTTGATGAACATAAGGGGCCATCCATAAATTACGTCATATAAATTATAAAGTTTTCGGCCCCCCATCCTTGTCGCAGGTGGTGACACGTAACTAAAAACAGTAGTTTTTACAATTTTTTTTTGTTTAAAATACTTTAAATACTGGACAAAACGAAAGACATGAACCTTTTTTCGTTTTCGTATTTCGGATTTGACGTCACAAAGCTTTTGACCTGCAACTTGTCGTGCATTGTCACATTTCGTTGACCACTACACCCCACCTTTGCACTCAACGTGTGACGTAATTTATGGATGGATCCTAATACTAATACATATTTGTTAAAAAATAAATTCAAATATTACAAAAAATTTTTTTTTTTGGAATTTTATTTAATCTAATGTATAATTTCCTTTTAGAGGTAGTTTTAAAATTTGAAGAAATATAAAAAAATAACAATAAATAAGAAAATAAAAAAGGCGACTTCATTAATAAAGGCCAGAGTCTCTATTATTAAGCGACCAAATAATTCGACAATGCAAGAAATACAAGCCCGGTGTTGCTTAGGAGTATTTCTATTGAGTGGTTTTATTTCGCGGATTGTAATGCTACTTTAAATGTAGAAATACAAAATATTCGTCGAATACTCACTACAATACATGAGTAAACTAAATTTTGTAATGGAAAATAATGAACATTATTCTCTTCCATTGTGTGACATTTTCTAACAGAACACTTCCATGTCTTAACGGAAGATTCGACGAAACTATACTGTATGCAATGAAAGCTAAAATATTTGTTTTAGCACACATTTACCGCGGCTGTTTTTAAGCGCGGGACTGTGCATCTTATTTTTTTTATACATCAATGCTGTAGGATAAATCATTTATTAGATAGTTTTTTTGCCCATCTCTAAAACTTTTCGCTACTTTAGAATTTTGAGCACTCGAAAATGTATTGGAGTATTTTTGAGTTCTTCAAGCTCAGAAAAATACATACACATTTTGTTTTAAAATCAAAGAAATTGATGAAGTCTGAACAGTTATATTTTTTACTTAAGTGTTTGTGATAAGAATGATACTGTCTTGTTTTTGGTGCACTTTTATTTTTTGTTAAAAAGAAGAAACGTTTGTATTTTTGTCCAAAACACTTTGG
Organism: Eumeta japonica; assembly: GCA_005406025.1. Lineage (NCBI taxonomy): Eukaryota > Metazoa > Arthropoda > Insecta > Lepidoptera > Psychidae > Eumeta > Eumeta japonica. The sequence continues at coordinate 451,435 of BGZK01000125.1, forward strand.
TACAAAAATAAAAGTATCTGGGCAATTTAGTTCTGCTCAGTGTCTTTCGAGTAGTTTCGTTACTACTACCTGTTTTCACATAAATTGTATCATGTAGTGTTATTTCTGTCATTTGTAGTGTAGTATAGTGTAGCTGTTGAGAAAGTTATGTAAGCCAAATGTTATTAAGGTTCAAATTTGAATAGAAATTACTACAATCGTTTTGGAGATACCATTGTATAAATGTATACAAATACATGAATTACATAGTTAAAGTTATAAGATATGACCCTCTCTTAGAAAGAATGACTTTTTCTTCATACTGGAAAAAAATGCATGGACCTTTGCCTACGCCACGTACTTCCATTACGAATCCTCATCCAACGAATTGAATATTAATTCGGGAGGGTTGACTGATATCGAACACTTAAGCAAGTGTTAATTTTTATTGATTTAACTATCACTGAATGAGTTACGATTTCTAAATACGTTTCATGCTAATTAAGCACCTCTTCAAGAGCATACAGCCATCCACCAGAATTCCAAGAGTGTTAAAACTACTAACAGATGCGCTTCCAGCCATCTTGCTTGATACACGTCACGCAGTAAGTGGTACGTCAAAGGTGAGAGAAGCCCCTTTACCATCTATTATGTCATAGGCAATCATTATTAGTCATGCTTGTCAATTGTCATAGAATCACCATCACCAAATCATTGCCTAAATCGTAACAGACAAGCGTTGAATAACGCCGATTTGTAATTGTTGCATATTTGTAAATAAATTTGCTTGCTACATGTTGCTGTCTATCGCAGGCAAGCGTCTAATAATGATTTTTCGTGAAATAACACCGAATACAATAGAATATTTAAAAACGGCAAGTTTAGAAGAGCAAGTGAAACTATACATTAGATTAACTAAATTACACCGTGTAGCAACTCAAAATGTTTGGTTCAACCAAGCATGAAAGTGTCTCGACTTCATACGAAGTTATATCAATACTCATATTAACAACAAAAATTAAAAGCCTCTATTAATGAAATAAAACGAAATAACACCGTATTTTATTTATTTATTTAATTCCCAGAAAATAGTTAAATACACATTGATAATTATATTTAAATCCTATAGAGGAAAGATGATGTTCCCTATGCATAGGTTCGGGAGAAATGAATAGGCATATATGATTTATTTGTCATATATGTCTATTTAACAAAAAACAACTTAATACATATCTAACTTAATTACTAATCTCAGCTATTTTAAAGTGAAAAAATAACAATAATAAGTAAGTGCTCAAAAGTATAAAGTTCCATGTGAAATGTTATACTCGACTTTAAAAAGCAAAGACAAGAAATGGGGTATGACCTTTTATAGAGATAATAATTGCTTTTGACTGAGCATCAACCATTTTTCAATATTAAATTTAATTGATTTAGTTAACATAGGTGTATTCTTAAATTCATTTGGTAACATATATTTATATATTTTTATATATTTATATATTTGATAGCTGTATATAAAGGACTACTTTGGTACTTGGTCTTGGTAATTTTAGTTCCCTGTATATATTGCATATTTAAAAACGCATTAAGGGAAATAATTCATTATATCTCAGAGACAACGATAATATCTGCCGACATGGACACTTTATTTTTTACATTTGATTTTTCTTACTTTTTACTCCTACAGTACGGGTACGTACATTTTCTGGTAAACGTGACCAGGATCTTAAACATTTTCTGGTAGACGTGAGCCGGGATTTAAATATTACTGCGGGATTAAAAAAGTTCCATTTACGCATTCTATACAAGGTTTTTAATATTTTAATTTTTAAATCTTGACTTTTTTGGTTCAGGTTTTGTAGATAACTTGATTATATTTCAAATTCTCTCAACTTCGAAGTACATTAAATGTGGAGTTCCTTAATATGACGTGAAACCTGATTATCGTAAGATACTTGAACAAACAATGTAAGTTGATATGCGGTCTGGGTAAAATTTTATTTTTATTTCGATGATGTTAAATATCGTTTAACCAAGTATTACAAAGCGAGTATTATATTTTGTTGAATGCAAAACAAAAGTATTTAATTAAATTTAAAATAATAACAGAAGGAGACGTAAATAACGGTCAAGAATGATAATTATTACTCTTTTATTATATAAACTAAGGTATTCCATACTAAAATATATCGCGAGCATTTAATATAACATTTCTTAGATATGTAGTTCTCACCGGTTTAAAGTATTTAATTTTTTATTACGGATTAGTTTGCATTGCGATTTGCGGACTGTTTCTTAAATCGTTTTTTTCCTTTGGAACATTTTCCAGAGTAAAGATGGTGTCGGTGGAGAGTGAAAGAAATAAAGATTTTACGGCGGTGGTCATGTACTGACTTAATGCGGGCAGTGCTACAATCTTCATTCCGATAATCGGAAGTCATTTGTCACACAGAACAAATTGTGTTATACCTGCTTTGGAATGCATTTCATATGAGAATGCAATATTTTATTTAAAGCTTATTTTAAATTAATAATTGTAGTATTTTTATAATAATAATTTGTTGAACATTAAACAAATTGGATTCACAAAGGGTCGCTCAACAACTGAAGTTAGTGTTGGGCTTATTTAGTAAACTTTTGATGCCTGGGCGCAATTTGTGTTTTCTGTGATTTATCCAAGGTATTTGACTGCGCTTATCACGATACGTTTATCAGCAAATTATATCATGATGGTGTTATGTGTCGATAACTTGGACTTCCGAAGTCTTATTTAATTAGTGTAATTCAAAGAGTTGATGTTGATGTTGAGAGGTGGTCAGAATCTATAGTCAATAAGGGCGTGCCACAGGGTTCAGCTCTAGAACCATTTTTATTCCGAGTTTATATTAATGATCTACCATATGTTGTTAAATATGGGTATGCGATTTACTGTTTGCTAATGATGCTGCTTCACTTTTTAAGATAAATAGACAAAAACCAGCCTTTGATGATGTAAACCAGGGTTTCCCAAACTAATTTTTACTGTGACGTCCTTGGGACTTTGCCATTTTTTTACGACGCCTCTCAACTCAGCCCCCAAAAGTATTTACTAATTTTAGTATTATCCTAGGGATGTTTATCAGAGTGCGCACGGCGCTCATTAAATTACCTTATGGCTCACTCAACTCGGTCGCATCGACATGCGACGCCTCTGGGACAATGTCGCGACGCCCTGGGGCGTCACGACGCACAGTTTGGGAAGCCCTGATGTAAACAATGGCTTCCCTGATATAATAGAGTGGTTTAATATTACTAATCTTGGCAATGAGAGGAAAACAAAAGTTGTTAAATTTTCCTTGACTAGGGCAAAACTGATCGACGTAAACGTCAAGAACAAGATACTGGTTATTATGGATACGACCTTATTTCTTGGTTTTATTTTAGATGCTAAATTGCGTTAGAATTCTCATATTACTAGGTTGGCGAAAATAGTTAGTTCTGCAACATACCTAATGTAAATAATTCGGAGACATACCGATGAAAGCACCGCGAGACTGGTTTATTTCAGATCCTTTCATAGTCTAACGACCTATGGAATTTTTATGGGGCCCTGCAGATATATTAACACAATTGTCGAGCTGCAAAAGCGGCATGTTCGTGCCATTTATAATTAGAAACCAAAAGCATCTCTACTAAGCAATTGCTTGTTAAAAAGTGTATTAACCAATTTGTGAATATTTGGAATGTAAATATTTATGGATATAACTATATCGACTTCAAGCGGGTTTGTTTCTTTATATTATAAATTTATATATGTTTAATTATATAATATAATATTTAATATATAATGTTTGTATGTGATATATAATGTATAATTCATAAAGTATAAGGTATAATCTGTAATATAACCTATTTAAAGTTAAAAAGAGCGACTAAAAGCGCTACTTAAATTTGTCTAATTGGATTTGTTTCTAACTTTAATAAAAATTTAGTCCTATGTGCTCGTACGATTTGGGAATAACCAACTTTTATGGCTGCGAGCCAAAATGGTAAGAACGGTACTCTTCTAGTTTCGTCATGTCCGTCTGTCCGTTCGTCCGTATGTCACAGGCATTTTATTCAAGAACTATACGACATATATTAATTAAATTTATAGTGTAGGTGTCTTGTATGAGCCACTACTTTGATTGGTGTTTAAATAATAAAAATAAATATTCCTAGGGGGGCACTCCATACAAATAACAGATGACGAAAAAAATTTTTTTCAGCAAACATCAACGATTAGCAGATATTTTGACAGTTATTTTAAAAACATGTTGAGGTTTCTAAGCAATTTTTCTGATTAAGTGAATAATTTCGGATACGATAGCTCCGAAAGTTGCAAAAATTATGTCCTCTTTATTTTTGACGGTCATAACAATAAAAAAAAATAGGTATGAATGATGAAATGTTTGCAGGGATTACGATTCTTTACTTTTTAAGGTTAATAGACAACAACCAACTTTTGATGAAGTAAACAGTACCATTTCTGAAATGGTTGAGGGGTTTAGTATTAACAATCTTCTTTTCAATCAGAGGAAAATAAAACTTGTTAAATTTTCCTTGACTAGTGTTAGGCCGGTCGACGTAAACGTAATAAAGGTCAAAATCGAGATACTGGATATTGTGGACACGACCTTATTCCTTGATCTCACTTTAGATGCTAAATTACGTTGGAATTCTCATATTACCAGATTGTCGAAAAGGCTTAGTTCTGCAGCATATGCAGTAAAAATAATTTTCAACTTACAGATGAAAGTACCGCAGAGACAAGTTTATTTCAGATTCTTTCATAGTCCCTTGACCTATAGAATTCTGTTATGTGGTCACGCACCCGATATCAACACAATTTGCGTGCTACAAAAACGAGCTAATCATGCTGTTTATAATTTGAAACCAATGGCATCTCTCAGAGAAAAAATTAAGGAAATTAATATTTTAACTTTAGCATCACAGTACATATACGAAAATCTGCTTTTAGTCAAGAAACATATAGAATAGTTCCAAAAAAGGAGCGACATCCATAACATTAACACTAGACATAAGAACGATATTGGTCATAAAACCCGTTTTAAGCAAAGTTAATAAACCATTTAAGGGGCAATGTGTGCCCTTTTGTAATAAGATCCCAGCTGAAATTAAAAATTAGCCATTTTATGAATTTAAAAATTCCGTTAAAAGAAAGTTATATGGCAAGGGCTATTATACCGAGTCTGTATTTCTTAATGAAAAAACCCATGAGTTGTAACTGCTCCGCTATCAGGTTGCTTCATGCTATTACTAAAGGTTGTACTAAATTATTAATTATTCAATATTTTGTGTCGATGAGTAAAAAAGAGCAAACCTTGAGTTTCTTGCCCATTCTTCTTGTGGTGAATCAGCATTTAGAATGGGTGATAATGTTAATGTCGAAAATAATTCTTTATGTCGCATTTCAAGTGTAGTTTCTGTTACCTACAAAATAAAGCTATTTTTGATTAGATTTGAAATGATTTGTAGTAAAGTTTTATATTCTTATTAGATTTTATCTGTATTTAATATATAGCCTGACTGAAGTATTCAGTTGATTTGCAAAGTTGTGAACATTTTAAAATGATTACAAAATCTCGATATTGACTATTGTAAGAAAAAAAAATTATGAGATTACCACCTCATTTTTCATACTACTATTTACAAATTAGGTTTCTACTTAGATTTAAGAAAATCGTAGACTAAGTACTCAAACGTCTTATATATCACTAAATTTTCGAGTTATTTAAAGCGCAGTAGTAGATGGGAATAGTTAGATGAAATATTTTTTTTTTGGTATGAAGGACGTAATTATTTGTAGTAAAAGTTACTAGTGTAGTCTAGTCTAATTAGAAAAAAATGTAGCAACTATTTATTAAAAACCGAATTTTCAAATTAATTAAAAGGCAGATAGAGATGTGAACTGGCGTAAAGACATTTTTTGTGATTCAATTTATTCGTAATAAAGTTCAAAGTTCTAATTACCACTGTATGCAGCTTTAATAATATTATAAATCCAAATTTATAATACGTTTTGACTTTATGCAACTTTTTTAAATATCCAAAATGTAGTTCTTGATTTGCACATTAGTGCATTTTCATGAAAAAAAAATAATTTTGGAGTATTAAAAACGTATACATTAAAACATATACCAGGAATTTTGTAAGTTACGAAGAATGTTTTATGAAGGATATTTTCATTTGTAATAAAGTTTATAGTTTCTATTGTATTTAGTTTACTAAAAATGTATTCTCAATAGTCTAAGGCAATAGAAAAACGTAACGTAATTAAATCATGTAAATAATGTCTTAACAGCAGATAACAATATTTTAAATTTATTAGAACAACGTCTGCCACCGTAGTCCTGCTGCTATTAATTACTTCTTTGATTATAAATTTTTTGCTTCTTATGTTAATTGCTCATCGCAAGTACAAAATTTTTGAATACGATGTTTTACATCTTGCTACAACAGGCAGCAGTCTTTATGACTTTTACAGTTGCCTTCAGCCAGGTGTAAACAGGTAGATAAAACGAACTTATTTCTCTCATCTGTTATTTAAAAAATAGTAACACGTATGTAAATTTTACAAAAATCTAAATATATTTATAATTGGCAGTTAATGTGAAATTATTTGTAGCCGACATAAAAAAATTGAGTAACGAATGTTAATGGCATTAACATTAAGAAGGCATACATTGTTCTCATAAATTTATAATATTTTATCTGGCTTTCAAACATTATTCGATTCAAGCAACAGATGAGGTACGTTTTTCTAATTCCGGCTCTTAGACTATAACTGATCAGACGAAGCAAAATACCAAATATTCAAATTATTTAAATTTCGGTTCTCGGTGTGCGTTGCTGAAAAAAAAATTTTTTGGTCACGAATCATGGGTTTATTCGTAGTTAACTTTATAAGATCTAGTTGATGTCATATGTATCTTTAAAATAAGTTTAGTCCTGGATTTTTGGAATATGGATTTTTCAAATAATTTTAATTTTTCATCTATTTTATTATTTTAACTTTTAAGTATTTAAATAAGGAAAGCAACAGACGTGTGCCTGAAAAACTTGATGAAATACAGTTACAATTTGTGTAAGAATATAATTGTTGTTCATTGGTATACAATTACAAAATGCTCAAATCTAATAGTCGATTAGTACTAAAATAATTACTAAATGGTGTTTCATCTTTACGTAAAGGAGATCATTATTTATTTACGGTCCATGTAAAATAGTCCTAGGATATAAATCTTCTGAATTAATGCAATGAACTATGAGTGGATAGCGAAACTTCAAACATCTTTCACAACAAAGCGTGCGTGTTGTATAAGCACTCGTTTATTTTTAAATAGGAATATTTTCTTTTATTATCTCCCTCTTTCGAATTGAATTAGGAATTGTAGAGAAGTTTTTGTTATATTAAAAAGAAGTAATAAAGAGAGATGATTTCCTTAAAAAAAATCTTGATTTAATTTGGTAATGGGAAATTGGCGGGTAACGGGGAGCAGGGTAGAGGTTGCAAGACCTGGATTAGTACGGGCTAGCGCAGCGACGGCGCCTTGTAGGGCTGTAAGCCCGTCGTGGCGCGCCGCCAGCCGCCAGCCGGTATAAAGCGCGCCCGCCGGTCGCTCGCGACATACGCACTTCGTAGCTCGGACTTCGCGGTCGCTCTCTATCACGTCATTCCCGTCCGCCGGTAAGTGCACTTCTTCTCTCCGCCGACCGAGCCGACAACGTAGCGAACATGTGCGATGACGATGCGGGCGCCCTCGTGGTCGACAACGGCTCCGGCATGTGCAAGGCCGGATTCGCCGGGGACGATGCGCCGCGCGCCGTCTTCCCGTCGATCGTTGGCCGCCCTCGCCACCAAGGCGTCATGGTCGGTATGGGTCAGAAGGACTCGTACGTGGGTGACGAGGCGCAGAGTAAAAGGGGCATACTCACCCTCAAGTACCCCATCGAACACGGTATCATTACGAATTGGGACGATATGGAAAAAATTTGGCATCACACGTTCTACAACGAGCTGCGTGTCGCCCCCGAGGAACATCCAATTCTTTTGACGGAAGCGCCTCTCAACCCGAAAGCGAACCGTGAAAAAATGACTCAGATAATGTTCGAAACTTTCAATTGTCCCGCGATGTACGTAGCGATCCAGGCCGTGTTGTCGCTTTACGCGTCCGGCCGCACCACCGGCATAGTGTTGGATTCGGGCGACGGTGTATCACACACGGTGCCCATCTACGAGGGTTACGCGTTGCCTCACGCCATTCTTCGTCTGGACCTGGCGGGTCGTGACCTCACCGACTACCTTATGAAAATCCTCACGGAGCGCGGTTACTCTTTCACGACGACAGCTGAACGGGAGATCGTCCGTGACATCAAAGAGAAACTTTGTTATGTCGCGCTCGATTTTGAACAGGAAATGCAAACGGCGGCCGCGTCTACGTCGTTAGAGAAGTCTTACGAGTTGCCCGACGGACAGGTCATCACCATCGGCAACGAGCGTTTCCGTTGTCCTGAAGCCTTGTTTCAACCTTCGTTCTTAGGCATGGAGTCGTGCGGCATCCACGAAACCGTGTACAACTCGATTATGAAGTGCGACGTGGACATCCGTAAGGATCTGTACGCCAACACGGTGCTCTCGGGCGGCACCACCATGTACCCGGGTATCGCCGATCGCATGCAGAAAGAGATAACTGCGCTCGCACCCTCCACCATCAAGATCAAGATCATTGCACCACCCGAAAGAAAGTATTCCGTGTGGATAGGCGGCTCCATCCTGGCGTCGCTGTCGACTTTCCAGCAGATGTGGATTTCGAAGCAGGAGTACGACGAGTCGGGACCGGGCATCGTCCACCGCAAATGCTTTTAAACTGACATATTGTTATATTTTAAGAATACATTTTATACGATCGTGCATCTGCTTATTTGTGTGGTCGGGGTGCGCATGCCTTTTCCCGTCCGACCGATCGATAGTCGATCGGTCGTTGATACGCTATAAATACCGGACGCGGTCGAGCGCCGGTCGCCGGACACTATATTAATCCGAAGCGACAACGACGCCGGCGAGATGCACTAAACGGTGTATAATTAGCTTAACTTCTATAAAGAGAAGAACCGATAAAACTACACTTCGTAGCACGTTCGTTGCGTTCTGTAGCTTTGTAGAGGTTGCCACAAGTCTTATTTTGAGACGTTTAGAGACGTATTAAGTCTTATTATATTTATCTTTAGATAAAACCTCTACTGGTGACTCTCTTTTCGGACGTTCCGGAGCATTTCTGAACTTCGGTGCCGGTCGAAGTAGGTCATTACATGCGACTAAAAATCGAAATAAAGGTGTTCTGAGTGCGTCTTAGTATTCACGGCTAACGCGAATGTCGATTTCATCCATTTCGAACCCCGCATATGAGAATAAGATAACATCCCAGCTTACTATTTGTTCGTTTTGAGTTATTAGAAAAAAATTTCAAAATGTGATGAAACGTTCACATTATGGATCTTTCCCTCAAATATTTCAAAAGATATTTTTAAATTCCTACGACGTCTTCTTGTGTGTTTCTGGAAATTTAACATACGCCAGTAACAATTCATTCATGATTAAAAAAAAATCCTGTTCACTAAAAATATATAATTTGAAACTGTGTTAATGCTCTGAATAACGTAATACTACAAAATTGAAATAAAACATAAAACAAAATAGACGCAAAGATTCGACTACATAAACTGTTTCGTGAAATAAATATATAGAAAAGGAATAATTTCTGAATAAACATTTCAATATTAAAAGTACAAAAATAAAAGTCATATTCGGGGGGTTCTTAATTCACCTGTTAATACATACTTTTAAATTTTTCCTTCACAAGACCTCTGAAGCGATCAAAGGTTCGCCCTAAAATATAAATCGTAGGGATTTGCATTTGCATTGGCGAACGACCGTGAAGAGAGGGACGAAGATCCCGTTAAAGGGCCGTTTTGACCCTATAAGAGGTATATCTCCATTTCGCGCTTGTTTTCTGGAAAAGCTTTTAACGCCTCGTTCGAATAGAAACAGTTTTCCTGTCGTATGTCCATTTCCGAGACGTTTGATAATAATAGAGCCGTGTCCCTTCAGTACGGGGCTTAACTTCCGCTTCCGTCGCGTTGTATCTAATAGAAATTTTACTATGCCTGCTTTATATTTTATCAAAATGATAATTTAAGAATAACATTTAATGTGATGCAAAGACACGCGGACAATACATTCATATCGTAATTGACATCAAGATCATACTAATCTTTTTGCGACAAGATCATTGTAATTTTAAAATTTTCTACGCAAAAAATGCTATTCGAAAAATTCGTGACTTAAATGAAACATAAAATTTTTCAACATTATTCTTACATAATAATAAATGTTAATAATCACTAGTTACTAAATAGTGTGAAATGTAGTTGCTATTGGAGTCTGTCTGCCTGTTTGTGTCTTCCACATTAAATTACGGATTCTAATGTGGTTTTCACTATTATTTAGGGAATTTATATTGTATAACACATATGTACATATTTATAGATGAAAAGTCGATCTTTTGTAATTAAGTAGTAAAAATATATTTTCGGGTGTTCACATTGCTAACGCTAACTAAAGCTTCTGACGTACATGTGTACATATTGTATACACATTTATATATATATATATATATATATATATATATATATATATATATATATATATATATGATAAACAAATTGATGTACTATGGAATTGTATATCTTAAAAGCACCTACAAAAAAGTTTGTGATGATGAGTGTCTATATTCTAAAGATAACTCACAGCAATGATTTTTATTATTTGCTTATATTATGGATTATAGTTTGACACTGCACCGAAGGCTAGGCCCGGCAAAGTTAGCTCGCGAGTCGCTGTCATTAAAGGAAATGAAACAAGGTAAGTAGACAAATAGCAGTGTAATGTAAATAGTAAATAGGTATCAAAACAAAAAAAAGTAAAACGGGTCATAAGTATAAACTTATCTATCTTTATAAAATGACAACGTGGTATGGTAGTAACGCGGATGTATGGCAAGTATGGTAGTATATAGCAAGTTTGTACAGGAATCGACAATTTTGGTATAAAAAGAACGTATTCCTACTTAAAAGGACGGCAACACATAAGTAAATTTTGTGGAGTTGCAGGCGCCCATGGGTGGCAGCTTGCATGCTCGTCTGCCCTTTGTAAATCCCATATAAAAAAATCACGTGTGTAAATTCGGTTATTGGATAGGGTCATTCGTTGTATCCGTTTTCTGCCACATATCTACGGTATTAATGGCTGTGTCCAATTACGGTAGCTCGGTAGGTGGATTCTCCTTATCAATGTATTGTTCAATTCCTATGAAGCACACACAGAGCCCCTTAAATGCACTGAAAAAAATAGTTTCTTGGCTTAGGGCGAATTACGAGATCAAATTGAAAGGATGTAAATGGAATTTAGATGTAATACGGTTGTTTCCTTTACGATTACGTTAGTTAGTATAAAATAATAAAACGTTACCACGTATTTCGCCCGACGTGAACGCTTAAAAACATTTACCTTAAAATGGTTTGCAAATTAGTCTTATTCACTGTTATAACGCGACACGTACGTCGAAAATGCTCGTCCCTAACGGCGGTTTGTATGACGCCGCCATGCCGACTCGGTTACGTTGGAATACACCTTAGAGAATGAGTTAAAATGTAATCGCTAAGGTGAATCTAATATGATTAGACATCTTACGCAAAGGCGATAACCGCGTTACTTTAATGACGAAAACGACAATACCTAAGACGGAATTCAACCTCTCTTACTACCCAAAAGCCCTTCTGGAAAGGCAATTTTCGTTTTTCAATAACCTCCAAAGAAGTATCGCTAAACTTACATGAATCGGGGGGCACGGCAGTGCCCCTGCCAAGTCGAGCGCGAAGCAAACACTGCCGTACCATCTTTTACTGGAACCATTTCGCCACATTTTCAGGCCCCTATTTGAGAACCTCTGGATAAGACCAGAACGCAGAAATTTTCGTCATCCAGTAAGCTATAATCACATACTTAAAATCCAAAATTTCAAGTCTGTAGGTCATTTAGTTCTGAAGTTAAGCGAAAGCAAAGTTTCGCATTTATGACACTCACTCACTCACTCATGATCATCAAAATAGAACTAGTACTTCCCATAAACTCAGAGAGCTGAAATTTGGTACAGAGTTAGGGTTTAATGGCCACATAAAGGGAAAATTATAAAACCTGGGATAATCGAAGATCTGGAGTACCTGGTGACCCTTATTTGAAAACACAAGAGTCCAACCAAACTATTAAAGATCGACATACTGCCTTTATAAAAAATATTAAACTTTGTTTGCCTCTTCACTTGATGTCAAAAATCGAAGGTCTGAAGTATCTGATGAAGAACCCTCAGCTTGTCTCAGCTGTATTCGAGATATAGTAATACCCCCTTCTTCTATTAGTACATAAATAAATCGACTGTCATTGCAAAAATCCAGCGTAGTGGCCTGGGACACATCTTCTAATTGAATCTAGCCTATGCTTCCCACTGCTGGGCGAATGCCTCCCCTTCTGCTTTTAATACGCATATAAATAAAATTAAAGGAAAACTCTGGATAAGACTAGACTGGCTTTTATACTTATACTTACAAGTTTACAAGAAGAAATAGTCGAACGATTAACTTTATTCTACTCGAACATTACACAAATTAAATAAACATTTTACACTAAAATATTAATTATTTTCGCTCAAAATTTGGTCAAAATATAATTCTAACCCTTATTCTCTTGTGGCCAAGCCTACGTGGCGCTTTCACGAATAACCAATCTTCATGGGGTGCACCTCATAAATGTTGACTTCAAGAGTATAAAGGCTCAAGCTTCAGCGATCACCGAATGCAACCGGCTTAGCCGTAAATACCGCGCCGATCTTTCAGAAATTAAACCATCTAAACCATCTAAAAGAATAAGTAATGAACGCGAATGGGCAATACGAAAAACTGTTACTGCTGTACAAGAATCAGAACCGGAAAAAAGAAAAGAAAGATTTGTAATAACAAAAAAACTACTCCTAAAAAGGAAAAAAATATGTCAAATAAGAAAATCTAATAAAATAAATCAAAATGCCCATGTTTCTACAAAAAATGTGACTTGGCCGTTGAAGGGTACACAAGGGTACAAAACCAGGTGCTCTATGACACCATTGCACCAATCTGTCGTCAGAACCGCTACCCGTTGACGATGGACAATTGCCACTAGGAAAACGTTGATTCAATAACCAGTCAATTTAGGCTTGATAAAGCTGAGTATTTCAATAATACTTATGTGTAAGCGAGCCTGAAACAAACAGTATAAACAAAACACGTGTGGCACTCGGGGACTGCCGCGGTTAAGCTATTGCATAGTATTTTTTATCAACTTATGCAATTATAATTATTTATTTATTTTATTTATGCAGTATTTTTTTTTGAGGAGGTGCCCTAACGCCGAAACTCTAAGCAGGCATGAGTCATCAGATTGCGGGGCGAAGAGGGGGATTACGCATGCGCAGTAACTCCAATACAACCAATGCCACCTAGAGGCGAGTTGCTGAACTAAAGAGACAAGCGTGATATTTCAAAAAAGTCATTAAAAGTTCTGCTATTCATCGATAGATGGGAAAAGTAAAAAGTATCACTGCTGTGCCGGTCGGAGTGGGGGGTGCTAGGATATTTTCGTTACGGAATTTCTGGATTCGGTCTCCACGCTCAACGCTCGCAATAGAAGCTATGCAATAGCTTAAAATTATTTCCAGTACTGACGGACTTCTAATCATTGATAGAAGTTCGTCTGTACGTCTATTATATGTTAGATCGGTGGTCGATTTGACGCTCCAAAAAGAAGAGAGCAGAAGTCAGCATTGTCAATGCTGAATGCATGTGTTGCACAATCAACAACAGCCTAAAATGAGACACTAGCGTCCAATTACCAATACCAGTATGGGCTATTATCTCGCTTAACAAACATAGGTAGTTACAACAGATATAACATTACGTGTAAACAAAACTGACTTGTACCCACTAACGCATAAAGAATGTTCAACGGCCAAATCACACAACATTAACTACAATAATAAAGAAATCGCAGTAAAGAACTTTAGACTTGGCAAGGCTTTGTCTAGATTTCATTACTTTTTAGAAATAAACAAGCAGCTCCATCGAGACTTGGCTAGTTTTTTACAGTATGTTTTTGGTGGGATTACCTTTACTTAAGATTGATATCTAATTAAGATCAAATTTCAAAATTCCATAACAATGATAATAAATATCAGTATCTATTCATATCAGTATCGTGGATTTGTATCGTCGAGATTGCAGGCTCGATCCCTGGACCGTGTTGTGCTCTAATGTGTTCAGTATTGGTGTTGCTGTATTTTTGCTTATTGTAATTTATTTACAGAATCTATGTCGGTATACCGGCTCATTGAAGTATAAGACTTGTGAGATTTTTAAGGGTCAGTTATGCCTATCTTAAGTTTAGTGTTATGAAAATAAACATGAAACAGTATAATTCCACCTTTCGCTGTTTTTAAACACTTTCAGTTATTGTTCTGCCCAAAACAAAAATGTGTACAAACAACATCAATTTTATCAATACATTATCAATACATGTGGGATCTGCTTACTCGATTTGGTGGATTTTTTCAAAAGCAAGTACCTACATACATAATTACATTTATTAACTTAACAATATACAAACCTAAGATTTAAAATCAATGCGAAACACCAAAGCTAAATAAAACATATTAATAAAGTAGCGCGCTACGATGAGTGCGTCTTTAGGTATATCTACCTAACAATGAATTTAAAGTTACATTGGTTATTAAATTTGCCACGAGATACATAACTCTATTTGTATATGATTAATGTTTTTCATGGCATATGGTTTTTATATGTCGAAAATATTGACATTACAGTGTTTTTGGTGACCTGGATTCTTAAATACATAATAATATAAACTCACGCCTATTTCGCAGAAAGGAAAGCAGAGACTATAGATTTCCACATGGCAAGATCTTTGTATATTTCTCTTATCTTACTGACATTTATCAATCTTTTCATGCAAGCTCGTCGGTTTCGGATGCTTAAAATTTGGCCCATTTTTAATATGCCACGTATATGGTCTGCATAGGATTTTCTAGGGCGACCCTTGTTGACCTTTACATCACACACATTCGTTTTTTAGCTTTGTTCTGTAAGTCTACTTTTATTCATTCTTTCCATATGGTCAAACAACCGCAATATACCGCTGTCTACTCTCGGCATTACATCTTCTTTCAAACCTCACCGCTCCCTAACATCGCTGTTTCTACATCCATCTTTCCGAGACACTCCGCATATACTACGCAGCGATCGCATTTCCTTTGCATTGATCCTACTTTTATTTTTCTTGTGCCATACCCAGCTTACACTACTATACATTAGCGTAGCGATTAGCACTTCACTATGTATAGCCAAATGCGCTTGTCGTGAGACGCTTTTACTATTCATAATAGCGAGCGAGGGCCCATTCGATTTATTTCTCGCATGCACACTCCTTTCGATACCTCTGTCATGTTTACCGTCACCTGTAAACATACTACCCAAATATACAAGCTCTTTCACTTGTTCGACTTTCTCACTTCTATAAGTATAACGCATTCAGTCGTGCTATTGCCCTTTTCAAACACCATCACTTTAGTCTTACCAACATTTACTTTCATACCCCTTTTCTTAACATAACCATTCATTTTATTTACCATCTCCTGCAGCCCGCATGGCTTTTTCAAATTTCAGGCAGCACTTTTTTCAAATCGTATAGACAGCTATCCATAAATAGGTTGAATAGCCACGGTGAAGCCATACATCCATGTCTTACATCCCTGCGGATGTCAAACCAGTCAGTGTATGCCCCATTTATTCTGACGCAGTTGCTAGAGCCCCCGTATAGGGATTACAATACCTTTATCAATCCGCTGCTCACACCATGCATGGATAGGGTCTTCCATAAATCATTTCTTTTCACTCTATCAAAGACCTTTTTCCAGATTTACGATAATACAGAAAACCTTTTGGTTGCTGGCCAACAATATTTCTGCAATGTTTCACAGAGAAAAAATTTAGTCCGCACATCCCATCCCTTTTCGAAATCCCGCTTCTACGTCCCGAATCTTGTTTTCAGTCTCATTTACAACTCTTTCGATAATGATTTTTGCGTACAGATTGCCAACGACACTGAGGAGGCTTATGCATACATATATATATATATATATATATATATATATGTGTGTGTGTGTGTATGACTTTATGTATGCGCGAATGCGAGGATTTCTGAAAAAAAAGTAGCATATGTACCCGACTCATTTTTCATATATGTACTATTAAGCTGAACTAAAAATACAGTAAACAAATACAAATACAGTAAATCAAAAAAATTCTTTTATTAATAATAAACTTCCCAAGTAAAATATTTCTCTTTGACTTCATTTCCATATTTATACTATTTGTCATTCATTTATAAAAGCTATACTTTTCCCGAAATAGCCTAAATTTTATTATGATAAAATTTTGTTTTAACATTAAATTTGCTCTAGATTCGTCCAAATCGGAATCAAAATCGCAAGGCAAGAAATAGAAACGTGAGTCAAGATCAGAAGGAATCGAAATGGAGAACGCGACCAAACTCGAAATCGAGTTTGGGTGTAAAATTAGAATCAAAAGCGTGACTGAAATCTACATGGGTGTCGAAATTAGGACTGTGAGCAGGACCGACTGAAACCAGAACCAGCAGAATGAATCTGAAACCAGACTCGGAATCTATTTAAATTAAGACTGGATTCGAAAAGTGGGACAGTGATCGGAATCAAGAGTGAGACAAATGGGCATCGAGAACAGGATTGTGATCAGAATCTAAAAGGTAGTAGCGATCGAGATCATGATTGAAGGTGTGATCGATCTATATACAGCATATGCAGGCAGAACTAAACGTCAGAAACAAAAATGAAATTTAACTTACACTACACATAATAGAGTTGCTCATTCATCGTTTGACTGAATAGTTATATATACTCTAGATCTAAACTAGGCATTGCCTGTTTTATGACAGCCTCCGTATATTGCATGAAGATTACTTTTTTTGTAGAATTCATAAGGGGCAAACGAGTATGTGAGCCATTGGAAAGCAGCTAATCACCCACACTCATAGACACTTGCAACCCCGAACGAGTCACTAGTGCGTTGTCAGCCTTCCAATAATAAATATACTTTTTCTTTAAGACCCCCTTGTTAAAGTTCAGTGAGAATACCGCTTATGGTAAACCATTCCAAAGCCTCACTCCGCGAGGAAGAAAATTGCGCATGTTCGGTAGTAGAACGCCAACCATTAAAATGGTGGTGATGGTACTTTCAGCAAGCAAAACGATGTTAGAAATCAGCGGCAGATTGAATAACTCTTCAGAGCACTTTATATGCGATAGAGCATACACAAAGATAGAACGTTTCTTCGCAAGGCCAACGAGTTGAGTTGGTCGGATGCTACAGGCAGGGCTGGGTTTAGCTATTTAGCCGCCCTGGGCAAAAATAATAAATGCCGCCTTCATCAACACCACTGATGTGAAAGATGGGATATTATAGAGTGTAACAAAACTATGAACAATTACTTTAGGGAATAACTCTTGCTATTAACACGTACATATCTACTAAATTGAAATGTATGGAATCGCTAATTTTATTTTGTAATTTCAGGAGAGAGTCCATAGTAATAGTTATTCGTATTAATGTGTATTAACATCCCCTAAAGTAATTGTTCATAGTTTTGTTATAACCAATATTATAATATGAAATTGCTAGAAATGCAAAATATTCACATATTTTAATCGATTGAGGATTCTGAACAAGTATAACAGTCCAAAAATAACAATAATTGTAACTACATTATATTATCGTAATAATTTGATTGACTTTTAAGTAGTCTAATATTTATCATTTCATTTTACTTAGGATAGCTCTAAAAAATATTTTATTCATTGTTTCTTATTCATAGGTATGTGTTGATTTAAATTTGAAGTGGGTAGGTACCTATCTACCTTTTTGCGTCGTAAACACATAGATCGTACCTACATATTGATGAGTAGAAAAAGTAAATGGATTATTAAGTTGTAGAAGAATACGCAATTATTTTTTTACTTTTTAGTGCATATTAATTTGCAATAAATTTTGATTCATTAATAGTCGCGTCAATGAATACATAAAACAGGCAATCTTCGGAAGTCCTCAAGAACAGCTCCGATTTTGATGTTTTTTTTTTAAATTTTATTTTTTATATTCATTAAAATCAGAAACCTCTTGGAGTGGGGACGAAACTATTTATCTTGTTTAAACAATATCTGTGATATTTATGCACAAAAAATTTCTACTATACAATATCCATTAAAAACTTGTAAATATATTAATGAATGTTATAAACAATTACCTATAAGTTTGTTCTGTGTAGTAATGACATAGAATTAATTTGTGGACCAAAATATAAATTTTTTATTGACCGTAGAATTCATTATTTTATATACAAAAAAAGTAAATTTAATTTTCATTCTCATTTCGCGTTTCGGAGACTTCTTCATCTTCTTCAAGTGGTGGGTGGTTACTACAATCATTTCCACTGCAAACTATGCAGGCTGGTGAGCAACGAAGACCACTTTCTCTGCAGCCACACGCTGAACCGCATCCTGTTTTGCAAGAGCAAAATATCAATTTTAAAACGTTGTCAGGTGCTGCTGGTTGTGTCATTTTGATTGGTTTTAAATAATTCTCTTTTCGCCAACCCCATTCTTCAGGTGGTATCGATGAATTATTTTTCCGTTGCTGAACTTGTGAGTAGACTCTTTTAATATGTTGTTTTGCTGCATCTTCTGTCGGAGGTAAGGAATTAAGTTGTACGCTTTTATTTTTTGAAGCTAATGCTATGAAACGTTTATATCGCAGTTCATTCAAGCGTTTGGCAGATTTAGCACCATACATTGTTAGAATACAATCAATACCATCATTAAAAAGCACTTCTTCATTTTGCTCTTCAACCATAAAATTTTCAGCTGCTGCATGTGATTTTTAATTATCATCAAAAACTTTAACAAAACTATTTTTTCCTTTGTTATAGAAAGAGGATGTAGTATCACATCCAGTGAATGCATGAATAAAAAACAGATGGTTTTTTCTTAATATTTGGATAATTCACTAATATTCTTTTTGTTGAGTAAACTCGTTGCAAGATATTATTTTTTAGTGGTTTTAAAAAAAACATCTACAACAACTACTTGAAGAGAGGAACAATCTATAGCAGATTGCACAATTAATCGATCAGCATCACTTTCGGCTTGACTCCACTCAATATTATTTTCACCTAGTTTTTTGCAGAGAAGATTAATAAACCTATTTTTATTTTTGCTATTACCTAAAAGTTTCTCTTTCGTTGTGTTTAAAGGCATGTCTTCTTCAAATAAATAATCAATGGAAGTATTGCCGATATATCTACGATTTCTCTCAGACACTTTAGTTCCATCATTACTATATCCACCAAATACAACTTTAACATTAGTGCCATAATTATTACGTAAATATCTAATATACTCTTGACAAATATCTGCAATTTTTTTAATTTTTTCCCATTTTAATCTATGAAGTAGCACACCACCATCAATAGTATAGAAAAATTTAGTAACATCACTAACATCCGTTTGACATTGTACAAAGGCATCATATATTGGTTGATTTGGTCGTTTTTCTCATTCCAGCGTTATCAAACAGTGAAAGAGGATAGGGAGCCAGCTCGTAGTCAAAATATTAGCGAAGTTCATCATTACTTTTTCTTAAAAAGCATAAACGTTGGAAAATTAAATTTGGATCTATAGCGACTGCAGTATTATTAACTTTGATTTTACTGCTCATGATCAATAAAGATTTAACAGTATCTTTTGTGGTCATTTTCATATCTTTGAAGTTAAAGCCTCTAATTTTATTTCTTAATTTAATTCTAACATCATATGCTTCATAACAATTAATAGTTTCGTTACCTACAATTCCTGTGGAAATTGCCATGACTTCCTTTATGTCAGGAAAGGGGTTGTGAGTTTTAAAAAACTGTACAATTTTATCAATTGCTTTAGAATCTTCATTGATTCTGCTATCACTAGCGTCAGCATACTGATATGATGATTTAAAGGCAACTCCACAAAACTCTTCCATTCCGTCGATTACGTCGGTTGTAAATAACGTTGCTTTTATCCATTTGAAAACAACACTTGGTGTTGCTCCACGTCTGAAAGGACCACCTTCTATTTTCATTAACTTCATGAGTGTTTGTTCTATTGTCTGGTCAGTTGAAATTTTCGCAAAATACATATCAGATCTTCTAGCACTATGGTTTTGTTTTTATGCTTTAAAATCTTCTTCACTTAGCTCTTGTGATAATCTACGCATTTTTTGTAAATAAATTTCACTAAATTTCGCATAACGAAAGTGTCTTGCAGCGTGGAAAAATGGTATCAACAGTTTAACTCGACAGTTTTTAAATGTAAGTCCCAATCTCCCATCCTCTCTGCAGCTATAAAATCTTTGAAAAGAGATTTCCGTTGTACGAATAGTACCTATACCTCACAAAACTTTCTAATGCACCGTTAAATATTATATATATGTATGTTATCGCGAATGTGCTGGTTCTTTGGCTAATTAATTCTATTTAGAAAATTGGTAAAGAAAATCGCCTTGACATGACTTGACATATATATTAGTGAAAAAAAAGGAACATCGAAAATAATATTAAGAAAAATATACTAAAGAGATCGTCCACATATGTGTAAGCAAAAAGAAGTATTTATAGCGTATGCAGGTAACACATAAATGTTTTTTTTTTAATTTTAATATTAAATTATTGTTAAAAACCTTTTTGTTACAATAAGATTAATATATGGAGATTTTTACAAAAATAGAGACGAAACTGAATTTTTTATATAAATGTCGTTGATATTGTTTAAACAATATAAATAGTTCCGTCCCCGCTCTAAGAGGTTTCTGATTTTAAATAATATAAAAAAACAAAATTGAAAAAAAAAATTCATCAAAATCGGAGCTGTTCTTGAGGACTTCCGAAGCAAAAGCTTCATTGACGCGACTATAAATTGAGTTGAGTGATTTATTTACATAATAATTATAAAAACGATAAAATAGAATGCTTAGGCGATGAACATTGGAAAATCAAGCAGAAAGACTTCGAAGTAAGTCAAATTGTATCAGATGAATATATATATATATATATATATATATATATATATATATATATATATATATTTAAAATATTGTTTATGGACAAGTTTTGAAATAAAAAGAAAATAAAATTAATATTTACATTAATTTTGTAAACTGATAATTATTATACATAATTTGTGTGAATTCATCGCACAGGGTACGTCTATTCATCATATACATTAATACGCTAAAATTAAGATGTTTGCCTCCTTTTTTAGAAAAAACCTCACAATTACTCCACATAAATTTTATATCATTTCGTAGATAACTACTTGCTCTAGCAGCATCAACAACTAAAAAAAATATTATTGCTTTTGTTTTTGTAAATTAATTAATTGTTAAAATTACACTGCCATGTGACGACTTTAATTTTGAACCTACGTCATCATGTTTAACGGTCGGTAAATTTTTAGTTCAAATATTTCTTAGATCTGTCATCTGAGCTTCATAATGTCATACAACAAAAAGAATACCGTTATAAACAGTGTGCTAAATTAGAAACGAATTGAATACCTGTAATAAATTTTGATTCATTAAATTGAATTGAATGACTTATTTACATATTAATTACAGAAAAACGATAAAATATAAATGCCTAGGCGACTAAAACTGGAAAAACAAATTAATATTGACAGTAATTTTGTAAACTGATAATTATTATACATAATTTGTGCGAAGTCTTCGCACAGGGTACGTCTAGTATATATTAATACGCTAAGGTTCAGATGTTTGCCTCCCTTTTTATAAAAAAACCTCACAATTACTCCACATAAATTTTATATCATTTCATAGGTTGTTTGCTCTACCGGCATCAACAACTAAAAAATTATTAATGTTTTTGGTTTTGGAAATTATTTAATTATTAAAATTATATATATTCTGCTTTCTAATGACTTTAATTTTGAAACAACGTCAACATGATTGACGGTCGGTACAAAGACACAATACAGCAATGCTGCCATCTGACGACTTTTATCCTTAGGCGTAGACATAAGTCTAATACAATCGACTTTAAACAAATCTTTGGGTATGAAAAAGCTGTGCTCCCGTTGGATCTCTCACAATTTAACTGAGGCTCAAGAAACGACCGCGTCACTTGGTGTAATGCCATGCTTACCAGATTCAAGGAAGGAATTCAAATTTGGTGTAGAACAGTCACAGGTTACAAAAATATTGAATTATTACTACAACAAAACAAAGCAGCAATCAACACTATATGAGTCTATCGAGATGAGCCGAAACCTACCAAAGTGGTGCGCGAGCGAAGTGTCTCTAAGAGGATGATTGCTTCTTTTTTAACTTCCCGCTAAGAAAATTGAAAATTTTGTAAAATTTTCGGGAAGTTATTGGTTTCACCCCATTTTGCAAAATCGAGTTCTCATCAGATCTCGACGTTCCGAGGGTCTAGGAAGCTTCCCTGATCATCCCTGAGATGATATCCGTATTCCTGTGTGGATGTGTGTGTGTGTGTGTGTGTATGTGTGGATGTATGTAAACCTCTTATAACTTTTAAACGACTGGACCGAATCGAGCCCACTAAACGGCGCTCCAAAGAGTTTCACAAAACTTGGATTTTCTGAAAGTTTGGGTCGATTTGGACCGGTAGATTTTGAGAAATTTTCAAAAAATTAAGAAAAAAAACATTTGTAAAAGTGGTTTTTTCAAAATTACTTTAAAATGGCTTGACCAATCAATTTCCAAATCTAATCAGCTCTTAACTTATTAAAAAGACGTCGATCGTCGTAAATCGGGTCAAAATCGGTTGATTCGTTTGTGGGAAATCGTTGTCAAAAGAAATCGAAAAAAAACAGTTTATTTGGAGTAACTACGAAACGGCTTGACAGATCGATTTCAAATTCTAACCAGCTCTTGACCCTGTAAAAACACGTCGATTGCCGCAAATTAGGTCAAAATCGGTTGATTCGTTTGCGAGAAATTGTTATCGAAAGAAATCGAAACAAACCGTTTTTTTACTCAAAAAATCGCGTCAAATCCCGTATATTTTCGAGTGTTTTGAACTCGAAAATAGCGGGAAGTTTTAGGGTTGGCCTACAGGGTTAACCTTGTTTTTTAATAAAACTGGTCACATGGCTATTATTCTTTCGGAGAATTGTCGTACCGTGAATACTGATTGATTCACGACAATTTGTTTGTCAAAAGTTCTTGACGCACTCCGTAAAAACAACCTCATAAATCGTATTATTTTGCACTACGAGATTGTCAGTTCTCGCACTGTCAAAATTAAAAACCAATTACGCGGTCAGCGATTTTCATCACAAGAAGAGGCTGTCGAATAGTATGAAAAACATGTCATTCCTCTATAGGAATGGCATAGATGCTTGCAAAATTGGTTTATTCGTATGAAAAAATGCATTTATGCTAACGGAGAATATTTTGAGAAACTAATTTATTTTTGACCATTCGTAGTAATTTTTTATTATTTTTTTCAGAAACTTTTAATGCTCTCTACGTACATATAAAAAATAATATAGAACTGTTCGAGAAAATAATGGTCGACATAATTTCAAGACGAGAAATAAAAATAAACTGAGTTTACCTTAGACCAGCTATACTCTAAGTGTGTTCCGCGGAACCCTAGGATTCCGCGATACCCCTGTAGGGGTTCCGCAAGAATTTTGAAAAATCAAAACACCTCTCTCTGATCGAACGTTTAGACTTCGCTCGCCACGCGTATACTAGTGAGCACGCAGTCCCTTTGATAAAAGCCGCCTCTGAATTAGACCCTATAGTCGTGAACAAGCGACTTTCGGCTCTAACATCAAAAAGATAAAGTCGAGTTTGTTTACAATACCTGATATGAGACTTCAATTGTCTTCTATCAAACCTGATATCAACCTTTGATGAAAAATAAAAAAAAACAGTTTCATACCTCCCATTAGTTAGATTTTTTTTTTTTTTAATATCTTCTAGTAGTTGTATCTTCTTTATCTATAAATAATAATATCTTCTAATAATAACTGCCATGTCGTAATGTAAGTAATACTTAGTAACTGTTACATTGTACTTTTATTATGCTTATTAATAAAGAATACACTTTTAAAAACTATTGTTTTATTGTAGGGTTCCGTCAAGTATTTTGTTTTCCAAAAAGGTTCCATCACCAAAAAAGTTTGAGAACCGCTGCCTTAGACGATTACATAAAGCCACAAACTCATTTAAGGGGCTCTGTGTGTGCTTCATCAATGAAGTCCTTATAGATATTCAAAATTTTACCCTTAAATTTAAAATTAATAAATAATTACTTTGTAATACAGAATTACCATAATATTTTCAATTTTTTTAGAGGACAAAAGTTCATGGACATAACCGGCTCGATATTTTCCGGGTTGTATCTTTCTATAACATTTTTGTTATTTTTTGTTATTGTATACAATTCAATTTAAAAGAGCTACTCTCAAGTTTCTTGCTTATTCTTCTTGAGTGAAAACTGCGTTGTGAACGAGTATCATATGATAATGGTAATTTAACAGTATAACGAGGTATTTCAAGAGTTAAATGAGACGCAATAAAAATATTTTTGAATTTGAATGATAAAAGCTTTGTTTGTAAGTAGTTACGAGTTCCAAAGCGCGACTATGGAGGTTGCGGTCGTCGTGGCCCGTCGGTAACTTTTCAACGTACTGACTTGCAATTTCTCGATGACTCTAGTTGTTCCAAATGGGAAGCGCTGGAGGCGATCTTGTACATTGAAACGGGTCCGGAGTTGATCGTCAACGACTCCGGGAAGTTTTGGTGGACGATTTGTTCGACGATAGTGGATGTTTCCCTATTCCATTTATTAATATGGTTAGAAGACACGATATCACGGAGCGTTGCAACCGGGCGTGTGATTCTTTCAATGCTGAAACGGGTCGGTCGGTCGGGTCTGGCGGAGCGGGCGTTCAAATGAAGAACACAACACGTACAACCGTACAGCATTTTTTTCTGTTTAAGTTTTGACACCAAAGTAATTTACAGGAAAACGTGCAGGATTATATACATGATTTACGTGTCGTGTTTGAGCCCTACCATCGATTTGAGTATATATTACTTTGTAAAAATCATCCTCTCCTTACCGTTTCAATGTATTTTTAAATTGTAATCATTAATTACTATGTTATCACCTTTTTAGAGTTCCGACCCAAAACGACAAAAATGAAACGCTTATGATTCCATCCATCTGCCCGTCCTTCCGTATATCACAGGTATTTTATTCAAAAACTACAAAACGTAATTTATAGAGATAAAATTTATTGTGTAGGCGTCTTGTATAAGCTGCTATAAATATATAAATATTTTTAAGGGAGGTACTACATACATGTAACATAAGCTGAAATTTTTTTTTTCAAATATCGACGTGTATTTAGTCAGTGCTTTTTTAAAACACTTTAAGTTTTTTAAGCTTATTTTTGACTTATCGAACATATTCAGAAATAATCGCTCCAAAAGTAACAGAAATTGTGTCCTCCCCTTTATTTTCTACATCGTATGCTCAAAAAATATGAAAAATATAGCAAAGGTAAAGATTATTAAATATTTTGAACCAAAATTATTTTGAACATGGTCGAATATACTGTTTTTGAGTTATTTCCGAAAAACTGCGCTTCTCAACAAAATAACGTAAGTGAAGATACGCTCTTATACTGATGCACTTTAGTTTGCACTAATTTAATAGTAATAGTGGACATGCCTACTTGTTTTTCTAGTTACAGGCGGCTTAAGTGCTTATAACTATTCTGTGTGGGGAACATGGAAATAGTGTAATACTGCACTTTTTTCATCTGTAGTACATTTCTTTGTAATAATGGCTTAGTCTGTAATAATGGCTTAGTCTGTAATGAACATGATCCGACATGCTCTTGGTCAATTTTTTTTATTTATTCTCTTATTAAGCTCGTTTATGTCCGTACCTAAGAGATATTTTTGTGTTATTTTCCTGTTAACGTGCTTTGTATTTTGGATATCCCATAATATCAGTAGAAGTACTAACAGTTCTCCATTTTTAATTTCCCGCTATAAAAATTGAAAAATGTCCATAAAATTGAGAAGTTACTGTTTCCTTCTCGATTTTCGAAAATCAACTTATCACCAGATTTTGACGTTTTAGAATCTTAGAAATCTATTTCAACTAATATCCGAGAGGTGTCTGTATGTCTTTGAAGTGTGTGTATGTTCATTCAATTTAGATTTCCGGAACCTTCGAACTAGTTTCGTCCTATAGATTCTGAGGAAATTCAAAAATAAACTTCTATAAAATGTATTTTTGAAATAACTGTTAGACTACTGTACCGATCGGTATCAAAACCTAATCAATTCTTTCTCACAGAGAGATCATCGACTGCCATAAACTGCACAAAAACTTAATTTTTTCATGAGATTTCGTCGGGCAAAATAAAAAAAGTGTCTTTTTACGATGTTTCAAATTCCTGTACCCATATATTCCAAAATCTATCCAGTTGTTATTCTTAAAAGACAACGTTGGGCATTGCCAAATGTAAAATTTTGATAGAAATTATTGTTTCTTACTCGGTTATCTCTGTTTTCTTAAATTTTTTAAAAATAAATTTAGATGTTTAACGCGAACAGCTAAAAAAGAATCAAAACTATATTTTTTAGTTCGGAGAGCTTAGAAAAGCTTTTAAGTCTCTCTTGGAGAAACTTTAAGCTCAATCTCAATAATTTAATTCTAGGTGTATTTTTGAAGACTGAGCTCGAAAGTAGCAAAAAGTTTCAGGAATAGCTTAAAAGTCTACGCTTTTGTCGATTTTTTTAGCTTAACACACTAAGATAAAGATAAATCTTTCATCTTGAGACAATATATTTCTGAACAAGAATAGCTCAAATCCACATCGATAAATATCATAGCGGGAAGTTTTAGGATGAGACATATATATCAATAAAGGATTCTGCTCTCCACTACGAATTCTATTCAAATGATTGAATATTGATTCCAGATTGACAGATCGACTTGTTATATTATTATTATTATAATTCCGCCAACTATTAAATTGTTTAGTTCTACGTACGCCAAACAAGGCACATCCTCGGAAATTGCCGACAGTCACATCCACCAGGGCAAGGAGCGTTAAAACAACCTTGTCAACATCATCAGGTGAGGAGCGTTAAAACAACCCAGGCTGTTTTAACGCTCCTGCACCCTGGTGGATGTGACCGTCGGCAATTTCCTGAGGATGCCTTGTTGGCATGAAACGTACGTAGAACCAAACAACCTAGGTTGTTTTAACGCTCCTTGCACCTGGTGGATGTGACTGTCGGCAATTTCTGAGGATGTGCCTTGTTGGCATGAAACGTACGTAGAACTAAACAATTTAATAGTTGGCGGAATTAGATAATTATAATAATAAATAACACTTGCTTAGGTGTTCGATATCTGTCAATCTGGAATCAATATTCAATCATTTGATAGAGATCGTAGTGGAGAGGCAGATTCGAGGGTCAGCGGTGGGTTGCATGCTGCATGTTAATGCATGTTGCAGGCAAGCGTCTACTATGGATTTCCGCGAATTAACACCTCATACAATACAATGGTCAGGAGGGTTAACCTTTTTATCGATTTTTTTCGTTATTTGCTATAGAATAATCAATTTGTTCAAAAAACTTTCATTTATTCAAATTTAACAACGTGTTTAGGCATTTTTAATTATAGAAGTTGTAGATGTTGTTTGTCCCCGAAATCGTCTGATCTGGGTGCAATAATAGGTTTAGCAGTATTGAGGGTGGCGTCGGCGAACACCTTAACGAGACAGGTGATTGACTTATTCGACGAGGCGAGGCAAGAGCGAGCGCTTGCGGCGCTACAAGGAAATGGGATTACCTATTTTTTTTCTGAGGATGTTTTCGCGAAAGTCCTTTATGAAATAGCAATTTTATAACCAGATTTATAAAAAAAATTAGATCGTTGGCGAACGATTTAGATACAAATTAAGCGAGCGAGCTCTACAATTGCGCTCGAGCAACTCCCTTCGCGTTTATGAATATAAGGTGGTGACGACACTGTTACGTCAAATTATTTTATTTTTATGTCAGGAATTTTAGATGGTTTCTTTAGAAGATATAGTATGTTAGAATATAATTTTATATAGTAACATAAAGTTATAAACTTTTTGGAGATTGGCAACAGGTTGTAGAAAATAGGTTAGTATATAAAGGGTTACAGTTTGCGTATTATTTATTCAATGACTACTCTTTTCGTTACTAATTTATCGCTATTTTAATTAGTAATTTATCGCTACTTTAATTAGTAATTTTAGCCTTTTCTACTTATCCATTATCTCTCTACGAAAATGAGTTATTTGAAATGCAGTAAACGCGAGATTTCGTTGATCACTTCGATACAAATAAAATGTTATAAAACATTAATTAAAGTAAATATTTGTGTAGCTGCGAATACTGTGTCTCAGTCCTTGGTCTGTACTGCCGCTCTACATAAAGCTAATATTAAAAACCGGCTAAGTGCGAACCGAAAGTGCACATCGTGAGTTTCTTCCAAGTCCATGTGTGTTCATGAGCGGTGTGCATGGGCGGTGTGCGTGCGCGGTGGTGACCATCTACTCTCTGGTGGCTTGCATGCTCGTTTGACCATCGATAATAGTAGAAAAAAAACAATACATTTATGTTATGCATTTACAAAAAAAGAACTTGTGTGCAGAGTACACGTGTCAGAAGTGAAACTTCTTTGGCAACATGTGTTATTTTTTTAAATTATGTTTTATATATAGCATGTCTGTTCATTTTCAATAAAAATGCGCAAATGCATTTTTAGAACAGACATATATGAAAATATGTCATATCTTGATGTCACTCATTTTCAACACACTGGCACCAAAACGAGACCAACGAGCACGTGTTACTGCCAGTTGCTTAACACACCCGTCTAATCGGGGACAACATCCGATCAAGGTTGGTAGATTGTGTTGTCATCAGAAACACATTCTTTTCCACAAATTCAGATGATCAACTGTCGATAAAAATGAACTTGAAAGTATTTTTCGATAGAAGTTAAAGTTGACGTAAAGGATTGTAAAAGCTACAGTTTTGCGCACGCGCGGTGCGTCGGCTGCCTACGCAGACACTTAGTCACTTCATGCGATGATAAATATGTCATTGTTACGGTACACAAATAATTAAAGTAGAAGTGCCCGTCTTCGAATCCTAAAGAAGACTGGCAGAAATCCATTCAAGTTCAGTGTCGTATTCAGTTCCCGATTTTGCCCGATTTGGGTAAATAGCGTATTTAGTTCGCCAAAAAACGAAGATAAACCATTTGAAAGTACGTAATGCGGCAAAGTAGCTCGCCTCTCGTCGGATCTCAGGGTAAGGCAGCATGGCGAGGGACACACAATAGCCACTCACTCCTACCTTTTTGAACTTGTTTTTTTGTCACCTCTGTAATAAAACAACAAAGGGTAGTACATAGTATAATTGACAAGCACGGCCCAGATAAAGGTTGTACATTTTTCCATGTTTATAAAAAAAAAGTCTAATAATATGTTTTGCCAAGACTATTATCGACATTTTTTGCACTTTTTTTTACCATTAATCTATATAAAAAAAGAGCGTGTGTGCAGAGTACACGTGGCAGAAATGAAACTTCCTTGGCAACAATAGTTAAAAACAGTAAGATTGTCCATAAATAATCAGAGATATCAGTTAAAGACTAAAATTAAAGATAAAAATTGATGACAGATCAAAAATGAGAACTTGTAGGTATTCAAAGAATTGAGGCACAATATTGAAAAGATTTTTATAAAAATACTTTTTATATTTAAATCCATTATAATAAAGGATGTTTGAACAATGTACATATTTTTTTGCCTTTTAAGAAAAGCTATTTTAATTCATAAAAAAATATGTACAAGCACACGATATACTCAAGTTTGTCATTATCATTGTCTTTGTTATTATAATTATTAGTAAATTTCGTTTATAATTGTATGATTATTATACTTTTATTTATTTAATAATTAAAAATTTGTAGAAGTTTATACGTTTTACGTTGTACGCAATCCAGGAGCCTCGTAAAGAGAATACTCTACAGCAGTAGAGTACAGCAGCCTACTATTTCTGTCTCTTTCTCTCTGGCGACCTGCCCGGTCGCTCTCTCCGTCTAAATATCCAAAATCGTGACGGCCTCATCGTTACATGTAAGTCTTACGATTACGCCGTGACGGTATTGCCGTGACGCGACCTTGAAATTTCACTTTTATAAAATAATGTTTAGCGCAAATCCAATTCACACGTGAATGGTTTTTGTTATTTACGATCATATCTAGTTTCATACGTGTACGTACTAATATTTATAAGATAAAGAAAAAACCAAAAATATTTGAAAGACACATTTTTTGTATTACCGTTCAATATTTAATTTTTATTATTTGGTAAAATACCGCCATAATAATGCATATTTCTCAAAATTTTAGCACCTTGTCTATTGCGGTGCAAAAGAAACAGTCCTTTAACAGTAAGACATATTGACGGACGGAGGAACGGCGTAGGTTTATTAATAGGCTCTCGTTGGCACCTTTTGAAAACACTAAAAACACAGACGAGGAAAATTAACCGTTAATTTCCTTCCTTTCGTTGAATTTTCTTTTTTATTTATGATTTATAAATGAAGAAGACATGTATGGAATTGATATTAATTGTTAAGTACATTCAGTTATAATTGTCGGTATGAACGTATACACAAAGCATTATATATTATTATTTAGAGCTTTGTGGTCTCATAACCATGTTAAGAACGACTTTTTTCATAAAACTATAAAGATGTAGAGTCCTTTGAATAATAAATATATTTACAATAATGCATATGTGATTTTAATAAGGCTTTTCTTTAATAGTGAATGCCATCTTTAATGTAAATAATGAATTAGGTATATTTATGTTTTCATTTTACAATTGATTTTTGAAGGGTCGCCCTCCTCTCGTCGACTCCTCCAACCGCCGTACATCCATACCTAAGGAAGTATCAACAAATAACTTACAGGTTATGTGAGAGGAACTGAGGTTTACCCATTATATTAAAGTTAGGCAAAGTAGCATCATTGTTGGTGTGTACAATAACGTGGGTGCAGCAAAACAACCTTGTTCGATGGTTCTAGGTCTACTTCGTGATCTAAGTGAAATTCTATTTAGGATACGAATTTTGTAGGAGTCGGTTCTTCTCATCGTATGTGCCGTACGAAGGATCTTTCCGAGATGTCGTCTGAAGATACCGTTGAATTATGCATGGCCCTTCTTTGTTTTACGATTGAAGTGTAATAAAACTTTAATCGTAAAATATTTCATTAGAAAATAACAGGTTTGAATGTCTCGCTAACCAATATAATATTAATAATTCCGACAGAAATTGTCTGTTATGACACGACTTTTTGACGTGACAACGTCTAATAACTCGATATTACGGGCTGCATGCACGAAAAGTTGACGTCATTGTCCCGTTACGCTCGATGTCCCGTTCCGCAAGCGAGGCTCGAGTGGTCGGCTCAGTTCGTTTCGTGCTGCATCTATCTCCCCTACTCGATCAGCCTAGCACAATAGATACACGCGAACTGTTTTCGTCAAATGTTTATAAAGTGAAGTGAAATGTTATTGTGATTTTCATGTGTGTTTAATATTGCGACTATAATGGTACGTAATTCTTGCATTTAAAAATCTCATTGTTCAAGCTTATGTGTTTAATCTTTTCATTAATATTTCTTTTATTTTTTTTTATTATTTATTATTTAAAAAGTAGCCTCGGTCGGCGAGAGCAGTAATGATAGGTTATGTTACAATTGACTGAAAAATAATGAAGATTCATATAATTGATAGTATAAACAATTAACTTTTCTCCTTGTGTCGTTCTGTATATTGTAAATGTAATGTTTGACGTTGTCACGTCAAACTACCGTCCGTAAACCGACTTTACAGACAATGATTTTTAGATTATTTTAACCTACTAGTAGAAGATAGGACATACACAGATAGTTAAATGGACTTTGAAGATAATACCGAACTAGCATCATTGAAACTACAGCTAAATTTGCACAAGCACACCGGGTGATTACAAAAATAGCAATTAAACTTTCCAGGCTTTAAAAGAAATATTTTTTTTACCTAATAAGTTTTATTACATATTTCACTTTTAAGATTTTCCTTTATGTTATTTTCATTTTTATGTACCGAATAAAACTAATTTATGTTTTGTTAAAGCTTGTTTTAAATCTGATGTCCTAACCACTTAACAAAACAGCACTGACCGCCTTACAAAAAATTTTATAACCTCATTTTGCGTTTATCGAATAGCAAAAAAAAAATAGTTGAAATTGTTAAAATTTTTCATTCGGAATTATACACTGTCCCTAAAATAAAAACCGAAAAACTGCGATAAAACTGGGGGTTCAATTTTAATGCGCGTATTGTGTGTAATGACATCGTGCGTTCTGTAAAACAGTTAAAGATTCAAAAATTGTTTTTTATTCAATACGAACAATGTAAGTTAATTTCCTGCGCGAGCTGGTCATTATTCTTCTACCATTATGCCCACGTATTCGCTCATGTCTCGCAGCCGCTGCAGTGTCATGTATTAGCAAGATAAGACATATTTTATGCGTCACAGCCCAGGGCTAATACAGATCACGGCTCCGCACGTTTACGCGCTTTTTTATGAAGCTATCTTGAGGTTCTTTACGAGCGTGGTCGTCGTTCTTACATTTCACCGTTTTTTCAGACTTTCATAGAATATATGCAAATTTAAGTTTGGTAATATATGACACCTTACATAAAAACTTTGAAGTGCATTTTAAGCGTAGATATTTAAGGGTAAATCAAACAAGTTGTATAAATTTGTTTCGTGTGATATTTGATTCCATAATAGAAACAAGTCCACAATAAATATTTAAAAACGATAAGAAAATTGAATTTCGTTACATCTAATTTCAGAAAAATGAGATCATTTCATTATTTTTACATTTAATTGGATAATTCATAAAAAAACCGGCAGTTTTACGACCGGGTGAGTGCACACAGAAATGAATTTATTGCGTTTATAAAAAAAATATATGCCATTGTATATTAATATTTATTTGTGAAAATTGAAATCTTACACATCAACATAGAGTATATATTTCTTTGAGATAAGTACAAACAAATACTGAAAGAAATGACTGACGTGACACCATAATATTTATATGAGTGTAAAAGAGGCGCCTGCAGTGGCAACAGCTTCCGCGCTACTTCACCTGGCGGTGCCGCTTTGGCGGCGGTCTGCTTAACCATACAAGCTTGACAAGGACAGCACGACAGTGTTATCCTCCACTACAGCCAAAACGGCATCGGAACCAGGAAAACGATCTCTATTTATTTGTTTACCTTTGCTTATGGAGACACCGTATCTGTCCGCTGCTTTCTTACATCCCCACGTTCTTCGTTTCGAATCCTAAATATCTTTTACACCTAGTAAATAATTACCATGGCATATTTTCAGTACGATCTTTAAAAAAATATAGATGTGTGAGATATATAATAATAATAACAATAATATAAACTCACGCCTATTTCCCGAAAAAGCTGGGAGAGGCTGTAGATTTCAACATGGTACTATCTTTGTATATCTCTCTTGCCTCACTGATATCCATCAATATTTTTATGCTAGCTCGTCGGTTTTGGGAGCTTAAAATGTGGCTCTTTTTTTAATATGCCACCGATATGGTCTGAATATTGTTTTCTAGGGCGACACCTTCCGACCTTTCCATCACACTTAATCACTCTATAGATTTGCTTTGTCAGTCTACTTTCATTCATCCTTTCCAGATGGTCAAATCATCCCAACATACCTTTTTCTACTCTAGTTACTACATCTCCCTTTAAATCACACCACTCTCTAAGATAACTATTTCTACATATATCTTTCCGAGACACTCCACATATATTATGCCGCGACTGCATCTCCACTGCATTGATTCTACTTTCATTTTTCTTCTGCCATACCCAACTTTCACTACCATACATAAGAGTAGGGATCAGGACTACATTATGGATAGCCAAGCCTACTTGTTGGGAGACGCTTTTAGTATTAGTAATAGCGAGCAAGACCCCATTCACTTCGTTTCTCGCATTCACCCTCCTTTCGATATCTCTGTCATGTTTACCATCATTTAGCTTATAAATGGGTAGTCTCTATTTAGAGACTACCCAAGTATACAAAGTCTTACATTTGTTCGATTTTCCCACCATCTATAAGTATATCGCACTCAGGTATGTTTTCGCTCCTGTCAAACAACATAACCTTAGTCTTACCGACATTTACTTTTATACCCCTTTTCTTAAGAGAATCATTCATTTCATTTACTATATCCTGCAGCCTTCACGCCGACGTGCAAGGATTGTCATCGGCGTACAGAAGGCATTTGACAGACAGTTCACCCATCCTTAGTTCAAATTCATAGTTTTTCAAATCATCCAGACAACTATACGTGATTAGTGAATAGCCACAGTAAAGCCACATATTCCTGTCTGACACATCTGTAGATGTCAAACCAGGCGGTTTATGCCCCATTTATTCTGACACAAGCACTGGACCCCTGTATAAGGATCGCAGTGCCCTGCGGATTGATCCCTGTATAAGGATCAATCAACTAATCACACCATGAATGGATAGGGCTCTCCATAGATCATTTCTTTTCACTCTATCATAAGCTTCTATCCGATATTATTGCTAGATCTACAAAAGTACAAAAAAATCTTTTGGCCATTGGCTAAAAACATTTCTGCAGTGTTTCACAGAGAAAAATTTTGGTCCGTACATCCCATCTCTTTTCGAAATCTCGCTTGTACATCACAAATCTGGTTTAC
Organism: Eumeta japonica; assembly: GCA_005406025.1. Classification (NCBI taxonomy): domain Eukaryota; kingdom Metazoa; phylum Arthropoda; class Insecta; order Lepidoptera; family Psychidae; genus Eumeta; species Eumeta japonica. The sequence goes on from BGZK01000125.1 coordinate 486,637, forward strand.
AGTCTCATTCACAACTCTTTCGATGATAATTTTCGCACACAGTTTGCCAACAATGCTGAGAAGGCTTATAGGGCGGTAATTTGTGCACGCCTGCCGTTAGCTTTAATGGACTAGCATAATGTCTGCTTTACGCCAGTCATTAGGTACCCTATGGCTTTTCCAGCATTTGTTAAAGAGCTGATACGGCAGCTACTACTTTACTACTACATCCCCACCGTCCCTCCCCATCTCTTACGAAACTCTATCATATCCAGCAGCTTTTCCGATTCTTATATGTTTTAGTGCTTTCGTAATTTCATCTGTAATAATTTCCGTTCATTTCCATCATCAGTCATATACTCAGTTGCAATAACATTGTCATCTACAAGTGTATCCTTACATGCAAAAACGCTTTCGAAGAAATTCTTCCAGTGCTCTTTATTTAAAAAAAAAAGTTGTTTTTTAATATAATATTTTTCTCTTTTTAGTGATAGATATTTACTGAATAAATTATGCAGTTATTTTATTAAGTAGTACAACGAGTAGGCCAAGTAAAGGTGCAGCCCGCATGAGGAAAAATAGGAATAAAGAAACAATGATTGAAAATAAGGAACGATTAGCAAAAAATCGTAAGAAAAATGCTGTATCACGTTCCCAAGAATCACTTTTGGCTCGAAATGAAAGGCTATCGAAAATGAGAAACTATAATCCTTCCCGATTATCACAGGATCTCAAAGTGAAAGAATCAGTCGACCTAATCGTATCCATGAATGTTTAGTCCGTGAGTCGACCGCGAGCGCGAGCATCGCCCGGATGTTATACGGATCCGCTTAACGAATGAGACTCCCGCGTCAACATCGACTCGCTGTTATTAACGAACGCGTTAGAACAGAACTTCCTTCTCAACGTACGCAAAGACTGGCTGCGCTAAAAGGGGATGATTATAAAATGTTGAGCGTTGAAAATGAGGAACTGAGAAAAACCGCTTGGTGAACATGCGTGAGACCGGAAGTCGAAATCGGTTTCTCGGGAAGGATGAGTTTATATCTGCCATCAATGTTTTTGCAGACGTGCCTTGTAGTATCTAGACGCTTACCTGCAACATGCATTAACATGCAGCATGCAACCCACCGTTGACCCTCAAATCTGCCTCCCCACTATGAATTTCTATCCAAAGAATTGAAATATTGATTCGAGAAGATTGACAGATATCGAACACCTAAGCAAGTGTTAATTTTATTTTTTATAATTATCTTAGTCCGCTAATCGTAATAATTATGATTTCTACGTACGTTTCATGCAAACTAAGCACAACCTTAGGAAATTACAAACAGTCACATCCACCAGACTGTCTGTAATTTCCTGAAGATGTGCCTCGTTGGCATGAAACGTACGTAGAAATTATAATTATAACGATTAGCAGACTAAGATAATTATAAAAAATAAGGCAAGCGTCTGTTATTGATTTCTGCGTATTAACACCTCACACAATGTTGTAGTATCTGTAAAAAAATACTCTATCCTAAGCAGAGATGCCATTTGCAAACTTAATTTCCACAAGATTACTACCTAGTGAATTGGTAGAAATGAATTAAATTGTGACATGTTCTCGATGCCCTGCTAACATTAGAAAAGGTAAAGTGCCTTCCCAAGCCTGTTGGAACAAAATGAACGTCACATCTATACCTGCACAGCTTTTTTTGTTTTGAATATACATAAAAAATATACAGTTGAACATAGAACCTCCTCCTTTTTTGAAGTCAGTTAAAAAAACCCAAAAAACACGTAGGCATGAGCTTCATTGGATTGTTTTCTATAAACTGTTCTTAGTAACCATTGACAGGCGTTTGATAATAATTGAAATACCTTATTCGTTTTTTAGTGTAAATGCAAAATTCTGTTTACATTCAGCTGCTTTTGTCACATCTTTCCTGTATTTTTTGGTATATTTTAAAATAAATGTTGCTTTTAAATTTGGTATACATTTTACGAACAATACTTTCTTTCGAGTCATAGGCTGTAATTTTATATTTTGAACATTGTATTATATGAGGTGTTAATTCGCGGAAATCCATAGTAGACGCTTGCCTGCAACATGCATTAACATGCATCATGCAACCCACCGCTGACCCTCGAATCTGCCTCTCCACTACTAATCTCTATCCAAAGGATTGAATATTAATTCCAGAGGATTGACAGATATCGAACACCTAAGCAAGTGTTATTTATTTTAATAATTATCTTAGCAAAATTTCACTTAGTACTAAATAAAATTGAACTGTGAAACTAGTCCAATAATAATACTTTTCGTAATTTTCACTAAATCTTAGCTCTAAAACACTAAAAATAATATAGTTCATTTTTTTTATTGGTTTAAGGTACTTCCATAGCAGTTTTATTGAAATTGGTCAAATAATAAGAGCATTTATTCATCTCACAAAACACACTCACGGAACCATAAGCCAATCTAACTACGAACTCTTTTTACTAACTAGAATAACTTGTGCGAATTCAAGGGAAATTGGTTCCACTATATGGATTCGTAGTGATACTCACAATACCTTAAAAAATTAAACGGATAACCTTTTAATGACTTTCATTGTCTCCATATAAAATTTTATTGAAATCGGTTAAATCGTAAGGATTCGCCGTAATTATCACGTAGCCCTAAAAAGTATCAGATATCCTTTTATTAGTTTTCAATTGTTTTCATATTATATTTTAAACTTTAAATATGTTTTATTATTATAATTTCTATGAAAGTATTTTTCGATGTTTAATGATTGAAGAATCGTAACCAAAAAGTATGTGTCCTATTCGTGAAGGCAGTCCATTTCGAAAAATCCGCCAATTGTAGTAATCACGGACTTGTGTTTAATAGCACAAAACTAAAAGGTTTGATAAGCAAATAGATATTTGCCGTATTATTCTGATTATATTTAGAATAAATTGTGCTCTTACATGTAAAACTATAAAAAATACTTTGCGTGAAACTGGGTTTGTCCGACTGAATATTAGCAATTGGGGCAAAATTTAATATTTTTCTCTAATACAGCTAAACAGCATTATCTCACGGCATGTTAGCTTTTTGTAATCGTTTCGAAAACTATACGCAGTCAAAATGTTACGCTGGTAACGGTAGGACGTGAGGGCATTATAAATTCGTTCTCATTTCCGTATTATATTTTTAGATGGAAGAATTTCCACAGACCGGCACGGGCGGCCGATCGACGACAATCTTGGCGTTGGCTTTCTGCAGGCGCCGCCCCCGTACATCGAGGCTCCACTTTTCACAGCGCAGATTCGTCTCGGCGGGAGGTACCGGCGCGGCGAGCGGGCCGGGGCGGGGGCGGCGAGCGCTCCCCCGCGCGAGGGAGGGGCGGTGCCGCGGGAGCCGCATAATTAAACCTTCTGTTTGGAGTTTTGTCGATCTGAGCCGCTCGATAAATTGGCCTTAACAGATTTATTGAAAATGTTTCCCTGCCGGAGTGCGCGAGGGGCAGGCGGCGCCGCACCTCTCGCGCCCTCGCCCCGCCTGTCCTTTTGACAGTACGTGACGAGAATTCTTGTTGGGGAAAGATTCCTGTGAAAGTTCTGAACATTAACAGCTCTGACAAGATTAGAGCTCATTACTTATGCATTTAATTAGGCCGGGCGTCACCGCCGGCGTCGGGCCGGTGGCCGGCGGGCGCGCTTATGCTCGTCTTTCCTCCGCGCTGTGGACATCGAGGTGTTAATATATTTTGTAAGTCTTAACACCTGTCACAGAACTTCTCTCGAAGTTTACTTAGACGAGTTGTGTCACAGCAGATAAATGCGAATCCCGGGTTCCTCTAGACGCGAAACTCCTCTAATTAAATTCATAAATGTCAGAATTATCAGATATTCAATCACCACGTGTTGTTACAAAATAAACACAAATTTTCTGGTTTATTATTATTTAAAAAAATATGTTCCAAGTGAAAATTGCCGACGGCATTTATAAAAACTAAATTACTATTTTAGTATATTTTAAATCTAAAGTGAAAAATTATTCTACTATTTTCTTTTATGAAAAGTAAAACTCAATTCAACGCTCGGTTATGCTGTTTTATAATGGGTTTTTAGAGTTTCTTCGTTTTTTTAACAATGATTGTCTTGGAATATATACTGAGTAAAAATCGCATCTCATGACACTGAAATTATGTGGAAAACTTTGTTTATATTAATTTGATAAAATATAGAACATAAATTATGTTACATAATTAAACTTTGAATCCCCATAACTCCACATTATGCTATTGAAAAAGTCGAAATAACGTTTTAAACCACATACATCGAAATCTTGCCTGCGATAAAAATAAATCATCTATAAAGTAGCAATAGAAAGAAAACACATGTTCAGTTAAGATGCGCGAAAATGTTGGGCGGAGAGGCAACATAACAACGACTTCGCTTTTTGTTAACATTGATTTCTCTTCCAAACTCATTTGCGTACCATGAGTTATATAGTCTATAAAAATAGATTTTTTGAGAGTAAAATTCAATGACGATCGAATATTTTTACAATTTAGATTGACTGTATTCTGAAAACTTTGAGCTATGCGGCGAATGTCGTTGAATTAAGAAATGATATTTTTCATTCCTGAATATGAATTTATCGTATCGTGACATCAGTATCGACATATATTGATCGAACGTCTCTCACATTTCTCAAAAGTATGATTCTATAGATTCTTGGAAGTTCTAGAGAATCAGCCTAGCAAGAAGATGTTCGCAATAGACACCTTCAAAAGGTGCGGAGACTTCGGTTGTATCTCTGCGAAGTAACCTACAAAACTGACTATATGTTTGGCTGATTTAAAGACAAAGTTTAAACCTAGTTTTGATTTATAGAGGTTAAAGAAAGTAAACTGAACTGCTCGTTCCACTATACTAGTCTCTCTTTAAGTACGTTAATAACACAATTGTAAAAACAATTTTGTTATTGTTGTCCTATCACATTAAATATGACAGGACAATTATTTTAACTGTATAAAAGAATGACGATGCAATACATCGTCGGTATAGGAATTGGAGAGTATTTTAAGTCTAAATTCAAATCTAAATATCTTTATTTCATGGGTAATGAATAAGACCTGAAATGCGTCATATTTTTTTGCGAATTTACACTTTACCACTCGTTCGGATGGTAGTTTTCCCTGAAGAAAAACGAGCAAGAAACTTAATGGTAGCTATTTTATAATTTCATCATGCATAGCCAAATAAATACAAAAACCATTAATGAACGAAACAGCCCGGTAAGAAGTCGAACCGCTTATACCCATGGATATTTGTTTTCTAATTATTCGGAAATTTTAAGTTTACTACGTGTATCGGCGATTTCTTGCGGTGTGGTGGGCAGCGTTTTCAAGCAACCAAGACTTTTATATTTCTAGCCAAGCTTAATTTATGGCGGTGGAAGTGCAAATGCACCAATCTAGCTGCATTTTATAGATGGCGCATCCGCCTGCACATATGAGTGCATACATTTTAATTGGGGAGGCGTGGCCACGCACTTTGCATTATTTACGCATTAGCTCGTTCGCGGATCTTCCACATCCCTTTTCTTGCGGGTGCACATGCGGGATGGAGGACTTATATTGCCTCATGCCCGGGTGCCTTCTCGTCGGAGATACGACCCCAATGGTCCAGTGGTGATAGCCCCATTTAGGGGGTCCAAACTTGGAGAATTCGGAGAATTCCCGAGCCAGCCGGAGATCAAGAGAAGTTGTCAGTGGGTATACCGACATCATCCTTGACCGTCACGGCCGTCTCTGGGAGTGGTGGTGAACTGATGGGTCGCCGCTCCGTCCGGACCGGAGAAACTCAACGATGGAGAACCTCGACGGTACGGAAAAACTACGACGATCACTCACTTTTTCCTACGCATTAGCGCCACATGCGCTTGGAACACCGATTCGCGGCCGTACTGTAACGATCGCGACGGTTCTAGGCCTCTGATTGGTGCTCTCCTCTAAGGCACAATTTCGTATGCAACTCATATGCACATTACATTTAATTGGCATTTATAATGACATAATATATACAATAAGTTAAAATAAAGTAAATACACGAAAAAATTAGTCAAAATACAATTTCTTATAACTAATTCCTACGCGGGTAATAAAACAATGTAAACAAAATACTTTAATAAAACGCACACATATATGATAAATTACAAAACAATTAAGTCCGTATAAAACAAAATAATATATTTAACAGTAAATGCGCGGCTGTCCGTAACATACCCTTCAGTGCGCAGCACTAGACCTCAAGATACGGAGCAGCTGCTACCTCGGATGTCACCAGTATGACGATTTTCGAAGTGGAATGCCGCAGAACGCCACCAGTTGTTTCGAAGTCCACCACACGAACCTAGTTGTCAGGACCCGAGTAGGTCTTCTTAATTCTGCCTCGAGGCCACGAGTATCGAGGTGATAATGGGTCGACGATCAGCACTATGTTGCCCTCGTCCGGCGCGCGGTATATAGGGTTGCCGCGCGCCCGGCGAGGCACCAGAGTAGGTAAGTACCGTAGTACCGTAGGTAAGTACTTGTCGATCACCTCTGCCAGACGTGATCGGCAAGGCGCTGACACGCTCGCCAGTTTGTAAGCCCAAGGAGCATGTTGTCGTCGTGGTGGCCCGCTGCGGCAGCGCCGTAGAAGCGCCCGATCAGGAAGTGGTTAGGCGTGAGATCCTCGGCCTCTGTAAGTTCGATGTCCACCTCCATCAACGACCTGGAGTTGACAATGTGCACGGCTTCCAGCAGTAGAGTATGGAGAACTTCTTCGTGAGGACTTCTCTCTCTTAATGTAGCGGCCAATGCGGTTTTCACACATCGCACCAAACGCTTCCAGGCGTCACCTATGTTCGGAGCGCCGGGAGGTATAAACTTTCATGATATGGTGTGGATATCGACCTCTTTGTTCATTTTCTTGTGTACCTCTTATAAATTTTTAATTTTTAATTTTCGCTCTGTGCCACGAGTATCGAGCGCGATGTCGCCCTCGGCCGACGCACGACATATATAGTCGTCGTGCGCCCGGCGGGGCATCATAGTGAATAGGTACTCTTTCATACACGTTTAATTTTATTTCGTTTAGAAATTGAATTAAATGTGTATAAAAGAGAAGCCAATCGAGCGCCCAATAGAACCGCTTACAACTCGAGCCGAGGGATTAATATTATTTTCAATTGAGCGACGCGAGCCCTTCCTATTATTAACGAAACTGCATTTTCGTGTTCGCTCAATTTTACACGCCAATAACATAGCCGCTGCATACGACTTTTCGCTCGCATCGACGAACACATGTATCTCCCCTTCGGTGTGGCCGGATGATATACATCGAGGTACTTTAATCGATGCCAATTTCCTTATCTCGTTCAACCAATTCAGCCACTTTTTATGTTCATTGACTTTTATTGTTTCGTCCATATGTCCTGGAGCATACATTTGCCGAGCGGGCGAGGCTAAAGCGAGTGGGTCGAAAAAAGACATGACTGTACTCGTGACTTGTCATTTCGTCGGTGGGAGCAACGTTTTCAAGAATTCAGTAGGCATGTTCCGCAGGCCGATATTAAAACCCAGGGTGTCATTCTTGATGTCCCACTGTAGACCAAGGGTTTTTTCAATGTGTGTATCGCCCCCGAGTTGCACATTATCATCATTTCGTGTGTTAGAATCTCATTCAAGACTTTAATTTTGTTACTCGCCCAACCACGTAACTCGAAGGCTGCTTTCCGGTGAACCTCGTAAAACTGTTTCGAAACACGCTTGACTTCTTCAATAATATCGAAACTTTTCAAAAAGTCATCAACGTGGTGATCTAATTGTATCGCTTTACACGCCTGTGTGTACTCAAGATCAAATTCTGAGAAGTTACGATTTTTGTATAGATCTCTGTACAAGGTGATGAAGCGGCATCGAAAATCAATGATGTCATTCGGTATTGTTGTGGATTTTCATTCGTGTTATTTCGCCATAGAAATCGCAAGCTGTCGCGATCTTCCTTTCTAATTTTCACCCGCAGGAACATTTCTTTGATGTCGGTCGACACCGCTACGCGTCCTTGTCTGAATCGGACGAGTACACCCAATAGTGATAGTATTAAATTTGGGCCCGTGAGTAATGCATCGTTCAACCTTTACCATTCGTTTACCTTTCGGGCGTCACTTCGTTGTTCGATCCACAATAGGCACGTTTCAAACTGACCGCTCGGTAATCTAATACTATTGCTATCTAGCAACGCGAGCGTCCCCCTCTTCTGGATCGTGACTCGGTTCACGGGGAGCCACGCCTAAGGATTCAATGTTGAAATGCCGTTTCACAATAGCATTTAATACAACGTTGGAAGCGTCGGTATTACGAGGGGATTCATTATTAGTTTCGCTGCATGCTGTTGGTGTGGGGGGCGGTGCTGTCGTCGGATTCGATTCGGGCACGGGCTCATTTTCGCTCAATATATTGATCCGTTTCTCAAGTTTATCCGTTTCGGATAAATGGAACGTGTTATTACAATTAATCTAATCGCTCGAATCCTCTTCGTTTCTGTCCAAGCGCAAGAGCAACATTTTCGTACGCGCGACCGTGGCTTTTGCAGCTATCCGTTTAATTTTCAATTGCTCAAATTCCAATTAAGCTAATAACGCGGCACGCTTTCTCTGTCGCGCCGCGTTCACATTTCTATTTGAATCGCCGATGTTCACTTCATGTGTGGGACTGCGGTTTTGCGTATTTGCCGCTAGACGGCCACGTGTCGCATCGGACGTGCAGGCTGCATTCGGAACGTCGACTCGGTCGGATCTGGTATCCGCATGCAATTTATATACTTCCTCATCGATCCTCTCCTGCTCGGGCAAACTTTCATTCAAGTTTCTGTTTGTACCGTGGTACCACGTGTGCGTCGACGACGTAGTCGACGTGCCGGTTTTCGACAACCGGCTTGTGAGCGCACTCGTTGGCGTTTTATTCACTTGCTCGGCTGTGTCCATTTTGCGCGCTCTTGTAACACGCTTACTGTCCATCTTCAGGTTCAATTCTTCAATCTTCAGTCCCTTAAGGTCCCTAACCGCTCGTACAAAGTCATTGAGACGAGGATATGCTCAGTACGAGAATGGAGACAGAAAGGGTAAGTGTGGCCCGTTCGACAGTGGACATGCACACAGTCAGGGTGCACAATAGAGCTTCGGTGGGAGCGATCGTCGCCGGATATGCCTACTGACCGGTCCCCTATCTGTGCATGCGTATCGACACGACAAGGCTATACGACGCCGAGATCGGACTCAACAATCGGTGACCACGTCTTAACTAGTCATACCGCTCGAAAGTGTTAAATAGTGAAATGTCGTTAACACCGCTAGGTGACCCTCTCTCAGTCCGAAGCATGTACACGGAAATAAGAATCCGAAGCACACAACTTACTCGTAAAATTACTTCACAATAATCCGGCGAAGACCATCTGTAACGGCATTTTTTTATATTGTCGCGTAAGCCCGTACTTCGGTTTGTCCTTCAAAGACCTCACAGAACGGATTTCATGCGGTGTGGTGGGCAAATGATGGACAGCATTTTCAGGCAATCAATACTTCTATATTTCAGCCGAGTTTCATGTATGACGGTCGGAGTGCAATTGTGTCGGATGAGCCAATGTAGCTGTATTTTATAGATATGCATCCGCCTGCATATATGAGTTGCATACATTTTCATTGGGGAGGCGTGGCCATGCACTTTGCATTCTTTATGCGTTGGCGTTCGTTCACGGGTCTTCTATACACTGCTGCGGGTGCAGGTTCGGGTATGAGCCTATGGCTCGAACCCGGGCTTCATCTCGGGAGGGACACTGCCCTCTCGGGTTTCGACATGCCGACTTACAGTCAGCCATTGGGTGTTCGGCGGGCGCCGACAGGCATGCGCCGTTGATGTAATCGCGCGCCGTTGGGCGCCTTTTCAGGGTTGAGTCGGTCGACGGAGAGGAGGGTGCGGTCGATTACGCTGTGCTCGGCTGTGTGTGTGTCGACCATCGGCTATCCATGTGGCGGCAGTTCAGATATCTGTCCGTAGTTGTCACAATGACACGATGACGATACAGACGTTTACACTTACTAGCTCTTCTGACAATTTCGCTTTATTCTTCTTTTCTTATTCGAGATTCAATTGTATATGTCGCTTCGTGATTGTTTCCGTCGTAGGTGCCGACGCCGAACCACCACTAGCACGCGCGCATACGCATACCAGCAGGTGATGGGAGGCACCCGGCATGAGGAGCGGAAATCGACGATCGGTCAAGCTGTGCACGCTGCCGACCGCCGATGGGCCGCCGACCGCAGGTCAAGGCATCGGTGATCCGCTCCGCGCAGATGTAACCAAGCACGTGCCGATCGCTGATCAGGCTATCCATGCATCCAACAGCAGCAGTCTAGGCAGCATTCGCCAGCGATCCGCTGCCTCCATGCCTCTCGCTTCCGTCGCAGTGTCCGGGGCGCGGCGCGCGTGTTCGGTAGCACACACGCGCGCAGGGCGGCCTGCGTTAGCCCTCGTGGGCGTCGGGCGCGACCTCGACGGCATTACTATTTGCCGGAGGTATTCGCGAAATCGATCGCACTCGCGAGAGTTAAGGTTGTCCAGAGCGTCGGAGCCATACGTCTGTCCGCTATGAGTATCTGCCACCGTATGTGTGCGTTGGCGTTCGTTCGCGGATTTTCCACACTCCTTTTTTTGCGGGTACAGGTGCGGGACGGAGGACTTATGTTGCCTCATGCCCGGGCGTCTTCTCGTCGGGGATACGACCTCGACGGTCCAGTGGTGATCGCTCCATTTCAGGGGTCCAAACTTGAAGATTTCCCGAGACAGCTGGAGATCAAGAGGAGTTGTCAATGGGTACATCGACATCATTCTCGACCGTCACGGCCGTCTCTGGGAGTGATGGTGAAGAAGTGGGTTGCCGCTCCGTCTGGACCGGAGAAACTCAACGATGGAGAACCTCGACGGTACGGAAAAACTACGACGATCTCTCACTTGCCTTGCGTTGGCTTCTTCTTCGGTGGATCTTCCACACCCTCGATTTTCAGGGTGCAGGTGCGGGACGGAGGACTTATTGTTGCCTCATGCCCGGGCGTCTTCTCGTCGGGGACACGACCCCGACGGCTCAGGTGGCAATGGTCCGTCTCTGGTGGATCCATTGATTGACATCTTGCCGGAGCCCAGTCGCCGACCCACACGCGGGCGCGCGCGTTCATTGCGCAGGCGCCGGCAGGTGGAGGGGGCTCCGGCGTAAGTTGGTGCTCGACGAGGGGAGGGAGGCACAGCTCAAGCTAGACACGCAGCCGACCGCCGGTGGTCGGACGCTGGTGGACGCCGACCGGATCAAGGCGGCACGCATCGGTGACCCGCGTTGGCGTAGATCTGACCGAGCGCGCCTACCGACCGCTGATCAAGCTATCCACGCGTCGGACGGCAGCAGCCAGGGCAGTACGTGTCAGCGAGCCGTGTCCTTCAACCTCTTCTTTTCTCTCTAGCCCTTGTCGTGGGTCGATCCGGTGCCTACGCTGGACCACCCGCGGGCGCGCGCGTCACCGCACATGCGCTCAGCGTCAGGTGGTGGGGGCACCGGGTTGTGAGGAGGTAGTGTCCGAGGGCGGGAGGGAGGCGCGGAACAGGCTGCACACGCAGCCGACCGCCGGTGGTCGGACGCTGGTGGACGCCGACCGGATCAAGGCGGCACGCATCGGTGACCCGCGTTGGCGTAGATCTAACCGAGCGCGCCTGCCGACCGCTGATCAGGCTATCCACGCGTCGGACGGCGGCAGCCAGGGCAGTACGTGTCAGCGAGCTGCGTCCCTCTCTCTCTTCTTCTTCTTCGATCACCACCCATCTTCTTCTTCCTCCTTCTTTCTTCGATTGGTCTTCGGTCTTCCATCTTCAATCCGGTGCTCACGCAGGGCCACCCGCGGGCGCGCGCGTCATTGAGCATGCGCTCAGCGGCGGGTGGGGGCACCGGGTTGCGGAGTGGTGGTTGACGAGGGCGGGGGCACGGCTCGGCTACGCATGCGTCAGCGAGCCGGTGTCCTCTTCTCGCCCGGCCCTCGTCTGTCGTCTTTCCGATCGACGAGGGCCCGAAGCATCGGTTCACCAGAATAATTGTTCCCACGATGTCCGGGTAGGCGCCCCGCCGTTCGCAGCGTGGTAGGCGCGCGGCGCGTCGGACACTTCAGCGTCCGGTAAGCGCCGGGGCGGCCGTACCAGTGCATTCTGCACTTGCGAGGTGGCCGCGGTGGTGAGCCGCCTGCATTTTAATAAATTAAAATGCGGCGACATCAGCTTTGGTGCGGTGATGTTTATCCGGGATCTCAATAAATTGAGGGTAGTCACAAAATATGCCGGCCCGGGGCGCGGCGCGCGAAGCGGCGCACGGCGCGCGTGTTCGGCAGCACACACGCGCACAGGACGGCCTGCGTTGGCCCCGTGGGCGTCGGCACGTCCTCGACGGCTTGTGCCGGAGGTGTATGCGGTGGTTGTACTCGCACTCGCGGGAGACGTGACGATCCTGGTGAGCTGGCGTCCGGTCCCGCTGCGCCACGCCGAGGTGTGCGCCGCGGGCCGCTGCCGGGAGTCAACTCCAACCTTGCGTTGGCGCCGCATGTGCTCGGAACACCGGTTAGCGGCCGTACCGTAACGACCGCCGCGGTTCTAGGCCTCTGATTGGTCCTTCCTCCAAGGCACAATTGCGTATGCAACTCATATGCACATTACATTTAATTCGCATTTATAATGACATAATATATACAGCAAATAAAATAAACACACAAAAAATAGGCAAAATACCATTTCTCATAACTAATTCCTACTCGAGTAATAAAACAAGATAAACAAAATACTTTAATAAAATTCACAAATATATGATAGATTACAAAAAAATTAAGTCAGTATAAAACAAAATATTATATTTAATATTAAATGCGCGGCTGTCTGTAACTTTTTCCCTAATACTTTGCTTAATTATTTTGTAAACATTTAAAATGCTCACAATATCGATTTAGATCGTTTGAGAAACAAGTTATAATGCATATACAAATCGTACGTGTTGCGAAATGTCAATGTGTGTAAAATAATATAACATTTGTATGAAACAATTTACAGACAATTTTTCCCCAAGTTTTACGACTGGCGAAGTTGATCGTCACCATTCCCGCAACTAGCGACTCTGCCGAACAAGCATTTTAATGTTTGATCCACTTATGCAAAACTCAGAGACAATAATAGCTTACAGAACTGTTAAAGATTTCCGTTGAAAAAGAACTGTTGACCGATACAAAACGTTTCGCAACCTTTTACGACTATGTTTTGAAAATATATTTAAAAAAAAAACAAGCGGGTGGATTTAATGTATAAATAATATATAATAAGATTTAAAGCAAACATTTGCAGTTACATTTTACTTACTGTTGTATATTTTATTTAGTTATACACGAAAATGATAGTAGAGTGATCACAATGGCCTTTAAATGACTATTTCGGTTATCTAGTAGTTGTTTTGATTGTGCAAAACTTGGTAATTAATAATATCGATTACTTGGATATATGTATCATTAGAATGTAGTCAAAGAAGGCTTTTCGACTATGACGACCTGCGGTAGAATGCGACTTTATTGGGTAAGTTTTTTTTTAACTTTGATATCTAATTTGGCTAAAGGAGACTCCACGATGAACTGCGGTAGAACACCTTTCTTGGGTAAGTGGTTTTTCTCATATAGTATAAACAATATCTAAGGCGTATATAGGATTTAGCTGTTTCATGCCTACCTTGACTCAAATTCCTATGATTGTCACGGGAAATAAGTCTAAAGTTGTTGGGGTTTAATGCACAACCACCTTTAAATAAAGGAATTATTTTCATTTCTTTCATCAAATCAGAAAGCAGGCCTTCGTCTAGACACTTATTGAAGATACACGCCAAGTGCAGTGCAATAGAATCTGTTCTTATAGATTGCATTGCAGAAGGACCTACATAGAACGCACTGCAAATTTTTGGAATGAATAAGAAGAAATTACTATGTATGATTAAAAATGAATTTATTATTTCTCAAAGTATTGTCAGTTATTATAAATGCATTTTTTCATTCGTATGAATGAACACGATTTATTCGTATGAATAAAAAAGACTAGGAAACATGTTTTTCATACTCTTCGACAGCCTTTTCTAGTGACAAAAATCGTTCAAATTTAAATTCAAAATATCTTTATTTCATAGGTTATGACACTTGAAATATTATTTAAAGAATTTACAGTATTTTAATCATTTTTTAATTATTCCCACTTTTTTTTAATTACCACTGGTTATTAAGACAATTATTCGTCAAGAAGGACGAGCGAGGAACATGACGATAACTCTTTTCAAACCAATTATGTAAAAATATAATCATATATAAAACTATTTCAAGAAAAAACTTGTAGAAAGTAGAACTCATTATATCCATTTATCCTCTAAATATTCAGAGCTTGTATATACTCTTTTGTGCAAAGTGTTTGCTTAATAAAAACTAAGTTTGTGTAAGGGCTAATTTTGTGTATATCCACAGGAATTTTATTGAACAACCGCACACATAGCCCCCTAAATGAATTTGTGACCCTAGGCACTCTAATAACATGCAAACCCAGTTCATTTTTATTTCTAGTAGTGAAATATATTGAAAAATAGTCTGTCATTACTTTTATTAAAACGTTACAATATTGTTTAATATATATCAAATATTGACAAATAAACTGCAATGACACAGTTAAAATTTCAATTTCTTTAAACTTCTAGGAGAAACACGAGGTATCAGCCCGTAAATTACGCGAATGACCCGCTCTTGCGCTTACCGCTTTTTGTGAACATCCGCAGCATGTCCCTAAAGCAGGATGCTATATGACATCAAACTATGGGAACAGCCAAAATAAACCAATCTGACACTTTGATAATGAACAATTTTTTTAATTTTTAATTGCACAACTCACCGATATGAGGACCCCACTGAAGTTTATTATCTAAAGTAAAACTTAGGAACACATTAGTGTCAACAAGCTCTCATTGTTCCTTTTATTATTAAAATAGAACCAGATCCATTTTTCACACTCGGAAGTGAGATTTTCACACATTTAGCTTTCTTTGACTGTGTAATTGGTTTTTAATTTTGGCCGTGCCAAAACTGGTATTGTCTGAGTGCAAGATGATATAACGTTTACGGTTATTTTTCGAAGTTCGTTAACAACTTTGGGCAAACAATTCTCTTGTACCACTGACCAGCATGTATTAACTGTACGACAATTCTCCATAGCAACAGAAGCCACGTGTGCAGTTTTATTAAAAAAAGAAGCAATCATCCGCTTAGACGCACTTCGCTCGCGCACCCATTGGTTGGTTTCGGCTCATCTCGATAGACCCATATAATGGATTGCTGTTTTGTTTTGGGGTCGTAGCAATAAATCCATGTCTCATCATCTGTGACTACGTTCTGCACCAAATTTGACGCCCCTTTCTTGAATCTGTTAAGCATGACATTGCACCAAATGACGCGGTCCGTTTTGTGAGCCTCAGTCAAATTGTGTGAGACACCCTGCGAGCACAGCTTTTTCATACCCAAACTTTTGCGTGGATTAGATTGTATTTGACTCATGTCTATACCTAAGGATTTCCGAATCTGATAGTGGTCACATGCCTGTCTGTTTTGATCATACGGCGCACAGTATCGATGTTTTTTATTGTTTACGGCTGGTGGTCGGGCGACTATTACAAAATTCGTCACTGAGATTGATATGACTGCGCTTGAATTCTGATAACCAGCTATTAATAGTTTCTTGCATGATTTTTCATCAGTAAAAGCAGTTCGAAGCTGATTACGCTTAAAATCATAGAAAATCATAATACGAAAATTTTCACGATTAAATTCCTAGTGATGACACGCAATTTTTAAAATGACGTCACAATGTAAAAACAATTGACAGTTAGATGTAACAAGCTGTATTATACAGCCAAACAGTTCCATTTGAAAATGTAGTAGTTATTTTTTAAACATTGCTTGTGTAAGTGATCAGGTCCAGAAAATTATAGTGGCCTCACGTATTTAAATTCTACTACAAATCGCAAAGTTTTCGTTTAGTAATGATTCGGCAAGAATAGAAAATGAGTTGAAAGACTTGGTGGTTGTCGACAGGAACGTCAGTAACGAACTTTTCGAAGGCCTTAACAACCTTTACGTCCTTATTCAAGGTGCGGTAAACTAAATCTCTATGACGATTCTTCTTCATCAAAAATCTATATAGTGATAATATTTCCAATGAATTACCAAACGACAGAGTTTTTATACGACATCACCCGCTCTAATACAACACCTAACATAAACGGCGTTTATTTATTATCGAAAAAATGTTGTAATAAAAAGAGAAATGTTTACACAAAATAATAAAATTGTTAATGAGCTTCGAAGTGTTTTCCATTCGTTTTCAGTTTTTCTTGGCCCAAAAAAAACATTAATCCTCGAAAGGGTGAATAGGACACCGTGTTCGGGCCCGGCCGCCGACGGCCGATGATGGATTGGCTCGCTTAAGAAAATACGGCGCGCGGCGCTCCAACCGCGCCCGCCGCCCTGCGCCCGCGCCGCGGCCCACCGGCTCTCCGCCCGGTGCACGATGCGGCGACTACGGACAGCCGCTGCCACTGTATAGTTCCAACTCCTCCAAGGAACTCATAAGAAAAAGTCTGTTCATGTCATTGCAGAACTTGTGAAATGATTTTCGTTTAAATCAATTTGTATAATTATTTTATAGATCGTGAAAATTTAATCGATTTAATAGCGATATCGAATGTTTGAAGTCGTCAAAATGTTATCATCACTGTAGGAGTCGTGGGAGCTTGTATATCACTGGTTGTGAGATGATAAAGCTGTTTTATTGAAGGCAATAATGTCTTAAATACAAATTTTAGAATAACTCTTTAATCATTAGAACAGAAGAAATGAAAAGCATAAGTTTTATTGTCTATGACGTATCAACTACTTATTCTTGGACAATAAATATATTAATGAAAAAATACCAAATCTTACGTAGCTTTATCGATGTGAACACAAAAAATGATGTCTAACGACGTATTAACTAGCAATTTTAATTCATAACAGTAACAAATGCATTACCGAATCAGCATGTATTTAAAAGTGAAGTATTACGCTATCCTTTGTATGAATGTGTTAAAGATACCGCGTGTACATTTGGAAGTGCACACATCCATATGGAAATGAGGACTTGAACGTACAAAAAAGGTTTTATAACTTCCTTAAAAATTCACAAAATAAAACAATTTAGATAGTTTTTCCGCAAAACATAATCCTCAACAATGTGCGGTTCTCAGCAAGTTAGTCACATGAGAACCCCAACTCGATGTCTATTCAAAGGTATCAAACTTTGTACACGATACTTTGTCTGGGGCGCGATTTCAAATCAAGTTTATTTTGCAGGCTTTTATCCAAGTATGTTTAAGCTTTAACTCGAGTCAAGTAAGTATTAGCTCCTTCACATTTAACTGCAATCACACGTCTTCTTTATAAATCTTTCTCTACTTTACGGTTTCGAGGGTTTAATTTCAGAAATTATTTTCTCGTTGTTTATATACTTCATTAAACAAGGATGTATAAAGATCGCACGGCAAAAATTTAAAATTTCTCGACCTAGGACTTTATGTGCGTCGATATCCTCTCGGGCGCGGGCCAACCGGCTTATTTTACTGTGTCTGAACAGCCGCGGTGCACACGAGCCTAAGTGAAAAACGGTTGATGCGATAAATAGAAAAACGTGTGGTCCGAGTCTCAGGAACTCAGGCTCGTATTAATAAATCGCTCTCACATTAGATCTTAAGACTTATATCAAACGATGACATCTCAGCTGTCAATATTAGTTTTAAGTCATGGACGAATTAATAAACCAATCCTAAGTCATACACATATGACGTTTAACTCAAGTAGATTAACTTAAGTATCTGTCAAAATAAATGAACATTTTATTTTGTCGGAACGAACTAGTAACGTTCCATTACAGGAAAAAAATCGAAAAAT
Source organism: Eumeta japonica (assembly GCA_005406025.1). Lineage (NCBI taxonomy): Eukaryota > Metazoa > Arthropoda > Insecta > Lepidoptera > Psychidae > Eumeta > Eumeta japonica. The sequence goes on from BGZK01000125.1 coordinate 504,716, forward strand.
GACATCAGTAATACAATATAAATGAAAATTATTATATTAATGGCATTATATACTCATTATAAATATTATAATATATTACAATCATAAAAGTCATTATTTTATTGTTATGTTTCAATGCATTTAATGCACATATTAGTAAATAATGTTAACTAACATATTTTTGTATGAATATTTTATTTTGTCGGAACGTAACGTTGTCGTGCGCCATTGGTGCAGTGTTTATGGTTGTTTATTGTGTTGTGAACTACAAGAGTACATTTTTGAAAAATTTATAGAAGCTAATTAATTTTTTGCATCCTAATATTTTTGTGTGCAGTTATTATTTTATTACTGTAATGGATAAAAAACACATATTCTCAGTATAAGAAAAAAAAAATTTTTAAGTAGGTATCTTAAGCAAATATAAAAACAGTCGAATGCAAGGATACGAGTACTCACACCCTTAAATCAAAGCACGTAGCATGGGATCGGATAACACGAGAATATAATTCAAATCCAGATTGTATATATCAAGTAAGTTTCATCGGAAAAATCTGAATAATAATTTTTAATGTTTGAAGTATTTAGCTTTGACATTTACAAAATATACACGAAAATTTCTAAATAATTTTTATTTCTTTCGAGGTTTTTAGTCACCGGAGCGAAAAATTCATCATAAAAATCAAAATAATCATAATGATTATAGATATCAATATCTTCCATTATTCCCTCTTTTTGTCTATGCTCGATCTTAAGTGAACTAATGACCACACTCAGCTGATATTCTTCACTAAGGTATCATAAAACGTTACTCAAAGAACGCGAGTTACGTTTATTAATACGTCAATACACAGATGTCATTTGACAGCACTCCGCTGATATGTGTTACCACAAACCGAACTTAAGTAACGTTTATTAATGAGCAACAGATCTTAAAACTGTACTGAATACAGCTCTTAGAGATAAGAGCGATTCATTAATACGAGCATCAGTGTTAAGAATCAGACTATGCGACTCTATTACGAACGGAGAAAATACTAATTTAGATGTATTTGCACCTAACATTTTCACCTAATTTTGTGTTAGGTAATCGTTTTATGATGCAGTGATTCGCATTATACTATTTTTTTTCATTTTTGCCTGTCTGTCTGTAAGTCTTTTTATTACTCAAGAACGTCTCGGACAATCGAAATGAAAATGGTATACAATAATAAAATGTAGTTGCGCACATGATAGACCACTGTCTGTTGTTTTACTGTGTGTTTGTATGTCTTTTTATAGCTCAAGAACATCTCGGGCAATCGAAATGAAAATGGTATACAATAATAAAATGTAGTTGCGCACAAGATATGCCACTGTCTGTTGTTTTACTGTGTGTTTGTATGTTTTTTTATAGCTCAAGGACATCTCGGGCAATCGAAATGAAAATGGTATACAATATTAAAATGTAGTTGCGCACATGATAGACCACTGTCTGTTGTTTTACTGTGTGTTTGTATGTTTTTTTATAGCTCAAGAACATCTCGGGCAATCGAAATGAAAATGGTATACAATAATAAAATGTAGTTGCGCACATGATAGGCCACTGTCTGTTGTTTTACTGTGTGTTTGTATGTTTTTTTTATAGCTCAAGAACATCTCGGGCAATCGAAATGAAAATGGTATACAATAATAAAATGTAGTTGCGCACATGATAGGCCACTGTCTGTTGTTTTACTGTGTGTTTGTATGTTTTTTTATAGCTCAAGAACATCTCGGGCAATCGAAATGAAAATTGGTGTACAATAATAAAATGTAGTTGCGCACATGATAGGCCACTGTCTGTTGTTTTACTGTGTGTTTGTATGTTTTTTATAGCTCAAGAACATCTCGGCAATCGAAATGAAAATTGGTGTACAATAATAAAATGTAGTTGCGCAACATGATAGGCCACTGTCTGTTGTTTTACTGTGTGTTTGTATTTTTTTTTTATAGCTCAAGAACATCTCGGGCAATCGAAATGAAAATGGTATACAATAATAAAATGTAGTTGCGCACATGATAGACCACTGTCTGTTATTTTACTGTGTGTTTGTATTTTTTTTTTATAGCTCAAGAACATCTCGGGCAATCGAAATGAAAATGGTATACAATAATAAAATGTAGTTGCGCACATGATAGACCACTGTCTGTTGTTTTACTGTGTGTTTGTATGTTTTTTTATAGCTCAAGAACATCTCGGGCAATCGAAATGAAAATTGGTGTACAATAATAAAATGAAGTTGCGCACATGATAGGCCACTGTCTGTTGTTTTACTGTGTGTTTGTATGTCTTTTTATAGCTCAAGAACATCTCGGGCAATCGAAATGAAAATTGGTGTACAATAATAAAATGTAGTTGCGCACATGATAGGCCACTGTCTGTTGTTTTACTGTGTGTTTGTATGTCTTTTTATAGCTCAAGAACATCTCGGGCAATCGAAATGAAAATTGGTGTACAATAATAAAATGTAGTTGCGCACATGATAGACCACTGTCTGTTGTTTTACTGTGTGTTTGTATGTCTTTTTATAGCTTAAGAACATCTCGGGCAATCGAAATGAAAATTGGTGTACAATAATAAAATGTAGTTGCGCACATGATAGACCACTGTCTGTTGTTTTACTGTGTGTTTGTATGTTTTTTTATAGCTCAAGAACATCTCGGGCAATCGAAATGAAAATTGGTGTACAATAATAAAATGTAGTTGCGCACATGATAGGCCACTGTCTGTTTTTTTACTGTGTGTTTGTATGTCATTTTATAGCTTCAGAACATCTCGAACAATCGAAATGAAAATTGGTATACTATAATAAAATGTAGTTGCGCACATGATAGGCCACTGTCTGTTGTTTTACTGTGTGTTTGTATGTCTTTTTATAGCTCAAGAACATCTCGGACAATCGAAATTAAAATTGGTATACAATAATAAAATGTAGTTGCGCACATGATAGGCCACTGTCTGTTGTTTTACTGTGTGTCTGTCTGTCTGTGTGTGTTTTTATAACGTAAGAACGGTTTGACCGATTATGATTAAAATCGGTATACAGTAAGAACATTTGATTTCGTAAATGATATGCTATTGTTTTCCGGTTTTTCTATTTGCTGTTTGTGTGTCTGTACGTTTTTCTATAACTAAAAAAAGGTTTCACTGATATCGATGTAAATTTGTGTGCCGACAGTAAAAACATGTGATTGCGTAAATAATAGGCTACTGTTTGTGTATCTGTTTTTTGGCATGTGTGTATGTGTTTTTCATAACATACGTATAGCTGTATTTCTTATTATTGAGTTTGTCAATATAAGTAAATAAAAGCATAAAGATACAATACAGAAGATTTAATTTACATTTAATAAGACATAAGGTTCAAGGCGTATGGTTGTTTTTTATGTGACCTCTGGCATATAATAGGGTTCAATTTAGGTCTAAATTTTATCTAAGGTCTAAGTTTTATCAATTAAGACATATGATAAACATTGCACATGATTACAGTGTAATTAATGGGCGCCAACCGACGGCAAGTGCCGAAAAAAGATATATAATTAAACTTAATGATGTTCACAATTAAATGTTGTACAAAGAGATTAAGGTAAGTACTCAGAGCGGGGCTTCTTAACCCTAATCTACTTAGTCCGAGACCGGGTTCTGAATTAAAAGCGAGACTGCGATCAAAATCGAAAGTGAGACAAATCGGTATCGAAATCAGGATTGGGATTGAGATCGTAAACGATCGATACATAAGATAAAGGAATGTGTTCAAAATCCACGCGGGTGAAGCCGCAGGCAGAAGTTAGTAAAATAGAAAATCTTAGCTAAATATACTGGGAAAATTTAATCTGTTAGTATGTAAAAAATATACTGTAATTGAATACAAAGGAATAAAAAATGTGAAATTTTATTAGAGATTAGCTTTGTACAGCTGCACCGCCCGCGTAGACAGATGAACTTCCATCATTTTATGTATGAACCGATTGTGATAACTAATCATGAACTTGATCGCTATCCCCTTCTCACTTCCGGTCCCGGTCCTAGTCCCGATGCCAATTTGTATCATTCATGACTTCGATACCCAGTCTCGATTTGAGTAGGTTCCAATTGTGATCCCGCTTTCGATCCCACTCTTGCTGTCAATTCTCTCTCTCTTCTCGATCTCTTCATATTCCCATTTTGGTCACGACCTTCATTTTAAATTTGGTTCCACGGTCGATTACGATCTTGGTGCCGTCCTCGATTTCGAACCTTCCCGGTCTCGGCTTTTGATTCTGGTCTTCATCCCGGTTGTAATTTCGATTCCGTTACTGGTTACAATTCCATTTCGGAGGAAGTCGGAGCAAATTCTAGTATCAAAATAAAATTTATGCTGTATTACTTGAGGATAATGTTACTTTATATGAGTAAAAATTTTTTTAAATCCGTCTATGATATAAATGTACAGATGCAAAAATAGCGAAATGTGAATCTATTTTACTCATGGATTTACTTATTAATGAAGTAATTCTTAGCATCGGTTTAGTAATTCGGTTAGAATAGTAAAAATATGCAGACAATGTTAGATATGAATGCCAGTTCTCACTACTTTTCAAAGTCGTACCTCGCTCCATAGAAAGTTTTAAACGAAATTCAAACCCCCTTAAATGCGATGAAAAGCGAACGACGAACACATACCGGCACACTCAACTACATAAAAATAAATGAATATGCCTACTAAGGAAATAAAAAAATAATGATTGGTTTTCATAGTTATCATACGGCGTACGAAAATAATACAGTCTAATATTTTTGCAATAACAGGTGCTGACTGTATTGACATTAATTTTCATCACAATCAGGCAAACTATGCTTAAGTTATAAAAAAACATATATAAAGACAGATAGTAGCCCATAAACATACAGACAGGCCAACATGCAGTAGCCTATTATTTAGACAATTACATCTTCTTAATATATACCAATTTTTACCACGATCGGTCAAACCATTCTTCAATTATAAAAAAGACATACAGACAAGCAGGAACTTATCACGTGTGCAACCACATGTTATTGTAGTATACTAATTTTCATTGTAACAGTCAAGCCCTTTTTTTGAGTTATACAAAAGGACATACATACAGACAGACATACAGATTGGCATAAATTAAAAAAATGGTGGATTTGGGTTCAGTTAGTCATAAAACGAATATCTATTATGAAATTTTTCAAAAAAAATCGAATGTACAGCAGACGTTTCAGATTTATGTAGTATAGATAAAAACGCATTTACTTAGTTCTTTAGCTAAACATACCTTTGCAAATGTTCCACTGTGTTTTTAAATAACTTAGGTAAATACGAATTCGAGAGATTGTCGTACAAATGAAGTGAGGCTATATTTCAAAATGTACTCTTTTCCTTTAATAGATTTTAATTATAAAATAATAACTATAAATTTAGTGACAAACTTTCAAATTGCTTGCTATAACCTGACAGAGGTATGCCAAAAGTAAGTAAATGCTCTAATCAATAATTTGATACCGGCAAGTCATACGCCATTATAAATACTGGTTATTCAGTGATAAATTTTAAAATTAAACATATTTGAATTCAAATATTCTTTTCCTTTAATTTTTTTTTGTGTGAAGCGGGCGAGACAGTGCTTGCAACAATGGGACCAGGTCGACGTGATTTACTTGCTGTGATTTATTATGATTACAAGAAAGCTTTAAGTACCCATGAACGCTTTGAACTTCTGGTTATTTGTTTTAGTGAGTCTCGTTGTTCAAAACCAACAGTTTTTTAATCGGTTTGCTGAGTTTAACAGAGGGAGGCTCTGACAATGAAGCGAGGACAGGTCGGCCGCCGACCGCATTCTCTCAAGAAAATGTTCAGGCAGTTGAAAAATTGATTTGAGAGAACAGAAAAATTACGTATGTAGAGTTTGAGTGAGAACTGGATACTATCCAGTATCTCAAATCTGCTGATCCCAGCAGCGATGCAAAGTATTATTCACTATCACCTTTCCCTCCGTAAGCGTTCTTAGAGATGGGTGCCGCACAATTTTTGACGAGAAAAAATGAATAAGATGTATTTACCGGTGACGAAGCATGGCTTTACAACTACAACTCCGAAACAAAGCGACTGCCGACCGTATGATGGTTTGAAAATTATCCGACAGCAACACAATGCTGTCGTGTGCGGAGCATACAAAAACAAATGGTACGCGAAATTGTTATTATATTAATAATAATTAATACAATATTAATTTCAAATTATTTAATGTCCATGTAAAACATTATGTAACTTGAATTGCTTATATGTACATAAATTCAAATACGTCATCGACCACTGATCATGTTTAGAATAGTGTCTGAGCTGTTGCGAGACTAGACTGCACGACAGAGAAATCATCCACACGAGCATTTACAAAGATATCTTGAGCACTATAGAAGCTCTACACACTCAAGCGCACCTTGAAAGCATTTTTGCACCTACTAGACGAGCATAAAAAATCTTGTGAGCCCTCACAAGGCCGTGCTTTTTGCTAGTTATGTTTAACAACAATCTACACAATACACTTACAACTTTAGTTAATTATTTTATCTGATGTACACCTATGTGTACGGCGAGGCCGGGCGGTAAGACTATAGGACAGGGCGTCGAATTTTGTTTTGTAGTCGCAGCCTGTGCAGCTGTGACGACTTTGCGGTTGTAAATCCCGCGTCGTCAGGAACAGACGCGGAGGGCACGGCAGATGTTGTTGTATGGTTTTTCGATTTGTGTTCTACCTCTTCTGTTATTCATCAAAATATCATTCGTTCATCATTTATTGAAATCCATAGAGTTACGAGGAAACTTCATGTCCTACGTCTAAGCTGCTCGATTTATTAATTAACCCGGTTGCCGCTGTCGCCTAAAACTCTAAAATTCCTTGAGCTGCCGGAGCTCCGACTTTACCATGTGACCACTTTTCTGCTCTTAAATATTAGGGATTCCACACGTTTTTCGCCGCGTTTACTTTCCTAGCTACCCCCTGCCGTTATTGCGCCCTTGAGACCTTGGCCTGCCTGTCTGGTTTAAGTGCGTCTAGCGTCTAGTCGAGTTCTCAATCCTCTACTTATTAACAATACCGGCGGGCTCTCACCGGCGTTTGAACGTTCTGTTTCGATACTACAATAATAATAATAATATGTGTAAAGTGCTATCAATATTTTTTCCTTCTGCTATAGCTCTTTTATTACCTCTATTACTATTTTATTATTATAAAAGATAGTGCGTGGAGTCCCTCCGCGCGGAAGAAGTGAAACTTCGTAATGTGGAAGTGACAATAGGAAGGGGTAGAAATTGATTTTTAGTGAACACATATTGTTTCTTCAAGACAAACTTTATTAACATTGCTTACAATTTACAATTGAACGCATCTTTTAATTATCATTTTCGAGTGGAGAAATATTCAAATCTATAACATTTACAATGGGATTATGATAACTAAAGTAAGATACGAAACGTTTGAATAACCACGCGCATGTGCTTGGGATCTACCGACTCAATCTCTTTCTCTCTCCTACTTTCTACCTTTGTGTATCTTTATTTCTCTCTCCCTCTTGCGTTGGAATATTGGACGCTACTCGTTGCTAACGCTCGCTCTGGCCTGTAACAGGTATATTGTGCGCATGCGTTTAAGTGCCACGCATTCACTCTCGCTCTGTCTCTTTCTATTCCCTCTCCCCAGGAGCGTTGAACGTTTAACGCAACAGTGCTTTCATACTCCCTCCATGGTAGAGTTAAACGTTTAACGCAACCTTGAAAGTCGCATTAGAAGTTTCAATTCAAAAATAATAATAATATATTTTTTATTATTATTATTTATAAAGTTTTGGCAGCATTCTCCGTGTCTCCATTAGATGAGTGATGGTAAGGTGCCACAAATTGTGGTCGATTCCGCCGCTCTTATTAAATCGCGAAAAGTTAATAGTAGTGAAGGGCGGCCCGTTACATCTGTGACTGTTTGCATCAAAATCTCCAATCTACTCCAGCATAGCTCCCTCAACTTAATGATGTGAAGTGCTACTTGCTGCTGTACTCGTAACCGGAAATATCTGTATCCATTTGGACATCGAATCCACTACAATTAGATATATTCTTATCCCTATCGACACCATTAAATTCAGATATAGCCTAGATCACGGTCGTGGACCAGGGGCGTGGCGCGGCACGCGGTGACAGCTTCGCACAGAGCGTGCCGGCACCGCGTTTCGTCGATGCCAGCTCACCGCACTCACCACACGCCCAATAGCTTTAGACTTAACTATACGTACATGTAGTTGATGAATTACCCGTAAAAATTTCTCGTAAAAGTTTCCGGTATCACCAGCCTATAGCCTTAAATTACACACTCGATAACTCATGTTTTTTTGTTAAAATAAGGATGTATGAAATTAAAAATAAATATTTTTAATTACACCCTTATCCGTCACTCAGTATTCTTGACAAAATCAGGTTTTTAGTCGTCTATCTTTTGATTTAGTAATAATCTAAAATTAGAGCTTTCTAAGCGATATGTAAGAATGTCTGTTCTAAAACGGTATGTTTTATTTTTTAATATGTACCGCCGCAGGGTTAGTCAGGCGCGACAGCGTGGCCACGCAGTTATCGCACATTTTTATTTTACATATTATAAACAGCGGAACCCGGCGTTGCTCGGGTTAAAATACATCGCATGTTTAATGGCATACAAAATATTTAGGAATCCATTTTTTAACATAGATATTATACGTATATTTCTCTCTTAGATGTTGAGAGACTTATTTGACCATTAAACATACGGTGTATATATAGCATATGAAATTAAATAACTATTTAACGAATTGAAATTATTATAAATTAAAATAAGAAACACCTTAGTAAATGGACAATTTATGTTTTATTTACACAATTATTTACTTATATAATATATTATACATATTACAAATGCATATACATATAACCTATTATATTATACACTTACACTTTTTATTTTAGCTACATTTTTTTCTAATTTTTTTTTACAATACTTGCTTATAGACTACATTTATACTTTTATTGTCTGGACTATAAATGAACAAATTTCGAGGTGATCCTACTCGTGAGCACGCGACGTATAATTGGCCGCGTGCAAAGCGAGGTTCCTTGAAGTCAACGCCACAGGACTAGAAGTTATTGGCCTGTGCTCTGTTGACAGTCATGCTGTAAGCCAACTTGATCGGGAATTGTAAGCGTTTAAAAGCAAAGGTATCCGTGATGTAAATACTATCTGTCCTTTTTCTTTACCAGTCATTATACTGGCTAAGATGACATTATTTTGTAGCTGTTTGATGCAGTCTCGTACCATTACATAGTTTCGGCAAGTTCAAATTTCGTAATAAAATAATTGGTTAACCAACTTTTAACTTCCCATAGTGTAATGGCATTCCTATAACATTCAATGACTTTAAAATTCAGTAGGGAAATTGATGCTTTCTTGTTCATCAGTCATTGAATCTATTGAAATGTAGATTTTCTCTTCTCTCGGAATCATTTCCTGGATGATGTTGTTGATGCCGTTGACAATGTCGTTCTTCGTAGCTACAATAATTCGTTCGCTTAACCATTCTGAATTGGTATAATTTTCAGCAATACTTGAATTTACTTCATTTATAAGTTGTTCCGGCGTTTCAACAACATTCCATAACTCATTAATTAATGTGATTTGGCCAGTATTTTAGTCTATTGGATAGGTGCCCTCTCCTATTTGTAATAGTTTTTCAGAAAATTCTTGTGCCTTTACATCTCCTGAAATTTGCGCCCTCACATTTGTTGTTAATTTAATTATTTTTACGTGTTCCCATATGACCGATTTCTATAAGCGAGCGTTAATTTCATCAACCGTCGTTGATTTCGGAATGACAGGTAGCGTTTGACGAAAATCACTTGATAGCTTTAATAATACATCGCGTAAATCTTTAAGTATTCTATTAAGTGTTTCTAGTAATTTTGTATTGGCCATTGTGATTTCGTCCCGAATAATGGTTTTGCACTGTTTCAGTATTTGTCTACGTGCTGATGATTTTGTGATGTCACATACCGGGAATTCATAATTAGCTACACTTAAACCAGAATGCGCAGTTCGTCCACCATCCATAAGTGTTGCAGCTATCCTAGATGATGCCGGGGCAAGAACAATTTATTTATTTGTCAGGATTTCAGTTTATTGAGAATTTCAATTTTATCAAAAAAATTTCCCGGTGCCGCCAGGTGTATCAAAAATATAATGCCACCTTGCTGTTTTTTTATAATAATCCATTATTATATCATATGGTTGTTTTTGATTCTCAATCAATAAGGGTTTGTTGTATCGGATGTATAGCCTGTATTCTTAGATATTATAATTTGTTTCTCCTAAAAATTCACTGTTTTTAGCATCCAAATGACTTCGTTTAGGAGATTGAACACCTAGTTCTATTAACGTTTGGTTAGATATTGCTAAACATTTATCTTCTATCAATATCAAAGCTTTGTTGAAAATTTCTTTGTTAAAATCAATTTCTAAGTCCGAGTTTTCTTGTTGTAGTTCAGCCTAGATGTCATCGCTTATATAATCTCGATAATTTAGCTATAGTCGATTGGGATTAAAAGGATTACATGTCGTTAATATAAATGCGAATAGCTCACGAATTTGATTTGCTGTTGACGTTTGGGCTGCTTCATTCATAGCTAACTCCCAATGATTGTCATTTTCTAGTAGACCCAATCTTTGACGTGCTTCGCGATATGTCTCACAAATGTAACCATTGTCAGTTTTTAAATTTTCAAAACACGTTGGGCCACAAATAGTGTGAAGTAATAAACGTAGACAGAAACACTCAGCGTTTTTGGATGCACTGTGTAGACTCGTCTATTGTGTTACTATTGAACATCATGTCCTTCTTCTTGCATTCCAAGTTTTTGAGGATTAAATTGTTTACTTGTTGTATCCCATGTATAATAGCCTGGTATTTCTGAGTAAAGTAAAGTCTTAGCAAATGGATTTTTCTGACATAGTTCAAAAAAGGCTGTTAAAATTGTTCGTGTTGGTAGTTCCGTCGCACTTTTTCTGCCGTTTCTGTTGTGAAAAATACACGTTGTCCATTTTTTAAGTGAACTGATAAATAGAGAACAGTCACATCACTGCCTTTATTGATATATTTGCATACATTCTTTATCGATTTTACAGAACTGCAGTATTCAACATTGATATGGGCATTGAATATTTCAGATAAAAGTGGATTATATGGAACCGCTCATTGATTGCTAACTTAAATTTATTCATTGCCTCGTATTTTAATTTTAGCTGTAAATCTGCCTTGTTCTGCTGATCGAAGTCTGTATTTCGGATATCCGTCTTCGCATGTAGCTGTTTCGTTCAAAAATGGCTTCGGATAACGTTTTGTATATTTTTCATCTTTCATGCACGGAGAACTTCTATTTAGTTCACTACATGGGCCATGAACCATGTTTTTTACTATTATACTATAAAGATCAAGATCTTTTTTCCGGGTTCGAAAACTCAGCCTTAATCATCTATTTGAATTGTATTTTGAAAGCAAATAAGTTGTGAGAATGTGGCAGTCCTCGTTTCTGCCATTGAATTGAAAACATAAAGCAGATAACAATACCAAATATTTTATTTTTCACGATGGCGTCAACAAATTTAATTTGTTTTGACGAAAAAATTGGGTTACAATATCATGTCGGTCGCGGGATATCTGTCCATGTTGTAATTCTTCTTTGATTTCCATCCATGAAGAATTACATGTAAATGTTATAAATAAATCTGGTCGACCGTGGTTTCTGGCATAAGTTATCGCATCTTGAGCATATTCATGCATGTGACGTGAACTTCCAGTGAACGTGGATGGCGAGATAACCAATTTTCACATGTTATCGACGCTTCCATCATTTATCATAGCACACCTTAAATTGATGTATTCATCCGAACGCAACTTTCGTTGGTTATGGCGAATAGACTCTAATATTTCCGTCTCAATTTTAGCATATGTATCTACAATAAACTGCTGAAATAACTGTCAACAATTTAAAATATGCTTATGTTCATCATTTCAAGTCATAATTCGATTACCAAAAAATTGCATAGCTGATACTTTTTTGTTAGTTTAAACACCTGTAGCTGGATCGATTTGTTGAATATTGAAGTGATAACCATCCTCATCTTGCCAAAAAATTATCGGATACTGAAGTGCATCAGAACTATGATGTGTTTCAGAAATACGTTGCAATTTATTACTTCGGCGTTGAATAATAATATCACAACGACTACATTCGTTATCAACAATTACTACGGCAACTTTGTTCGTTTGAGGTGCATTGAACCTTCGTTCGCGTTGACCGGCTGATCTTTTATCTGCGCGAACAACGATTTTATAATTAATTGCAATCATTTGCTCTAGAGAAATCTTAAACATATTGATTAGTCGATTATGAACATGAAGGAGACGCTGTAATTTTTGAATAATATCTAGTTGTAGGCCCTAAATGTGAGAGCAACGTTGATCTGTTTCAAGTTCTTCGTTACCAATAAAGTATACCTGAACAAATTTTGTAGTTTCATTGGACATCGGCAGAAATGAGCCTACTGGGTGATAAATTTGGCTTAGAATCTTGAAAATCGGTCTGAAATTTTCTTCTTGGCATATTAATAAAGCTCCAAATAAAATTATTTAAAAACATCAGTTGTATCGACGTATATTTTGTAGAAAATGATTGGAATCTGGTGTTTTCCATTTTTCCATTAATATATACGAGTAATTGTGGTGGTGGTACATCTAATGCTGGTAAAATGACTTTACCACTCGAGCAGCATAAACCAGCAGTTTCGTCTTTAAATTTCCTCGCATGACAATACTCGCATATCATATTCATTTTTCTGATGACAATATTTGGATGTTCACTGTATTGTTTTTGCAATCATAATGGAACGCCTGAAGTTCTAATCTCTCAATTTTACTTGTTACAGTTCGTTTTTTGCGTAACGTAGCCATTCTTTCTTTATTTCTTCTATTTTCTGCTTCACGTTGATCAGCAGATTGGTAATTTCTAAAAGTTTTCATTCGAGATAGCACTTCTTCGTCAATATGTGTTTTTCTTAATATTTCTCTAATTATTTTCACTCCTTTACCCATATTCGAAAGTCATTTTTCTAGTTGTTCTTCTGTTTCAGTTCGACGTGTTTTTTTTTTCTTTTTGAATCCACTTGAGGTTTTGTAAATAATTCTTTACGCCTATTACTATGTGTAATGTAATAAAGTTGCACAAAATTAATATCTTAATTGTTATTATGGTGACACTGACGAAGTTACTGAATCAATTTCAATTTTGAAATCAATTTTGGTTCAAATACCATAATACACCGAAATTTCTAGTATCAGAACACTCAAGAATATTCAGATATTTAGTTCTTTTTCACTTGTAAAAATCACTAATTTGTTTCATTACTGTTCATTTTCAATCTAAATTGATCTTATCTCGACTGTAAACTCGATAAAACTGACGAAAATTTACTGAATTTCTGTTTATATACTATCTAATATCGAAACCTCTATCACCAGAAAATTCAAGATTAATCGCAATCTTGACGGCTTATTTTAAATCTTTTAAGAATTTATAATTATTTTTTAGTGTTCTCGATCGTTCTGGAACATTTTAGAACTTTCAATATTATTTCCGATAGTGACAGACCACCCTAGAATTTTATAATTTTTTTTGATGATAATAGATCGTTCTGGAATATTACGCAAAAATCTACGACATTTTAGAAGTCTTTATGAAATTGAGATTCATTTCATACATTTTTTTAGAACTTTCTAGAATATTTCACATCGATTTTAACAGCAGCACACATTTCGGAACAATGATCATTCCAAAAATTTTTAGAACCTTCTAGAACATTCCAGACCGATTGTAACAATTGTATACATTTTGGTACTTTCTAGATTATTCCAGAAATTCTTAGAACTTTCTAGAAAGTTCCATATTGATTTTAGCAGCTGCAGATATTTTGGAACTTTCTATATCATTGCAGAAATTTTTAGAACCATCTGAAACATTCCGGATCGATTTTAATAGTTGCACCACAGCATAAGTTAGAAAAGGACAGATATATAATTTTTTACATTTTCACCACCCACTTCTACCCACCGCGATCAAACTTCTTACTCTCACCGTGAGACCAAGGGGTGTTTACCACCCCAACGGGAAATTGATTGAAATTTGTGGTGATAGAGAAAACCCTGTCTTTACAAACGAACATTAGCATTTTATATATGTATTTATATATTTAAATTTAGATTTCGATTAGATTTAGATTATTTATTGAATGTCGTAATTGCACGCAGACGGAATAACGGTCAGCGCTGCATCTTACTGGCTTCATAGTCGTCACGCCTTTGTTAGGGCCAAAAATCGATACCGGTGCCCGGTGTGTTTGAGATAGTTCTTGTCGGCTGAGGTGAGGGACCGCGATACGTTAGCGACGGAGCGCTCTCCGCGCGGGCCCGGGCGCCGGCACGCCGCCCCCGAGCGGGCTCGTGTCGCACGTTGCTATCAGCGGTTTGTGACAGTCTTAATGGGCTAACATATCAGTTCCGAACCAACTATGCTTCATTATCTCGAAGACACTCTGTCAGTGCTTGTCTCACTTCCATTCGGCGCCCTTTTATGATAAACGATTTAGCTGTACGAGTAAAGAACTAAAATTTGTAATTAATTTTAAATAACAATTTGTCGTATCCAAAAAATATTTTAACTGGATAACGTTATCAAGTGTTTCAAGTTTTAAAGTGTCTTCAGTTTTGGATGTATCAGCCTTTAGTCCGTGTTTTAAAATTATTTCTAATAAATATGTATTTATACTAAGAGAAGTTTTGTATTTGGGATAAAGTATTTCAAATACAAAACTTCTTTAAGTATGAATACATATTTAGATTTTTCTTTTTAATTTTAAGCCATTTCCAGTTAAACGCTTTAAAAGTCTCTAAAATGTTAACAGATACTCGGTTTTTGTTTTGCCTCCTATAATTACGTCGTCTAAAAAAACTTGTACCTCGGGTATATCACAAACAAGATTTGACATGATGTGGCGAAAAATACTTACACTAGACACCAGTCTGTACTAACTGTACTGTAAAACATTTGTAAACCTTTGTAAGGTAAGTTGGTTTTCGATATTCAGCAGTTGATTCAAAACATCAGTCATTTTATTATTTTTAGTAGATTTTTTGCATAGAAGCTTTTCGTTAAGAAAATTTTAAAGTCACATTTTTTTATAAAATCATGAATATTTCCCTTGCAAAAGAGAAACATCTATAAAACTGTAATCTTTCATCTCATTTCCTCGTCTTCGTCGTAACGAGGTGTCTTAACTTTGACGACTTTTCGAAGAGACTTCACGCAATATTTATACACGGAAATAGCTCAACGGCATCGGGGAGTTCAGAAAGTTACAGGAAGGCCACGGTCGAAACGATTTTCGGCGGACTCTTTAAGGTCGCAAAGTTATCGTAATTGAAATCGAGAACTTTACCCAACATGTACTCTGCACTACTCCTTCGCCTGAGTTCCGGATCATTTGCGAGTAGCTTCGCTCTACATACATTTGCGATCTCAGAGCTTACAGGTCGTATCGTTGAGGGCCTTAGAACCTCTAATAGCCGTGTTCGTAGCACAGAGTAGAGGAATCAAAATCTACGGGAGCAATCGTAGTTGACAAAAATCACAATAAACTTACTATAAAGAACAATTAAAAATTCGCAACACAACTTGTATAAAAGTTGCAGAAATGCCGAAAAAAGTACAAAATACAAATATTATCAATTCTCTATTTAATAAGGATCATGTTTACTACAATTTAAAAAACACGCAATAAAGTCTCTATTTTATCAGTGCGCAGGTTTTATAAACGTAGAAAAAGGAAACTATACAAGAAAATCCATTTTGTTCGTTACAGTTATAAAAATTAATGATTAATATTTATTTCTTACGATCATTTAATATTAAACGCCGAAAGTCACATAGAAATAAAAATAATAATTACTGAATTCGGTTCAACAAAGATATGATATGAGTAGCCTATCGTCGTGACCGCGCCACGCGCCCTCGGCGCTTACGTGTCCATAGCTCATTATCATAAAATAGATCTTTATCGTAAATACTGGATTATTGAAGATATCTCGCAAGTAATGTCGGTTTTTATTACTGAAATTCATATGCTTCTTCTTATATACGACATAAACTGTTATGTACGACAAGTTTCTAGTTCTAAGAAGCGTTTTACTTTCTTATAAGGTATTGTCCGTGTTATTTGATTGGCAAAAGGTTTTGATAATTCATGTATTGTTAAAACATTATTGGAAACAATCGCGGCAACAAAGAAAATATATGAAATTGAAGGAGAAGTTACAGTCAATGAGCAAACAGTACAGAGTTGGTTTAATCGTGTTAATAATGAAGATTTGGCGTTGGTGGATAATTTACGCTCCACGTGAGATGTTGAAGCTGCAAAGGAAGCAGTAGAAACCCAGTTTATTACCGGCACTCGTTGATTATCGGACTTCCTCGCACTTTCTAAAAATACCACATCGTCACTGAAAATCGTTGGGTGAGACTTCGGAGTTATCGAATTGTGCCTCAAGAATTACACGAGATGCAAGCAAAACGTTGAGTGAGTATGTAAAACACCTCATTGCCCTACCGAAAGATGATAATTTTTTAAATACATTGTCACTTACAATGATCAATGGATTCATTTAAGCAATCCAAATATGGAAAATCAATGATTAGATAAAAGACAATTACCTGAATCCGCCGTAAAGTGAGGTCGTTTCTAGCGAAAGTATTGTTAATGTGTCTGGTGGATATATGAAGGTTTAGTTTGCTTTGAAATAATTCCAGACGGTTGAATTATCACTGCCAAGATATATAGTGAATAACTTATACGAGTGTATGAAGTTGGTGGCAGAAATATCCAGGCTTAGTAAGCCGAAAACGGGCGTTCTTACAACGTGATAAAACTAGACTGCAAAAAAAAACCAGACTATATACTGTGAAGGTTATGGGGGATAAAATCAAAGAATTTGATGGTATAGCACATCCAGCATTTAATTTCGAACTTGCACTTTCAGATCACTATTTACAAACGAACGGACGGACGGAACGAATGCGAGCGGGATCGAAATCAGGAACAATACAGGAACGAAAATTGATTAAGATTGACAGCGAGTCGCGCGGGTGAAGCCGTGGGTGGAAATCTACATAATTTGTATACATATTTATTCTTTACATAAAATGATTTTGTTTTTCGTCAACGATTCAGATAATACGTACATAGAGGATCATTCGCAGTTGGCTTCGAAATTTGTAATTGCTTTTGATAATTTAGTTTAAGAATACCTTTGATGTCCCGAATAAATAAACAAATGGCTTAATTAATTTGGTTTTCGGTTGCGTCTTCCGACTTTGAACGAGTAGTACGCGCTTGTACAAACTCTTGTTTATTGAAGCGACTTCTTAGCTATTATTTTTTATCTTTGTTATTAGCAAATATTTTTTTATGATGTGACGATTACAATTTTTTTTTGTGTATAGAATACAAAAAAAATGAAGCCCACAATACATCAATGAAAAACTTGAATACGGTAGTAATATATTAATATAAACTCACGCCTATTTCCCAGAACGGTAGGCTGAGACCATATATTACGATCTTTGCATATCAATCTTCCTTCACTGATATCCATCAATATTTTCATGCAAGCTCATTGATTTCGGTTACTTAAAATTCGGCCTTTTTTAAAATGCTATGAATGCGGTCAGCATAGGATTTTCTAGGGCGACCCTTGCCGACCTTTCCATGACACACATTCGCTCTATAGATTTGTTTTGTCAGTATTGTTTATCCTTTCCAGACGGTCAAACTACCCCAACATACCTCTTTCTATTCTCATCACTACATTTTCCTTCAAAGCACACTGCTCTTTAACATCACTGTTTCTACATCTATCTTTCCAAGACACTCTACACCAGCGGTTCTCTAACTTTTTTGGTGATGGAACCCTTTTGGAAAACAAAATACTTGACGGAACCCTACAATAAAACAATAGTTTTTAAAAGTGTATTCCTTAGTAATAAGCATAATAAAAGTATAATGTGACAGTTACTCATTATTACTTACTTTACCACATGGCAAGTACATTATTAGAAGATATTAAAAAGGAAAAAATCTAACTAATGGGAGGCATGAAACTGCTTTTTATTTTTCATCAATTGGTTGATATCGGGTTTGCTAGAAGACAGTTGAAGTCTCATATCAGATTCGGCGATATTTTGTTTTCGTGGCTGCATAGGTTAAGAATCCTGTTTCGCACAGATATGTTTTTGAGAACGGGAGAAGAATATTCAAAGCCATTTTGCTAAGCATTGGATATTCATCACGGATTCTGCACCAAAAAGAGGCGTCGTTTTGAACAGTGACTCCATATTTGTGTCTGTTGACATTTCTAAAAGAGATTAATATATCTCGTTTGACATACTTTCAGGCTTTTACAAGTTGGGTAAAAAAGGATTATGAACCGATGAATTAAGTGTCATTTTTGTATTCTGTTCTTCGGGGAAATACTTTTCAAAAGATGCGTGCATCGAAGTGAGATATTGGACCAAATCTTCAAACACATCATCTTGAAACATTTTTGAGTCGTTATCGCTAACAAACTCACTGAGTGACGTAAAGCTTTCTATTTCTCTCTTAAAAACGCAAATAATCCAAAATACTAAATTTCTTTTGAAAGCGGTTATTTTGTTATAGGCCTGGATATTGTCTGTTTACCTTGCAATGATAAATTCAATTCGTTCAGTTTTTGAAAGATATCCGCCATAAGAGACAATCGGAACAACCAAGTTTTATCATACAAACAGTTTTTCAAATTAAAAGAATTATTTGCTGAAAGAAACATTTGTAACTCGACTCTAAATTCAAATAGCCTTGTTAAAGTTTAACCCCGAGACAGCCATCGCACTTTTATATTGAGCAGCAGTGTTTTATGTTTGCTGCCATAATCTTCACACAATAATGAGAACAATCGGGATTTTAGTGGTCGTGATCTGATAAAATGAGTTATTTTTACCGCTTCATCCATAACTAATTTTAGATTTGACAGCATTTGCTTCATCGCAAGTGCTTGTCTATGCAGAATACAATGGCTGGAACTACAATTAGGCGCTTTATTTTTTATTCGTGACACTGTTCCTACTGTTTTACCTGTCATCGCCT
The DNA here is from genome assembly GCA_005406025.1 of Eumeta japonica. Taxonomy (NCBI): domain Eukaryota; kingdom Metazoa; phylum Arthropoda; class Insecta; order Lepidoptera; family Psychidae; genus Eumeta; species Eumeta japonica. The sequence continues at coordinate 524,021 of BGZK01000125.1, forward strand.
TGACCCCATCTGTACAAATGTCAATGCAATCGTTCCAATTGAGATTATTTTCTTAAAAAAATATGTTTATTTTATTAAAAGTGGGCAGTGGTGAACACATAAGCATGTTTTCTTCAAAACAACTTTCATATGGATATCTCACGATAACCAGTAAGATAGCCAGACCAACGACAGCGTTTTTTGTAGACGTGTAAATAGTTCTTGTTTTTCGTAACGATACCGTTTCACGGATTCGCCGTGAAACGGTATCGTTTGATAGCGGCACAGTAGAAAGATGCTTTGCAGGTTTTTCATCGAGCATACATTTTGTTATGTCTAACACACATGGCTTTATTAAATTCCCAGCAATAGTGTGCGCTTCACCTGCTTGTGCAATGCGATAGCTAACTAAATATGACGCCTCCGTGGCCTTTTCATTGATAGTTTGTGTTAAATACATCATGTTTTTTGACTTTCCAATAACTATTCTTTTTTACGAACAAAAAATTCTTTGTTCTTGTATTTAGACTCGGTGTATACAGTATAAATGTCGGCGTAATTTGGCAGGTTCCATGGAACTATTAGGAAGCAGTTTACTACATAGCATGCAGAGAGGTGAGCCGTTGGAATCAACAAATCCGAAACTGATATATGATTCATCATACATCCTTTTTTTTCGTCTTTGAAACCGTGGAGCTTGACGTCGTGGCATCCTCGTCTGGATCGATAATTGCTGTATTCTTCGCGCGTACTGCTTTTGAATATTCAGCGTCATTAGAAAATGTTGCAACACGTTTAACGCCTTTACGCCAACATTCCATTCTTCTTTATTAATAATTAATGTTACACGTCAGGATGGTGCGGTCAAAATAACGCACAATCGTTACTGCGTATAAGAGACTAAGTTTAGTCCAAAGAAGAAATGTATAAAACTGATTCAATCTGAATACAGCAGGCAGTAGAACAATAAACACTAGTTTCATATCACGTTTAAACCCCGCAATTCGCTAGCCAGCTTGTAAGTAGATAGTTAGGAACTTATCGCTCCGAACGCTAAGCGTCAACTGACTGACGAGGCGCGGCGCGCGATCGCCGCTTTTATATTTAGTCCTAGACTCGATCTCGAATATTCTCAAAAATACTCGAGTTGGCGCCTTTGATAAACAAAAAGCGGAAATAAAAATAGAAATACACAATATGTTGTAAACAATCTCGACTTTATGTTTTGAAGTTAGAGTCGAAAGTCGCTTGTTCACAACTATAGGGTCTAATTCAGAGGCGGCTTTTATCAAAGGGACAGCGCGCTCACAAGTATACGCGCGGCGAGCGGAGTCCAAACGTTCGATCAGAGAGAGGTGTTTTTATTTTTTCTAAATTTTTGCGGAACCCCTACAGGAGTATCGAGGAACCCTAGGATTCCGCGGAACACACTCAGAGTATAACTGCTCTACACACACAGCGATCGCATCTCCACTGCATTTATCCTACTTTCATTTTTCTTCTGCAATACCCACCTTTCAGTACCATGTATAAGCGTAAGGATTAGGGCACCATTGTAAATACCTATTCACTCTCCTTTCGATATCTCTGTCCTATTTATCATAATTTGTAAACAGACTGTCCAAGTATACATACTCTTTTACTTGCTCGACTTTCTTACCTTCTATAAGTATATTGCATTCAGTTGTGTTTTCGCCTTTTTCTTTAGCCACATTTACTTTCATACCCTTTTTCTTAATAAAATCATTCATTTTATTTACCATCACCTGCAGCTCGCACGCCGACGGCGTCCCCATTTATTCTGACGCAAGCACTGGAGCCCCTGTATAGGGATTGCAGTGCCTGTATCAATTCGGTATTCACGCTATGTATAAATAGGGTTCTCCATGGATCATTTCTTTTCATTCTATCATAAGCTTTTTTCAGGTTTAGGAAAATACAGAAAACCTTATAGCCGCTGGAAAAAACTTTTCTATAATGTTTCGCAGAGAAAAAATTCGATCGTTACAACCCATTCCTTTTTGAAATCGCGCTTAGACGTCCTAAATTTTGTTTCCTGTCTCATTCACAACTCTTTCAATAAAGATTTTCGCATGCAGTTTGACAACGACGCTGAGAAGGCTTTTAGGGCGGTAATTTGTGCGAGCCTGCCGTGAGCCGTGCTCTTTCTATCGACTTAGGCTTTGCGGATATTAGCGATGCGTTGTGGCGACTGACGTTATTCTTAAGGCAGGTGACACGATCTTCTCGGTAGAGATCAATAATTCGGTACAACGTGGCGAAAACTTAAGCTACAATTTTAATTATTTTATATTGTGGATATATACAGGTTTACACAATACCGTCGATGGTGAGCATAACGGACTGTACTACAGTATTTTAAACAAAGCGCTGACCGCATCTTGGGTAGGCTACCTAATAGAAAAATACTTTTTACTCAATTCGTTACTCAGAAGTTTCCTTTCTATAATGCTTCTGGTATTACGATTCTTTTATATAACTGCAATGGCCAACTTGAAGACTATGGAAATCGTTCGTTCCTTTGAAACATTGAGCGTCTCCTGCTGGACGAAATTTCTGCCTAAGTTTTCACGATATCCGATCTTAAGCAACATGTAATCAACGGTGGCTTGTCTAGTTACGACTGATAAAATTGGTCATTAGTGGTCTGCATATTGTCACTAAGTGGAGTAGGAAGCCTCTCCACGATGCGACGTTCATCTCGTGGTCTCACTCAAGAACTTGTTCCCCAGCGCTCATCGACTCTACGAATGATGTCAACTGCCTAAATGCTACTTCAACTTGCTGATTTTGAACTATATTGGTTTCTTCCGTTTATCGACGCATTTCTTCGTTTCAAATTTTATATAAGGAAAACCTCAAACATGGCTCTTTCTATTACTTGTTGAGTGGTTCAAAGTTTGTTTCAAATCAAATCAAATCACATCAAATCAAATCACATCAAATCAAATCAAATCAAATCAAAAATGCCTTTATTTCGTAAATAACAGAATAGCACTGGAAATTCGTCATTAATGTATTCTTTTCGACATTAACTATTGTTAACATTAACTATTGTTAATGTCGAGAGGTGTTCCTCTCACTCCAAATGCTGATTCACCCTGAAAAATTAGAGAAGATATTTGAAAGTTACTTATTCTGCTGAAATATACAAAATATTCAAAATAGTGATTAATTAATAAAACTAGTACATTTAGAAATGACGTGAAATGAATTAATATCCGAGCAATTTAATTATATACGTTTTTTCATTAATATATTAATCTATTTATTCAATTTCTATTCAACTTAAATAAAATGAGGAAATTCTATGTTTGTCTATATGTTTTTTTTATGTATATTCTGCGATGATTTCGTGAAATGTGGACTGATTTCAAAAGTATTGTTTTTGGAAAACTATATCACCGAGGTGGTCCCGTAGTTACTAAGTCACCATCAGATGATGGTATCCCAGGGAAATTGAGGGACACCCTCAAATATTATAGACACATGTAGCGTGTTTGAGCTCTTTTTCAGTTATTAAAGTTTTTGCGTATGGTAGTTATCATTTCATCATTTCATGCTGCTGTGCTGATGATAGAAGCCACAGCATTCCTTAACAGTGAGTAGTTATGCGATAGTAAGTACCTACGGTAATGTATTGCCAAAAACTACTCTTGAATGACTATTAGTAAAACCTAATATTAGCTGCCCCCCCTAGAAATTGTACGTTCTACAATATATCACTTCCCGTTTACACGATCTAACCTACAAAAATCTAACTTGCCCCCACCCGGGCCGGAAGCTGGGTACGCCCATGTTTATACTCCTGATATTATTGATCCTTCGAAGTCAATGAGTGTGTAGATTTAAGATATGTGTATAATTAAATTTTCTAACTCGTAACGTGTCGGTTTCGAACTCATTCTACTGGTTTTGTAGAGTGGGCGACGACGATGGTATGCACGTGCCAACGAAATTTGTCTGACGCGGGCCAAAATGGGACGTCAAAGGACGAGCATGTGAACCGGCCGCCGCGGATTTCCCGGAGGGATCATTGTCCTCGCTCCGGCGAAACGACGAAAATTAAAACGAAACGTTTACGAATTCCCATGCTCTGAAAACATGAGTTAATTTGTGCCAGCAACCAAATGAACATTAGGTATTCGTAAGCGTTCGCAGGTAAAATTCGTAAGATGTGCGCCGGCACCGGCCGTCGTGCGGGCGGAGGGGCGCGACGGCGCGTCGCGGCCGCGGTCAGCCGTGCGCGAGCCGTCTAACTTTGCGATAAAAATTCTAACACCGACGTGTAAAATTGCTTCGAGTCACTGATCCGCGAATGAGCACCGCCACTGGCGTCGCCGTAACCCGAAGGACGGGAGCGGCCGCCACGCGGTGGCCGGCAGAGGCCCGCCGGGGCCGCGCCGTGCTCGTCGCGGCGGGAGTGACCTGCGGTCGCGCCGATGGTGGGATTTTTTGGAGATATAATTAGATCGATCCCAATTTTGTATGAAAATGAAATGTCAAACATTTTTGTCCGTATTTTAAAGAGGAATAATCTATTGGAGAGCTTGATACATCACCCTGAAGTCAGGCTTTCTAGACAAAAAAGAAAGTGTAGAAAATTCAGAATTAGTTCTACTTCAGTAATATTTTTGACTCGGTCGGCTCGTCAGTTTAATCGAATGTCACTAATGTTAATTTATACTCAAGTGAATAAATAAAATTTACCTTGTAATTTTTTTGACTTTATTGTACTTATACAAAAAACATCTCGATATTTTTACAGTTCTTTTCAATAAGGTAACACAAACACAATTTCCACTTTCTATCTTTTTATCACAATAGAAAAAATTACCACCGAGTTGCTATTGTGGCAACCGGGCGAACGCTGATTGAACGCTTAACGGGCCGTGTTTAAAAACCGTGTTTAAAAAATCAGCATAAATGCTGACTCGGTTTGCTATTATTTGCTGCAAGAATGGGACTTCGTCGAATGTTGAACGTTGAATAAAACCTCTGACACCTGGGTGTCTATAGAGACGCAGAGATTTCTTCCGAGATACTATACCACGTGTACCATGGGTGCTACTGCCTCAGGTGAAAATGAGGTGCAGGCTTAGTTCGAATATGCAGGATGCGTGAGCAAGTGTATTTTGAATTTTCGTCAACTAAAAAAGATTCCCTTAGAATGAAAATTAAAACGCTAATAGCCCAGAAGAGATGGGCGATAAACTTTAGTGGACGTCAAAGCGAAAAAACTAACCACGGGACTTTGTTTATGGGTTTCACGTCGCGTGGGTATACGATATTGTGATTCTTAACCGAACATATCGACTCAGCATGGAATGGAAAAAATTGAGTAAGCAACCATGCCGCAGTCGGCGTGACTAGGATGGAGAGAGAACGGTATCCGGGAGCAGCGGCATCCCACATATTTGGTGTTGTAGATCTTGTTGTGTGGTTCGCAGGCGGGCGGGTCGAACGGTATCGATGGACGATTTGGAAGTACTGCATCACGCGGTCCGTAGCGGCAGGATCTGTACACGCGATACACATCACACGCATTGTTATAAATATAATTGCACTTACTACGCGGAAAGTGGCATGACGCGGGCGCGCGGTCGAGGAACGCGGGGCGCGAAATGACATCGACGTAACGAGCGCTGCAGCTTGGCGCCTCTCGACGACCGCCAGCATCGACCGCATCATTGCAGCATACCCTTGTTAGAGCTCTGTTTTCGGGATCACGTGCTCGATGCTTTGAAGGATTACCGAGTCTATTTCGTACACGTGCGTGATGCATCTCGGAAGACAAACATGTACAGCCTCGAATTTTTATTTACAAATTCACACATAATATACAAAATTTCTGCATACCTCTATATAAAAGTAGAATATAAAGCTTTATATGTTCAATACTGTGACATCGATGCACATTTGTTTGATCTATGAGACTACATAACTGGTATGTTCACGCTATGTACCTACAGAGCAGGGTGAACATGATGAACAACAAATTTTCATCGCGAACACAAACTTTACACACGTGATCATGGATCAATATGATGTATCATCGAAACACTCCCATTTCATAAAAGAAATGTGATGTACTTATACAAAAGAAGTATGTCTTGCCACTCAAAAAGCATTTTACGATTATACAAATTATAATATAACTTAAATCACAACAAAAGAAATCATTTTTTACTTAAAACTGTTCATTACCATATTAAAATTCTAATAGAAAACGACATAACCTTAATAACCATACGTTTTTTAAACTAATATAATAATTTCAATACTCTGATTACTTAATTTTTGGGACACTTTACGTCAATACATTTTCTGATTCCAAGTTAGAGCGCGTATTACGAGTATACTCTCTCTAACCGTCCTAATTCAAATCTCCAGTATTTTCTGTTAGTTTATTTATTTCATTGTATCTCCTATTACCTGAGCTGTCACAATTAACCTCCTTAAAGCCATCAGTATAATAAAAGTCGGTAAATAGGTAATTATAAACTCGTCAGGGCCATGACATTATAGTATAAATTTACTGTTATATCGTATCGTATTACTTTCTTAACATTATTCCTTATAATTACAAATGGCCTTGGACCATTTCCTAACTTATTTGTTGTTCCTAATTCTCACTTCTCTCTCAGATCTTCGACGGTGAACAGGATCGACTTGAAACTTTTCATGCGAGTTGTTTTGACAATAAATCATATTTTTGATCAGTCGAAGATGATGCACGCATAAAAGGTTTTTCCTACAAGGAAAGTCTTCAACGATGAACAGTATAAAGTTGTATTAACTATAGATTAGATGAATTTAAAACAAAAAAAATGATTTGGTATTAATATATAAGAATCCAAAGAAGATTCACTTCTTTCCCATGTAGACACCTATAGATATATGATTTAAGCCCTTGATCATATTTTCATGTCTTTACAAAGTTGGATAGTCTTTCGGTCCATGATCTGATCTACATCTTTTAGATGTATATAACTTTTCTAATTATTTTTTTCAAAATTTGCACCTAAACTCTATATATCTTTAGCCGCTAAAACGTCTTTTGATGAACTTCATTTTTCATATCGCCTGCATTGAAAATGCCTAGTTTCATGCCTGTTGAGCCGACAGAAACTAGTCAATTTCAGACTAATGCGACCGTCGCCGGGCAGCAATTGAGCAATTTCTGCCCGCAGGGCAGGAATTGATCATTTTCTGCCCGCTGAACGAAGTTGCAGATTTATTTTCAATCCTGTCAGAGTATCTTTTGTTTATTTCATGCCTTTATAATTGTCATTCTAACCGTCAATTGTATTGTAATATTATAACCCTGTGTCATGATATGTCAATATCAAAATCTAAATATTTAAAAGAGTACAATAAATTTTTCAATACAGTTGATTTGAAAAATACAGTGAGTGACGCAGGATGAAACACGATTTCAGACCGAATGATGTCAGCCCTCGCTTCGCTCGGGCAGCCAACTTCACTCTGGTCTGAAATCGTTTTGTTTCATCCCCAGTTACAATATACTATTATACATTCATGATATTGTAATGCAATGGCTTGCATTTTGGTTCATTCTGCTGCTCTAATATATCGAAAAGTTTTTCCTAATCTATTTCCTGTTTTCTTAACAGACATCCTTGCATTTTTTTTATAAATTTAAGGATATAATAAATAAATCACTTTTTGGGATAACTCAGAGTCTCTAAGTGTCGTCGACTGCATGGTTCACGGGGGGCACCGCGGTCGGCGCGGCCGGCGCCGGTGGACACAGCACGTGAGAGAGTTCGCCTGCGTTCGGGCGTCGACGGCACAGGCAAACAGAAGATTCCCAGGCGAAACATGAATTAGTAGCTATGGCTCCTAATTCATATTTCCTAATTGAGGACCCGAATATGCAGAGGGGAGCGGTCGGCGCGCGGGCGGCGGCGCCGCATGTGCAGCGCGGGGCGGGCGGCGAGGGCGCGCGCCGGCGGGCGCGGCCCACTCCGCCTCGACAGTCGGTCGCGCGAGGACCGTCGCCGCCGCCGGCCGCCGCCTGCGCCGCCACCTGTTGCCGGCGCCGCGCGCCCGCCGCCGTACTGCCTTCACGTCTTCAGGTAAGCGTATGCGATTCGCGAGGGCGGCGCTCACGTGTGCTGTTTTCTTTTTTGTGTTTTTGGATTAGAATTTTTGAAAGTAAAAACCAACATCCTTTCTCTGGAGAGGGACGTCAGTGGCAGGTCCGATCGCACTCGATCGGGATATTATTTCTCATGAGGGTCTCTAGTTCACGTTAATCTTTCACCGAAAACAAAATTTTGAAAAAAAAAACCTTTGATTGATTTTCATTAAAATAAGGAATGTTCCGTTAGGGCGCGTCCGCGCTGACCGCGCTCAAAATTGTCTTAGCTCGCCTGACTGAAAAACCCTTTACCTCATTGAAAAACCAGCATACGCACACATCCATCGAGACAAAGTTTTAGTGGGGTGTTTCGATATCTATACAGAATATTTGAACGTGTAGAAAGAATATATTAACTTTTCCGGTTTAAAAGAATGCAAATGCGCGAGCGCCCGTCAAGGACTGCCTCGTGGCTCTACGTCGTAGGCGCTCGGAGTGTTCAGGTCGTGTCCGTCCCGATTTCGAAATCGATCAGGAGGGAGGTCGCCCGGGCGCAGTGCGCATCGCCGCGTTCCATTCCGATGCAGTTTCCCACAAATTAAAAAAAATGGATCGGTCGAACCGTCCACGTCCCTCGTTCGGTGGGGCGGCGGTCCGCCGAAGGTGCGGTGCCGCGGCCGAGCGCGCGCGTCGTAAACGCGGCGCGGCCGGCGTCGCCCTTCGCCGTAAAAATGTAATAACTCGTTTTCGAACCCGCGTCTCGTGTCTCATAAGCTACATGACGTCGCCGGTCTGGTACAAATACGATCCGAGCCTCTCTCGAGATTCCCCACTTTCAAAGAAATTCCGGAGTCCTGCGCGCGAAGCGTGGTCGGGGCAGACGGCCGCCCGCACCGAGCTCGCCGGCGGGCGCCGAACTCTTTGAACGTGCCGGTGCGCTATGCAGATATGAATATAAAAATGTAAAAATAAATGCTCAGAACTAGTATCTTTTGTATGACGAAACTGCTCCGTGAGTTTAGATTCGGGTTACCAAAAATTCTGTCTCAGAATTATCTGCATATGAGCTACGGTAGTCATACATGAATTTTTCTACCGAAGAAATTTATGCACATGTGCACATTTACCAGAAAGAGAGATAGAAGGATATATTACTTGCAGATTAGCATTTAATATTCTATATTTTTGCTGATGCTGCTTTGTATTACTACAATTCGTTAATTACTTTTTTACAAATTTAATAAAACGTTTTAAGGATCATGAAAAACAAACGGTATACGACATTTCAACTACTCACGATACGTATCTATAAAACGAAAATGCATATAAAATATATTTTTACAGCTACTACTTCTATGTGACATTATTGTAAACTCTATTTCGTTTGGAAAAATTCGAATCACGTTATTTTTATGTATCTCCCTTACCTCCACCTCCGTAATAATGTAATTTTTGAAGTGATTTTGTAGTGAATAGAATAATCGATTTCGTTTTTATTACTATATTCAAAGTTTTTATTTTTCATTAAAAAATGTACATCTTTTAGATAGCTGTTAAAATAATAGTGTTTAATGTTTTAGATTGCCAACTGAAACTTCATTTTACCGACATAGTAAAGCTTTGATAGCTTACAGTTGATTATTTACTGATCAGTTTGAATTTTCTCCAGTGTTTTCGTTGTCATATTTAGTCGGCTTGCATTTATATATACAATAATTTTTTGAGTACCAGTCGACTAACTTACTAAAGTCTGTACAAAACTGACTACTTAGAAACTGAAAATAAAAATGATGTACTTATATTTTAAAAATGGGACTCTTTTCCAACCTTTTTATGTATATTGAATTAATCTATGATTTGTTTTTACAAAATGGGGCTTAAAAAAAGTTGTTTTTCTAACATCAACATGAATTTAATTCGGGAAAATTTTCGTTCAACGATTCACTATGACTTTTGTTGCCATATACGCCAACAAGAAAGTTAGTTAAAAGTCCGATGGGACTTCGGCTGCTCTTTCATAACGAAGATTCACCCCTGGCCACTGTCTATAACCGGTTTAACAAGTTCAAACGTGGTCGCACTAATAACTCTAAAAGTCCGTCGTGTTAATTGGTGATGCAAATGATGCAAAGATTTACTGGCGGTGACTCAAATGCTGTATGCGACGTAGTTACAGGTGACCAAAACTGGATTAACTGACTGGATGTTATGATCCCGAAATCAAAAGACAGTCTGCTCGGTGTGTTTCCTTTCGAGAAATTGCCCAACGACGGGTCAACACACGACAATTATTTTGAAGGATTAAAAAAACAGTTACCTCAGACTCGTATGTTAAGAATTGTTTGCCTCTGCCTTAGAAAAATTAGTGTCACATGCAAGCAAACATAATTTCATTTGTAATTTGTTACTTCGACACAATTTTGGAATGACTTGCCATGGGCGGTATTTCTAGTGAACTACGTCAAAGGTCTATTCAATAAAAGAGCGTATTCCTTTTTGAAAAGCGGCGACGCGCCGGTGATGCGGCTGGGGTTACAAGTGTCCGTAGGCGGCGGTAACCATCTATTTTCTAGAGCCCGCGTGCTCGTTTGTCCCTTAAAATCCAATAAAAAATGAAAGTTCCCGTTTAAGTTTGATTTATTGTGTTTATGTTTATTGGCTTACAATGTTCAAACAAACTGTTATGTTCTATTTTGAGAATTTATTTCAAATTTCCACCAACGCCACTCCTTACCTTCTTACCTTATATTATACTTCAAATATTAATGTAATAGTGAAAGTTAAATAAATATCTGATTAAACACAAGTGCAACAATTCACATATAGTCTTATAACATACAGCCGCGCGACGCAACACAAGTAGGGTCTTCTTGCCTCTAGCTTTTAATCACAACAGGTGAAATATATCTGGACTCCAGCGAGTTCCAACTTGTTACAACAAAACAAAACAAAAAATACTTGGTTTTAATTTTTTATATTATGCTTAGGACCGATTCGGATAATTGGCGATTATAAAGTGTATACGGTAAAGAATAATCACTTATCACCATCACCATGAACGAATCAATTATCATCATATTAATACGGATTGATAATTACCAAGAACAGAAACGATACAGCGTCACCAAGTTTCTTAAAAAAAACAAACTATTGTTTGTCCCTGGTCACATCCGCGTCTTTGTACTGTTAAACCGAATTACGAACCTAAAAATTCTTTCAACACAGGAGAGCTACACTAGGCCTGTACATTAAACTCTCGACACAATCTAGGGTATTATGACGTATTATGGCTATTATGCCGGCCTTCAAAAAATATTGTAACATGAATTTATGTTTTGAAAGCAATATTTAATAATTTTTTAACTCGCGTCTACAGTCGGATCCTTTTGAGAGAATTATTTGAAAAATTTATATATCTGGTAACAGAACGTAGTAACTTTGCGTCCGTAATATAGTTTTGAGTCATAAATTACAAAATACAACCGGTTACACAACGACGAGACCGCGACGGCCGCCTCGGCGCCGGGGCGCAGCCGCAGCCGAACTGAGATATCGTTAAAATATAAAGACGGATGTCGACCGGACCGGTTTCGCATGAATTTGGAGGACTAAATTTTTTACGAAAAATTTATTGAACTCCAATTTGTCATCGATGTAGGACGACGGTCGTGGAACAGGTCACAAAAAAGCATTTACAAAATTGTTAAATCTGTAACACTGCACGCTGAAAAGCTGCACGACTCCGCGTCGTGCGGACGACGTGCAGTACGTCGCACGAAGCTCTGCGCGATGCGCAGGTTCAGCGCCCCCGAACCCTTTACTTTTTCTCCTCCGTGTTTCTACTTTACCCCATTGCGATGCTTTCGTGACAACTTCACAGCGGCAGAGTTTCGTGCGTTGTAATGTACTGAACGTCGTTTCGCCGCCGACGTTACTTCAGTGCACGCAGCCTCTGAGAGAGCGTGGAACATTAAAACGTGCATTACTGAAAATTTTTTTCGACGAAGATTTTCATGTACATATACTAACGAATGAATCTAAAAATAATCAGCGAATGATTCAATTTAAAATATAGTCTTTTGTAGTTAAAATTTTCTCTTCTATAAAGTGAACCTTGTTTTATTTCATTTCAAAATACATAGGGGCACTTCCTTTTGAGATATGACTAGAGCTAAGCTCTGTCTGACGCAACGAAGCTTCCACGCACACGACCCAGCACGCGCCGGCGGCGGGGCCGGCCGCTGACGACGGCGTTAATTAATTAACAACAGTGTCCCGCTGAGCACCCGGGCGCGCTGCGGCCGGCGCCTGCCCGCGCTTCAATTTTAGCAGAACGAAAAGTCCGCGCTCGCGTCTTCTCTCTCCTTCTCCGTTTACCTTTCCATTGTATATTTTAAAAAGTTATGAAAATGTCGACCGTCGCTGACACGTCGCACCGAAAACTGCGTACAAGCGATGAATAATGCCATAAGATATATTGAATGTGCGCGTATTTCCGTTGCCCTGCACGAAATCAGTCCCACCGAACGGCGCATATCGAGAGCTGAGCTCCCACATCGACAGAGCGACCCATCGCCGCGCGGCGTGTCGGTCACTTCGGTCGACCAGTCTCGAGCGCACGATCCGTTTTCGCAGTCGGGAGATGCCGGCACGGCCGGAACTTAATTTGTCATCACAGCTGTCGCCGGCGTCCCGGGTCCTCTACGCCGTGTAGTTGCTTACCGCTTATTCTAAGATTTGAATTATTAACATCTCTCCATTTATTTGTTTAAAACGTTCACACGCCGGAGTACAATGTAGGATCACGTCGACGAGTTACCGCAGCTCGATGTGTGATTCATTCTTGCGCCGGTCAAGGACAAAGCTAATTTGTTTGCTTGCCTTACGCAAAACCGATGATCCTAATTCGTATTTGCAAAAGAAGAAACCGACTGGCTGACTCAAGACGCACGGCCTAAGCGACTGACTCCACAACGTTAAAATTCTACGCAAACTTTAATTTTTAAACTATAGTATACATTTCTTATATACTATGGCATAAATTATAATGAAGGCAGACCTAATAAAGTTTCAAATCGAGAGCATAAAATTTAAAATTAGTTACGGCGCTTATGAATATTTTAAATCCACCGTACAGATCCCAATTTCATAGTTACCTTTTTTGTTATCTAGATTTCAAATCAAGGGTAAGGAATTTTAAAATTTATTAAGGTGCAAGGGTTCATAAATGTTTTAATGCGATTGCACAGATGTTAAAATTTTATGATTACACTTATTTATATCAAGATGTCAAATCGAAGGTATAGAAGTTTATATTTCATCACGGTGTTCATTTATTGTTATGATGAGGGTATGAAATGCGTATTTTAAGCTCTTGATTTCGTTATCGGGGCCGGCGTCAACTCTGACTTCGGTCATATTCTCCATTGCAATCCCGGTCACCCCCTCGATACTAAGTATTCGTTACGTCGATTATATCAATCGTTACTCCTTCCGGGTGGAATCATAAAATAGATTAGAATTGCCTCGCGCAAAATTTCAAGTTTCTAGACTTAGTGGTTGGCTTTGTCTTTAATCATTATAAATAATGTACTTTCTATTTTATTTATTTAATATATTTATCTCCATTTATTTTCTATTTCTCATTCGTATCCCAATCTACTATCTTTGCTGTACTTCAGGAATCCAACCTTTTTGATAAGACATACGTGTTCTTTTGGAAGCTTATTTGGCCTCTCGAAATTGTAGTTATGAAACAAGAAGACGCCAAAAAAGGAAAACAACAACGGCCGAGAGAGTAGGAGCGGATTGAGAGGGGAACATAGGGGCCATGATCTCCCTGAGCTGGGTGTTTGTCTTATTACTGTAAGCGAATTAAACTCAGTCCCGATCCGAGCTCGACTATGTGACCCTCTCTGACTCGAAGGATGGACTTGCATTTGCAAAAGTGTTAAAAAATCGAGAGATTCATTAAAAAGGGGGGATGAAACTTTAAAGAAAGTAGTACCTTTCGATCGTAAATAAAATAAAATAAAGATGCGGGCGGGTGTGCCACAGCGGTGGAGTTATAAAAACATGCGGGCCCATCGGGAAGCCCTGGACGAGGGTTTCTCTATAGGACTTTTCCTTTCATTCTATCTTTGCGAAAGTAACAATCCTCTGCAAAGACCCTTCTCCTGGGCGTCGTGCTAAGTCCGCTGACAAAAGACGACAACCAGATGTGTCGACTTATCTTGAATTTTTCTAGTAAACGAAGGCAATATTTACTTCGTCAGAAGCGGGTCTCAGACTGTTTTCCGAGTAAACAACTCGCCGAGTCACCGTCACTGTAATACCGCGAACGGGAACAGTGAAAGGTGCAGCGTATAACAATTTCGCTATTCCACACCCTGCTTCCAATGACTGCGCAAAGAATGTGTTGCATTTGCTGTCGACCACGCCTAAAGAATAATACACTAAGAGCGGACCCACCCGTCGAGTTTCTCGAGTTGGTCGACGCGATCCCCGGATAGCGCAAGCGCGCCATGTCACAGCACCGCCCTACTCCTACCTCTATTTAGAGCCGAATGTACTGTTTTGTTTTTTCTACTCCAATTTATCGATATGTGTCTGACCTATTGTAAATATTGTCTTATCCTAGCTATTTTACTTCTAATCTTAGAACTCTGTATGCCTTTTCAGTTAACAATCATCCCCCTCTATCGCTTATTCACTACCATCTCATAAGATCGTCGGTATTTGTACCGACGATCCGCTTCACTTTTGTTATTATATGTATTTACAATTAGCTTTAGCTCGCGGCTCCATCCGCGTGGATATATAATTAATTCCTCTTTTTATATATCGAATAATCTTGCTATAATTGATATCAATCCCGAGTCCACTTTTAAGTTCTGATTTTATAGTTAGTTCCGCTTCGGTCATGTTCTTTTTTCCGATCGCGCTATTCTTTCGATTCCGGTGTCGATATCGTTTTGGATATAGATCCCGGTTTCTTGTAAATTATTTCACAGAACACATTAGTGGCAGGTGTAGAATGTCATGTGTATAATCCAAAAAAATATTCCATCTTTGTGCTTAATTTCACTAAATCCGTCCAGCCGTTTATGCTTAATTGAGATACAAACGACGAAACATCATTACAAAGTATCAAATTTGTAATATTTTAGTAATAGGATATAGAACTGACAAATGATACAGTGTAGAAACCCCATCGTTCAATCTAGTTTATTATGACTCTTTATTATTAAATTACTATTATTAATCACACCCTTAAAATCGGATCGTTGACTCTCTCTTTTACTTTCGCTCTCGTTCTCCCTCACCCTCTTCTCGCTCCATATCTTTCATCTTCTACACTCTCCCTCCCCCTCTTAACCCTCTTAGCCTACTCTAACATCGCTTCTTATCTTAACAAAAGCAAACAATAAGCTTGACCGACAAAATAAAATTACAATGTTACACATATACAAAAAATAAAATAAAATGCACAGTAACGTATATTTTATGGAACAATCACTTTTTTTTAATTTCGTCATAATTGGTCAATTTATTGTCGAGTTATAAGTAGACATACAGACAAACGAACATAAAAGGTGAACATTTTCACACTCATAATAGTACGGACACATACTGTTATTTCTGTACTTCGCACGTTATTCCGGAATCGAAATTATATACCGAGACCGTATTCACGATTGAAAGAGAAATCGTCCAATATTAAAGATGGATTAAAGTTTACATGTCAATGCGGGCGAGCTGAAAGTGCTTTTAGGTGTACGTGTGCATTCGTAAAGCTTAGTGATCAGTTACTAGTCTCGCTGTCCATGGACACTCCTGACTCCTAAGGAGTCAGGAGTGCGTTGCCGGACCCTTTCGAAAGAATAGGACATCTGATGGAGAAACGATTGATGGAGGGAAATAGACCACCGGAACTCTCACTCACCAGTCAAACGCAAGCTTGAATTGTATAAAATATTTGTTTTTTGTTATGTTAAATGTTTTCCTACTTGCATCTCTTTTCTCAAAATTAGTTTTAATATAAAACATGTAATATGTCTACTTCAAATATTGTAGAAGCTGCTTTTATTGATTCTAGTCGAAGGGCAGAAATTGGCAGTTTCATAGTTATGTTTATAAGTACCACATACCTAGTAGGTCAAACCTCAAGACTCGTAAAAGTACAACTGACAAAGGTGTTTAGAAATCGTAAACTCATTGCTAATGACTGTAAGTTAAAGGATTGGTAACAATGGCCGTAATGTTTAACTTACCTTATACATCCAAAGCTTACCTTATTTGTTTTAATAATAAAATATCTATTAATCAGTAATGGGTGAATTATACACGCGTTCAGTATACAATGATTGCACATTGTATAATTCACCCATTACTGATATTTCTTAAGTGCTTCAATTTTATTAACACTCGATTTCACTCCTCATCCGACTCGCTTACCGCAGGCCATGTACGAAAATCGATTCTTAAAGAGTAAATTCCAAAAGTGTTAGAGCATGATATATACATTCGGTTGGTTGACTTACGAAATAGATTTGATTCATTTTAACATTTTGAAAAATTTCAAAACGTTATCGCAATATCTTGTCAGCAGTTAAGAGCAGCCCACCGCCGCCGACGCGGCGCGGGCGCGGCGTGCAGCCAGGGCTCGTCCGATATCGCGTCGCCAACGCTAAGTCGACGTCACCGAAGGCCGCGTCTCAAGCTCGCTCCGCGGCTCGACGTCGTGAAGCGATTCTCCCGAATCAGCTTCGACGATACGTCCTCCGAACATTATTGTTACGGACCGTTTCGCAACGACAGCGAAGTTCTTTGATGGTCGTGTTTGTCATCGTCGCATGTCGACGTCTTCAATATTCAATTTGTGATAAATCAATTAAAACGACGAGCACCGCACAGGTATTTTGCTCGAGCGTTCACTAGCTTCGGTGGTCCGCCCTCACGGCCCCTGCTTTCGTACTTCTGGATAAAGGATGATATTTTCAAACGAATCGACGTTGAACAATTTCTTTCGCGCTTTTTTACCAAAGCTAAAATATTTCATACGTGAGTTGTATGTCGCATATAAAGAGTTGCAATTTTGTCAAGTTCTCCAAACGTTTGTAGCGTGCTCTTTCTAGGGCCGCTTGTAGGCTTAATAACGAGATATATCGAGCGGCGGCTCAGGTGCAGGCTTAAAAACGGTAGACGTTTGCCTTAAATGTTATTCGGTATTTAGAATATAAGATTATTCATTTAAATATAGATCGCCGTTTGACCGGCATCGTCCTGTGTACGCACTTATAAAGAAGCATTTATATATATATATTACTTTCTACGCAAGGTTTGATTCGTGCCGAAATGAAGCGTTTTTAAAAATTGTTACATAACCTTTAAAAAGTTTTCCATTCTCTTCGGTAAAATTGAAAGTTCGTCGAGTTGAGCTTCGTGATTGGAGCCGCGTCTGAAGATCTAGTCAGAAATTGAATCGAAGCAAATTTTATTAAAAGTAAGCAAAAAGGTTTTTCACAAGAAATAATGATAAATATGGATCCGTCTGTTTGGATTTAAGTCAGACATAAGATTTAAGTGCCGCGCACACGTAAGTAGTAATCTCTACATAAACGTACCTCTGTATATTTAAGCAGATAGTCGTAAGGTAATACTCCCTTTGCATTATACAACCATCGTAACAATGTATACGACTGCTATACACCGGCACGACGGTAGTGTCGCACACGATAGCGACACCTTTGCACGTTCCTTGAGTCCGCGTGCCGTGCGCACTGCACTCGACACGCTCATGGACTCTCTTTTGGTTTTATTGGGTACCTCATCAGAAGACGACTTCGATACTGTTACTTTGGATTAAATTAAATCTATATTTATGCTAATTTTTCATTAATACTCTTTATAAGCACGCACTTGACAACGCCGTACACGCGGTCGAGGGCACGCATTTATTGGCTGGAAACGAAGCGCATGGCGCGTGCCCGGGCGTGCGGGTACGAGGAGTAAAATATATTGGAAAAATATCTCTCGGTTCGCATACTTGTGCGGTACATCTCGATATCGCCGAGATATGCATATAGAATATATCACAGCTCTCGTGTGCGGCGCTTCGAACGATGACCTTAATGAGCGAGCTTCGAAAACTATCTTTGTATTTCGTATGTAAATGTATGTTGTAGTCGCCGTGTTCACTAAGATTTAGGACCTCTTTTACGACTCTCTTTTAAACTCATTTCTAACGAAGATTCACTTTTGAAATGAATTTTAAATTTATAATTAACCGCTAAAAGTAGCTTATTGTAAGAAGTAAATTTAATAGGCGTGGAAGAGACCCTTTTAAACGAGTGTAATGAATCGATATCTTCTTTATAATTTTAAATACAAAAACCCTCCTAAATAATACTCTTTATTTAATTAACACGATTTTATTTCTGTAAATACGAACTCTAAAAGAATATACAAAATTGTTTTACATTAATTGTTCATACTTGTGTTGACTTACAGTTTAAAATGGAAACTGCAATTGGTAATGATCATTTAAATTTCATTCAAGATTTAACACTCTACAGGATATAAATTAAACTAAGAAACGAAGTTGCACCAGATCCAAAAACAAGAACTGAAAAAAAATTAAATACTGGCTGGTGTATTTGGAGTATTGATTAGATTGTATTAATTACCTGTTTTTGAAAAAGTTCACTATAAAACAAATTAATTAAAACTTACAGGATACTTTAGGAGCAAGTGCTCCACCGCTTTCTATATTTTCCCGTCGATGCGCCGAATTTAATAGCGGAAGAACATCCACCGAGTCGACCCTCGAGCGCCCCATAACGGTAGTGACCAAAGAAATGGTCAAAAAGTCAGAAAAATTGTTTTATCGGATCGTCGTGTTTTGATACATTTTATAAACAGAGACCTTGAGCGGTAGTGTATATACTATTATAAGTTTGGGGATGAAGAAAATATGCGCGCGCTGAGTCCCCAGAATGTTTATCGATGCACAAAAACAAACCAGGCTGAACATTCCTAGAGCTTCTTCGGAAGTGTTACAAGGTCCCAGAATTTTTTTTAATTCTATTTATAACCACGAATGAAACGTAACTTCGGCATTACGAATCAAAAACAAAATTACAGTCTATGACGTAGAAACAAACATCATCTCCAAACCCTTAGAAATTTAAGGCGAGCGGTTCTACCGGAAAGACTCTTTTCTGGGATACTAAAGGTGTAGTTATCACAAAATATTTTTACCGTGGATCTATTATTACGGGCTCTTTGTGCGTAGAACGAATAAAAAAAAATGCATAACGAAATTCGAAAGAAACGTTGAGCCAAATAGCAAAAATTTTTTGGTTCCACGAAGATAATACCTCAGCACACAGGCTCGCGGTTGCTGTGGCTGCGATTTGAGATGTTGGCTTCGAAATACTTGATTATCCTCCATATTCACCAGACATTACTCCTAGTAATTTTTATATATTTCCTAGATTGTAGGCGTATCTGAAAGGACAAAGATTCGATGATAATGAAGCAGTAGTCCCTGCGGTACAGGAATTTTTAGGTGCTTAGGATGAAGAGATTTTTAAGAAAGGAATTTAAGCTTAGAAAAAAGATATGCTGAGTTATTATATTAAAAGCGACTTGCCGACTTACGAAAACATTTAATAAAAAGGCTACCGGCAACATACTCATTTTCACTTTTTTACGAACACCCCTTGTACGAGTCAATATTTTCACTCGAGTGGCTTGTTTGTAATTTAATTATGTTCTTTTTCTACAAACTTTTTTGTATGGTGATCCGTAATATATAGTTTTCGTTTCTCGTACCGTATTTATGATTCGCGTGGTATTAGTTTCGTATCTACTTTTTATACTACTGTCTACTGCTCTTAACATCTTATTGAAGAATAGAGTTCATAACAAATTATTGATACCACCTTTAAATTAATTTTAATACTTAAATGTATTTGGGATTTGATCGTATGCTGAGACCGTAGCTCCCGCTACGGGTTCCGAATCCTAAGTACGACTTTCTCGGTACCAATGAAAGATTTTATAAGCTATATTATGAACAAATTAATATAAAACGGGTCATTATAGAAACAGTCTCACCGAATATACATGCCGGCTATCCAACGAAAGATAACAGAGTTTATTCCCTCGTTAGGTATATTGCGAAAACCAATGATCATTTGTATAGCTGGACGTGCAGACCGCAAATGTATCTGCGCAACAAACCAGCTGCGTTATATCATAACGAAAGATGAATCAATCGCAGTGCCGTTAATAAACAGTGACTAATCTACGCATTTTACCAGTATTACAATATTTACAACCGCAGCTAGATTTGATTCTATTTTTACATAAATCAAAACTAGACAACAATTTACACAATTAAGTTAAAAGTTTTTTTATTAGTTAGTATTTTGAGGAGAATTACTGTTGAAAAGTAACGATGATGTGGTCATATTTCATGATATACGTACAAACGTAACCTAGTTGAAATGATCGGACGAATATTACGTTGAGTCAGGATGAATGACCCGAATCGTAGAAGCAAAAACTGGAATTGGCCACGAAACAATTCATTATTACAAATCAAAATGTAAAAAACAATAAAAAAAAACCTTGACAAATTTACAATATTTTTATCCGGGGTAGATTTCCATCTACATATAATTATTTTAATGGAATGTCTATTTCACAACTTTTTACCAAAATCCTTGGAAATTATAAATACGTTGAATGCAAACGCAACTGCAAAACTTTTACCGCAAATTTAGACAAACTTGGAAACTTGTAATCCATAGCCACCACAGGACGCGTGCTGCCTGGACTGGGGTAACGGAAATCGAAATATTTTACGTTCAATTACATTTAGCACATTACATGAAGTAGTAAATGTATATTTCTATGTTGTAAAGAAATAAATTGTTATTATTATAGTTGTGGCTGGCCCCGTGGGCTCGGCGCGCTCGTATAGCTAGTGACTGCAGCTCCGCCCGCTGGGACATAAAATGAATTTCCGTAACTTTCGTGTCTATCGATGTCGTTCTCCGTCTTGATCTCGCTTTCGATGCCGATCTCGATCACACTTTTAATTCTGGTCCCGGCTCATTTTCTTTTTCGACCTCGTCCCTTTCTCATTCAACCCGATCTCGCTTTCGACTGTGGTCCTGGTCGCGTTCTCGATTCTGCTCCCCGTCCCACTTTCGATTCAGATTCCGCTTCAGAGTCACAGTTCCGATTTGGATGAAGCTAGAGGCAAATGCTAATATCAAAATTAGCTATTTTACTCAGAGGATAGTGTAGCTTTTTATATTAGTTAAATAATGATTAAAATGGTCTAAGGAATATAAATAAGCAGATAAAGTCAAGTGTAAATGTAAGCAGTTAAATTTACTTAGGAATAGTATAGTTACCCAATGATAATAAAAAAATATAGAATCTGTTCAGTATTTCGGTGTAGTAGTGTAATATATAAGCGAGACCAGGGACAAATGCTAGATTTTTGAAATGAAAACTTCTTTAGCGGCGTTGTGCACTTTTTGGGATGGGTAAAAAATGTTAAACTCGCGTCAGGACGCTTGAGCTGATCGAAAATTCGTAAGACGAAGGGAGAGTAGACCGCCGAATCCGAATTCCGAATCCGAAAAATTCGAATCAAAATTGTTCGTTTCTTACTTCAGCTGCCATAAACCTGTTGTATCAGTTTTAGAGATTGGCGATGATGATACTTGTGATGATGATGGTCAAAGGGTCGTTGAAATTGTAAACGAAAATTGATTTTTCTGACAGACAATGTAATATAAATTGTCATGTTTGTGCACGATAGCGCAATAAATGAATATTGTATTTTACCACACAAATGATAGTACTTTTATACTGATGAATAAAGCAATTCGTGCGAAATTATTCGCTAATCATTCCAAAATATTAAAAAATGCACAACATTAATGATCTAGTTTTCACTTCAGCCGGCACTTCCGGAGTGCAATATTCTCTTTCAGAAATCTCAGGCGTACATACAACATATTACCATAGTTTCAATGTAATCGGATCAATGATTTAGGCACACATAAGAAACAAATATACAAACACTCAAAGATTAAGGAATTCACATTCGTATTTCTCCACCTGCCGATGTAGATCTCAATTCCGTTCTTATTTTCGATTCCAATTCCGGTCCCACTTTTGTCTCTCTCCGACTCCGTACTCGTT
Organism: Eumeta japonica; assembly: GCA_005406025.1. Classification (NCBI taxonomy): domain Eukaryota; kingdom Metazoa; phylum Arthropoda; class Insecta; order Lepidoptera; family Psychidae; genus Eumeta; species Eumeta japonica. Next base: position 546,360 of record BGZK01000125.1, read on the forward strand.
TTCGATTCGGGCCTAATCCCATATTCAATTCTCATCCTGGTATCGTTCTTTTGATTCGAAGCTGAGACCAATCGATCAATCTGTTTATAATTAATCCAAATTTCACTTTCTTCTAATTTCCCAAGTCTATAACGAACAAAACAACGAAATAGTTAAGTACGTATATATACATTGTTCGTATCGTGAGTTTGCTCATGACTTTCTCTATACAAAACTCTTTAGAAAAAAAGAACTTCCCCGAATTTTAAATTTTCAAAATATTAACAAAACAGACCGACAGCTTGCAAAAAACGTAAAAGTTACTAACCCATCACTACTTGACTCGAGCTTTTTAACTTTCACTCACAAGGTGATAGCTCCTTATCAAATCGTGAAAATTTTTACGAGACCTCAGAAGTGTATCTCCACTACAGGCCACTAATGACATTAATAACAAATTACAAAATAAAAATACACTAGCTGTTTTTTTCGCACGCATTAGCAGCGTAAGGATGACTACAGGTATTGTCTTCAGGCCTAAGCCTTAACGACCCTGCAGTTGTTACGTACTTTTAATGTTGGCGATACAAAACATATTATAGTGTCAACATATTTCACTACTGAGAGCTCTTTCAAAAATTCTCGAAAAGACGTTAAATAAAAGGCTACTAGAATTGGAAAAATTAGTAATTACTAGCTGAAAATTAATTGATGTTCGCAAAAAGGAGCAACAGAGGTTGTAATTCCAGTGTTCTTGGAGACGTTATAGGAAAACCCCATGGCAAAAAGCATTGCAGTAGAGGATTAGGAGTTAGAAAAAATCTGCCTTCGTCTGTTTATTGAATGAAAATTTTCTTTTTGGAAAAGAAAATGAAGTAAAATATTATCTTATATTCATGCATGTTCTTATATTCTTTATAATAAAAAAGAATATAAGAACATGCTAGTTTCCAGAAAAAATTGCTTTATCAGAAATGTGCAAATACCTCTGATACAGCGAATTCAGATATGAATTTAAACTAAAACCAGACCTTCTTGTACCTAAGACGTTTCACGTTTCTTGGTTTTTTTCATTTGTCGACTTAATAATTGGATATAAAAGCAGTCTGAACCTTCGTAATATATCGACACCCAATCTAAGCACATTGTATCTTGAATAACAATGTTTTTCAACTATATTATACGAGTATCATATTTGCGAAGACAAAATCTATATTTCTAGATATAAGCCATATTTCTAGGGCCACACAATCAATTTTAAATTGACAGGTATTATCACTGTATCTCGAATTTTCTAAAAAATGTTGTGTTATAATAATTTTGATAAGAGTGATTCTTATAAAAAGTCATACATAAATTATTTTCTTGAGTTGTAATAACATTGTAAAATGTAACAGTGACATCGAGTCATTAAAGAATATCACTTAAAAAATATTAAAGCGATGAAATAGTAATCACAAATTAGATGTAGCATAACAATGAAAGTTACTGCCGTGTATAGGAGGAAGTGCTAGACATTAAAGGGGCTCATGAAATTGTCGTGCGTCGTATGACTTCATGAATTCAAATTAAAATTCAAATCTTTACTTCATAGGCTACAAAATACCACTCAAAAATGTCATAAAATAATATGATATAATAAAAATGATACATAAATAATGAAAAACAACAATTTTCTTACCGGGAAATTAGACAGGCATCTAGTTGTATAGAGTTTAGATTTTACTCGGATTTTAGGGGCGGAGTAGAATCGAAATATAATTAGTTTTTAGGGTTCCGCACACAAAGGGTCTTAACGAGTCCCTTTACTAGCCCTTCGCTTTCCGTCTGTCAGCGAGCTGTATCTTATAAATCGTAATAGGTAAACAACTGCAAATTTCATTGTGTACTTTTATTACCACCATAACAATGAATAATAAAAATAAAATAAAATTAGCAGCAGCGGTAGAGCCGTTCCGCGGCCGACGCGCTGCGCGCACAGCGCCCGCCCGCCGGACACGCGCCGCACTCTCACAGAATGAGGAGGTGAACTAGCAGCAGCAGCTTTCGCTGCGGCGTTTCCTCCAGTGACTGAAAGTTCCGACGACTCACACGTCTTTCCCTCTCCATCATCCCGATCACTCCGCCTTTAAATATCCTATTCCTTTCTCCCAGTGGAGACTCTTCTGAGGTTGCAAATGTCCGTGGATAGCGGTGACCATTTATTTTCTGATGGATCGCATACTCCTTCACTTCTCGACTATGCAATAAAAAAAAGAAATTAACGTAGGCCTCCATACAAGAAATGTGTTTTTTGCGTCTCATAAAAGTATACTCGTGATATGCGACTGAGAGTCAGCAGTTGGCTCTGCTGTACGCCGGTGGAGAAATACAAGTTTATTTTTATTCATTAACTATTTGAAAAAATATGAGCTGTTAAATATTTTAGTGTGGGGAACCCTTCGTGTGCGAGTCCGACAAGTCGCTTAGCAGGTTATTTTAATGTGCTTTTACGCTGTTAAAACCTTTAAAATATAAATCGTGCATAACTTTTTAGGATCGGGCGCTAACAGATCGAAGACGATTCGTACGAGCTTTGACAGAGCGACGCAAAAAACACTGGGTTATGTGTATGTACTCGTCCCACGACAGTAGGTACGGGAATCAGATGTGCCAAAACCACAGGAAAACACACTGTGTAAAGGAATTGAACTGAAGGGAAATTTATAATTTCAAAAGCCTATTAAAATATAGAATTTCGAATTATGATATTGATGACAATAAAAATGAAGCAGTTTGGCCTAAACTGAAACACACAATAGCAATTTAAAAAAATGTGCCGACTCGGCACACATTCTTGACATTCAATATGATCATTGTTCAGACCATGTTCAGAAAATAAAGTAGAAGGTAAACGTACAATTAGAGATCAGAGAAAGCTCTGAAGAAATTAGGGTGTAGGAGCTCGTACGTTACCGTTAGCGTATATTAATTTATCGTATATTTCCAAATTAAAATTTAGTGTTTTACACAGTAGCGCAGTAATGCCTGTACAATACCTAAAAGGAAAGAGATATTTCAGACGAAGAAAATTAAAATTAACTATCATAATAAGTATTTTTAGCGATTCGTTGTTATGATGTATAGAAATAATTTATATGTTGTTAATTGTAAAAATAAGACTAAATTGATAATTATTCTTAACTACCGTGTTTATTGTGAGTTTTAGATTGTTCATAATAATAAAATTATAAATGCTTTTTGTATATTTAGTTCTTATGAAAGGTCTCTTTTCGTACTCTAAGCATTATAATCTAAATAAAATCTACTTTTCGATCAAACTATTTAAAATTCAAATTATCTATTATAAGGAGTATAAAAATCATGAAAATTGGTATATCAGGTATTCCAATTAAAAAATATAACCAAAAAGGGAATAGAGATTTTCTCTAAATTAAATATTTGAACAGCTCTCTTGTATACCTAGAACATGTAACTATATCATATCAGGTGTCAGTATAATAACAACAATCATGGCTAACAGAAAAAAGTTGGGTTGTGTGATAGCGAAGTTTAAACGGGTGTACGTCGTACACGTGGCATAAGAAAACTTTTCTAACGGCTTAACTAGATACAATTCGCTCATCGTTTCTTCTATCTTCTGTCTAGTCTGAGCCAAACCTTGCGACGGATTTTATGCCAACTTGACTCATTATAATGATACTTTACATGCATTTTCTTCTCCATCACAATACAATATTAAATAATCTTCACTTTCGAACATTTCAATGTTGACGTCACAGGGTCCTGCCGACCCTGACCGTGAGGGCTGAGAACACACTTATGTGTATGAGTGGTGAGGCTGAGAAGTACCAGTACATTGTTTTAAAGAAGCGTTATTTTAATCAATTAATTCTTAAGTACTCCACCGACTCCGTAACCTTAAACAGGTATTTGTTCTGTTAGTAGAGAAAGTTATGACACCGTGCACTAAACGGTTACATCTCTTGGATTTCTTATGAATTTTGTAAGCCATTATTATTTTTAACTTTACACATAATTAAAAAAGAAACAAAATTTTAGAACTCAAAGAAGTTTTCTATAGTTATTTTTATTTGGTTTATCACTACACTCGCTGCTTAATCCATATGTTATACAGAAAGTAATAAATTATATGTCAGCACCTATTCATAAAACATAATTATCTTTTATGAATAGGTGCTGACATATAATTTACACATCAAAGACAATGAAAATCTTTAAAATGGTTTTTGAATTATAAGCGTAGGAACGGACACATATACAAAAGATTTATAATATGTACGCATAGGATAGCGACACCCGTTTGTGCTGACTTAAGACTATTTTTGTGAATCATCAACAATATAAAACAGAAAAACTAAAAAGGATCGACTGAGAATTATATCAGATCAAGGAATAAGGTTCACACATACGTCCCTCGTTGAACAACAATTTCCTTTCGTGCGGATTAGGAGGGCGGTCCCTTCGGGCGGCCCGGTGCGATAGGCGCCTTCCCTCGCTGATCCCACTTTACTTGGCGTTTCTGTTTTACCTTTATCTATCGTACAAAAATGTTGATCTTGTATTCATAGTCTAAAACCTTGTCTACGAGCGAATAGCTGTATAAAAAGTACGAGTAATTGGAGACTTTTTACGTGGATCGTGATAGATTTTTTAAATAGACTCTTTCCTGCAACACGTGTTAACATGCAGCACACAGCCCACCGCTGATCCTCGAGTCGGCCCCTCCACTACGAATTTTTATTCAAAGAATTGAATATTGATTCGAGAGAATTAACAGATATCGAACACCTAAGCATGTATTAATTTTATAATTATCTTAGTCCGCTAATCGTTATATTTTTGATTACTACGTAAGCTTCATGCCAACCAGGCATATCCTCAGGAAAATGCAGACACAGTCCCATCCACTAGGGCATAATGAGTGTTAAAAACAACCGATAAATGCGGACACAACCTCGTTAAGTGAAATGCTGCATGCAATGCGTCAAAGGGTGACGAAAACATCCTTACCAGCAGCCACAGAACACCACTAATAAAAATGCCTGTCAATTTTCATAGACTAACCATCACCAATCATTACCCAAAAAGTTTCAGGCAAGTGTTCAATAATGACGATTTATAAATGTTAATTTGGTCATTGACCATTTTAACATTATCTTTATGCTTTAAAATTTCGAAAGATTCCAAAACATTTAAACGTAACCCCTTCTCACACATATGCAAAACATCAAAATTATGATCATTATTGAGCTTATAATTAATTTCTATTAGATGTTTAGCAAAATGGGATCTCTCTGATTTACTATTTTTAAAGCCCAAAATTTATTCATTGTATCAAGTTTCAAAATAGCCTCCAGTTTGTCCTATGTATATCAATTTACATTCATCACATGTTAATTTATAAATTCTAGATTTTTTATTATTGTGCAATTTATCTTTATTGTTACAAAAAGTTTTCAAATTATTCTTTGTTTTAAAGCCGGTATAAATATTATGTTTTTCCATAATTTTGAAATTTCCTTCCAAATTTTAATATAGTATGTCAAACTAGCTACATATTTCTTTTGGTCTCTTGATTGTGTTGGATAGATACTGTTCTTTATAATACTTTTTTAATTTTTATTAATGAGTCCATCAATACATTTTTTACTGTATCCGTTTGCCAATGTATATTATAAATAGTATTTAATTCCAATGAGAAATTCCAATTATTCAGGGGTATGGTGAATAATCGGTATATCATAGATTTATAAGCCGCCAATTTATGTTGTCATGAATGACAATAATAAATAGGTATGGTAGTATTTGTGCAAGTGAGTTTTCTGTATATTTTAAATTCATGTCTATTATTTTTTCTAGTTATAGTCAAATATAAAAAAAAAATATTGAATTAATTGTGTCTTTCTCGAGTTAAATCGGAATTTGGAGTATATACTATTAATATTATTTTGAAACAATTCTAATTATGTCGAATTACCTAGCCAGCGTATAATTTATATCGCCCACATAGCTAAAATGATACAGGATATTATTTTTGTTTACTATGTGCTTATTTTAAAATTCATCCATAAAAATTTCGGCCATTAATGGGCTTAAAGGTCAACCTATAGCTAGACCCTCCATTTCTATATAAAATTGATTATTATAACGGTAATAATTTTGAGTCGTGCACAATCCCGTTAATTTTAAGATATCGTCCTTCTTGCCTGGATGCAGATTTTGTATTTCTAACTTATCTTGTATAATTGTTATGCATTTTCCAAAAGAAACATTAGTAAACAAACTGTTTACGTCGAATGAAATTAAATTGCTATTATTTGGAAGGATGGCATCTTTTATTTTGTTTACCAGGTCTAAACTATTAATTAAACTATAAAAGAAAGAAAAAAATGCATTCAACCCAAAATATAGCGGTGGGTTGCTTGATGCATGTTAATGCATGTTGCACGCAAGCGTCTATTATGGATTTTCGAGAATTAACACCTCACACAAAAGAAAATGCAGATATTTAGATCTACCAGGATGTAAGCAGGGTTAAACTACCTACAGATGCACCATCAGCCACTTCACATGACGTACAGTCGTGCAATAAAAATGATACATCAACGGTTGACAGAAGCCCTACCACCAGCAGCCATAGACGATTAACAATAGACATGCTTGTCCATTGTAATAGACTGACGATTATCAAATCATTGCCCAAATTGTTACAGTTAAGCGTCCTACAATGCCGATTTGCAAATATTAATTTGGTCGTTGAGTGCATTATTATTATTATCTTTGTGCTTTAAAATTTCAAAAATTCCAAAATGTTTAAGCGCAATCCCTACCACACGTAAAACATGGAACTTGTTATCGTTATGAGTTCTATGATTGAGTTTTTAGCAAATATTTTGCAAAATGATATCTGTTCACTTTATTGTTTTTTAAAGGCCGATATATGTTCTTTGTATCTTGTTTCAAAATAACACCCAATTTCTCCTATATATATATTATGATTTTTCAGATTTTTTAAATTATATGTTAAACTAATTAAACATTTCTTTGGTTTTTTTACTGTGTTGGATACATACTATTCTTTATAATACTTTTTTACTTTTTATTGATGAGTCCATCAATGTATGTATTTGTTATTGTATTCATTTTCTAATGCTACATTGTAAATAGTACTTAATTTTAGTGCGTAGTTAAGATAATTAAGGGACACAGAGAATAACCGGCGTATTATAAATTTGTATGCCGCTAATTTATGTTGCCATGGATGACAAGAATAAATAGGTATTGCTGTATATGTACAAGTGGGTTTTCTGTACATTTTAAATGCATGTCTGTTATTTATTAAGTTTATTCAATTTTTTTTTTGGATTTAGTCCAACAATTAGAAGTACAATGAAAACAAAACGAATAATGAAGTAAAAAATATATATTGACGTATATGGAAGAAAATATATTGATAGTTGTGAATTTAGTCACGTGAGCCTTTAAGCAAAAATTTTTCCAAAATGAAGTTTGCAGAGACTACCTAAGAATGAACGATTCTTCCCCATACGAGTTTCTAAATCTTGTTTCTAGCACGATCAGTGAACGCAATACTATGATAAGACTTGGCCGGTGAATTTTGTCTGCTGAAAAAAATTTTATTCAGTTTCTGTTACATGTACAGAGTGCCCCCTATAAATATTTGTTTTTGTTATTTAACCATTAAAGTAAGTAGCGGCTTATACAAGACAAGACACCTTTACTATAAAGTTCATCAATATACGCCTTATAGTTTTTGAATAAAACATTTGTGACATATCGACGGACAGACAGACATCACGAAACTACAAGGATTCCGTTTTTGCCTTTTTTGGCTCGAAACCCTAACAAGTGCAAACAGGACTCTCACCCTGAAGGTTCCGTACAAACATCCACCAAAGTCTTGACGATTTTTACTTTTTTCATTATTTTTGCCTGTTTTCAATACCGATACTGGTGAACATCGATCCCAAAATTCTGAAACTTTTGCTTTTTTTTCCAAAGACTTTTCGGCTTGTTTTAAATATAAATTTTTGAAAAATTTATTTTTTCTTAATAGCGTAACTGCAAATTAACAATCATTAGATTTTTTTTCTTTTACTTGTGCTCTAAAACCTTGCTTCTTGCCAAATTTCATGAATCTAGGTCCCTATAGGTTGTGATTTATTTGCGATTCTCAAAATATGCAACATAAGTGTTTGTATAATGGTTCTGTGCTTTTAAAAGAAAAATGGAACCCTTACAGTATCGTTTTGTGTGTCTGTCTGTCAAATTGTGAAGCCAATTTGCTTCGAATCTGTTGGATTGATTAATGCAAATGTTGGTACACGTATGAATTTTTGTGATTCGAACACCAACGTATAAGGCAAATTAATGAATTTGGAATATGGGGATCACCTATGGGGGTCAAATTATAAAAGAAAATTAGGAGCCGTCGTGTGATAACTGGCAGAAGTGAAACATCGCAACTATTCAGTTTAGAAAATATGCAAGGAAAGATTGGTTATCAAAGAAAATAAATATGACGAAATAAAAAAAAGTCACAATTAAAAAAATATTCAATAACAAAATATTCAGATTTAAAAATAAAAATTCTTTATATTAAAAATAGTTTTTTAAAAATACACTAATATTATTCATTTAAAAAAGGTATTAATTTAATACCAAAATTAAAAATTATATACTCGTATATATACGCGTTACCTGCTTTCAGCTGATTACCAAATGTAATTTCGTCAGTCTTTTCATCGTCATCATTATTATCGCTCAACCTTCAGCCAGTCGCAATAACCGAAAAGGACAAGTCGCGATACACCGACGCGCGCGTAAATATTGTACCCCCCTATAATTTCCCAGTACAAGGTCTAGTCTGTATTAGGAGTGACGGGAGTGTAGAGCCAGCCGGTATTCATACAACCTTTAGCCAGAATCTGTTACCTATGCAGAATCAGGATAGGTAATAGATTCTATAATAAGCCAATAAATACGGTGGCAAAGAGCAAAGGAAAGGGCAAGTATCTTCCGTTTGCTTTGGTTTACCGTTTTTTTCTTGAAGCAGAGCTTTCAGTGTTCGTTTCTGGAAGTTGGTAAAGTTCATCCGCAGTCTTTTTAGTTTCTGTTTTATTCTGAGCCCGTGGTTAAGTGGCCCATTCTACCTGATTCCTATTGTGGTGACTTAAATTTTATCGAAGTGAGTCTTTCATTTATAAATAGGGTCGTTCAAATTTCTCTTTTAAATATTGTATTGTGCGAGGTGGTAATTTGCAGGCATCTATAATTAAACGCTTGCCTGTAACATGTTAATCTTCTCAAATCAATATTTAGTTTATTGAATGGGAATTTGTAATGGAAGTATCGAGTGTCAGCGGCAGATTGCATGTTGCGTATCAATGCATGTTGCAGTCCAACGTCTAACTTTTGTCTTTGTTGTGGTGTATTTTAGAGCATAGTGAAGTATGTGGGGTTGGTTTCTTTTTAAAATATGACCGTAATAACATATTCTTCTGACCTTGATGATTTTGGTGATTGTTCCTTCGAGAATTTCTTGTGATTTCAGTCTACGTTGATTACTTGCGGCTTGTAGTATGTCTTTCAGAATTTTTCTTTCATATTGTCTCAGTTTTGTACTATTTGATTTGGTTAGTGCTACTACATTCAGATCGTACACCATGGAGGGATAGATCATCATTTTGTAAATCAATTTGGCGATTTTACAGTGCATTTTGATCTTCTTGGTGAAAAAAAATTAGGCTTTTAGCATTGCGGGTTCTTTGTTTGCATTTTACTTTTAATGTGGCCTTCCGTTACGGCTCTAGGGTCAGATACGTACCCTGATATTTAATCGTGCCTACAAGAATTATTATCACTCCATTTATTTCCTGTCCATTTGGCTGTACTCCAGTTGATCGGATCTCTGACTAACATCATGGTCTTGTGTTCATTTAATTTTAAGTCCACTGATATTAAAAAATATTTTAAGTTCTTCATTTCGTCGGTAAAAACTGAAGTGTTATGAGTTATAATAATAATGTCGCTTGCGAAAGATATTATAACAGGGAGACTAATTTCTGAATCCTGATACAGCCTTACCTCAGTGACCAATGTAATTTTGCCAGTATTTTTTAAATATATGTCTCAATCTATTATTTAAGCCTATTGTGTGGAATAGAAAGGAATTCATTGTTAATTAATGATAAAAACTGATACATTTGCTTACACGAGAGCCAGATCTTTCTCGCTATCGGAGAAGCATACAGAACAACATAAGGTCTAGGCAACATCCGACATCGGTAACGTGAAAAAATTAAGTAATTTTAATGCATTTCCGGTGTCGGTTTTCTCAATCTATTGTTTTGGTCTATTGTTTGCAATAGAAAAGAATGAATGATAATTATTTATGTTGTGCGTTGCCACAATAACAACCGGTCTGACCCGCGTATTAGATGTTTCAAATCAATATCAATATATCGTGTGATACTGCAAATGAATAGACTTGTTGTGAGAGTCCCAAATATATTTCTTTTTTACGTTATAATTTAATATAAATATTTTTCTTTTAAAAAATACATGAATATTGACCTTTCCCCTTTCTAATCCACGAAAATACTAAGCCTAAAATAAAAAACAATACAGATAATAGTTATAATTTTATGTTATTTTAGAGGTCATTTTAAGAAACAACATGGTAAATTTTTCTATATTGTGTGTACAAACTTATAGTTATTTCATTTACCATAATAAAAATTTCAGACAGATTTAAAAAAAATATGTTAGATAACAAATTTATTGTACAGAATCCTCTACATGCGAGTTCAACTCGTATTTGCCCGTTATTTTTATTATGCTAACTTAAAAACCTTGACTTTTTTATAGTTTGAAGGGACTTAGCTCTAAGTGTTGACATTAATTTCAACTTGAAGCTCCTAGTATTCCTAAGATAAAACGTCTTGACAAACGGACGGACAATGATGTCATTCTATAAGAATTCATTTTGAAATACGGAACCCTAAAAATATATGTTTGCATATTTTAGTTCACTAAATTCCAACGCCATAAGACTTGACAGATCTTATTGTTTTTTCATTGAGAAAGTTTTTAATATTGTGCCCACTATACTTGGCCCCAACTCTCTTCATGTTTGTATGATTAATCTAAACAGAATTTCATCAATAGAAAGCTACACTATTCCCGACTAGTATATCTTAAATTTTATTTTGATACTAGCGTTTTCCCATGCTTTATACAAATTGGAACCGTGCATGACCGATAACGGTATCGAAATTGGTTACTGGACGGGGAACAGTATAGACAGCCAGAGTCGAGGCCGAATTTGACAACTTTCGCTACTACATTTACAAAATTTATCCCAAATTTTAGACAAATCTTATTAACGCTGAGGCTGTTGACGCCTCGCTCAATAGGGGCTCGGGGGGCGGAGAGGCCGGCCGATATCGCGACTGTCAAAAAAACGTTCGGAGTCATCTATCAGCGGAGATCGGCCGCGACGTGCGCCGACTCCGATAAGGGCCCGCGGCCGCGCCCGCCGACTGCGCAGGGAGGCGGGCCTGAGGAGGAACTTAATTCTCGTGTAACGCGACGTACGCGCCCCGCTAAATCACGGCCGGCGCTGCCTCGCTGGTTTATGTCAACCTTTTATGTGGCGGACGATGGCCGCCCGCCCACGCCACCCGCCCGGCTCGATCGATGCGCCAATATTGTGGCCGGCCACGACTTTACGACGGGTCGGGCCGCGCACGCGGACCGCACGGCCCGAGGGGACGTCGCCGCGTCGGGGCGCACGCTGCGCGTGTCCGTATTGTCATTCTAATGAAGTGTCGCGCCGCACTGGCTTACACGACAACGACTATGCGGACGCAGCGCGTTTCCTTCGCGTTTTGTTCGAGGGCCTTCGAACTTCATTAATTTTCAATTTTATGTTAAGTCTGTAGAAAACACGTTCAGAGCATTACTATCCGCAGAAGGGTTCACGACAACCGCAGAGCGGACATCTCTGCGGCGGAGGGGCGTCGGCCGCATCCCGGGGATGCCGGCGCCGCGGAATGCCGAGTCGACCCGGGCGGGCGGGCGCCGACGGGCCGGGGACGGGCGGGGACGCAATAAAAGAGCAGCCTCGGAATGGAGCCTATAAATGGCATTAGTGTCGAAGGAGCACAGGAAATTGTATTTGTCAATCAGGCGCACGCACCGGAGTGGCGCGCACCGCCTCCGCTCGCGGCTCTCGGTTTCGGCCGTGCCGCCACCACTCCCGCGGGAAGTGGTCACGTCGACTATATACTAGAACTCGTCGGAGCCCCGGTCGCTGTGACACAACTTATGCTACCGCTGTTATAAACTATTCCGGAGCTGATAGATCGACAGGTTCGTTCAGCCGACACCTCACCGACGGCATCTACGCTCGCTTTTACGAGGCCATTCGGCCCGCGCCCGCCGCCCGCCCCCGGCTCTGGCGTGGGGCGTTCTGTGAGTTATAAAGATGATTTTCTCACACGCAAAGAGCGCGTCTCGACCTTCGACGTGACGTTGCCGCTCGGAGGAGTTTATTCATCGATGTGGATGATTACGTTTAGATAAATCCTTACTACAGTGAAACATTTCAATAAACTTCTACATTATAGTTACCATGATCGCTTATTCGTAGTTGTTTGTGATTACCTTCCTATCGAGTGGGTTCTGAAAAGACGCTGGTTTTTTAAAATCTCAGAGCGTGTCTCATTCCGGATTCAGACTGCGTCACATACGGCAATGTCACGAGGGGCGCAAAGCGAAGCGCCTCGCCGGCGCGCGGGCGCGTCCGCGTCCATCTACAAGTTAATCCATACGTTTTCTATATCACCTCATCGGAGATATTACGATATGCTTCGAGTTATCGAATAATTTGAATAACATTATGCGTCTCGGTGCTTCACATCACGTTATGCGCACACTCGTACGTCGCTAGACGTTGCGAACCCGCCATGCATACGTGAAAATATACATTCCATTATTTTTATTCAGATGTCATAAATAACAAAAATTTTCTATTCTGTTTTTGATATATTTCAATTCGACAAAATTCGACAAGAAAAACACACATAAACACATGCAAAATAATTCAATAGGTTTCGGTTGTACGATAGAAAAAACAGTGGATTTCCTTTTACTAAATACATAATTACCAAGTTAGAAGACATAAAACGTGACGTTCCGGTATGACCGTTTGTCCTTTCCGCAACCCCTCGCGGCCGCCTCTCGTCCACCGCCGTCGTGAGCACGTCGCTCTAAAGGCTATTTGCCGGTGCGCGTTATTTAACATAAATGAAAGTTCATATTCATTTTTGAAAAGATTCAATCGTCACGTTATAACTAGTATTGCGTACCTAATGCAATGAGCATTATGCAAAAATGATTTTTTTCATGACCAACTAGGTATTATAAAAATCGAAAATCAAAATGAGAACTCAATTTAATTACTAACCCGGGACAACGTTTGTTGGTTGTTTTTATCGCGTTGATCTCTCGTACATCCCGCCTGTGGCACGCGCATAACCTTCTTCCACCGCGTGGGCAGAAGAAAGTAAATTTTTGTCGTTATTCTCTATTTGAGATGAATTAGTGGCACTATCCAAAGGCAAATTTATTGTCAGCTGCAACAAATTGAATTACGGGCATTGAGGTCCATTTTAATAAAAAAATATTGCATACAAGATTGCAGTAATGTTAAGACAAATTTTAATTATAAATTTACCGTTGATTTGTGATGCACCGTATTCACTTAACTATTGGAAATCACGGATATAGCCGGCAATTCCGCTACTATATCTCATTTATCGCATGTATTTTACATGCATTCTTCATTTTTACAATGAATAGTAACCGCGCGTAATATAAAATAGTTGCGATCAGCTGCAATCGTCTCTATTGACGCATGAAACACGTGGCCCGCTGGGCCGAGTCGAAAAGAGCCGAGCGGACCCGACCGTGTCGCTCGACCGTTTCACCCGACCGTGTCGCTATAATGTCATAGCACGATATAACTTTAACGTGCCTCAGGAAGTTTCACTTCAACATTTAAGGATTTATTAATACAGATTAAATACAATACGACACCTGCTAACGATCCGTGAAGTTAGATAATACCGCTTCAGCAAGAACATTCAGTTTGTGTCGGCGTCACCGCAGACAGCAAATGAACATGGTAAACTAATCAATAGTCTGTGTGTGATCTTATTTGGAAATTATATTATTTCTTTAAAAATATTTTTGAAATAGTTTATTGGTTCCGATACACCCTACAGATACATTATTTTATGTTATTATAGTGGTTGCGTAATCAGAAGTTTTAAAAAATATCAGAGATGGCAGGTTATTGTTTCTGCACAATCTATAAGGAATGGAATATTTTTGATGCTTAGATATTTTCGCTTGTGCTCGTGTATTTTCATGTCCTTTGGAACCTGCGACCGCAGCTGGTGCGCGTCCGGCGCGGGCCAGCGCTGTCGGCACCTGTTTAACACAACATTGGATGTTCCCTCCACGCGAGTTACTTGCGATTCATATTTGTGCATATTTTCTAAGTCGCTTTTGTCGTTCGATTCAACCTGCTCTCGGTCGGCGATCTCGCGAGTGACGCTGTCTGAATCTAGCCACAGACCGTCTTGTGATTCGATTCGATTTCTTATCATTTTGAACAAAACGTTTAGTGAGACATGCGGACACACAGGTTTAATTCGAATATGCAAAATTTAAGCATTTATTTTTTGTTTAGTCTGCCACTACACCAGTGGCGGTTTTTTAACGGTCCTTAATCCGATATTCAGGATTCCGCGCCGCATGCTCTGGGAGTTCGTAGCGGCGGGCCGTCGTTCAAATACCGCCTTAGTTTTGTTTTGAAGTCCATATATTTCCATGTGGTGCTAAATGTTGCAAATGCAAAGACATTATATGTCTTTTAGTGCAGGGCATAGTGGCGCATTCGTTTGCAAAATTGTTTTAATTCGTAATTTTTTTTTTTTAAATGTCCGAAGGACCTCTGATTATAAAAGTGTAAGATGACACTTGATATCTTTTGACGTTATTTTTTAAACAACAAAAAACTGTATAGCCTAGAAAAAATGCATTTTGCAATCAATTATTTTTTTATATTCTTTACGATATTTTGAACAAAAGTCCTCATACCATTATCGTATCTCTAACACAATAATTGTTATGAATTTTTAAAATTGAAAATCGCTGAAAATCCGAATTTTCTTGGTTTGATTAATATAGTTTAAAATCAAAATGCTATAATTTTTATTTTTATCAAGAATGTCCACTATGTTAAACAAAATAGCCTAAATGGATTTAAAAAATTTTGTTTATTTCTATGTTTTATTTATATTATAACAATATGCTTCCAATATGCAATAAAGGTCAGAAGAGTTTATTTCACAGACAGTATCTAACAAAGATTTTCCAATAGATAAGAAATAAATGTTTCAGTAAACTTCAATGACGAAAACAGTTTTCAAAAAAACAATAAAAATCTAATTATGTAAACTATGAATGAAAATAATTAATTAATTTATATGAGAAGCAGTAATATTATATTTTTTTATCTTATCACCGCTGAAAAACCACAAAATTTTTCAAAACATCGTCTACCTTTCTCTTACGCTTCATTTGAGATAAGAATGAGATAGAAATACTTCTCTCTCGAAAGTACATGCGCGTAGGAAGCATATTGTTATAATATAAATAAAACATAGAAATAAACAAAATTTTTTAAATCTATTTAGGCTATTTTGTTTAACATAGTGGAAATTCTTGATAAAAAATAAAAAATTATAGCATTTTGATTTTTAAACTACATTAATCAAACCAAGAAAATTCGGATTTTCAGCGATTTTCAATTTTAAAAAATTCATAACAATTATTGTGTTAGAGATACGATAATGGGTATGAGGACTTTTTTTGTTCAAAATATCGTAAAGAATATAAAAAAAAATAATTCATTGCAAAAAATGCATTTTTTCTAGGCTATACAGTTTTTTGTTGTTTAAAATAACGTCAAAAGATATCAAGTGTCATCTTACACTTTTATAATCAGAAGGACCTTCCGGACATTTTAAAAAAAAATTACGAATTAAAACAATTTTGCAAACGAATGCGCCACTATGCTCTGTACTATTTCAATTTGTAGCAACAGTGTAAATTGTAGAATGAGGAAGTGATTTGAACGTTTCGAACGTAAAGTGAAGATACAATAAGGCGTCTTAAAATCTATATACAAAAGAACCTGCCGGCACCAAACCAGTCATCCTTCAACATTTACATGACGTATTCGCTAAATAAAATTGTTGGAATGTTGAATGTTCAACGTTGATAATACGTAGAAAGATAGGACCACCTTAAAGCTACACTGAACCCAAAGCAAAGGAAATATATATATATATGATTTGAAAGAGTATGAATGCAGATTAAGAATGGATGAGGTGTCTTTTAGCAAGACTACGATGATGGTGATTGAAAGAAGCGAAACCACGACGGATTACGATATTGTATAAAAGGTGAGGAAGTCGGAAGTCAAACACGTGAACGAGTTTGTATACAATACTTGGGTAGTTTTTTTACAAATAACGGTAAATATGATAAGGATATCGAAAACAAAGTGAAAATGAAAAATGAAATGAATGGGGCCTTATTTCCTATTATTATCTTTTTCCTTTTTCTTTCTATTATTTCCTATTATTTTATTCTATATTCCTATTCTGTATTTCCTATTAATGTATTTGGTACATTACTATGTACCAAAAAAGTCTCGTTTGGCTATACATAATGGAATTCTGATTCCTACGCTTATGTATGGTAATGAAAGTTGGGCATGGCAGAAAAAAAATGAAAGTAAAATTAATGCAGTGGAGATACGATTTATGCATAGTATGTGTGGAATGTCTCTGAAAGATTGATCTAGGAACAGTGATATCAGAGTGGTGTGGGTCGAAGGAAGATGTAGTGACTAGAGTAGAAAGAGGTATGTTGCGGTGATTTGTCCATCTGGAAAGGATGAATGAAAATGGACTGAAAAATCAAATCTAGTGTGTGTTGTGAGAAGGTGGACGAAGGTCGCTCTAGAAAATTCTATGCAGGCCATATTGGTAACATATTAAAAAAGGCCTAATAATAAGCAAACGAAACCGACAAGCTTACATGAATAGGTTGGTAGATGAGAGTGAAGCAAGAGAGATATGCAAAGATCGTACAATGTCCAAATCTATAGTCTTGGCATAGCCTTCTGGTAAATAGGCGTGAGTTTATTTATATTTACGAGCTAACCAGGCAGTCGTTGTTCGTCCTTATCTTGTGTGTGGTTTGCCCATCTAGTAAATGTTCGCAGCTCTGCGCATGCACATAGAATTGATTTCTTTATCTTTTGTATCGGTCGATGTCAATCTCAATCTCGATCTCGCTGTCCGATCCCAGCCACACTTGTTTCTGCTCTCAACGCCACACACGTTTTCGACTTAAGTTCGTTCTCAATTTTAGTGCCGGTCCCAGTTCTCGATTCTGCTCCCCGTCTCGTTTTAGATTTCGTTACTGCTAACGGTCTACATCTATACAATATTGCTGTTTCAAAGTGTACTGGTAAATTTAGATTTAATGTGGTACTATTTGATGAACAATATTTTTGTCAATCCGTCTTATACCAATTGAGTGGTACGAAACTAGGTAAATTAAAATTTGTCTTTGTATATATTTTTGGATGAGAAATCTGATCAAAAATTAAAAAAAAATAGATCTCAACAAATACACCACCTATCTGGATAAAAACTATCCTATCTCTCAAGTTGGACCAAATACATACAGTAAGCAAAATTTCATTATGGTTGGTTAAGTAAATTTTGAGTTCATTGCGGACTAACACCGTGACAATGGAATTTTGTATATTATTTGTTTGATGAGTTCAATTGGAAAACGAAACCTCCAGATTTTACCTATACATACGGTCGAGAAGGATAATAGTTAACTTTTAACACATCTATCGTTCGAAATGAGATACTCTACAAGAATGCTGACAGTTTCTGGAATGTTTCAGAGGTAAGGTAAACTTCATCGTGCCCTTTCGATGCGTTCCGAATTAGGGTGTTATTGGCCGTTATAAACCTAGACGTCCAGGAAAATTCACCAAACTGGAAGAAATCTGCAAAATCTATTCGAAAAAGGAGGGCACTAGAGCGGTAATAAGCGTAGGAGCGCTTATTAGTTTGTTTACGCGCCGCCCGCGCCGCCCGCGCCGCCGGCCGAGTGCGATCGTCGCCGACGTAACGCAATTGTCTGAGTGACAAACGCCCCAGAATTTAATCAGTCGCCGGCGAGTCTCCGTCGTCGCGGCCGTTCCACGAAATAACCGCGGTGGTATTTTTGCTTTTGAATTTGTGCGCTTTGCGCGGTCGTACGCGGGAGACGGACCTAGCTGACAGCGCGGTTTATAAACGTTGGCTTTTATTTTATTTATCACTCGAGAGGAAACCAAATTAATTATACTGATATTAATAAAAAGTCGAAATAAATACTTTAGAAAGATGTTTTATATAAGTGTACAAAAAAAAAAGAAATGAATAAACCTAGAAGTTCATAAAACTTATAATATTGTGTAAACCGTAAAACCACAAAATTGTAGAATATAGTTGCTCTATAAAAGTGTTATCAGTAAAATGATCACGTATTATCTATAACCAATATGTTCATATTCTTATGCTATCTAAAAGGTAGTCGCGTAACTTCTTTACCCATCCCTTAAAATAAAAGTTTTAATTATGAATAAACCTCTATAACTCTAACCATGTAACACAATGGGTAATACTCTTCGTGCCGCAGTGCCGTGACTACACTTTTCATGTACTAAGTCATGTCTTGTATAAAGTGTCGCTTCATGCTACTAATTATTGTCTGCAGCATCGGTTTATGGCGAAAATCATGTCTGACAATTACAATTAAACCTATACATGCAAATTTCATATCTTTTCTACAAATAGTCGACAAGTATCTTCACGAACAATTCTGGCTGCGGCATCAGTTATGTTGAAAATCATGATGAACTACCAAATTAAACGTATTGGCAATAGTTCATGTCCGTGCTACTAATCTTTGAGAAGCTTAATCTTCCTAAGGAGATTTTCATATTTACATGGTTTTTGAGGTTTTTATGGTTTGTATAATTTCTTAGGTCGCTATTCAGATGGACTTTTGTAGGCCTTAGCACATCGTGTTTTCCCATGGTGAACCACTTGGAGAACCTACCACCCCGGAAAACTATAAAATTAGAGGTCCATTCGACTGTTTCGATGTTTTTCATGCATCAAATTTCATTATGCATGCTTAAATATGACAATCGCTTATTACATTGCCAACAAACACGATATGAATCGTTATTGGCGCTGCCCTTCTTGTGAAAATATCACACGTTGCAATAGAAATGACAACACACCAGTAATTCAAAAAAAATCTAAATATCTTTATTTCGTAGGTTATAATATAACACTTAAAATACATCATTCTATTTAAAGAATTCACAGTTATTCATTATTTTTTAATCTTTTTTACTTTTTTGTAATTATCACTCGTTCGTAAAGCAGTTATCCCTCGAGAATAATGAACAAGAAACTTGAGGATAGCTTTTTTCAAACCAATTATATAGAAATACAGACATATAAACAACTATTGAAGGAAAAAACCTGTAGGAAGTCGAGCTCATCATGTCCATTTGTGCTCTAAATATCCAGAGATTGTATAAAACCCTTTTATGCAAAATGTTTGCTTAATAAATACTTTAAATTTGTATAAGGGTAAATTTTGTATATCTACAGGCATCTTATTGAACATGCGCAGA
This sequence comes from Eumeta japonica, assembly GCA_005406025.1. Lineage (NCBI taxonomy): Eukaryota > Metazoa > Arthropoda > Insecta > Lepidoptera > Psychidae > Eumeta > Eumeta japonica. The sequence continues at coordinate 566,245 of BGZK01000125.1, forward strand.
CAGAGCCCCCTAAAAGAATTTGTGACCCTAACATGTAAATACAATTCCTTTTTATTTATAGTGTTGAAATGAAGTCTATCACTATTTTTATTAAAACATTCAAATTTTTTTTAAACATTAAATTTTGATAAATAAACTGTGATATCACAGTTAAAATTCCAATTTCTTTAAATTCCGCCCGTAAATTCCGCAAATGGCTCGCTTTTGCAAAACGACAATTTTGTGAATATTCACAGCATGTTCCCAAAGCTGAATACTATATGATATCAAACTATGGAAACAGCCAAATTAAACCAATCTGAGGTTTTGATAACGGAAAATTTTCTTATATTTTTAAATTGCAAATGCAACAGAGCTAAGCCTTTTCACCGATATGAAGACCTCACTGAAGTTTATTGACTAAAGTAAGACTCAGGAATACTTCAGTCTTAAGAAGCCCTAATTCCTTCTTTATTTTCAGTTCTTTTCAGCTACTTTGGATCAGTCTATGACAAATATACTGTTCATGGGCTCGATAGCTATCTAGACAGCAACTCCATTAATGGCGACGCATTGACTAACATTTTATTTCTAGAGAGAAGTTTTAAAGAAAATTAAGCAGCTTTATAAGAATAAAGGTGCTGGACCTGACGGTGTTCCGGCGTTGTTTATGAAAGGGCGTGCAGAGGCGGCACGTGCGCCACTTGTCCCTACTATTTAATAAATCGCTATCGTATGGATTCTTTCCTTCAAATTGGAAGACAGCGCATATTGTTCCTATTCACAAATCTGCTGACAAATCTAAATGCGAAAATTATCGTCCTACCAGCATATTGTTATGTTTTGCTAAGTTATTTGAAACTTTAATCCACGTTAATATCTAAAATCAATTCAAAAATATATTGTCTTCGAAACAATATGGTTTTGTAAAGCATCGGTTCACTAGAACCAACCTGCTCGAGTATAAAAGTTTTTTTTGCAAGGAATTTACTATACGCGGACAAGTTGATACGGTATACACGGATTTTTCTAATAAAGTTAATCACTCAATTTCGTAAAATAAACTTTTATTTTATGGCATTCACGGTAATCTATATAGATGTATTTGTTTTTATTTTAAGGATAGGGGTCAATTGTTATTAAGAGTTATAATTCAGCGCCAATACTTGTAACTTCTGAAGTTTCTCAAGGCTTGGGCTCTCTACTCTTTTTTATATTTATTGATAACCTTGTTGCTCATTTGTCATGCATATTTCTCCTATACGCTGATGATCTTAAGATATTCGCTCCTATTCGGAACATAAACGATTGTACTGCTGTCAAAAAGATTTGGACGTGCTATGTGCGTGGTGCTCAAGAAATAATATGGTCCTTAATATAAGCAAGTGCTGTCTTTGATTTCTTTTATTCATGAAATCAACAAAATAATTTACGAATACAAACTTTTAGATTCTATACTACAATGTTTTGTAGTTAAAGATCTCGCTATTCTTTTTGATGATAAGTTTACCTTCCGGCAACATTATGATTATATCGTCAAGAAGGCTAATATGCTGCTTGAATTCGTTGCAGATCTACAATAGAATTCAAGAAGTATTACAGTTTTTTAAGTATATATTATAGCCTTATTATAAGTATCTTAGAATATGATAGTTCAATATGGTCTCCTTACTACAATACTCACATTAAGTACATTGAAAGTTTACAAAGAAAGCGTGTCAAAATCTTGTTTTTTCATCAGTATCGTGGATGTTTCTTCACTGACCATTCTTAAAGATACACTGCGTTTAAAGTACAACCACTGGAAACACGTCGTAAGCAAACAGGCCTAATTTATTTACACAAAATTGTGTACTCCTCGATAGACTAGCCTACGTTATTATAATTGCTGAATTTTAATACTCTTCATAATTTTTTTCTTTATTATTATTTAATTAATATTTAAAAATTAAAATAAAATTCAGGATATTTTTATTGCAAATCTATAAAGAAAATACGTCCTTTTACAATTCTGTAACCGAAATCCCCCGTCTGTACGGTCGACGTGGGCGCGGGTGATGTCGATGTGTTTGATTGCAGAGCTACTGCTTCCAAACGCAGTACAGACGATATCTTGTTTCGGTAATGTGGATTGTATGCGCTTTATTTCTTTTATCAATTTTTTTGTAAATTATTGTTTTCACTTTTTTATTTAGTCTATTTTGTTATGTATACTTTAGTTCTAAGCGTGCAATGTACACATATTTAAGGATTACGGTCTAGATGTCTAGATAAACTTGTATATTTATCATATCTTTCCATACAATTTTATAATGGTTATAATATGTTTTGTATACTTTTAGATAAAATAAAAAAAGGCTTCACTATCAGACTCAAAAAACCACGTAGAAACAGATACTTGTCAAGAAGAATGAAGTTGTGATGAACCGCGCGCACACGGATGTAACGCGTAACGGCCTTTCTTTTTGTTGCTTTTTGATCGGCTGACTGTTTGCAGAAACGAAGCATCGCCAACTTGGATCGTGGAAATGATACCTTTGAACTCTAGGTATCTGTCTATACTAGTTTCACCTCCGATACGCCAACACGTATGCGATGTACCGACGGGACCATGGACCGTGGACCGTGCCGATTCCTAGCCGTACCGTAATGGGCGCCGCTATTTGGCGGTTCGTTCGTGGGCCTTCCTCACCCTTCTCATGGGTGGGGGTACGGGACGGAGGACTTATATTTTGCCTCATGCCCGGGGGTCTTCTCGTCGGGGATACGACCCCGACGGTTCTGGTGATGGTCCCCTTCCGGGAGTTCTTTCCGTGTACACCAGTCCTCTTATTGAGTCTAATTCTGGTGTTTGGGAGGAGGTGTTCGTAGTAGTTCTCTGGGGAGGGGTCGGCCGCTCGACGAACTCTCTTGCATCGGTGCAATGTTCCGGAGGAATTCATAGGGGCCCTGGTCAGCGATGTCAAACATCCGGCGAGCAATGCGCTGGATGAATTCCTCTACGGTTTCGATGCAGAGGTCGCGAGCGATTACGTCATTTGAGACATACCGCCCCGCTCCCACGATCATCCGTAGGGCGATGTTCTGCTGGGCTTGGATCCTCTTCTTTTGCGAAATGGAACAAAGTGCGTACCATGCTGGAGCTGCGTACGTGAGCCGGGAACGGATGTAGCCTTTATATAAGGTGACTTTGACTCGGAGCGGCAGGTGCGATCGAAGCACTGGGCGCAACATGCTCCGCGCGGCTCTGCTCTGGTGGATAACATGTTCCACCTGAGCGGCCATGCGCATGGAGCGATCTATTTGTACGCCCAGGTATCGCACCCTAGTTTGCCATTCCACCTTCTGTCCCCGGAGTCTCAGCTTTGCTGGCATGGCACGCTGTTGGCCGGTCAGAAGGGCGCCGTCTTCGTGACATTCACAGCGACACGCCATCTGTCTAGCCAGTCCGGCAGTAGGTCGAGGACCCTCTGGAGTATAGCCGCAGCGAGGTCTGCCCGACGAGATGATGCGAGATACGCGCTGTCGTCTGCATATAGCGCCAGCACGACGTCCTCCTCTCAGTATTGGAGTTGGTCTGTGAGCGTAGGAATATCATCAATGTACACCGCGTACAAGCACGGCGATAGGCAGCTGCCTTGTGGTACCCCGGCTCTGATGGGACGAGGGTCCGAGGTCGCGTCCTCGACTGTTACGTAAAAGTCGCGGTCCTTCAGGAACGACGCTACTGTCCGCATCAGCGCAGGCGGGATCCGGTTCTCGATAAGTTTGTACAGCAATCCGGAGTGCCACACTCGATCGAACGCCTTCTCGATGTCGAGAAAGACTCCAACGGTGCGGCGCCCCCGGTTGTGCTCAACGGCCATATGGTGCAGTACTCGCGCCAGCTGGAGCGTTGTAGAGTGTCCGCTGCGAAACCCGAACTGCTCCCGTCTAGGAGTCAGGTGACGGAGCAGGCGTCGCAGCAGGACGCGCTCAAACAGTTTGGCGATGTGGGACAGCAGTGTGATCGAGCGTTGGCTTGACACTAGTCGAGGATCTTTGCCTGCTTTCGCGATGACGCGTCCCGTCTTCCAGCATGCCGGAAAGTGACCCGTCCTCAGCATCCCGTTAAAGAGCCTGGTCATCGCCACCATGGCTCTTCGAGGCAGCTGCTTGATGGCTATGGTGGGAATCCCATCGAGTCCCGGCGCCTTCCGCTTGGGTAGGCGGAAGATTGCCCGAGCTGTTTCCGTCGGAGACCCATAATAGTCTCCCGACAGCGACGGTATCGGGGCCGACAGGAATTCCCGTACGCGGTGTTCTACTTCTTCATGATGTCTTACGATGGAGTGTGAGTCTGATGCTGGGTGTAAGGTGAACTACTCCTCTAAGTGCTCTGCCAGGATCTCCACGCGATCCTTGGCGGCGTAACGGCGCGTCCCCGTTTTGTCAAACAATGGACACACTGGAGCTGGAGCTTTTGTTAAGCTACGGCAGAGTTGGTGGAGGGACTTCCAGTCCTCGCCGGCCTGTCCAATCGTCTCTTCCCAGGCGGTGCCTCTGAAAGTCCATACCTCTTGTCTCAGCTCCAGGGCAACACGATTCAGAACACGCTTGACACGTGGGCAGCGCGTCCTAGCCCACAATCTTTGCAGGTTCCGTTTGTGTTGGAGCGCGCGCTGCAAGCGTAAAGGAAGGTCCCACCGGCGGCAAGTCGCTGCCGGAAGATATGTAGTCGCCGCGGAATACGCGGTCTGGATTTCGTGATTGAGACGTGACGCGGCCGAATCAACTTCCTTCGGACTGGAGAAGGACTTGCCATACTAGCGATGTGGAGCTTCTCTAGTGCACGTTGATATGCGCTCCAGTTGGTGCGGTGTGTTTGTGGGCGTGCGGGAGTTAGGTGGGCAGTAGTGCCCAGCGTGATCAGTATCGGGAGATGCTGTGTCTCCGCGCCGTATAGCACTTCTACGTGGATCGGGAATGGAAGTCGGTGATAGAGCACGATATCCAACACGTCCGCTCCGAAACGGGGGGTCCGTTGGGACATGAGATGGGGTATCCGGGCCGAGTACTTCGTACCCGTAGTCCTCAGCATCCTGCAACAGTTGACGTCCTGCGGGCGAAACGATTCTCGAACCCCAAACTGTATGTTTGGCGTTGAGGTCGCCCGCTAGGATTGTCGGAGTGTGGTCTTCAAAAATTGTGTGGATATCAGAGGAGCAAAAGCGGGTGCCAGGGGGGCGATACGCCGCGAACAGTCGCAATTCTGTTCCCGCCGCGCCCACCCTTATTCCCAATGTCCTGGTATTGATGAAGTCCGCTCCAATCCTCCATGGACGACATCCCTCCGCACAAGTACCGCAGTACCTCTGTATGCGATACTATGGGGGGAAACTTCGTCGCGACGGTACACGAAGAAATTGGGCAGCCGGAGTTCTTGTCTAGGTCGGAGTTTCGTCTCGCCCAGGAGGACAACATGTATGTCCTGCGACTGGATGAGGGTTCGTAGGTCTTGCGTCTTCCCAGATATGCCACCGGCGTTCCAGTACATGACTCTTAGGCTAGACGGTGTGCTCCTGGTATATGGAGCAGTGCTTGCAGCACTGTTTGAATTGGGTCCTGACCTGCCATGATGGTCCGGAGGATCTCCGTCAGCTGCTCCAGCAGCCATGTATTCGGGTCCGTCCGTATCAGCGATTGGGAGATCTGGTTTATTGGCAGTGCTGGCTGTTGTTTGGAGGTCAGGATTGTCAGAGGCATCTCGCGTTGTGGTTCCCCCCTCGGTCGCGCTATCGGCGGCGGCGGCACCATCGCAGATCTGCCCCTCGAATGGGCATTGGCCTGGACCGCAGCCTCCGAGGCGGCTCGTGAGGACTGAACCCTCGGAGGACCCGTGAATTGTTCGGGTGGGGGCGCAGGAGTGGAAATCGTGCCTTCCTCCGCCTTCTTCTTCGTCTTCCCTCCACCGTGGGTTCCACCTCTACCAACGCTCGTTTTGTAATGTCTATATGTGGGAGTTCGGTCATTGGTGGGCCCGGTGCCACCGATGTCAATGTCGATACTGCTGCTAAGGTGGGCAGGCCGATCGTCGGGGCGCCACTGCGGTGACCCGCTCTCTCCATCGGATCTCGACGTTGTTGTTGATATTGATGTTCGATGGGGGGGGGGGATTTGACTTAACGGTAGGGGGGGGAGGGATTTTGCTCCCTCGCTAACGTGCCACCTTTCGAAAAACCGGGCACCGCCTGTCAACGGATGTGGGCCTTGGCAATTGGCGCAGGTCGGTCCCTGGTCTCGAGGTCTGGTGCAGTCCGCCGCAATGTGACCCTCAACGCAGCGCACGCACCTCTGAGGTCTGTGATAGTTGACTGACGAGTATCCGAGTGTTTGACATCGATAGCATTGAGGGGGGCCTTCGCGCCCCCTCCATCCCTCGATCGTGATGCCGGGCATATTAAGTAGGGTATTTCCCCATATAGCCTTTGGAGTTGTCTTTGGCTCATGTGGCCAAGTCTGGCATAAAACAGGCAGCCGGGTCTTCCTTTCCGGGGAGGTATGGGTCTTACATACTCCGCCGGGAAGTCGAGCTCCTGCAGCGCCGACACGATGGTGTCAGGGGCAATGTCGACTGGTCGACTGCGGATGCCCACCTTGGAAGGTTTTCAGCCAGTGCGTAGCAGTACCACGTGACCTGATGGTGGCCCACTTCGAAGTTCCTCGAAGTGGGCCACCCAGTTGGGCAGGTTCTCCACCACTATTGGGGGATATCCCCGCGCCTTGTCAGTGGTCGCTCCGGTGTTCGCGGCCGTATTGGGTGGGGCGGCAGTATTGATATCTGGAATGGTGTCAGCGTCAGCTTCGCTAATCACTTGCGCCGGTCCGGGCGTGGTAGTTCGAATGCTGTTCTGAGATGAGCTCTTAATCAGGTGGGGGAGCTGGCCGCAACCGCAGCGTATAGCCTCTTCGGAGATGGATTGGAGGGAGAAATAATATCTCCTCCTACACCAGCCTCCAGCGTCAGCGCGGCGTAGGTCTTGGAATCCGTGGATTCAGCGTACGGTTCCAGTGACGGTGATCGGGGTGTATCGGTGTTCAGGGATGTCCGTTGATCCGCCTTCTTCGGAGCCGGCCCCAGGGTGGGAGACGGTGATGAGTGTGAGTCTCGACGTCTCTTCTCCGCTGTGGCCGGCACGTCCTTGGCGGGATAATCGTTAACTTCATCCGTGGATTTTCCCAGGCCAGCCGGAGATCCAAAGGAAGAGCCGGTAGTGTCTCCGTCATCCTCCTCGATCGTCACGGATGGTTCTGGAAGAGCGTGGCGAGGTATGGGGTCGCCGTTCCGTCCAGCAACCGGGTTTTGGATCCGTCTGCTCCGGGTCGGATCCAATATGTCTCGCATATTTATTTCGGGCGAACATTCCGCGCTGCGGAGCGGCGTGAACGGGATAATCGGGAGGCCTTTTCCACCATCTTGGTGTGTTTTGGGGGGCGGTCTGCCATGGCGTCAATCGAATCTGTACACTGCGCTAGAAATGCACAGTCCGATCAAGGCCGTCGCACGCTTCCCCTCGGCGTGTGCAATCCAGCCAGGTGAGACCCGTGTGGGAGGCCCGGCTAGACGCCCGCGATCGCCATGACGGCGATCTCGCCGTCGAATGACTGTTAGTACGAGGCTGGAACCCATAACTCTTCCAACGGTCAGACTCGTGTGATTGATATACAGTAGCGAAGCGATGCGGGAGTTTATCTCTTCTTACTATTTTTCTTCCATTCGGGATCTTTTTCTCTATTGCGTGATATTCTCTTGTAGTTAGCCGATTCTATGTGCTTCAATTTAAATATGTCTATTATTTATAGGACACGGGCGGAGGCTCGGATTAATCGCATGCACGAAATTTTTCTATTTTCGGAAGTGTGTCAGTTATCTTTGTTGTGATTTCAGTCGAAGAGTACGTGCACTCTTCGCCTGTGCACTCGATTCTTTCTATAATTTATGTCGCCCACTGCTCCGATTCTTCGTTTAGGAAGGCGGGACTCGTGAACCATCTATGATGTCGGTTGAAGTCGCGCGGGACGCCGCGGGTCGTGTCATTGGCGATGTTGTGCTTGGTTGGTGTCCATCTTCATTCACTCACGGCCGTTTCCTCTTCAATTTCGGCTACTCTATATGCGACAAACTATTTGAAGGAGCGCGGGCCGGCTCGCAGTTATGCCGAACCCAAACTTAGTGGGGCTGCGTCGTTTTGTCATGGACTTCCTGTGGCCACCTTCCATCTGCATTGTTAAACTAGTTCCGTATCGTCATAATATTGCATTGTCGTTATATGACAGAAAGTGGAAATAATGGGTGCATAGGTAATTCATATGACTTACGTAGGTACGCACCCACTATTTCCGCTTAATCAAATACCGAGAAGTGACTTCATTTTTTGTTTGTTAAAACTTTCACACAAGCGTTCAGTAGTTTCATCACGTACGTTAACATATCTATACTTTTACGTTTACGATACGATTGAATCGTGATAGATAATTTAACATTTTGGACTCACTACATGTTACCCCCGCTCCAGCTGTATACGGGACAAATAACGCAATCTCGAACGCGACATAATGTAAGATCGTAATAGTTCATCCACGTGAAACCGGGTCGATGCAAATGTAATCTTTAATGAATCGATCATGAAGTCGTTTTTCCATAAGTAAGACGTAGTGTCTTAATAATTATTACGCATGGACGATCGATGATGAAAGCGATACTAATTCTATATAGAACGGGCAAAGTCGGTGTGCGATGGGTATTCGCGGGGACGGCAACGCGGCGCGTAACATCGACAGAGCTCGTCTAATCGCTTGGAGTGCTACAAGCAGTACTTCAAGTTTCTATTAGATTCTGTAATTTGAGATGTTCACTTGTAACATTCCGCGTGGAATATTGACGTTGATGTATCAAAATTTATTTTGGTTTATTGTCTTCCTGATCAACTTTCTTTGTTTAGAAATTGTATCAAAAGCCGTAAAGCTGATTAAAATTGAAAAATGCGTTCGATAGTAATCGGAGTTTAAATATTAAAATAAAACAGGGCAGGAGTACGTCGAACCATGCTCAGTGTAGGGTTCTGTAGGTCTTAATACAAAGAAATGCACAACAAATAAAAAAAAATACATCGTTACACTTCTTTTCACGTCTCCCTCGCAGAGTAGGCGCATATAAGCACTTTAGTTAATACATAATTACAAAACGTACTAGAGTTTCAAAATATAAACATGTCATGTGAAAAAGAACGCCAGCCAAAGAATAAATACTAATGGCACTTACGTTATTTTGTTGAGAAGTGCTGCTTTTCAACAATAACTCTTAAAACGAAGTATCTAATTGTCTTGGAAATATTTTTTGTTCAAAGTATTTATTAACCTTTACCTACTTTGTTATTTTATTTCATATTTTTTAGACATATGGTTTGAAAAATAAAGGGAGGGACAAGATCTGTGCTAGTTTCGGAGCGATTGTTTCCGGAAATATTCACTTTAAAAAAATTATTTAAAATCTTAGAGTTTTTTTTAAGAACTGTCAAAGTACGTGCTACACGTTGATATTTGCTAAAAAAATTTCTTCAGCTTCTGTCAAGTGTGTGGACTGAACCTTAGAAATATTTATTTTCCATATTTAACTACCAAAGTAAGTAGCGCATTATATAAAACACCTATACTCTAAATTTCGTTAATACATCTTGTAGTTTTAGAATAAAATGCCTGTGACAAATGGACGGACAGGCATGACGAAACTGTTAGGATTCTATTTTTTCCATTTTGGCTCCGGAACCTTAAAAATATCATATTTTTAAATTAGTCTCGGTATTTGAACTTAAGAACTGAAAACGTATTGAGATTATATTTTTGAGCTTGGAGAGATTGAAAAAGCAAGAAGTCAATCGTTTAAGGTCAAAGTCAATAAACGGTTAGATATATTAAAAAAAATTATAAAATAAGAAAAAGTTTCAGAAACGTTTTTAAGGTGAACCATATTTCGAATTTTTAATGTCGAAAAGCTTCAAGACAAGTCTTTGAGCTTCGATACAACTAAACTCGAGGAGCTCAAAAATGTCGCAAAATATCAAAGCGCGAAGTTGTAGGGATCTCCTGCAGGGTCAGCCATTATACATATTTTTGTTATCGATGTTGTAAGTTCTTTAGCACCGTCGTGATTTGAAACTCTACAACAAGAAAAGGTGACACTAAAAAAGGAACAACCATATGGAATTTAGCCAGCACGAGAATGAGATAGCATACTGATGTACAGTGTTTCCTGCCGTCTTCGTCTCCTCTTTGCGTGGTGCTTAATAGTCTCCTCACTTTTGTGTACCAAGCGCCGTACATTTGTGTGCCTGTGTGCGCCTGTGTGCTAACGAAGCCGAGGGAAAAGACATCATAGCCGGTGTGATGTTCACGTGTATCGTTTTTGTGAATATTTTTATAATTTTAATAAAACCTTTTTCTAGTATTCCGAAAATTAATGCGGAAAAGAGGTGAAGTATCGGCAGAAAAATACAAGGAAATAAGATAAAAAATTAGCCCCTCGATTGTCCCACTCCTGATACTGCATTGGTCTCATTGTCCTACGGTTTCATTTTCTATAAGTTTCACTTCTACTGCATGTGAACTGCGCACATGTTTTTTTAGGCTATAAGGGCTTTACTCTCCGACCCTTCGCCTAGACTTCGCCCCTGATCTCCGAATTAGTATGTTTTTAGACTCATCGATGCGATGTATCGATATAGCGACATCGAGAAACACAGACACGTCACACATGCCGAATGGGCGCTGGTGTTCAGCAACAGCCAGCTATAAAATATAATTATATTAAAAATTATATTTAAGTCAGACTTTGCTCTCTATAGTTATTCATAAACTGTAGATTGCTTCCATCTCTCTAAGAGTACGAGAATGTGACGCGTGATTAGCGTAGCGGAAACATCCATCATGAAATAGTTTTATAATCGCTTGTCAATGAACGTTACGTGACGTATTTTTGCGAAATATGATTTTCTAGAGGTAGTACCGGTGAAACATTTGATGAAGTATTTAGCAGTTCTGTTTAATCCTAAATGGGGTGCGCTGCTCGGCGCGCGTCGCGGCACACACCTACCTAATGAATTATTTACGCGTGAATTGCGAGCTTATATCTTGATGAAACGAAATTCTTCGAGCTAATCCTTACGTTAATATGATACATAAACTGCTCTAAATTAAACCTGCTTTAAAACAATAACAATTAATTGTAAAAAGTTCTATAATATCATAAGCATACATCATGTTTTTATGTCCTACTTATAAAAGGTCGCAACTTTTGAACAGTAATAGATATTCATTTGATACTTTTTCGTAATATGTAATTAATAAAAATTTAAGGGTGTCCTCATAGAAGAAACGAATTTTGGTGAACACCGTTTTTGTTGTTACCCAACTACGCCAGAGTCAGTAGGAAGTTTTATTTTAACAATGAATGTATGTGGGTACGTTCATGTTCGCTTGTAGTTACGAAGATATTGATTCTAATCTCACAAATGAGTCGCCATTCGACGCGTTTCAACATTTTTGCGTGTCATAGGGAATAAAATGTCTTATTAAACCTAATACAACCGAATTTATAAGTCAATTAGCACCTTCAAAGAAAATAAGTTGAAGTAATAATGTCACGTTTAGTATCAAAAGAAATATCATGTACTTTACAAGATCTTTAATTTCTCCTTAATAATCTAGCTATGAAAAAAAAAACCTGTTAAGTCTCTTAAGTTCGTTGTAAAAATTCAAATTGATAATCAGTCAAAAGATGAAAATAAAGATTTTTATATTTTGCACACATTTTTGAAAATTTATTATAAAACATGGGCAGCGATCAGGTGCCTACTGCCCTAACAGTAGTTAACAAACTGCACTGAGGCAACTTAAATATCATTTCGTTTACATATAAACAGGGTATTTAAATATTGACAATTAATTATAATTACTTGTTAAAATTTGTACCCACAAACTACGCTTCATAAATAGCGTTATTTGCACCATTTCCATCTTGAAACTATACAATGAACTTAAGGGACTTAAGAGATCGTATTTTCGTAGCCAGATTATTTATGTACTTTTGGTGGTCGCGGTTTAGTTTATTAATCTTTTATTTTTTATTCTATTATACGTACTTCGTGCAATTATATTGTACACGGCGAAGTAAAACAACAAATAATAAAAACAGCGAATTGGACTCACGCTGAAGATCTCAAACTAAGAAAAAAAAATTCTTTAATCTTAAACGCATAATACAATAATCGTGGTGGTACTGAATCATCGCGTGTGCGAGTCCTATTCGCACTTTACCCATTTTTTCTCTCGCTGAACAACTCCATTAGAAATGTATTGCAACCGGAAATTTTCTATAAAATATTCATCTTACATTTTTCAAATGATAATTCTCCGGGCCTTTAAATGAAACATTAGTATGCGCGCAGCGTGCGGCGCCCCTCGGCGGGCTGAAGTTAGGCGGGTTAGTGTTGGTGGTCACAAAGTTATCGGCTAAATGCGCCTGCCTCGACGACCGATTGGGTCACAGTGAGAACTAGGCCGTCGTTCGGATGAAGAAATTTTCTATTTTTCTATAATATTTGCGTCTGTCTGTGCTTTTCTTGTCGTTGTCGATCAATTTGTATCGATAAAATACTTAACAAACACGCTATTTCTTTGGTTTTCAATTAGGGCAAAAAAAGTCATAGTTTCTAACAAGCACTTATATTAGGAATACATAATTTAATTTCTTGTTTAGGTACATACGTATTATGTCGCTGATAAAAAAAAATCATAACCTTTTGTGTTTCTGTCTGTTTGACCATTGATAGAAGGAACTTAGAATAACACAGAAGAATAATTTTTAGATATGACAAACTTTATGCTAAAAGTGTTCCAGAATCAAAATTAATTTATCAACGATGTAAACTACCATTATAGTATAACCACTGATGATAAATGTCGTTTTACCATTACGGTCAGCGAGTGGAATATAATTGTTCGGGACTGTCAACAGAAGTGACAGCTGAAAACTATGAAATTATTGTGGTTTTATTGTACGATATTCAAATTAATTGGAATATCGAAATTTGAATAATTATTCGAACAACAATTATATGGATTTTTGTATGGTTTATTTGTTAATAAAAAACTCATGAGCAGCTGTTCAAGCGCACCAAATTTGAAATAGAACTCAATGTGCATGTTAAGGTTAGAATCGCAAAAATTTAATCCTTTTAATTTAAACAAGACAGCAATAATTTTGCAATTGAATTGAATGTAAAAATGTAATTTTCACATATATAAAAAGATGTCACAACTAATATACTAAAATACAACTAATTCACATATATTATTAACATTAGCATGTTGGTGACCATTCACAAGATTTTGTTCACATAAAAGTCGCCCAAAGCAATTTTAACATAAACTGCATTTTCATATCGGTGACACGGCAACGCTAACTCATAAAATTTCACCCATCCGAAAACCGCCGAACGTGCATATACCGACTTCGATTTCAACAAGAGCGTCACATGCCGCTACTGGTTTGGAAGCGAGTAAACCGATGGACCGCATCCAGCCAGCTCGGGACGTGCACGTCGTGTGATTTTATTTCAAAACTAATTATGGATACGGTGATTTATTAAACTTGTACGTGAAATGTGTAGTTAAATGACAATTAAAGCGACGATTGTATCGTGACAGTCGGGTACTTCTCGACTTCACACAAGTCGACGTGATGTTAGTGATTATTGCACTTCTCGTAATACGAAGCATGGAGAGTACTTTACGATCTAAAATGCACGTCGCTACATGTTTTAATAATGCAGGATATTGTTACAATTTTTCTGCTGTGGGCCTTTTGAACTACGGTCTCTCTCGAGGACCGCAGTTATAGATGGGCTTATTTTAAATTCAAATTCAAAACATCTTTATATCGTAGGTCATAAATAACACTCGAAATACTTCACTACATTGTACAAATGTACTCGCTGACCATTCCTCCGGTAAGCAGCTTTTCTCTCGAGAAGAAATTTGAAATCAGCTGTTTTCTAATTTTATCATACACTGTTATCAATACAAAACTATTACAAAATTAAAGAACCCGAGAAGAAGATTTTTATATTTTTATAATTTTTTTAGATTTTTTTCTTCAATTTTATTACAAAATTGCATGTCGGTACACTTATTTTTACCATTTCATCAAAGTCGATATAAAAATACAATTTAAAGTGGAATTTTATAGCTGTAACTTACGAACGATGAATTGACAGACGGACGTACGAATCTGTAAGGGTTTTGTAAGGAACTATAAAATAAGATCGTTTTGTTCTAATATAATAATTTCTGTTTTTATTCATCTTTGCAAATATAAACTGTACCATACAAGTGCGGGCGGGTCACGCGTGCTAAGCTGACACCTTATGCATATATAAGAGTATTGTCTGCGAGGAGAGGCGGTGCGGTTAAAATAAATTAATTCCTTCGATCTATTATATATGGCAGGCTTGATTGTTCTTGGTATCAAATTCATATAAGAGGGGGCATAGTATTAATCTTAAGTCTAGGACCAAGAAAAGGAAGGACTCACCGTCAATATTGGAGCTCCTACCATTGGTTTTCCACCAGAACTTTACGTTATTTGCATATCGTAGCCCACGCGGTGCGATGCGTGTGCACACGTTGAATTTTAATATGCAAGGTATGCATTAAGCGGGGAGCGGGAACTGTCGTCCGCGCGGGGGGCGGGCGGATGTACCCACGTCTTCGCACGTAAGAAATATGGGAGAAGGATGAGAGTGTTTATCATTGTTAAGGAATTAATACAGTGTACTTAAAACTAATAATGCGGACGCTAACAAGTACAGTTCACCACCAGTAGACGCGCAGTGCCCTGTAGCTCTTCTAGGGTGCATTTCATTCGTTCTTCGGATATCGCATCGAATTTATATAATTGAGGACCTTACGATGATGCGGGTCAAAAGAGGCAGGCGCATGCCTGTTTAAGCGGAAGGCGTTCGTAAAGTAATGCCAACACTTCGTCCGCACATCACAGCTGGCGTCGGCGCCGCCTACGAGACTGCGGACAGTCAGCAGACGAATGACTGATTTCATGCGGTCATTATAATTAACGATCATTAAAACACAAAATATGTTTTCCTTGCTGAATCAGAAAGCGGATCTCATATTCTAATACGGTCTTAACTGATATATTTTGCTGCTTGTGCAGATGAAGCGAGATATATCAATGCCGGTTGGACTTTTTAGAGTTGTATTCCGTTTTGAAAGGTTTGATAAACTCTATCCTCGAGTTTCTTGCTCGTTCTTCTTGAAAAATCACAGCTATACAAACTAAAGGTAAACTTTTTAAGCCCTATGAACTTCTAAAGTATTGTAACGTATTTCCAATGTCATTTTACCTGTAACTTAAGAAATAAAAATTTTGATAATTGAATTTGAAGTTTGAATGGATCTGTTGCATCTAGTGTCCAGTTGCGTCATTACAGGTTGGTCCATAGCAAACGGAAACGTCTGCCGAGGTGGGGAAATATGTGTCCTTAATCGTTATAACCGTCGTAGAGCAGCTCCTGCGCGGGCGCGGACAACAGCTTTTCGTAATGATGATGGTCATAATTATTTATAAGCAGTTACGCAGTTACTAACTTATGCTTATGTATATGTTTAAATTATATTAAACGGTCGCTTGCAAAAGTTGAGAAATTCGATTTTGAATAATACACGATGAATACTTCCGCGCTGACTCTGTATCGGTTAAATGTCGTCGGCGCATTCGGCGGAGCGGCCGCGGCGGGCCTCGGAGAGGTGCATGGAGTCGCTTTTGACTACAAACATTTCTGCAAGAAGTAATTTTAATACGTAAATAACGTCTATTCTAAACACATTACTCTATAGTAGTTGACACACAAAATAAAACCATAACTATTCCGAATTTTGAAAAATAGTATTATAAATCGTTTAATTCTTTTATCGTTTTAATGGGCATTTTCAATTAAATTTTAAACACTCGGTCGGGCGGGCGGAGGTCGAGGGCGGAGGGCGGAGGGCGCAGGGCGGTCGCGCCCCGTTCCGCATTTCCTATAATTATATTCGTAAAGTTCCGTTCATTTCATTACGGCGTCGCGTGTCGCGCGCCTAGGTGCGCGCCGGCGCTTTCCAGAAAATTAATTTCCTCCGGTGTTTTGTTCCTACTTAGTGGTAATTGGTGCGGCGGAATAGTCCGCCCGCCCGCGCGCCGCCCGCCCGCGACACCTGCACTATTAATTAATGAATCGTCGAATAAAGTAAACATGAAGCGCGTCGGCGCCGCCCGTACTAGTCTCGCGTCGGCCTCGGATAGCGCGCGCCGCCCGCGCGTTGGCGACCGCGCAGTCACTTTTCTCGAAGTACCCGGCGGGCCGCGCGGCGCCCGTGTCGGCACTCGCGATGATAAGTGTTGGAGAAGGGCGGCGCACGTCACCGCACCGGACCGCGTCTCAAATGGCGCGATATTTCTGTCATTCCTCCACGTCGTTCCTTTCGGTCGAAAGCTACGTGTCGACCCCTGACGTCCGCAGCTCCGCCGACGCCCCGCGGAGGGTCCGCGCAACAAGTGCCGCCGGCGACCCTCACGCCCCCGCACGACAATAAGACGCGTTCTCGTACGTGACTTACCCGCGCCCTCGCGGGCCGTGCCGTATGAAAAGCTTCACGAGTCGTAAATTTACTTCGCAAGGGTGGTCGTGAGCGGGCGACGCGCGCCGTGGTTAACGGCGCAGGCCGTTACATATCTGGAGCCTACTATTTGTAAATCTCTTCAAAGCCTGTCGAATTATTCTCTTTATGAGGCGTACCGGTATTCGCTTTCAGGAAACAGGTAGATATATTGAAATGGAAATAAATATCACTTGAAGCAATAAAATAATTAAACAATACAATAAAAAAAACGGCCGTATGCACCTCACATTGCCATTCGCAAGTAAAACCTACAGGGTATTTCTCATAGACCTAGAATCATTAAATTTACCAAGAAGCAAGATGTGATAGAACAAGTAAAGATAAAATACGAAAATCGGTACCTCGTAGTTACATCACTAAAAATGTTTTTTTAGCATTAGAAATTAATATCTGTAGTTGAAGTACGTATCATAGTATAAACCGGTGTATGGAAGGACTTCCCATGTTAAAAATTTAAGTTAAGTATACTTCAAAAATTTAGAAAAAATTTTGAAAAAAGAAAAAAAAAATAAGTTTATACGAAATGCTTAGTGTGAGATAACTATTCACACTTTTTCGGGATTCTTTCTTTATCAAAAAGACATGAACACACATCCTAAGTGTTGTATACAGTTTTAAACACATATCTTTTATGTAATTTGCCTTTTGAGGTAAAGGATTGCCTCCCATTATTTTACTGTATGTGGCTTATATAAAGGAAGTTATAATAATAATAACGCTTTATTCGCATTCCACGCAAGTTACATAATAGAGACAGATTACTTGAGAGTTTGTTTTTTATGCTATATATAACATTAAAAAGAAAGTATTACAAAATAGCAAATAAACATATTCTAAATTTTCACATAATTTGTGCTGATCCCCTTTGAGCAAAAGCGTCCTCCAAGGCATGCCAGACTTCCTTGTTTTTGGCTTTGGATGGCCAATTTCTACGGGC
The DNA here is from genome assembly GCA_005406025.1 of Eumeta japonica. Classification (NCBI taxonomy): domain Eukaryota; kingdom Metazoa; phylum Arthropoda; class Insecta; order Lepidoptera; family Psychidae; genus Eumeta; species Eumeta japonica. The sequence continues at coordinate 583,934 of BGZK01000125.1, forward strand.
AGTATTTACTATTTCATCTGTCCCGCGGGTGCTGGTCGGCCTCTTTCCCTTGTTTCTCTTCGCCGTGATCGTGTAACAACTCGTGCCGTCCGCCTGTCGTCTTTGTGCCTGGCTACATGCCCTGCCCGCTTCCATTTCCTAGCCAGTGAGAAGCGAGAAGCTCAACAGACGAAAGGAGTTACAAGCCCAATTGAAACGTTAAATTGAATTAGGGAAAATGGGATTTATTGAATACGATAAATTGATTGTACTGGACAACGAAAACAACAAGAGAAACCTGTCTGAGTCTCCAGAAGTAACTGAGTTGTAAGCCAAATTATTAAAGTGAAAAACAACCTATTAAACAGAATAAAACCGCAAATATAAAAAATTATGTAATTCAAAAACTAAAACTTACCTATAACCCAGAAAAAAATTATCAAGAAAACCCAAGTAACCAACTAAATACCGAATAGCAACAACGAGCAACCTATCGTCTCCCACTACGGCTTGTCACCGCGGGCTGCCAGACTATAACCCGCCAAGACATCTGATAAATCAGCTACACACCAATAACCAACATATAAATAAATACTTAACTATAAAAAAAGAAAAACAATGTTTACATTAGTACTCTAAACATTACATCATTGTCAACTGTAGAAAAACTTATCGAGTTAAAAACAGCGCTTCAGAACTTGACACGACTTAGGATTGTGAAGTCCTTTGACAAGTGGAGACGTCATCGAGGACGTTCACGTCACGTACTACATCGGCGAATCACAAAAACTCTACGGCGTTGGATTCCTAGTCAAGAAATAGCATAAAAAAAATCAAAGTGTTCACTGGCATACGGAGAGAGTCTGCACAATAGAAATCGAGTTTGTGAAAATCTCCCTTTTCCAATAATACAGGCATACGCACCTACAGAGAGCTCATCTCAAGGGAACATAGAAAAATTTTATGATGACCTGGCAAAAGCTCACGCCACTGTGTCAACAAAATACATAATATCTATGGAAGATTCCAATGCGCAGATTGGGAACACGAAAAACAGGAACGCTCAGTGACCGGGGAGTACGGCTCTGGGAACACAACCGACCGTGGTAAAAGACTACGCTTATGAGGATAACTTAAAAAGTAAATATGAAAAAAGTGCCAAATTATTTTTTTGAAATCTAATACTTGCAATTATGTAATTAAACGATGTAAACGATACAATATAAAATAACTATAAGATTTTTGTAGTAGTTAATAAAGACTTCGTCTTTAATCCCGCCCGAGCCGCTGACGGTAGTCGCGTGTGGACTCAACCTGGAAAGTATGATTTTACTTTGAATCGGTACTACGTTCTAAAAACATAGATATTCAACTTTCGTAATTATTGCACGAAGCTTATCGTAAATCATCCACTTATCAACCGGGGCGTAGGTGGCGCCGCCGCCCTCGGGCGGACAAAGCGCGCGTCCGCTTCCGCCGGTCGTCATCCGCGCGGGGGCGCTCACGCGCGTCACTTCGGGAATGAGTTTTTACTAATGGACAGATTATCCCCTACACATTGTGCGAGGAATGAATATGCGGAAGTTTTGTTTCACAGGGCTCGGCGTCGCTCGCGCCGGCGCCGCGGCTCGGGGGAGCGCGTCGCGGCGCCGTCATCTTTGTAAATAATTAATGAGCGCCACGCGGGCGGAGCGCGCTCCGCGATGTCGGGCGGCGGGCGGCGGGCGGCGTCCGCGCACCCGTGCCGAGTGGTGTACCTGAAACCCGTCGTCTCTTTTTACCCGACTGATCCGACGGAAGAGTAAAGTTATTCCACTGATTTCATATCTATTTCCTTGATACGCTTTGTAACATAAACGGCTTAATAAATTTCAACATATGAGGCATCGTTGAATTCATTTTAATTGTGCAGTGATATAAAATGGAAACTGTACTTATATAATACAAGACTTTGTTTGTTTACTTCTTCGCTATAGTTTTTGCAATTGTCAGTCGGATTTGAATAATTCTTTTTTAAATCATAGGCTATTTGTTAAGGAAAATTATAAGTTTTCTAACATTAAGCTGTGATCTTTAGTAGCCGAGTTATCATGGTTTATATCAAGAAAGTCGACAAAAATTGCCACTTTGACAAATATCATTATGTGTACTGCCTGAACCGTTCTACACATATTACTTATTTTTAAAAAGTGTTGGCCTCGTTCAATTCTACATAAAAGTCCCGGCCATCGCACAACTAACTGTTACATTTAACCAATAAATGACATTTTTACGTAATAAAAATGTTTATTTCAGTAGGTAATGTTCCAGGTGGCGGCGATGGACGATACACAGAAGGATGTGAGCCAAAATTCTAACCTAGCATTAGAATACTATGAAAATTATATTATTTAAAACAGATCTAATCGTTAACGAAAACCATATTTGAATCCATGCAATGGTCACTAATTATCAAAAGCTTATAATGGACAGACAGACAAACGTTGCATTTTACAGCAATTTCAGACAGCACAAAGAGAATGTTGTGAGCACTAGTCTTGTCGACAAGTCCAAAATCGTGATACTTCTTGATAAAGGTCCTAAAAATATGTGATATAACTCATTGGATTCGGAATGGCGTCTAAAAAAATGTGCTCGAAGGATTTTACTGCATGATAAAAATTGCAAAAGTTATTAACAAATCAAGATGTAAAAAAAAAGTATTTCGTTTTTTGGCAATTACTCGAAAATTATTAATACTTAAGAAATTTAAAAAGGAGATTCACAAAGAGGAGAAAATTTCGTAAAAAAATTCTTACTTCCAAAACTCTAACTCTATTATTTATATTTTAATTTAGTGCTGAAAATAGCGCCCCGCGCGGCCGATACTGCATGGCCGCGGTACCGCTCAACAGAGTTTATTACACAAAATATTTTTTTATAGGATTAAATATCAATATTAAGATTTAAAAAAAATAAAGTGTTATCAGAACACTTCAAATAATAAAGTCTTGTTGGAAAAAAAAATTTTGTTGATTTTTCAAAAAGTTATACAATTTTTAACTAAGTAATTTTTCGTGGACTTTAATTTTTACAAAAGATGGTACAAAAGTTCAAATACTTGGCCTATAAATTTTTGGCTTCTTGGCGCTCTTCTTATATATATACTTGACAAAACTACGTTGTAAAAGTATCAATTTGTGTCTTTTGTTTATTATAATTTTTTAAAATTATAAAAAATGAAAATCCTCAAAAACGCTATTTTCAGCACTAAATTAAAATATAAATAATAGAGTTAGGGTTTTGGAAGTAAGAATTTTTTTAGGAAATTTTCTCCTCTTTATGAATTTCTTTTTTAAATTTCTTAAGTATTAATAGTTTTTGAGTAATTGCCAAAGAACGAAATACCTTTTTCTTCAACTTAATTTGTTAATAACTTTTGCAATTTTTATCATGCAGTAAAATCCTTCGAATACATTTTTCTAGACGTCATTCCGAATACAATGAGCTATCTCACATAGTTTTAGGACCTTTATCAAGAATTAACACGATTTTGAACTTGTCGACTAGACTACACGGTTAGATAACTCCATCACTACCCGAGTAGACGTCCGAAATGCCCTTTAAAGTATATTTTGCATATATTATGAAAATGCCACAAGTCACCCTGTAATGGTGTTAATCTCTCCGGTCATAAAATGCTGATAGCCTAGGCTCGACACGACGCGCTGGGCGGCCGCGCCCCGCGCCGGCTGTCGGCCTAGTCTCCCGGCCCGTAATCAGGCGTCCGGGACCCGCAGCGACGCGACGGCGGATCCGACTCATATTCCGACAAATCGCAGGCGCGTGTGTGTCAATGCCGAGTACGTTTGTGTTTTTCTTGATATAAAGAATAACACTTGTTTATTAGATAGTTTTATTATAAACCTTTTACATAGCTCGTAAGTAGGAGACACACTCATCACTTGACATTCCACACTACTACATACTAAATATAATGTACAGTGTTGCCAATATAAAAGTACTAATTATTATCAACAGTTTTAATGCCGTTGGTGGCGCGCCCCCCCGCGCCGCGAGCGCGCCCCTTTACACTCGGTACTTTTTGAATACAATTAAAAGGCTCGCCCTCAGTCAGTCCGTAATTGTGAACGCGCGTTGTTTTCGTTTCGGCCGCCAGCTTTATTCATATTAATTAACACCTCCGAGACCCGCCCCGCCGCCCCCCGCCGCCCGCCGCCCTTTGTTACGACTGACTTCTGGATGTTTTTTGAGTTGAAAACTTTTATTTCATTTGAAATTAACCGGCCTTCGACGATGCTAATTAGCCTCGATTGTGTAAATATCAGTTAGGGTCCCTTTTTCCGTGTCGATTATAAAGAATGTAAGAAGTTAAGAATTGGTGTTGATTTCTATTTTCTTATGCAAAATAATTTGAAACGTTTTAAACAAAAGAAGCTTCATCATCTACCTAATGAATGAGGCGATTAGACGATGCTGATATTACTGTAATTCTTGTTGAAATATTAAAGTAGATTAAGATTGTACTAAATATAAGTCGACGTTAATTTGCAATAGAGTACATGCGCCTGAAGCAGATAAAGCTTAATTTTTTTTTTTAATTGTTTTTTTTGGTTCAGCATTATATTTCCATTAATATTTTTGAGTGTTATTTAATTTTCGTTAACAAAAATAATTATTAAAAAGTGCAAAAAAATGTGGGAAGTTCAAAGTGGTTGAAACGCAACGTCATTGGTCAAATGATCTGACCAATAGCGGTAGCCGTGTTTGACGTCAAAGTCTATATCAACAAGAACTAAATCAACTTTATAAAATTTATTGTAATTTTGATAGAAGAAAAAACACTTTATCGGGTGCATTACTTGTTGTATTTTTATACACAGGCATGATATAATACTTATAAGTTGGTTTTTTGGCTTGTTCCACGATAATCGTAAAATACAAAAACTACTGCAATACTTCAACAATTTATTCGTAGCTGTTTCTTGTCATAAACTTTGACGTCACGCTAAAAAGCGCGGGAAATGGCGAGAGCTTAAAATTTCAAAACTCTTTGATATTTTCAAAGAAAAATATTTTACTGTATTTTACAAAAATAAAATAAAAAAATTAAATAAACTATAATATAAAGTAAAAAAAATTTTACTTTATATTATAGTTTATTTAATTTTTTTTACAAAAATATAACGATAGAAGCTATCGTCTAAAAATATAAAAATAAAGTCGGTGAAGTGCGAGTCGGACTCGTACATGAAGGGCTCCGTAGCTCCGTAGAATGTTTGTAAATAGTTCAATAAAAAACTATATCAATATGTGGTTGTCCGTCAAGGTCTGTAAAGTAATGGTGTTATTACGTCCGTAACATCTTTTTGACGCAGTACTGGTAAACATTTTAAATTTTTTCTCTAGTCAAATCATTATTTTAGACAAGGAAATTTTCATTGATATAAAATAATGAAAATCATTACTTTTTATGAATGAAAATTTCCTATTGTGTGAGGTGTTAATTCGCGGAAATCCACAGTAGACGCCTGCCTGTAACATGTATTAACATGTAGCATGCAACCCACCGCTGACCCTCGAATCTGCCTCTCCACTACGAATCTCTATCCAAATGATTGAATATTGATTCCAGAGGATTGACAGATATCGAACACATGTTTTCACATTGTAGACGCTTGCCTGCAACATGCTGCATGTTAATGCATGTTGCAGGCAAGCGTCTACAATGAAAATTTCCTTGTTCATCAAATAATAGAGAATATGCGCTTATTTTTAGTGTTCCGTACCCACAAGAATGCCAACGGGACCCTATTACTAAGACTCCGCTGTCTGTCCGTCCGTCTGTCACAGGGCTCTATGTCTTGAACCGTAATAGCTAGACACTTGAATTTTTCATCGATTATATAACCCATCGTATAGTCCATCGTAGTCTATGGTCTTAACGCAATTTTCAGCAAGCTCTCAGAGATTTTGATAAAACCATTCCTTGGGCTTAGATGCAAAGAATCGCTGTATTACGTTTCGTCTCCTTTGGACTCAAATCTTTTTTTACCAAAGATTATTGCTATAGATCAGAATAAATAGTATCCGATGGAACAAGGTCCGGGATAAATGCTGGATGTGGCGCGAGTGTGATATCACCAAGTTTTTCGATCTTATCCCGAATACCTTTCTCAGTTTGTGGTCTAGCGTTGTCATATTTACTAAACCCGGATATTTCTGTGACAAAACCTCATATATTTTGTCAGCTGTTCATTCTGCATTACAACGCTAGTTCAACATCGACACATTAATAATACTTTCGGCTTGAAACGACGTCTCTTTGCGACGGATCCAGGTAATTGTTTTTATCCATAAATTCATTGATCGTCGCAAATAACAAGCATTTAATAAAACTATCATCTTTCCGCAGGGCAAAGAGCTATTTTACACACTTCTACTCGACGTTTCGTATGCACCTCTTTATAAGTCTTACTCAATTATTTTCAGTGGCGATGCATGTCGTCTTTAGGAGTTGCAAGGGAGTCCAATAATCGGCGAGTACCGGCACTAGGTTAATTTTCTACTGCTTCCTTTGTAACCCCAATATCCCATACAGGTAGGAGACCAGAGCGCGAATGATCGACCAGCGTCAGATCTCCACCATTAAAACGACTATACCAACGCTGTGCTGTGCTTTACTTGACTATCTTTTCCTTCGATTTTACATATTTTCTGCTGCCGCGATCGCTTTAAAGCTTTCCAATAATGTCTTAACAATACATGAATTTCATATTTGCCGCACACCATAGGTTTTATTATAAAAACCTCTTGACCCATCAATAAACACGGACAGTACCATTAAATGCATTAAAAGAAAGTAAAGCAATTGCACTCGTCGTAGAACGAGAGAATTGTCGTAACAACTTGTGACGTGTATATAAAAGAAGCGTATAAATTTCAGTGAAAACAGACGTCACTTAAGAGGCGCCCTCAGGACATTGCTTTATATTATCTTAAACTGTTATTTCAGAGATGTACTTATTACAATGTCTCTTTAGTACTTAGTGAATAAGTAGTAATAAAACGTCTTAATTTATCAACATGTACTAATGCTGTTATCGTATCTTCATGGTGCTCGATATATTTATAATGTCAATATTATGAGATCACAGAAATATTGTTGAGTGGTGCGTCGTAAATGATATTTAGTTATGCGCATTTTAAGTAAATTAACAGTGAAGAACTTGTTATAATGTTTTTATAGTCTTATACAGCTTGTTATTGCACGTGGACAATCATGAAAATATGAACAATTACGTAAATACATGTCGAATCTATATTGTACATACGTATTTTTTCTTAATTTATTTATTAATAGGATATTTGGAACGGTTTTTCGTATTAAGGTGTTTTCCTTTGGAACATATTTATGTATGACTAGTAGAAATGACTTCATGTCCACAATTTTAACTGGTTATTTTTTAGATTTGAAAAAAAAGTAGCAAAAGACAAGACAAAAAAGGAGCAGCAAAGGCTCAAATAGTTTCATAACTTATGAGCTTGCGCCGTATGGACATTATATTTATAAGACGGCGAGTTGTCGCCCTTTCGTCATCTTCATAAGAACGTGTGAATACTTATTTGATTTCTAATTCAACAGAATCGCTTTCCTCCGGCGGGCATTAGATTTTCTGGCGATGAAAGGGGTCAATTTAGCCCCCCAGATGTAATCGCGACGACCCCGCCAAAACGGCACGTCCGCGAAAGCGGCGACGACTTAGCCGATCAACGTTTACATCCGCAGCGCCTACGTGACCCTGTAACTCGATCCTGTACAGCCTTCCTAAAGCAAACAAACAGTCGAGGAGCTTTGATTGCTTTGATCTGATGCGCAAACAATAACCGATGTTATATTTATACGTTTCTAAGTTACGGCTCTCGGCTCTGATAGTGAGCGCCTAACTTGCGAGGCGCCGGCGCCGGTAGAAACTGGATGTTGTTTGTTGTTCTTATTTAATCAAGGTGTCGTGCGATTGACAACACCGAATGTACTTAGCTTTAGAGGCGAAGGGAAATATTGTGATGAAACCGGCACGTTGAAAAACCATCACAGAAAAACTCCAGTTAGGTATCGCACCAGCGAGGAGACTGTAGCCTGATATGTCGAAGGCGGCCCTCGACGGGGCGGTGACGAGCTGTTACGGCTGATTGATCGAGTGAGATCTTATTTAATCTTCATTATTGACGAAATTTTGAAGTGGATCGATGCGGTAGATCTAAACTTATTAAAAAATAACTTTTATTTTTTAATTATATTTTCCAAGACCACTGCACCGATCGATACCAAAATCGATCCATTAATTAAATAATTAGAAAATAATTGAACCCACTACTTGGCAAACATTTTTTTTTCAAATCCTTCTAAAATGACTATTCATTTTACCAAAAAGTAATGAACTGCGAGTTTGAGGAGCTGCTTCGAGTGCTGCAGAACGATCCAAATTAGCAAAATTGTTCAACAGACATCATCGCGGAAAAGAAATAGTTTTTTTTCATGCTATATACATTTAATGGTAGGTAATGGTACACTTGAAATACGCAAAAAATGCAAAATTTTTATGATTACTACTTGTCTGATCGGTTTATTACTACATCCTATCTCTTTCTATTGTATTTTATAATTTTTTTCACATTTTCCGGTGATTAAACCCCGGAAAAAGTGTCTGCCCTTTTGCATATAATTTTTTTTATATTTAATTAAAACGCTAAAAAAATGGCAGCGTGAATCAAATACTTCAAATTTAATTTAAAGAAAATCAACTTTGGGGTAGATTTATTCGATATCAACCCCCTTGAAAGTGTCTGCCTCAATTAATTTTATTTTTAAAATAGTCCAAATTTTCAATTTATACTTGTTGGCCTGTGAATCAAACACTTTTTTCGGAAATAATTTTTTTACACCTGTTCTTTATGCGCAGTACCTGGTGTCCCAGGATAGGCCAGGCAAACACAGGTAAATCTACCTCTCAATCCAATATAAATACAATATAAAAATTTCAATGTGCATCAAGCACGTCATGAAACGGGTGTTACTGGCTCTCCGACTAAAAGAGACCAAACATGGTGATGCCACTAAGTCGCTCATCAGTCATTTGAAAGAGATGTCGTTACTGAAATCGTATAACATAATATTTCAAGAAATAAGTTGATAATAAAATTTTAGATATTTTATTCACTCTCATCTCTAAAACCGTTATTCGTAATAAAAAGTTTTTGGAAAAATGTCGTAATTTATTATAGTATCAGTACAAGTAATACAAATGTTCAAATCGTTTTTAATGTGATAGGTATTTAACAAACACTTCTCGATATATACATATAAAGTATGTGACACAAGTGCAGGTATAAAAGGCAACCCCCACCCCCCACCACCCCGCGACACCAGGTACAGCAAAGTATTTTATGATGTACTAAGGTAAATATCGCATTAAGTTTGTTGTGTGTTATATACCGAGTAATAACGTAAAATTAATACCTCTCACGTAAGATATAGTATACAGTATATTTGCCGCGTGTGTCAAGCGTAATATATCGCAATATGTTTATTAGTTCTATGTACGCCACCGCCCCGTGCCCGCCGCCCGCCGCCCGTTGCGCTCGCGCCGCCGCCCGCCCGATCAAATATTTATACCGCATTTTTTTAGATCTGTATAATGTCACGCCGGTCGACGCCTTCGTGTGATTTCGTCGTTTCGTTTGTCTTTTGATATACAAACATTTGTTCTATCGTCGACCATCTTTTCGTCCCCGTATGACACTTTTACGTTCGACGCGTTTTGGCTTTAATACGTTTTCTTTTCTAAGGTAACCCTCTTCTGATCGTGTCAAAGAGGCGTGAGAGAACGCCAGCAGCGTCAAGAGTACGACGGCGTGGCGACGCTGACGGGCGGCGGAGCGCGTCTTTATGGTAAAGTCGGGAACTTTGCAGACGAACGGAAACTTTGCGGAATAAGTAATATTGAGAATGTATATAAAAACGCAAACGCGCGCACCCGCCTTATTGAATCGTACCACGGAACTTTTAATTGCGGCAGGCGATGTCGACGTTTGATCGATGGCGTGCGCTCGATGACGCTGACACAGTTTTAGGCTTCGTTCGAGAGCGAACTTCCTTCCTTAAATCCAATGGAAAATTGACGGTTGGAAGTTATCCGCGAACAGATATCTGCTAAATTGACTCAAACGGTCAGTTCATAAAAAATCGGAGCACTTCGTCAGCTGTACAGCGCAAAAACTGACATTAAATAATTAGGATACTGTGTAATCGTACGACCTAGTAGGGCGCGTATAATGACGACACGTCGATACATACAGCGCCTTAGAGCACACGCTAACCTTATACCGAGAGTTTACTCCTTGTGTCGTGGACGAGGACGCGTGCAGTGGCTCGAACCAGTTCCTTTTTGTGACTGAAGCAACAGGGGAGGGGAAAAATTCATTCGAAAACGCGCTACGGCTCGGCGGTCCTCGGCCGGCGCCCGCGGCCCGCCAGCGCACGGCCGAAGAACAAATCGCCGGATGCGCCCGAAACGTGCCTTACGGAGTGCCCGCCCCCGCCGCTCGCGCCGGGCGTGTCCATGAATATTCTTCGACTATAACGCGCCCGCGGGTGTGCCCCGCGCCCTTCAGCTCCGCGCTCCTCGGCCCGATCGCGAACGACCTGCGCCATATTCCCGTCGTCGACCGACGCGGCCACCCCGCCGCGGCGGCGCGCGGGCCGTGCCGCGTGCGCTCGCGCTCGTCTTCGAGTTCAGTGGACGTCGTCGCGGCGGCACATCCCACCCTAGAATAACTTCTCCATTCAACACAATATCTTTTTTTTATTAATATGCTTTTTAAATTATTAGGAGCTAAATGTAAATCGATTAGATATTATTTTAGACATAAAAGTTAGTGACAGTGAAACTTTTATATATACATTCGCTGTTAATTTTTTTTATTGGAATGAACGCAAATATTGAGTACCTCGATCGATGTAAGGATAGACATGCCTTTCGGGTTACTTATAAAATTAGTCATTTTTTTCATAAAATATAGGAATTCTACTTCTAAATTAATAACACAATAACATAAATCGGTTTTATCAAATCACATCTCAACGACCACCCAAAACATCCAAATGCCAAACATGCATTCAGTCGGCATGCAGGACGACAGAGTAATCTACGTAGCGACGAGAAGCAGCTTTTGTAGTATTTCAAATTGATTGCATCTTTGTGCTTCTCTGTGACTTTACGGCATTAATTATTATCTACTACACCACTTTATTTCACTCTCTTATTACGACTGTTTTTGTCTCATCGAAGTACACGTGACGACATCGGGTCGCCGCCGTCGTTGAGGGTGTCTATGAGATCACGCCGTTTGTCTCTTTGTTATTCAAAGCTATTAAGCTAAAAGACAACAAGGTCTCTGACGATGATGTGGACATTGCTGCCTCGAAAGTAGAGAAATGGTTTACACCAATCTTAATGGAGTGAAAACAAAACTCAAGTAATTACCACTTCCTAACAAAGATATGGATCCGTGGCGCCTTAGAGCTAGTTTAAGCTAGGAAGGCACGAATTGAGATGCCAGAGTTAAGGAGCCTTAACTCTGGCATTTCAATTCGTCTGTGAAAATTATAAAATAAATAAGAATACATGTAAGAAAAACTTTAGGGACGGTCGGGAAATTCATAGGTCGGAACCTCGTGCATCTCTTAGAAACAAGCTTCGGGAAAGCGGAATTTCAACTCTAGCATCCCAATTTATGTATAAAATTATAAAATATATAAGAATATGTATGAGAAAAAATTAAGGGGCAGTCGGGAAATTCATAGGTCAGGACCTCGTGCATCTCTTAGCAACAAACTTCAGGAAAGCAGAACTTCAACTCTGGAATCCCAATTTATGTATAAAATTATAAAATATATAAGAATATGTATAAGAAAAAATTAAGGGATAGTCGGGAAATTCATAGGCCAGGACCTCGTGCATCTCTTAGAAACAAGCTTCAGGAAAGCAGAATTTCAACTCTGGCATCCCAATTTATGTATAAAATTATAAAATATATAAGAATATGAATAAGAAAAATTTAAGGGGCAGTCAGGAAATTCATAGGTCAGGACTTTGTGCATCTCTTAGAAACAAGCTTCGGGGAAGCGGAATCTCAACTCTGGCATCCGAATTTACGTATTAGAATTGATTATATGTGAAATGATTAGAAATATTTAAAAGAAATAATTATCGACGTAAATTTAGTAGAAGAAATAAAAATAAATTGTTTTTACATGTTAGCTCATTATGCAAAGTCACGAATTTATTTAATAAGTTGTGTGTACGCACGGTTAATGAGCTCCCTGTGGGTATATAAGATTTCCTCTTATACAAATTTAAAATCATAATTAAACAAATAATAAAAAGGGGTCTTATATAATTTCCGAATATGTAAAAGAAAAGGGTGCGCCAGCCAGCTCGATTTTTCACTGCATCGTTTTTTTCTGAAAATATGTATTTAATTTTTGTATTTATTGTGGTTGTACGTAAATTAAAAAACAACTAATCTCAAATTTTTTGATCGTTGTTCTTAAGGAAAACTGCTTTCAGAGCCAGTGCTAAAATAACATAACAAATTACGAAATAAAAATATTTTAGAATATAAAAATTTTTCTCTATCCGAATATTTGTTCAACAAAATTAATTCTTAAAAAGTAGTGATAGCTTAATGATGTTCAAAAGCACCAAGATCGAGGGTTTGATACCAACCAAGCACCTATAAATTATTCTATACCTAAGTATATTTGTTTATTTCAACACTACAATGAGAGAAAAAAGCATGAGTGCAGCACTTGAAAATTTATATCTGTGCCGCGTAAAACCTGTAATGAGCTAGCAAACTTTTATGTTGGATACACATTTCTGCGAAACAGGTATATACACGGAATGTATCATCTCTGACTAGCCGATATTGGGTACAGAGCCGTGAGATTACAAAAGTCGTGAAAATGCATGTATACACACGGAATGTATCATCGCTGACTACTCCATATTGGGTACAGAGCCGTGAGATTACAAAAGTCGTGAAAATACATGTATACACACGGAATGTATCATCGCTGACTACTCCATATTGGGTACAGAGCCGTGAGATTACAAAAGTCGTGAAAATACATGTATACACACGGAATGTATCATCGCTGACTACTCCATATTGGGTACAGAGCCGTGAGATTACAAAAGTCGTGAAAATACATGTATACACACGGAATGTATCATCGCTGACTACTCCATATTGGGTACAGAGCCGTGAGATTACAAAAGTCGTGAAAATACATGTATACACACGGAATGTATCATCGCTGACTACTCCATATTGGGTACAGAGCCGTGAGATTACAAAGTCGTGAAAATACATGTATACACACGGAATGTATCATCGCTGACTACTCCATATTGGGTACAGAGCCGTGAGATTACAAAAGTCGTGAAAATACATGTATACACACGGAATGTATCATCGCTGACTACTCCATATTGGGTACAGAGCCGTGAGATTACAAAAGTCGTGAAAATACATGTATACACACGGAATGTATCATCGCTGACTACTCCATATTGGGTACAGAGCCGTGAGATTACAAAGTCGTGAAAATACATGTATACACACGGAATGTATCATCACTACTCCATATTGGGTACAGAGCCGTGAGATTACAAAAGTCATCATGTATACACGGAATGTATCATCGCTGACTACTCCATATTGGGTACAGAGCCATGAGATTACAAAAGTCGTGAAAATACATACACACGGAATGTATCATCGCTGACTACTCCATATTGGGTACAGAGCCGTGAGATTACAAAGTCGTGAAAATACATGTATACACGGAATGTATCATCGCTGACTACTCCATATTGGGTACAGAGCCGTGAGATTACAAAGTCGTGAAAATACATGTATACACACGGAATGTATCATCGCTGACTACTCCATATTGGGTACAGAGCCGTGAAATTACAAAAGTCGTGAAAATACATGTATACACACGGAATGTATCATCGCTGACTACTCCATATTGGGTACAGAGCCGTGATATTATAAAAGTCGTGAAAATGCATGTATACACACGGAATGTATCATCGCTGACTACTCCATATTGGGTACAGTGCCGTGAGATTACAAAAGTCGTGAAAATGCATGTATACACACGGAATGTATCATCGCTGACTACTCCATATTACAGTGCCGTGAGATTACAAAGTCGTGAAATGCATGTATACACACGGAATGTATCATCGCTGACTACTCCATATTGGGTACAGTGCCGTGAGATTACAAAAGTCGTGAAAATGCATGTATACACACGGAATGTATCATCTCCGACTACTCCATATTGGGTACAGTGCCGTGAGATTACAAAAGTCGTGAAAATGCATGTATACACACGGAATGTATCATCGCTGACTACTCCATATTGGGTAGATTACAAAGTCGTGAAAATGCATGTATACACACGCAATATATCATCTCCGACTACTCCATATTGGGTACAGTGCCGTGAGATTACAAAAGTCGTGAAAATGCATGTATACACACGTAATATATCATCTCCGACTACTCCATATTGGGTACAGAGCCGTGATATTATAAAAGTCGTGAAAATGCATGTATACGGAATGTATCATCGCTGACTACTCCATATTGGGTACAGTGCCGTGAGATTACAAAAGTCGTGAAAATGCATGTATACACACGGAATGTATCATCTCCGACTACTCCATATTGGGTACAGTGCCGTGAGATTACAAAGTCGTGAACATGTATACACACGGAATGTATCATCGCTGACTACTCCATATTGGGTACAGTGCCGTGAGATTACAAAAGTCGTGAAAATGCATGTATACACACGGAATGTATCATCTCCGACTACTCCATATTGGGTACAGTGCCGTGAGATTACAAAGTCGTGAAAATGTATACACACGGAATGTATCATCGCTGACTACTCCATATTGGGTACAGTGCCGTGAGATTACAAAAGTCGTGAAAATGCATGTATACACACGGAATGTATCATCTCCGACTACTCCATATTGGGTACAGTGCCGTGAGATTACAAAAGTCGTGAAAATGCATGTATACACACGGAATGTATCATCGCTGACTACTCCATATTGGGTACAGTGCCGTGAGATTACAAAAGTCGTGAAAATGCATGTATACACACGCAATATATCATCTCCGACTACTCCATATTGGGTACAGTGCCGTGAGATTACAAAAGTCGTGAAAATGCATGTATACACACGCAATATATCATCTCCGACTACTCCATATTGGGTACAGTGCCGTGAGATTACAAAGTCGTGAAAATGCATGTATACACACGGAATGTATCATCGCTGACTACTCCATATTGGGTACAGAGCCGTGAGATTACAAAAGTCGTGAAAATACATGTATACACACGGAATGTATCATCGCTGACTACTCATATTGGGTACAGAGCCGTGAGATTACAAAAGTCGTGAAAATACATGTATACACACGGAATGTATCATCGCTGACTACTCCATATTGGTGAGATTACAAAAGTCGTGAAAATACATGACACGGAATGTATCATCGCTGACTACTCCATATTGGGTACAGAGCCGTGAGATTACAAAGTCGTGAAAATACATGTATACACACGGAATGTATCATCGCTGACTACTCCATATTGGGTACAGAGCCGTGAGATTACAAAGTCGTGAAAATACATGTATACACACGGAATGTATCATCGCTGACTACTCCATATTGGGTACAGAGCCGTGATTACAAAGTCGTGAAAATACATGTATACACACGGAATGTATCATCGCTGACTACTCCATATTGGGTACAGTGCCGTGAGATTACAAAAGTCGTGAAAATACATGTATACACACGGAATGTATCATCGCTGACTACTCCATATTGGGTACAGAGCCGTGAAATTACAAAAGTCGTGAAAATACATGTATACACACGGAATGTATCATCGCTGACTACTCCATATTGGGTACAGAGCCGTGATATTATAAAAGTCGTGAAAATGCATGTATACACACGGAATGTATCATCGCTGACTACTCCATATTGGGTACAGTGCCGTGAGATTACAAAAGTCGTGAAAATGCATGTATACACACGGAATGTATCATCTCCGACTACTCCATATTGGGTACAGTGCCGTGAGATTACAAAAGTCGTGAAAATGCATGTATACACACGGAATGTATCATCGCTGACTACTCCATATTGGGTACAGTGCCGTGAGATTACAAAAGTCGTGAAAATGCATGTATACACACGGAATGTATCATCTCCGACTACTCCATATTGGGTACAGTGCCGTGAGATTACAAAGTCGTGAAATGCATGTATACACGGAATGTATCATCGCTGACTACTCATATTGGGTACAGTGCCGTGAGATTACAAAGTCGTGAAATGCATGTATACACGCAATATCATCTCCGACTACTCCATATTGGGTACAGTGCCGTGAGATTACAAAGTCGTGAAAATGCATGTATACACACGTATCATCTCCGACTACTCCATATTGGGTACAGAGCCGTGATATTATAAAAGTCGAAAATGCATGTATACACACGGAATGTATCATCGCTGACTACTCCATATTGGGTACAGTGCCGTGAGATTACAAAAGTCGTGAAAATGCATGTATACACACGGAATGTATCATCTCCGACTACTCCATATTGGGTACAGTGCCGTGAGATTACAAAAGTCGTGAAAATGCATGTATACACACGGAATGTATCATCGCTGACTACTCCATATTGGGTACAGTGCCGTGAGATTACAAAAGTCGTGAAAATGCATGTATACACACGGAATGTATCATCTCCGACTACTCCATATTGGGTACAGTGCCGTGAGATTACAAAAGTCGTGAAAATGCATGTATACACACGGAATGTATCATCGCTGACTACTCCATATTGGGTGCCGAGATTACAAAGTCGTGAAAATGCATGGAATGTATCATCTCCGACTACTCCATATTGGGTACAGTGCCGTGAGATTACAAAGTCGTGAAAATGCATGTATACACACGGAATGTATCATCGCTGACTACTCCATATTGGGTACAGTGCCGTGAGATTACAAAAGTCGTGAAAATGCATGTATACACACGCAATATATCATCTCCGACTACTCCATATTGGGTACAGTGCCGTGAGATTACAAAAGTCGTGAAAATGCATGTATACACGCAATATATCATCTCCGACTACTCCATATTGGGTACAGTGCCGTGAGATTACAAAGTCGTGAAATGCATGTATACACACGGAATGTATCATCATGACTACTCCATATTGGGTACAGTGCCGTGAGATTACAAAAGTCGTGAAAATGCATGTATACACACGGAATGTATCATCTCCGACTACTCCATATTGGGTACAGTGCCGTGAGATTACAAAGTCGTGAAAATGCATGTATACACACGGAATGTATCATCGCTGACTACTCCATATTGGGTACAGTGCCGTGAGATTACAAAAGTCGTGAAAATGCATGTATACACGGAATGTATCATCGCTGACTACTCCATATTGGGTACAGTGCCGTGAGATTACAAAGTCGTGAAAATGCATGTATACACACGGAATGTATCATCGCTGACTACTCCATATTGGGTACAGTGCCGTGAGATTACAAAAGTCGTGAAAATGCATGTATACACACGCAATATATCATCTCCGACTACTCCATATTGGGTACAGTGCCGTGAGATTACAAAGTCGTGAAAATGCATGTATACACACGCAATATATCATCTCCGACTACTCCATATTGGGTACAGTGCCGTGAGATTACAAAAGTCGTGAAAATGCATGTATAAACTCTATTATTGCTTTCTTTGTGTTTGTTGATTTCTATCGGGAAGCGACTTTCACATATCTTTTATTCATTTAAGACATTAATTTAAAAAATACTAACATGCCCGATGTCGCTTTGCAGTACCTTAATTCAAAAGCAGACCCTTAAACTTAACTTACAGACCAGTTTTATTATTAAGCCACAATAGGCCAGTACGTTATCACGCCTTCCGTGTCGCAGAGACGAGCAGCGCCGCCCGCTCCCTTCAGCCGTGGGCTCGCAGCCGCATCCTCATGTTACTACTGTGAAGGAAGATTCGAACGTAGAATAAACAAATGATGGTTGCACGGCACGATACTTACAACAGACAGGCCGTCGACAGTGAATATTTTCGTTTAGATTTTAAAGCATATTAAGTTTATACAATTTCTGTAACACGAATTTCCTTACTTCATTTCCAGTGTTCAGACCTATTATCATTAATGCAATATTTTATCTTGGAAAGTTTCGTTATTTCACCATTGAAGCGCTACTGATAGCAATATTTGTTATATTCCTATCAGTAGTGCCTATTCATATAACAATATGAATATTATATGTAACACTAAAATAATTACAAAGTGAACAGACGGCGAACGTGTTAAGTTACTATCTACAAACGAGGCCAGAAGTGACGTTCTGTTTTCATGTGTGTTGCATTCGGGTGTACAGTCGCGTGACCCGAGTGATATCTTTATCGGTAGAGTCAGGGCGTCGGCGCCGGCGCAGACAGACAATGCACGATAAACCGCCGATGCGTATAAAAGGAGCGGGTAGTCGGACGACAAATCGATACGATAAATAATAGCGGCAGGCTCGTTATGTCGCCACTCGTAAAAGTATTTCTTTGTTCTACCGCTGCGGACGACCAGGAAGTGTGCGCGACGTCATTAAGACGTGACACGTGTAACGCGGCGTGTCGTCGCTTATTGTTGTCTTTGGGCGGAGTACACGATGATAGGCGTTAAAATTTATGCGCCTCGTGTTTGTCGGTGTCGGTATTTAATAATTTAAGGAATAACATTTATTTCACTTTAATATTTAATTGGTGTAAACGATACCAAAGGGGATACTATACTTTTTTTCGAAGATTATGTCTTAGGAACACGTGAACATGATAACATTTAAACATTGTTGAACATGCTCTCACGCTGCCACCATCGTTTTAATATAAAGCTAGTGATGTAAAATAAAAAAAAGTGTGTGTGTATTAGTGTACACACGTAAGAAGTGAAACTTCTTTATGACATCATTTTTCGAAAAATGATTTACTATTTACAACTTCACAGAAATTGGTTGAATAAAGCTAAATTAGATAAAGTTTATGCAAAAGGCTTTTACTATCATAGACATGGATACAAAAATAATACAATTATTTCACCTTTCTGCTACTGAGATTATAGCATTTCATTAATTATAATAGAATTATTACTATTATTGTTATCGTTATTATATATTTTTGTAATTAATGGCTTAACTCACTGATATTTACAATCAAAAACTAAGGTTAACCTGAAATAACCTTAAAAAAAATAAATACCGTAATCACACCCACGTGTTGAATGTATTAGAAAAAAAGGTTTAATTACTTACTAATGTTAGAAATCCACAGGAATTAGAATAAATATCTTTTATTCTTTTTGCCAATAACTTTATAAAATTTTTTTCGCTAATCACTTAATTGAAATATTATTTTTCACGTCACTACTGAGTTTCAGAAATAGAAATGTTCAGAGTTTCATGTAGGAGACTTGGTAACGGTATATGTGCCTAGAAGGGTGATAGGTAAAACTTTTCAATTAATGCGATGTTATAAAGGGCCATATAGAATTGTAGGAAAATTATCGAACGCTACATATAAAATCGAGTCACTCAATGAAAGAATGTGAGATATAGTTCATGTATGTCGGTTGAAAAGGTTTCAACTTAGATAATAGGAAAATGTAATATGTACAAACTGTAAATAGATCTAGGGTGTTGACAGAAAGTATATGTGACAGGTGGCCTTAGTAACAATTATGTTTATGCCACGATGACATTAATAACATTGAATAAATATGGCGCGTAACGGAAAAATGTTACCCAGAAATAAAGATGGCGCGTAACAAATAAAGATGCGCGTAGCAGAAAAACGTTACATTGCTATAAAATTTCTCCCATACGCCGATAAAGAAGTTTCACTTCAATAAAACCAGTAATATCGATTTTTGTCTTAATCGGCAATGGTTCGATTGTTAAAAAGGTAACAGTTTCAAGTAATGCAGAGTAGACTCGCGTCAGTACGTTCCGTCATGATCCGGTCCCTCTTGATGACATTTCAATCATTATCGCTACATAAATTAAACAGCTCTCTTTCGCGAGCGAACACCGACTCGATGTTCGCTCGTAAAGCTGAAAATATTGACAACCGCATTAAATTCGCATGTGGTACGGGCTAACGCGATTTATTCTCGTATAGGAAAAGTCAAATTTAGCATTCTACGACGTAGCGATAAAGTAGCAGGACCTGCACGAGATATAATTTAACTCGTCATCTGCCGCCGAGAGCCGCGGTATGCTCCGTTACATTACCACTTTCAATAAAACGTAAATAACTACACAAAAGAACTATGTATTTAAGTTTTGATAAAAGGCTGTGTTTCATTAGCGTCATTTTTGTTAGTGAATGCCATATAATAGTTTTTTTTTGCAATTGGCAATTCGTTCAAAACAAATGATGTAATGAGATAGCAAACAAACACTAGCCATATAAATATAATGTACTTGTGAATAATTTAATAAAATTCAACTCAAAAATACAGAAATATTAAGAAATTCTTGTATTTTTGAGTTCAAATTTTAATTTTAAAATAAATAATTATATCAACACTTGTTTAATGTTCAAATCATCTGTAATGTCTATAAAAATAATGATAACATGTCATCATAATCGATCGGGTTTTACGTCATCGGTTTCGCAGTACAGGCAAATTGCATCTAATGATGGTATGAAATATTTTGCAATCTCAGAGTAACTTACGAATCCATTATTTTTTACTATAATGTAAGGAATCAACTTCAGATCTTTTTATACGACATTCACTCAATCCAATCCAAGATTTTTAAGTTAATGCCACATTAGTCTCTAAATTGTAAGATTCAAGCAAACAATAAAATGTAATAATACAATAAATAAACAACTGTCCCATCACTATTATCGTATGTATCCGATCTTGGGTTTATGAACCTAAAAGGAAATTGGTGATTTGTATTATAGAAAATGGGTTTCCTTTGTAACGAAATACGAGTTTCTCGTACTAGATTTGACGTTAATTACGTTTTGATAAAATCTTTTGATTCGTTATGCACGCAATATTTCACGTTTTGTTTTTATTATTTAATACAAGAATATAGAATATGAAGAAAAAAGTAAAAAGGATAATTGGCTTGATATATCCGGCATTGGTTTCTTAGTTTTGCTTGTCGTTGTCCGACAACAACCTTCAAAGGGTAAAAGTGAAAATATGTTGCTGTATAATTTTTCTCTTTGGGCTTTAGAAAAAATGTTGTTACATAATACTACATGTAATTTTTTCAGTGATAAATTACAGAAAATTTACAACGGCTTTGCGATTTGAAATGAAGTTGAAATTTGTACACTTTACGAAACTTCCCCGAGCGTAGATAAAAGTAAGTGGAGCCAACCGGCGGGCGCGTCCGCCCCAGATTTCTTTTCTTTCAAAGACGACTTTCAATCCCTCAGCTCGCGTAAGCCCGACGTGAGGTATATTTATGTTTGTTGTTAGAGCCTTATAAGTTCGCTCGTACGTTATTAGAGGGATTTTGCATCTCGGCTGAGCCGACGGCGCGGAAGGGCGCAATAGAGGGCGCTCTCGTCCTTTCGTAGGCTACGGTTGAGAACGGTCCTGCCGAAATACAACTATGAAAATTTTCTTAAGATTCGTGCTTTAAATACTCCGTATCTCATCTTGCTCTAAAGGCGTATTCGTCTCACCAAATTCAACGTATTTAACACACACGTCTACGTTAACTAATGCTGTATCATTTTTAAGCTCAAGTAAATCGGCACGATAGTCTTACGCTTCAGTAACGCCCATTAACCGCTCCATGTAAGCTCATCGGTTTCGGGCGCGTACCAATCGACCCTCTTCTCGTTGCATCTCCAATTCTTTATTCTGTAAATTTTGACTTTGAAGACGTCCCTCGCCGTTCTTCTCACCATTCATATTCGCTCTACAGATCCTATTGGATAATCTGGTGATATTAATTCGCGAAAGTGAAGTACCCGTTACATATACCCTTTGCCACTATATTTACTAAAGTCTTCTTTCAAGCACCAATATTTGTTTATTACGTCATCACATATGCATTATGATTGTAATAAAATCGTCAGGTAAAACTGTTATTATTGATATCACTCTCCTTTTATATCACATATTATTCAAAAACTAATGGACTTATCCGAGGAAATAAATCGTACGATACTTTATTTTCTTTATTTTTTTTTTCAATATTTCAACTTCGCATTTTTGTCTACAACTGTTACTTACGATTTCCATTATAGGGCGTTAATACAGCTTTATAAGTAGTACTTGCCACAAGTATATTTATTTTCTTTTCCTTTATTCTTACACTTATTTATATATACTTATTGTCTTTATTGTATTATTTATTTCTTTTTCTTATTGTTTTTATTATTATTACGTGTTCATTAAGTTTGGGTTACATTGTTTTGTTTTGTTTTGTATATCGGTTTACATTTTATCACATATAACATTTTTAATGTTTTCTATTTTCGTTGCCTGATCATATCCCGTATGGGGCTGCGTCTATTTTACAATTACCATTTTGCTATTTACTACATTACAGTGTTCATATTTAGTAACTTTTAAATATAGTCATTGTAAATATTTTACTTATTTTGTTTGTAGCAATTATTGACCACTTTCTCACAATAGCACCTGAAAATGAAACGCTTTTTAAGCTTGACATCACTCCGGTGAGGTTTGGTCGTATTTCGTGCGACCAAACTCTCTCACAACATGCGGAAGCCGGCGTCCGCCTCCATCTCTAGACGTCCCTTTAAGAACTCAATAATCTTCCCGAACGTATAGAATGTTTTGGACTGTCGAGGGTGCACATGCAGGACCGCAAGTTTAAATTTCTGTAAGTATTTTGAAAACCTAGCGACTTCCGTTAGATTTTGCGTTAGTGGGAGTGCCATCTGAGCATGTAAGAGCGTCTGGTAGTGTTGTCAATTCGGAGAAACAAATATTTGCTTTCCCCGATATTTCTTTTCATGTATCCGTTACGCCACTTTTCCAGTTCGCCGTTATAATCACCTTCTTTGCGTACGACAGCGGAAAGATATCGTAGGAAATAAACTGCTAGGAGGGTTGCCCATTTACTCCGACTACCGTCTCGAGTCATAGTAATGTAAACGTCCTTCAAGCTTTCAAATCTTTGATAATTCTATAAATATAATCCCATATGTTCCTTTTGTATTAAGTCGAAAGAAATCGTTTCCGGCCCGGCGTCTGGGAATACGCCGCGGACCTCTTGTAAGCCTGTTGGACTTTCACATCACATCATCTCAGTTACGCCTGCTGGGGTTCCGTTTTAGATTTGCCGCTTCTTCATCCGCCTCCTTCTTAAGCCCCTACAGTTCCGTACTTCACTAGGAAAGTTTGTTTCAGTCATTACTCTGAGCTTTTCTGTCGCAGAGCAGCTTCGCAAGCTTGCCAAATGCGCTCGGTGTCACCTCTACGTCATCATCGAATTGATCGCACGTATCCGTAGATTCCACCATCCGGTGATCAGAACTCAACCGTTATTAAACTTTATCACGAACTTCAACCACTGAAGTTTTGCTGGATCATAGATCCGTGTAGCGCGGAAGGGTGTAGGACCGGACCGCCCTCTGGTGTGCATTATAAAAGTGACGACGTTATGGTCCGCGGACTTTCATTTTTGACCACCTGTCATCCCTTTACTCTACCCAGTAGGACAGATTTGCACGCAGTTACATCGGCCGTACTTTGCAATGTACTTCCCTTTTATACAACTCAAACGTGGCTATATTCTGCTCGTTGACTATGCGTATTCCTTCATGTTGAAGAAGTCACAGAGTTTCACGCCGTATGCATGAATACGTTTGCTGCTCTGTCGTATACCACATGCATTAATGTCGTCCTATGGCTAATTATGCTTGTCTTATTCTCTTTAATTATCACGTCATCTAACAAAAGAGTTATCGCTCATAAAATGGTTAACGGTTATGATATGTGCATTGTAATTACTGCCACCTGACTGCATTAATTATGCACTACTAGTTAACACGTGCAACATTTTTATCATTATCGAAGTAGTAGTATTGCAGATATAAATTTTTAGTGAAAATAAACTGATGAATGCCGAACATACTGTGAGCCGAAAAACGACTTACAGTGGCATGCGTGTATTTTTAAATTTGTAATCCCTTTAGAGATGACTTTACGGAATCGTCGATAGACCTTAACGACTATAATGCGTTCGTGTATTTACGACTTAGTGTAACACTATGCGTGCGTGTATTTCTCTTGCATTAATAACTATTATAGTGTCGTAAATACTAAATAAGTTTATGACAGAATAATATTTTTATCTTATGATCACGTGCAAAGAAAATGCACATAACGGCGTTTGAACTTGCTGGTTTGTAATAAAATATTACAAAAGACGAAAATTATAATTTACTCTGGAAAAGTTGTGCTATAATTAAATTATTTTCTTTTTCTTTCAAAACATTGGTGTCAATAACTTTCGTAATTTTTCCAATAATAACCTTTATTCAGACATTTCTTTTTGCAATGTTTCCTTAAAATTATTGAAATTAAAACTAGATTGTCATGATACCGTCTGATTGCCTACTAGCAAAGGCCTCCTCCAACTATTTCCATTTTTCTCTATTCCTGGCTTTTCTGAATGATATAACACCTGCTGCAGCTTCTATTTCATCGATCCACCTTGTGAGAGGTCTGCCTGGATTTCTTTTTCAGTTGCTTGTAAATCAGTACATAACTGACTGTGACCGTTTTTCTGTTCCTCTGTTCCAGTTCCCCCTATAGATCACGGTGAACTTGAATAATATCACAGAACTCTATTAATATATCATATTAATACTAGACTATATATATAATCCATGGATTTTGAACAATATTTTTTTTATTTTTGATAACTATTTTTCGTTTTTTTTTTTATAGTTTGAAACAGAGTAGGGCATCATAGAAAATTTCTTGTACAGCTAATCATTTTTGTAATTTTTAATTTTCCTTCATGTGAACACAATCTCCCTACATTTGTCTTTTACGTATATGTTGAAACATATTGTAAATAATACTATACATAAAGATAAAACTGTTTGTCAATGTGTTCATATGATACGCATAGATAACTGCCGATGGCCATTCCTCACGCATCACTTTGTTGCACTCATAATTATATCGCAACATATCGAACGCTTAAGTGACCTCTAAAAATTATACCTTAGGTTAGATAAAGTTCGATGTTATTTTTCTCACACAGTAAAGGTCCATTTACGTCTATCGATAGCTGCAGACCATCACAGTGGTCTGACCACAGACCGTAAAGAGAGGGGTCTGATAGTAAACGCTAAAACTCAGATACATTCATTCTAGTGTTTTCATAAGTAATTATTGTTAATTTACCTTGTTTTGCTTGCCTCTTCACTTGATTGCCTTATTAAACTTAATTATTGTCACATATATGAAATATTTAAATATATTTTGCTTATATCTTCAATATAATGTTGTTAGTTAACATATACATGAAAAAAACCCAAAACTCTTCAGAGGAAAGTATATTTTTTTCAATGACATCCATCCTTTTCAAAGTTTACGAATCTGATCAAAAAGGCGTGTTATGTTTCTCATATTTGGTATAAGTCATTGTTTTTGATTTCATTTTTTACTAATACCCAGCATAATAATTAAGTATTACAAAGGTTTTAAGAGTTTTTTTAACTGAGTATACGAAAATAGTAAAATTATTACTTTTTTTACTATCATGATTTTCAAACATGAAATCAAAACCAAAGTTAAATAAAATTGTATCTTCCACAAAGTATGAAGAAGATTGGAATTTCTTAGTCTTTCTAAGGTTTCACTCGTTTACGTCAACATCAATTTGATCTTATGCGTATTATGAGAGCAGTTTGGGATTTACGTAGAAGAGCGCCGGCCACAAAGGCTGCTTAAATATTTTTAAGTAAAACTAATTTATTGCATTATTGTCCTCAAGTTTGTATTGAATTGTTTATCAAATCGCTTGATGTTTTAATGTTCGATTGAATTAGATTTAGGTAATGTTTTGTATTAGTTGCTCTCTATAATTATTTTAGGGTTTTGAATACATTGAAAGAATTGGAAATGCTTGTACACAAATTCACAATATTTTTAAAAACCATTTTTTAAACTTTGAATATATATTGAATATATTGAACGCATATTGAATGATACTAATGATTTCTGTTCTTAAAATACCTAAATAGAAAATAGTATTATGTTTAAATAACATAATATCGGAGATATTTTTCATGTAAAATTGTTTCAATCTTCAATTTCTGTCGATGATATATCGATACGAAAATTGCGGCATCCCTAATGACCATAAATTTACGCGGTTCAAAGCTAAATTCAAAGATGGAATACAATTTTTATCTTGAAGTATAAATCGATTATCCTGTTAAAAAGTAATAATATATTCAAATAATTTTAATGATAAATACACGATTTCAAGAGATTTTAAAGAAATTCTAAAGCACAATGTTTTTGTATTTATCTATGAATAGTGTAATTATTTGAATTTCCAGTTGTTAAAGACGCACAAAGCACCACTTAACACTTTTCAATAGAACATCAGTTCTGATTTCAAAATGTCATCGGACTCATCAGTAAAGCATTTAGACGTAATTGGTAACAGACTGTCTTTAAGTCAGGAAAGATCTAATTAGAAAAAAGATGAAAAAAACTAACCATGTATTCGGAAAAAATCATGGTGTAGTGTGCTACAGTTTCGTCCAAGCACGTTATTCATCACGTACTCTGCTTTCGACTGTATTAACGCGTACGCAAAAATATACTATATACATAACAATATTACTAGGTAATTTTTTAAAATTATTTATTCTCAAGTAATAAGGATGAATATTTATAACATCTTGTTTCATTTCATTTTTAATTATAAATTTTCTCTCTCAAAGTGCACGCTTAATAATATCACACACTTCCGTATATATTCATTAATAAATCATGTTTAAAAAATATTTCAGTTGTTAATGTTTTGTGTCTTTTTTCTATCAGCACGCATATACTTATTAACGTTTCATTTAATGTTGTTTTTTAACATTTAATTTACTTGAGTAATTAAAGTGTATGATATTAATTAGGACGTGAAAAATAATCGATGAAAATTCTGTCATCCGGAGAAATGCAGCAGCTAAATTTGATATATTTTACAAAAATTTGGCGGACAAAATATGGTAAAATATTCAATACGAAGCAACTGCACGTTCAATCTCAACCTCTATTTTAGATATTTAAGCGAAATAGCGGATCAAAACATGAATAACTGCCAGTTAAAAAAATTAAATTACTGCTAATCGGTACTAAATCAAGCTGTGATTTTCAAATAGTTCTTCCCAATCGATTAGTGATAAGATTGAAATAGAAATTAAGTTTAAAAGTTAAATAGTTTTTTAGTTATCGTGGTCACATCCGGTGTAGGCGGGATTTTCAGGCGAGCGTAGGTATCGCTCGCGCTTGACATGCAATATCGGCCGTAAACAGCGCGCCCGCGCCTGCACCGCACACGTGAGGTAACTCGCTGGCCCTACGCGCCACGTCTGCTGCACTCGCGGCATGCTCGCTTGCATTCTTCCGAACGCGACTAGACTAATTTTAGAAAAGTTTATCAAGTGGTGAAACATTACATTACATATTGAATTGTTCGAGTGGGCCATGTGACATTTACTGGGTTTACTGGGTCTGGGATCACAAATTGTATGATGGTGTTGCTCAACATAAAGAAGATAGACAAAGTAAGACATACTAAGATAAGAGAAACTACCAAAGCGACCGACGCTCTAAACTATGCACTTAAACTAAATGGAAATGGGCTGGCCATGTCGTGAGATATACAGACCGGAGATGGACTGCGAGAGTCACACTGTGGAATGGCCCGACGGGCAAGAGAAGCCGAGGGAGACCACCAACTAGATGGGAAGACGACCTCGGGCGAATAGCTGGCCCAAACTGGACAGACATAGCACGAGACAGAGATGTCTGGGCATCTTTGGAGGAGGCCTTTACCCAATCCGGGGTTCTTGCTGACTAAATCTATTTACAATAAGAATATAATTTTTAGAATAAATAATTTAAACTTAGAAATAACAAATGTAACTTACAAACACTATAATTTAAGTACTTAACCATTAATACATATATATTTTCTATGTTTCTTTCTTACGTAGATACTTTCACTGTGTACTTTTAAACTTTGTAAGAAATAAAAAAGGTTTATTATATTCCATTAAAGTAGTATCGGTAGATGACAATATTAAATAATTATTAGTATTATAAAAACAACTTATAAAATTTAATAAGAACAAAATTATTTTAATATTTTACAACTCTAATAAAAATTATGCATAAAACGTTACTAAAGGCAAATTAATTGCCTGGTTTTAACTACGAAGAGACGAATACATTTAAGTATTCTTATAATATGTGAGAATGAGGTACAAACTCTTTGGAATCAAAAAAGTAAATACTGGCCATTACTGATTAGATTTTAAAAAAGGAAATAATTTTAATACTTTTTTTTTAATTTTTTTCATTTGCAGTCTGTCATAGCGTGTTGTTAAAAAAAGGAACTAATTGAACTGCGCACCATTTTTAAGTATTTGTGATTGAAATATCCGCGCGTCGAATCTCCAAAACGCTTATCGATGCACAAAAATAAACCGAGTTCAACATTTAGGGGCCTTCTTTGACCATGGATGAATGTTGGCTTTACCGCTATGATTCAGAAACAAAATTACAGTCTATGACTCGGAAAAAGACCATCATCTCCAACCCCTAAGAAAATTAAGGCAAGTCGTTCTGCCGGAAAGATCATGGGTTTTCTTTTGGAACAGTAAAGGGGTAATCATCATAGAATATATCGACCGTGGAGCTATTGTTACGGGCTCTTTGAAAAATTTATTTTGTTCGTGCATCAAAATAATGCCTTGGATCTCAGGCCCATCATTCTTAACATCTCGAATTGCCGCTATGGCCGCACTCGACCTTGCCCCTAGCGATTTCTTTGTATTTCCGAAGTTGAAAGAGTACCTGAAATTGATTCGAAATTGATGAAAATAGAGTAAGTACTACTATTCTACAGTACAGAAATTTTTAGATGTTTAGAATGAAAAGTTTATTGAGAAAGGAATTTTATGCTTAGGAAAAAGATACGCATTGTTATGTTAAAAGGCGATTACATCGAAAAAAATAAAACATTAATAAAAGTTACCAATAACGTACTCATTTTGCCTGTATATTGCTTCTCCTATGATGCCCCATCGTCATATAAGATGAGTGTTTGCGCAGCTCATTATAATTTTTCGCTCTCGCGTACGGGACCCCCCTCGGCCGCGTGCCCGCGCTCGCCAGCTCGATGCGGGCGAGGAACTTGAGTGTCTTCAATCACTCTCGTCAATCTCCTCCGAATTGAAGGTTTCGTCACAGTACTTACCATCGCCATCGAGACGTAACTACCATCCGCGTTAGAAAAATTCTCAATTGTTGAATCCTGCCGTCTCGAAGGCGCGTCTGCCACGACTCAATAACTGTATGTAATTATTTAGGAAAGTATCAAAACGCTCCCCCTTTGTGGTTCATCTCCAGCCTCGTTCTTTTGTCGTTCCAACCTCGGCGCGACCGAGCCACTTACCGAAATAGCATACCCGTTTGTTGATAATGATCGAGAAGGTCAGGCACACAATGCGCATGAATGCGTTGAACATCTCTGATAGCCGTTAGGGATCACGGCCGCGTCCGCCAGCCGGAGCGGAGAGATGTCCGGCGTCAACGAGAAATAGTTTATGTCTCGTCGGACACTATTGGACAAGCTTATTATTTATCAGAATGAAGAATTTTCACATAAACAACTGACATAAGTTTTAAAAATAAATAAATCTATTACAAAATGTACATAAAATTTGAAATTTATCCTCCGCTCAACCCATAGTAAATTACTAATCGCTAGCTTTTGTCCGCGACTTCGTCCGCATGTACTACAGAAAAATGCTAATGTCTTTCCATTCTACTGAAATGAACTACCTAGATAAGAAGTTACTTCGATTTTAACTTGGACGTCAAGGAAGAAAATTATGAAAACCCCATTAAAATCCGATCAGTGGTTTTTGTGTAATGACGTAACAAACAGGCAAACTAACAGACAGGAATAAATCTATTTCCCGTTCAGACCCTTATAAATAGTCCATCTCAATCAGTTATTCAAAAATATATCTAATGTACAGACTCAGCCCTGTTAAAGTTTCGTTTGTATTTTATAAGAAAAAAATTTGGAAAACCATTGTTCCTGTAGATTAACCCTAAAATTTTTATCTATTTTCAAACTTCAACAGTTTTTAAATATAAAACACATATGTTTTTGGGTTTAAAAAGAAAAGTGAACAAAACTTTATAAAATGCCCTGACCCGAACCTAAGCAATCGGCCTCTTAGAAGGTATTTAAATAATAAAACTTAGTTAATATTTTTACTAACAATATCTTTTATTCAAACTGACCGATTTTAAAAGGTTTTACGACATACAATAAAGTATTCAAAGGGTTGAAGCTGGTTAGATTTTGGAAACGCCAAACTTGTGCTATTAAAGTACAAAAAAACGTTATAGAGGATTTTATTTTTAAGATTATTCATATTCGAGTGAACCGACCGATTTAAAATTTATAAAAAAATTAAAAATAATGAACACTTTCAAATGAACTTAGTCCGATCTTAAACGATTCTTTAAAAAGTCAATTGAAAAACAAACTCGTTATTAAATGTTTCTCTAATTTTGTTGATCGAATTGATCGATTTCACAGTTTCAACGGAGCCGTTTCGTGTCTGTTTGTTCGTGTCACAGCCATTTCTTTTTGTATACTGAGCAAAAAAGGTGAAATTTGGTACATATACAAACACTAGGCAACCTAATTTGGCGAATACATGGATTCTAATTTTAGGGGCTGATTTTGGGAAGAGGCAAATAGAAAATAAAAATAACTATTCAAGTGTTATTACTGTATTGACATTATATGATAAATCAAAGAATGGGTTTATTACGAGAAATCCAAGCACATGTTTTCTTTTCCAAATACACGCATAGTTTAAAATAATTAATACCAATATAGAGAATTTCCATTTGATCTCCGAAACATCTAAGCTTAATATAAAAAAAAATCTGAATATGGAACATCACTCTTAAGTTACAGAAAATTATAAACGAAGGTGTGAGTCTTTGAATTATCTAGTAATAAATAGTCGTGGAGAGAAAATATTTCTAAAACGTCTAATATTATTGGGCATTAATGCGATCATTAGTAGTACGGAGCTGTACTCACGGGAATTCGATTGGCACGTGGCTGGTGTTTTAAGTGTAAAAACATTAATATCACCGGACATTTAGTCAATCTTTTAACCGAACTCAAATAATCAGAAAATTTGAATTGAGTGAAACCGTTTTGAGTGTCATAAAATCAACCTTTAATCAATAGATTCCTGGAGTTACTTAGTAAAATATTCTTTTTTTTTAAAGCCTTGTATCAACAACAAGTTTCGGTGAAATACATTTATTTCAATACGGTTTACGATTTTCAACATAGTTTTTGGTGAAATAGAACTGATTAGTTTATAAAATCGATCTCTTAATTATTTTAAAAGTTTACTATTCAAAGTTTATTACTCAAATCTATTGAATCGATAGAGCTTGGATTCCCAGACATTCTAAATTAAGTGAAAATCTTTCAAATATAGATAGTCTGATTAAGTTCTTTAAATAAATTCAAAACTTAAAGAAAATCTGCTAAAAACACCAATGTTGAAAATAGGGGTAAATTTTCTTAAGAGGAAATTAAAAATACGTTTATATCGTTGTGTTTGTCGAATGGACCGACGCTCTGCAGACCAGTCGTTTTGCTCAAAACTTGAAGCAGTCACGAACTCATTCTGATAGTTATTGCGACCGTCTTTTTTCGCTCGATTTAAAGTGGTTAGCGCCACGACTCTGCACTTCTGGCCGGCGAAAGTTGCCCGTGGGCTTAGAAAGTGAAATACATCGCAGGAAAAATATAACGTTTCGAATACCATCGCGCGAGGCTTATTCATATTTTTCCCAAAAAAGAATGTATCGGCATGCTTATGAAATTCAAATACGTCTATACGTTTTGTGCTAAATCTCATATGTGTTATCGAAATGCCTCGATTTCCTTCAAGAAATTCTGACAGGGCTTTTCGATACACAAACCCCACGCCGCTAAAGCCACAAAGCCCGCGCGGGTCCGCCGTGGAGGCTCGATGCGGCTTACAAAAAATTACATCGATTTCGCTCGGCAAATTCGTCTGTAATCGGCGGCCCGCGTAGACGTCGGTGCCGCTGACGCCGCGCGTGCGCGGCTCCGACTAACGCCGACGTGCGCTAATGGATACGGCGGGCCGGGGATTCACATTTAAATTGAAAATACCTTTATTTCCATGTCGCTATAAAACCCTTAAAATGCTCTATAATGGTTCACGAATTTACCACTTTACCACTAATTTGGAAGACTATTTTTCTTGAAGAAGAACGAGTGAGAAATTTGAGATTATTTCTTTTCTAATTTTATCATGTACGATCACAATAAAAATGTGGCACAATCAAACAATTCCTTCTGCAGCTCCTTGCCATAATTTACGCATATTTATCCTCTATAAATAATATGTAATAATTATTATATATAAATAATTGTAAACTGTTTAATACACTTTATTTAATAATAATCTTAAATTTGTGTACACGATTTTTTTTTATATCCGCAGGGATCTTGTTGAGCGCCCGCAGATCCCCGTAAATGAATTCATGACATCGGGCAGTCGGCTAAAATGAAAACACAATTCATTTTTATTTCTGTTTCTGAATTTGTGTCAATCACACCTTCTCTTAAATACTCATATTTATATTACATGTAATAAATCATTATATATAAATTGAGATGTTAAGATTTTTTTAATAAATTTAAGTAAATATATCGATAGATATTTCATAACTAAATAATTTAGATGTAATATGTTGTCGCCCTCAACGATTGACGTTGGTGGATTAGCTACATATTAAAAATTTCTAATACCTCATTGTTATCACATAACATTACAATATCTTAATTTTATGATTGCTCTTCAAGTTCATGTGCATTCATTGAGAAATAAATTTCTTTAGACTGATATTAAAGATTTCGATCTCTTTCAGCTTACTTCTAAGAGACTCATGAGGTCCCAGCTTGTACAATGTACATTGCTCGACTGCTCCGCTTCTGCAGCACGAAAATTTTATAAATATATACGGTATATCCACAAAGCAGGATGCTGTTATCAAAATGTGAAACCAGTCAAAATAGATCAATCTAAAAGGTTCGGTATCTGGTAAATTTCATATCTTTATTAACTGGGTAAACAGTAGAATTAAGGCTCCACCGACTCAGTGACATGGCGATCCCATTGCAGCTTTCTATCTAACCCAACAATATAGTAGTACTACAAATTCTAATACTTTGTTTTGTACTTAAATAGTTTCAGATCCATAGCTTCAATTAAATATTTTGTTTTCGTTTGAAGAGAACCATTTGACTGCTTTCGATAGAGCCACGTTTAGGTCCTCTTTAATTTTGATTTACAAAGTTGTGTCACCTGCAAACAGCATTGGCTCATGTACATCCTTAACAAGGTCAGGTAAGTCGTTCATGTAGACTAAAAACAGAAACAGACCAAGTATTTATCCCCGTGGCGCCGCCGCGCAGACCACAGTTCCGGACGACCTCGTGCCATTGGCATCGACCCTCTGGTCTCTGTCGCTCAAAGACGATTCGACGACGAGTCCAGTGCCCGGCCCGTCGCTTCACAGTGACGTGGTTTCCCGATCGGAGTTTGCTAGCGCAACAGAATGCCTTGAACAGATTTCAAAATACTCCGATTGCATCTTGCGAATCTTCCCAAACTTCAATAATATAGCGCACAGCATCGATTATTGAACGACCTCAAATTAAACCGATTTTTTGAACATTTCTGTAAAAATGTAATAACAACTTATTGATTTACCAGAAGAAAAAGTGAGAGAAAGACAATCCTATAGGAGAATCGTGCTGAATTAAGCCGCAAAAAGATATCTGCTAAGTCCCATCACATGGCGGAGCCCATAAAAAGGGTGTGTGTTTTAGATGGCAGTAACAAAAAGTTAGTGTCAGCGACGTCACGTCGGGGTAATTGATACGACAGTGTGTCTGCGACGAGGGCGAGCGCCCGCCCACATTTATGCGGTAGTTTATGTATCTAAAAGTAAACATTTGCTAATAACAGGTAAATAATGTGTATCAATTGAAGGTTTGTCTACTATGATATCACAGTTACAATCACGTCAAAAACTATAATCTCATAACTGACTGCAAGGGAATTACTCAGTTCACTCGGAACGTTAGGCTAGGTCTCAGCAGACTGTAGTGCTTGGACAGGTAGGGATATAATAGGGAACATCAGCAGTATCTCTTTTTCTTCCTATAAAACTTATTTTTATTTTTTAAATTCTGTTCAGGGTTCCGTAGCTAAAGTCACAAGATCGCAACCCTTATAGTTTCGCTATGTTCCTTCGTCTGTCTGTAAATCACAGCCTTGTATCTTCGCTATTTTTCCTCGATATTGATTAAATTTTTTAGTATATGTCCTATACGAATATTACTATATAATTTAATATAGGAAGTAAAAACAAATCAATAGCTTTTCATACGTAAAATTGGGGTATCAATTATTTTTTCCAATAATTCGTTATATAGAGTGTCGTTGGATAGTTATTTAAAAAATTGCCCAAGTGCGAGTCAGAATCGCACATGAAAGGTTCCTTACCGCCGTACAATTTTGAACAATACATACTTTTTAAAAATAGTTAATGAAAATCAAAAGAAATGCTAATATTGTACTAAAAACGCCGAAAAAAATGCATTTCTTGTATGGTACCTTT
Source organism: Eumeta japonica (assembly GCA_005406025.1). Classification (NCBI taxonomy): domain Eukaryota; kingdom Metazoa; phylum Arthropoda; class Insecta; order Lepidoptera; family Psychidae; genus Eumeta; species Eumeta japonica. Next base: position 619,174 of record BGZK01000125.1, read on the forward strand.
TAATTAAAAATTTCATTTCATTTTCACTATTTATTTTTATATCAACTATAGTAATACACATAATGTAAACATTTCAATTGTTTATTTATTGCTGTTATCAAAATCAAGCAATAAACACTAAAAAAATTCCTATGTTCCCTGTATGGGGGCCCCTTTTAATTTTTAATTTGGTTTCATTATTTATTTTTTTATCAACTCTATAGTAATACATAATACGTGAACGTTTCAACTTGAAACTTTCAAGCGTCTTTCTATTGCAATTCTTAAAATCGAAAAATAGAACACGTTTTTTGTACGGAAGCCCCCTTTAATTATTCATTTTATTGTATTTTATTTTTATTAATCTTAGTACATCTCATCTACGATGTTAAATAACTTAATGAGTAATATCGGGAACGTGGACAAATGAGTAGATGTTATCCATTGAAAGAATAAATTTTTTCAACGTTTCGTTGGTTTATTTCCAACTTCATCAGGAACTTTTTTGAGGTCAACATCATTCTTAAGAATTCTGGCCAACAGTACCAAAGCAATGTATAATAAAATAAAATCAATGATAATTCTTTCTTCCTTCTTTTCATTACAATTTATTTACCCAAAAATTTAATACGAATCTTTAAAAAAAACTAGAGAAAAAGGTTGGTGAGTTTATTTTTATTATATGTTAATGGAAATATACATTCTGTAAAAATTTCAATTATCTACCTATTACGATTCATTAGATGGAGCTCGCTGATAGTCACAGATGGACAGACAAACGGACAGGCAGGGACAGCCGAGTTTAGTAGTAGGGTCCCGTTGACACCTTTTGGTTACGGAACCGTAAAATACCTTGAAAATTCTTAAGTGACTCTTTCACTCTAAGTATATATTTTAGGACTCATTGACTTCTATTACACCATATTTGTTTAAAAATTACATTTTTCTCAATATCACTTTAAAAAACCTATGTTTTTCTTATAAGAGAATTTTATAAATAAATACTACCAAAATTATTTTGAACATAATCTGTTTTAAATTTTTTTTCAGAAATGCATTAATTTTAGTTTTCAGTAGTAAAAATCTAATCACGCCCATCGACATGAACATATCTTAAAAATTTTTATTCGACATAAGCTAAATTTATAGTTCAATTCGATACAGCGTCTAGAAACTTTAAAAAAAATTAAAATGGTACTAAAAAAATTACAAAACTGCTGAATAACTTATTAAAAACACTACGTAAAAAAATATAAAGTAAAACCACCTTCAAAAACCTATTTAAAAAGTTATTTAATCCGACTTCAAAAACAACTTATTAGAAGTCGGTTTCAGCTAAAGATAAATCAAACGCAGTCGTGTCTCCTTACAAGAAGATAACCTTTTTGACTCAATATTTAACGTTCCATGTTCATGTTTACATATTATATGTTCTTATATAATATGTAAACATGAACATATGCGTTTACCTTACTTTATCTAGAACCGACTCCAAAATCAACTAATTAGTTGTTTTTGAAGCTGTTAAAACTATCATTTAAAGGAATTTTTGAAGGCCGTTATTATTATTTTCTTTTATGAAAAATTTATTTTATTTCATAGTTTTTAGTTGTGGTGTAATTATAACTGTAAAGTTCATTTAGCTACTTTACATGTGGATCAGGCAAAGGTTAAAAAATTTAGTAGGTATCTCCTTTACTTTTGTACGGAGTAAGTGCAAAAGCAGTTTTGATCCCGAATTTATTGTCTACTGATAATTATTCCAGGGTTTTTTACGTTCTTGGTTGGTGTGCAATTGCCAAATTATTCTTATGAAAACTATATAATATATTCTTATTCTTTATATTATTAAAGTTAATTCAATCTATTTGCACTGTTATCGTTAAACAGTTCCCGTGTGTTCCTGTTAAGATTGTCATGTTGGAACTACTTAGATTAATGAAAATATTTAGGCATTTTAATATGTTATTAATTTACTTCTGTGTATACTAAGTTTTACTACCTAATAGTTATTGGAGATTAGTTTCAGTAGTAGTTTAGACATTCAAGTTTATGCGTATAACTAGAATACGCATAAACCTGAATGACCAAAGAAAGAACTGTAATACGCTATACGTCCCTATAATATTTGAGGATTTCCCTCGATTTCCCTGGGATCTGGGATCCCATCATCAGATCCCGACTTGGTGATTAAATTAAATCCTTTCAAACAAAAAAAGAAATTTCTAAATCACTGCACAATTGACGAAATTATCGCTCCAAGTACGTCAAAAAATACATACAGACGAACATAAAACCTCCTCCTTTTTTTGAAGTCAGTTAACAAGATTTATTGTTTTGAAATATCCTATAAAATTAATGTAGATATTATAAATAAAAGGTCCTTAAAGTGCAAAAAAATTCCTAAACAAAAATTCTAGCTCCCGAAACTCTCTCGCCAATATTTATAATTTAATTTAAATGTAAAAATATTGCTAAAAATATATAATGTGACTACTGAGCTCTCGGTATTTTTTTTTTCTTTTTTACAATATATTTTTTAACTTATTTAATATGAATATTTAAGAAACAAAAATCAGTTACCAATATTATATACTAATCCCTATTAATATTATAAATGCGAATGTAAGTTTGTTTGCAACGCTTTCACGCAGAAACTATTCAACCAATCATCTTGAAACTTTGTACACATATTCTCAAAGGTATTAGAAAGGATATATATTATTATTTTTTACGGAGGGTAAAAAAAGTATTTTAGCAGGTATGATTACTTGTCAAAAAATTTGAAATTTAGCAACTTTGAAATTGCTAAATTTCATGGCCTTGAGGCCATCTAGCATTTTAGTAAGTATATATTTAACTAGCTTTTACCCGCGGCTCGGCTCCCATTTAAGCCCTTAAATAAATATCAAAGATTATTACATTCCAATAGAAATGAATCAATGTGTTAACTGTATTTTATTGCTTGGCTGGAATCATCAGTATTTTTAAATCCTACTAATATTATAAATGTGAAAGTTCGTATGTTTGTTACTTAATCAAGCTTCAACAGCTGAACAGAATCAGCTGAAACTTTACAGTAATATAGCTCATACATCAAAATAACTTATATGCCATAATTTATAAATATACTAGCTTTTGCTCTTGACTTAGCTTGCAGAGCCATATAACGAATGCTTCATGCTAATTGGTTATTGGTAACATCAATAATAAACGGAAGTTCAAATTTAATATCGCTTGGGGATCGGAATCGTGATCAGGACCGGGATCAGCATGAACAGCTGCTTAGATCGTTTCATATTAAAAAACAGCGCATTACTAAGGGTCCTCCTGTTAAGGAATCAACAACGGCACCGAGATAGGTATCATGGTTGACAACGTTATTGATCAATATGAAAGATGAAAAATTCGCTGTACGTCCACACGGACAGAGCCACTGGTTAATATATATATTTTGTAAATTATGTATATTTTGAACCGAAATCTAGGTCGGTACCAGAATGGGAATCAAAAGTGGAGACAGGACTAAAGTGGAAAGAAGGAACCATATCGGGACTATGGTGCACAGTCTATATAAAACATAAAAGAATTTATTCGATATTCACGCGGACGGAACCGCGGGTGAAAGCTAGTAATAAATAAACGATAGTCCATCACAGAATGCCCCGTTTTTAATAACTATTTTATTTTATATAATAATCGTATTTTCACTTCTATAATTATTTATTGTTTTTATTTCATCAAGATTGGGCAATCTTGATTTTGTACTTTTTTGTTCACGTAGTCTTGATCTTCAACTTCAGACTGTCATTTTACCATACCGGTGCAGACGCAGGCGGTAAGAGTATACCGTAAGTATTTCTCATAAAGCAACTCCGACCCCAACGAATGGGCTGTGGCCGCGATATCGCGACATACTACCGTCCACCTTCGCTGAATTCATTTAAATATCCTCAATATAAAATCTGATTTAGAGAGGGACACTTAACAATTAATTTTCTGAAAATGTTTCCTTGAAAAAGCACTTCACCTGTGGTTCTGCTGATCAAACTAGACAATGTTTATATACGTTAAAAAATACCTGACTCACTAACCGATCAACTCACTGTCGGAACAGCCGTGGGTTGATTGGGCAGCTCTTAATATTGTACGTCTAAAATTATCTAATAAATCTTCATCCACCCACACCGGCTCTACTTATTGAGTTCTCTCCTGCAATTTAAAATTTAGGGCTTGTAAGCGAACAGCTAGACCCCACATAAAATATGTAAGAATTTCTTATATGACCTCGCGGACGAGGCCGCTGGGGTGAATCACTTTATAATATAAATGTTGCAAACGTTTCTAGCATAAAATATTAGCGTGAACTTAAAGTAAGGCAAACTATTACAATACCTTAAAATGGGATCTTATCTGCTTACAGAAGATTTTAACAGGCCGTGTTCATCAAGTTCCGAAGTTACTGATCACATCTAGACGAACGGAGTGTCATTAGATGCGTCTTAAAGTTCCTTACGCCATTTGTAACCTCATATTAAAACCAACGGAATACACATGACATATAATTCACTAAGCAACAGAAAATGTATTTCACATTATGTATCGAGTTCGTCATAACATGAAAGGTATTAATTTAGAGATTCCGATAGTGTATATTTTTATATAAAACATTATCATTACCCTGCGGCATGTAAAAATAATTATGTGTACAACGGACTCGTTCAAATTAATTTAGAGTCCATGAGTCTGAAATCCCTTCATGAGTGTACGAGTCACCAAAAATTGTCAATTAAAATTAAAACTTAAAACAACAAGACCCGAATGTAAGAATAAACTAAAAAATTATAAGCAAGCCGTGTGTTAATGACGTTTTGCACGTTGTATAGTTTTGAAATGTGAATTAATTAATAATACCTAAATAAAAATGTGTCATCTCACAAATGAACACCATCTACGAATTTACAGCTCATAAAAATACGTATCAACAAAACACTTAGATTACTGTTATACTTTTTGCTCGTTAATTTCAGTTTTTAAATTTTTCCTTTTCATTTTTTAAAAGGATACTAAAAATAAATAATAGGAGGTAAGATAGGGCCTAATCACCGAGTGTCGCTCGGCACCTACCCCGGGAGGACGCTCACTCGAAACGCGAAATAGTCATTTGTATTACGTGTGGTACCGTGAGAGAGGTAATACGTGAGAGGTACCACCTATGAAGTATGAATTAATGTTTGTGCACAACACAATATTTGCCTGTCCAATAAAATATGCACATATTTTTTTTTACAATAGAAAATCCAAATCCGTAGAAAGTTTTGCGTTACCACAAAAAATAACCTACTAGTTATTATTTTGTGTTATAAGCGTTCGAGAAACTCTCCCTTGGCGCCAGCATTAAGTTTCATAAATCTAACTACATTTTCAAAACGTTTTCTAGTCCGCAGCAGGTATTTCTTCGACAACCTTTTCAAATTCAGCCAGCGGCATCTTCCGGCGATCAGAACTGTTTATCCAGTTTTTTTGAGGACCAAAAAGTTACTCATTTTTACGACGAGTGTGCGGACGCATCGTCGTGGTCAAGCAGTAGCCTAAAGAGAACGGTGTTCGGTCGCTCGGTGCTCAAAAGGTGTACAAAAGACTTCTAACGAACATTTGTCGACATGCCATTCACCGTACCGGTGAATTTCGGATAAAATTCACCGGCCATAACGTGCCAAATCCAGTCCACTTTGAGCTCCGCCTTCACTCCGCGCCACCGCCATACGCGCGCCCTTTCCTGAGCCAGCATCAACATCTTTACGCGAAAATATCCGCGTACAATTTTATTTCCCGACAGCATCTTTGAAATGTATTTCTTGGATATTTTAATTCGTCTACTGTCTTCAATTGATTTTTTCACTGTCGACACGTTTCTTCTCTGACTGCCGACAGAGGGCGGCTACTTCTTTCTCGGCCTGCCGAAATTTCCCGACCGCGGTTAATTTCGTTGAACCGGTGATAAGCAATCTTTTTGAAAAGGTTTCCGTCGAAGTCTTTTAAATAATTCCACTGGTTTTAGTCGACATCGAAAATTGTACAAATACGTGAAAATAGTCTCATTGTAGATCTATTTTTTCAGTGGAACAAAATACTTTAAATTTATTCTTCAAAAAATGTAACTGATAATTAACAAATGTACATATTTTTTCTCTCTCTTATATAACTGAATTTATAATTCAATAAAACCAGCCCGTATATCTTTGTAAAAATTATTTTTCGCAAAGTAGGTATTTTGTGTAGTCTTATATCGATCTACGCAATTTTATAAATAGAAATATTTATGTTAATATGGAAAATATTTTAATGTTATTTTGTTACATTTTTCTACCAAAAAAAAAAGTTATATCGTGCATTTACTTTCAAAATCCCAGATAAAATGAAAAAAGAACAAAAGACATTAAAACTCTTTATACGTCTTCCCAAACATAAACGAAGTTAAGTTTTTAGATAGAAAGTTTATCTTTAGTTTTACGGCTTTATTGTAGAACGACAGACGAGGGTACCGGGTACTATACCATCGGTAGATTTAGCGTAGCAGTTCGAGCTCTGACCGAAGGCAAATGAAATTAACCGATGCGTTTACAATCTAAATTAAATGAAACCACCCGCTCCGTTTTGCGGAGACCGCGTTGAATTGTCGGCCCTGGACGCTGTCACCGCACAGACAGCGACGGACACCGGAGCCTAAGCTGAAAGAAGATTGCGGGAGGTTGTGCTTCTACCGTCGAAATAACAAGCCACACACGGAGATGTGGACAGCCCAACGCTGCTGTTAGAACAGCATCCACGAGCGTTTTGTCACGGAATACGTTATGGCCATTTTTTTTAGAACACGCACCAATCACAAAGTTATCGTGACGACCGACACTGAGCCACTTGGATTAATTGAATCGAATAAAGATAACATTTGTTTTCGTTCTGTTTAAGAGATTTTTGAGGGCCAGACGAGCATGCGAGCGAGCAGAAAGTAGGTGATCACGGCCACCTATGTACACTCAGGAGACACCGGTACGGTGCCGGCCTCTGGGGTACGAATAGGATATCAGATGAAGTAGAGAAGTTGACTGATGGAGGAGGTCGGACCACCGGAAGTCTCACTCACCGTCGAAAGCGTCAGCAGAAGATACTACTTCACGTCATTACTCTGTGAGAGTGCGACATTTTTCCGGCCGAGTGGGCTCGTTGTTGAGGGCCGTCAAGTGAGCCACAGCATGGCCCTGTTACTCTGGTGACAAGTTTATACAAACAGTGTTGCTATTCGGTATTAGATGTTGTACATTCTTATTTACTGTAACCATTAAGTTACTGCCGTCAGGTCGTCCGCACTGGCCATAATCTTTCCCGTACGACTGCGCAAAAAAGAGACGACGAAAACTTTACGACTAATACATAAAAATAGCTTTATCTTTTAGATGATTTTTTTAGTAACACTTACAAATAAATTGAAATTTTAAATATTGAATTTTATGTTATTGATATGTTGGTATTGTGCTATTTTCACGTTCGCACCCCGTGTTACTAAAGTGGGGACTACCGCGGCTCCATCCGCATGAAAATGGTTATCTCAGGTGGATCTCCTCGGAGGGGCGGCGCGCATCCTCCGAGCACTTCCCCTTCTGGCGCCGCGCCCGTATTCACTCAGTCGCGCTGTTGGATTTATATTCTACTTTATCACAAAACTTTGGCATTAGGAGTCACTCTTAGTTAACGTAAATGAAAAACGAAAACTTAGCGTGAATGCAAAAACTTATACACGACAACTTGTTGTATTTGCAATTCATCCTTATCAATATCATGACCAATAACATACTTCTGTTGAGACGTTTGTTTTTCAATCGCTCGGGGATGCATTAAGAATAATTGATAGAGGCAGATTATGCTCTAGAATAGGAATAGAAAATTTATATAGACTTTTTTACTGTTTCTATCAAAATAGCGGTAATCGGTTGTCTCTAACAATAATGTAGAAGGGAGAACCGAGGTCGTCATTAGGGCACGTCTCGGGATTCAGAGCGGGAACGAGAGCGGGATCAGGATCGACATTGAAATAGATCGGTAGAAAATATGATACAATTCATGTATCTCCATTCGAGTACAGTTGCGAGCAAATTTAAATCATAAAACGAAAGAAGATACTACTAATTGTCAAACTTTAATTTACACTCGACGGAACGACTGGGTAACAGGTAGTCGATTAATTAGAAAACAAACAATACAATGCTATACTTGCAATGCAATGCTTCTCCTTACGGCGGACCGGTACTCAGTCACGCGGGTGTCTCAGTTAGCTGGTATCATGAAGACGTACAAATCGGTCGGCGTTCTGTTCCCATATAAAGTACTTAATTCTTATATAACCGAATACATATTTTATTCGTATAAATACGGCCATGGCAACAACGTAATACCTCAAAATTCCACAAAATGGCGCTATATCGCCGGGAGATAACCACTATTTTCATTTTCTAAAGCAACGTTTAGGAAAAAAATAAATATAATCTAGTTTTTTCAAGGAAGACACCTGTTAGACCACTCATTCCGTGCCTCAGAAAGCACGTTAGGGACCCCTCCGCCCCCTCGCCCGTCGCGCGGGTCGGCGCGGGCGGAAGAGTCCAAGCCCCATGGTCTGAAATAAAAAGATCATGAGAGAGTGTGCCTCGGATTAAAACTTGACACAGCGATATCATTTACTAATGATTTAATATTTATTTGTTGTTTTCAAAGATAACCACGATATGCACGTGTGCGTGTGTATTTTACCCCATTATTGTGACTACAAACTTTGTTCTTTAAACTTTGTCCTTTCTTTCAGGATCGATCCGCTACATCTCCTACACGCGCGTGCGTCGCCCATCCGCTTGGTGCATCAAGTATGTATTATTTTTTTTTAAAGTGTAAAGAGAAAGAAAATTCAAAAGATGAATATTTGGAATACCGACCGAACGACTGGACACCTGAAAAGAAACTCATCTTTAAAAGTAATCCTTTCTTTACACTTATTCCTTACGTCCCAAACAATGTATATATACATAAAAGGAGAAATGTGTATTGACAGTTAAATAACGCTAATTTTGTGGATTTCGTAGCTATTTCGCATTAGAGTCGGCTTCGTGTCTAATTTTCGTATTGAGCTGACAACCAACGCGAAGTAGAAACGATATCGATCCGAATTCGTGGATGTTCATTAACGACCAGTTTTCTGAAAACATGTGAAGTTAACTCAACTTTGCAACAAAAGGCATAATACTCAGTGACTTGCGTGATACGTGTTAGCGAAGTGTAATGCATGAAAATGACCAGGTTTGGTGTTTTATGGACTACGGAAAGCGTGTTTATATCGCGATAAAAATGACAACCGCAAAAAAACGCTGACGTTACGATGTCGCTATCAATTCGACGCGCTTTATTGCGGTAACATAATAAATATAAATTCGGGAAAAAGGTTTTATCGTATTTTACATACAAACTCACAACCATTTTTCATCATACGTTATTTACATGTAATTAAAATGTGTATATGCTATTTAGTTCAACAACTTATTGCTATTCTGTAGGTAGTAACATAATCAATCCCATTGCTGTAGAAATTTTGGGACATCAGATCACAAAACTGGGACAAGTAATTTTGGCAGTATTCTGTTGATGTTCATCTAACACTACCTCAAAAATTCTGAACAAACCGAAACAAGTGAAAATCTGAGGGTGCAAGGTCAGGGCTATATGGTGGATGCATTAACACGTTCCAAGCAAACTCTCTCAATATTTGTTGAGTGGCTGAAAATGTGTTTGCTCTGGCGTTATCATGGTGAAAAACCACATCCTTTCTGTTGATCAATCCTGGCCGTTTTTGCTCTACTCCTTGCTAAGTTTCATTAATTGTTAGCAATAAACATGAGAATTGATCGTTTTTTCCGGTGGTAAAAGTTCATAATGAATAATGCTCTTTCAATCTCAAGATAAACATAGCATCAATTCATTGCAAATGCATCCGAGTTTCGCTGTAGTCTGTGAAACTTGCTTGCCTTTTGACCACGATCTTTTTCGCACATTCTTGTCGTAGGTACTCCATTTTTCATCATCAGTTTTTTCGAAAACGGTTCAGTTTCATTACATTTTACAAGAGAAATGAGTACACCATTCATTAGATTTCTTTCAGTGAACTCGTGGGATTCAAGTACTAAGCCTTTTTCAAATTAGTCAAGACTGTTTGGTGGTTAATCCCCAGCTCTTCAGTCATGCTCTTCAGATATGTCATAAGAACTAATATGCCGACCTTGCTCTACTTTTTCTAAAATGACATCGACATTATCCTTAACAGATCGACCAGAGAGAAATTCGTCTTTGAGATCAAATCATTGGAATGAAAACGCTTGAACCAGTTTTGTGCTAATTTTACTGACACTGCATTAGGTCCATAAACGTCACAAACTTTTTCGCTGCTTGTATCGTATTTTTCTCTTTTTCGTAATAAAACTTAAAAACATGTCGAATTTCTACATTAGATTTATTTATTTTGGTGGTCAGAAAAAACAATAGAAAAATCGCGGAACAACGCTTTTACTTTTTATTTTTCCTTTTGTAAAATGTCCTGTATTTAATGGTATTGAAATTAAGCAGATACAAACAGCTCAATCAAAGAGATTTTACTGCAACTTCTTACTTAAAAAATACGAAAAAACTTTGTCTCCGCCCTAACATTTTCACCCTTATCGTTTCCATATTAAGTTGACAACTACTATAATATGTTATAGTTGTCAAGTTGTTACGTCGCGCAAGAGGCCTCAGTCATTCGGTGCATTGCCTAGGAACACCTACGCAGCAGACGGACGAGTGGCCGCATGTCGGCGCTCTTCTGATTGAGTTATATTTGTAGGTAGTTTTCTTTTCTCTCCGCTCGTATTAGTACTTGTAGACGTGTAGAATGGTACCGGTATACGGAAATTTCATTATTGAAAAAAACTATTGTGTAAAAGAAACCGTACCGATAGATGTTACTTCGTTTCTTTGATTACACTTTCTTTACTAAATCTCATTTCCCGTTTGTTAGTTTTAAAGTGGGTTTACATTTTTTAGACCGAAGGTCTTTTGAAATTGAGTTAAAGAAAATTTAGGTTTAGTTAAGTTAAAGAAAATTTATTTTTTAAGAAACACAATAGATATAAGTTTCAACTCTGGGCTCTAAGCTCGTTTTATGGTGCTTTTTTCATTTATTTTAAATGTAGATCTTCATTATCTAAACTTATTCACTTAAACAGATTGTGTGTTTAGCAGATTCATATGTAGATAAGTAGATAAAACAAAAAAATTGACCCAGGGACCAAAGCGGGAGTACGGTTGCAAAATATTGGGGAATTAAGAACCACCTTCTTTTATTGAAGTTAGTGGATAGATGTCACCGGTGGCTTTAGCAGAATCACGTAACAGGTGCTGTCAGTTAGCGCCGTATATTTTTGACGAATTTTGACCAAAAAAAGTTTATTGAAATGCACCGAAAGACGGATGCAGCATCCACGACAGAGAAAATTGATATCAAAATGAACGATATTGTGTTCATAAAAACAGGCACGACGGGAAAAAAATGAAACGAAAATCAATCACAATCTACAGACGTCGAAAAGGAATCGTTAAATGATCGGTCAGACGATAATGACGTGTGGATGTGATTTATGAATTAAGAGATAGATGACCAAATCACGATAGGCCGGGCGCCTGGTGTACCCGTATGAAGCAGAATTATACTCTTTATTGGATATGAAATGAAAAAGAAAGATTGAGAGTTTTACTAAGGAGGCATCTTTAAATGATTCATTTATGTACTTGTATATAGAAGTTATACCTTTGTGTATGCGTTCACGCGAGTATTACGTTCGTGTGTGTGCGTGCATGCGTGCATGTGTATGTGTAATACGATGATTATTTCACAATGTACAATTTAACGTAGCGTCATTCCTGTCGCGTAGTAATGTATGTCGTACCGAGGGGGCCTTCCGATGCGATTTGTCGCTCTCTGCTCGTTCAGCCCGTCTGTACCAAAGGACTGCTATCTCGCTCAATTCATCGATGGCTGAATTGGAACAGCAGGGAGCAGGTGGTTTCGCGGCGGCCGTCCATCTCGACGCTAGACGACGAGACCGATGAGAATAAAACTGCGCCTGATATTCATCTACGATTCCTGAAAATTTATGTGTCATACTGGTGTATCACGCATTCGGTATTGTGCGATTGCGCCACACTAGTATTTTAGTAACAAAATATATTGCATAATATTCCAGTATACTTTTTTATGCTATGGAACGCTTTTAAGATGATTCGGTAAAGGAAATAATAGAAAACTGGCAAAACAAATTTACATAGCCAATGCGTGTGACGGAAGGGACGGCAAAAGTAGGCCTGGAAAATTTTATGTAGACCAAATTTTAAGCGCTGAAGGCGATGAGCTTGCATGAAATGATCGACGTAAGTCATTGAAGCAAGGAAGATATGCGCAGATCATACCACGTGAAAATCTATAGTGTCCTTTTAGGAAATATCTGTGAGTTGATAATGAAAAAAATTATCTCTTCAAGTAACACAAATCGTTTTCGTATTCGAAAACGGAGATAGAACTGTTTATTTATATTAGAGAGAAAAGCTTATTCGATTGCGAACGTAGACCCAATTACGCTCGTACTTTCTGGAACCAATTTCGCACAATTCTATTCGTTATTTTTAACTTTCCGCTATGAAAATTGAAAAATTTAAAAATAAACTATAATTTACTTTTATTCTTATCAATATGAGCTCGAAATTAATCATAAGTTTCAAAAATGCCCTAGGAGTTAACAGTCTTTCAAATTTTGAGCTCAAAAACTCATAGACGGTATTAATAACTAAAGGCGCTGAACAACACATACGTAAATGTAATAGCGGAAAGTGTCGGAGATGGCCTGCAAAGTCAACAGTTTTACTGATTTTTTTTCTTTATTGTTCACCGTTAAGAGACAACATATGAAGTCGTTGTCTTCAAATACTGGCTACTTTAGCTGGCCGAAATTCAAATTATAAATACGGAAATTGCATAAACGAACAAAGATCTCAATTGTACTCTGAAGTCGTTTATTTTCAAATTAACAATTAAGTATACAATACATAAACGCATTATACGCGTGTACATACGTAGTAGTTTTCAAACAAACATTTATTTAGGTTCGGGGAGAAAGTTTTTTCGTATTTTATATACAATTTCAAGATTATTTTCATCATATTTTATTTACATTTAATCAAAATGTATATGCCATTTAGTTCAACAACTCATTGCCATTTTGTAGGTAGTGATATGTGAGGCGCACTATAAGTTTCTGGAACTGGCAACTTACATGAAGAATATTTAAAAACTAATTACTACATTTGAGAATGAACGTTATTGGCTGTTGAATACAGTTTGTTTCATCTAACTGTCAATCGTTTTTACATTGTGACGTCATTTTAAAATTTGCATATCTTCATCACTATAGATTTAAAGCGAAAAAATTACCGTAGAATTATTTTTTACGAATTTAAGAACAATTTGATAACTCAGCAGAGTCTCGCTCAGATTCGGCCTGCTCTTGACGATAAAGCACCATGCAAGACGATTATTTAAAAGTGGTTTCAAGAATTCGAGCACGGTTGTGTTAATCTCAGTGACGAATTTCGTCATAGCCACCTGTCCACCGTTGTGAACAACAAAAACGTCGATGCTCTGCGCCGTATAATCGAAACAGACAGGCACGTGAATTACCATCAGATTTGGGCATCCTTAGGCATAGGAATGAATTAAATACAACCAATTCTACACAAACATTTGGGCTCGAAAAAGCTGTGCTCGCGGTGGATCCCACACAAATTGACTGAGGCTCAAAACACGGACCGCGTCACTTGGTGCAATGCCATGCTTAACAGATTCGAGGAAAGGGCATGGAATTTAGTGTGGGACATAGATACAGGTGACGATGTATAGATTTATTATTACGACTCCAAAATAAACCAGCAATCGTCCGTATAGGTCCATCAAGATGACGAAACTAAGCAAAATGGCGCGCGAGTAAGTGCCTCTAAGCGGATGATTGTTCCTTTTTTTAAGAAAACTGGACACGTAGATCTTATTGGTACACGACCATTTGTTTGCTGGTAATTATTAAAGAACTCCATAAAAATAACTGTAAATGTTGTATCATCTTGCACCACAACAATAATAATTCTCACACGGCTAAACAAACAAATACATTTTTGAAGAAGAAAAACGTATAAATTATGAGCAACCCTGCATCTAGTTCCAACTTGGCATCTTGTGGCTTTTTTTGTACGTTAATATTAACAACCAATTACACGGTCTACGATTTTATTACCAGAAGAAACCATCGAAGAGTTTGAACATGTTTTTCATGTTTCCAAGGTCACCAGGGAGAAGTGGCATAAATGTTTTAAAATGGGTTTATTCGTGTGAAAAAGTGTATTTATGCTATCAGAGTATATTTTGAGCAACATGAAATTCACTTTTAACCATTCATAGATATCATTTCTCATTCATTTCAGAAATTTTCAGTGCGCCCTTAATATAATCCCATTGCTGTAGAAATTTTGGGACTTCTGATCAAAATTCAAAGTTTTTTTTTTGACAGTCCTCTCTTGACGTTAACTCAACACTCCCTAAAGAATTCTGAAGAGACTGAAACAGGTGAAAATCTGATGGTGCACGCTCAGGGATATATGATGTGGCAAGGTATACGGTGCATGCGTTAACATTTTCTAACCAAACTCTCTCAATATTTACTGAAAGGCTAAAGTTGTGCGTGATCAGGCGTTATCATGGTGAAAACAACACCCTTTTTGTAAATCATTTACGGTCGTTTTTTTTTTACTTCTTGTTTTAATCTTTTCAGCTGCTGGCAGTAGAGATCCGAATTTGACAGTTTTATTTGGCCCTAAAAGCTCGTAATGAATAATGCCTTCCATTTTCACCATACACATAACATCACCTCATTGTGAGTTAATCCGGGATTCGTTATAGTCTACGGAGCTTGCTTGCCTTTTGACCATGATGTTTTCGCATGTTTTCGCCGTAGGTAATCCATTTTTTATCACCAGTGATCTTTTCATAATCCTTACAAAAGCAGTTCATTCACATTACTTTTCAATAGAGAAGTACCTGGATGACCGAGCTTCGCTCGCTTTGTTTTTTTTTAGTCGTGTTTTTTTGGGAAACATATTAAGATACGAATTACATTTTGGTAAAATATGAATAACATTTTTCGATCTTACCGACGTAATATTTTTGTTTATCACAATTTGGCTTAGTGTTGCTTAACCACGCTATCTATTGTCAAGTAGCTTTAGTGTTGCTGTGTCGGTAAAGCAGTTAGTTGCTCCCAATTATAGTTTTTCTCACAAAACAAGAAACTTGACGTTTTCTCACAAAAAAAAAAAAACTTGAAAAAAAGCTAAAAAACTTGAAAAAATTAATCATGTGGAAAGGAACGGGGGTCCTCTATGTTTCGAGACCGTCCGATTTAATCTGTGCTATTACAATCTTGTTAATAGTGGTTAAATTTACCTTCGGATTCTAATTCTAAATCATTGCCTGAAAACACAAATAAAACGAGGTTTGCTAAAAATGAAACCTAGCTAGGTCGATTTATCGCCCTAGAAACTCCCTGCATACTCAACGTCATCAAAATCGTTGGAGTCGTTTCCGAGATTCTGATTATATATACATACAAGAATTGCTCGTTTAAAGGTATTAGATTACAAATCAGTACACGATTTATTAAATTTCATTCAGGGAGCTCGTGTGGGACTCAAGTATAGATCTTTTTTTGTATATCCAGTTTTTTGAAATAGGTAAAATCTGTTTAGTGGTCAATGCTCAGCTCTTTAAAATTACCGGACAGAAAACTCTTGAGCCAGTTTTGTGCTACTCTCATCGACACTACATTAGTTCCATAAATAACACAATTTTTTTGTGGCTTCTGCGGCATTTTCCGTTTTCCGGAATAAAACTTTAAATTTTAAAAGAATAACAATAGAAAGACGGCAGGTCACTGTTTTTGTTTTTCCCGATCTCTTACATTCTCCTCACTGAAGGGATAAAACGTCATACGGTTTATGTGAGATATAAATTATTTTTCGTTGCAGGCCTTAAGTCGTTCACTACGTTTAGGATTCAAAATGAGTTTTCGCAGCAAATCGACTTTACTGTTATACTGAATAAATAACTGTTACTTTGACAAATAACTTCAATATTTTCATTTCTTCCGTTTGTATTTTTATCCTCTGAAGCTTTTTTATAAGCCGCTCTGATGGTGCGTACGATTGTATGACGAATAATATTTGATGACATTCGCATATTTTTACAACTTGAATTCCCTGGATGATTACAATTGGACACGTCATCTTTGTGCTTAGTGTAGCCTTTAAATAATAAATATCATGTTTGATTTCTTATTTTGTCTTTAATGTAATACTTTTAGAGCAACTCTTGAAGACAACATAAATATAATTTATATTACTACAAAGGATGAAGAGGTCAAAAGCGTCGAACCGAAGATCCCGGTTCCGATTCTGCTATCGACTAATGACTTTTTAAATTGAATGAAATTAAAAATAAACTTGCTCCGTATTTTGAAACGTATTTCATTGGAAATCGCGGCCGTTACGGCCTTCGACCCGCACTCGCCTACCGCAAAGGGTTTTGCAAGCCCTTCGATCTAAAATAAAAAGATTTTGGAAGGTTACGTCCCAGCAAAGGGATGATTAAGTCTGAGAGGAGACGTCACAGACAATTCGACAGCCTCGCAGATAAAATTTTACGAAGGCGTGACCCCAGTGTTTCCTGGATCCGCTCCCGAACATACTGACGCTGTGCCGTCAAATAAAATTTGTTACAATGTCTTTAGCGAAATGTATACTCTGCTGTACCGTCTCCCGTATGGAGGTTTGTTGCATGTTCAATTTAATTTTGCTAGAAAAATCCACTCATTTAAGAACTTTTCTTGAACTTATTGAATTATATATAAAGTCATTAAGTTGTTTTTAATTTCGTGTAACAGGTTTATGTCAAAATAACAGTTACTGAGTTTCTAAGGTACAGTTGTAATGAAAATTCCAACTAAAGGAAATTTAAGTAACCTAGAAGTTGTCAGAAGGTATTGACTATTGAATGTGATCGGGGTTACGTTACTTTAAGCAATATTGTCTGTGTATTTCTTGTCTCGAGAAATTCATTTATAACATTTATTTAAAAGTTACTTTATTTTTTACGTTTGTGCTTTATTTTGTTGCAGTATAATTAAAATACTTGTGCCGAGGGACGCCATTCAATTTATTCGCCTAAGGCACCCATTTGCTAGGACCGGCGCTGCGAATACATTCAAACTGTTTCAAATTTAATTAATCTCATGTTTACCTACATTTGGTTCAGATACGAGAAAAGAATATATAAAATGTTTTTCGTTTTCATGTTTTGAACAACCATTCATTTTTCTCCCTCAACCACTGACTAATTATTTTTTTACGTTATGAAATAGCAGAAATATCAAAATTTAATTGGTGTTCCTTGAATATTATCATAAATAACTGCATCTCTAACTACTTAATTTTAGTTTGATTTTAAATGGAACTGAAATTGGCTGGAATGAATGGAGAAGTAAATAAGATGGTTATTTAGATATTTCAAATTTTTACTATTGTTAGATACCAACGTTCACTTTTAGAGGGTAGCCGGAGACCACAACTCTCCACATGGTCCGATCACTACCCACATCTCTCGCTTTACCGGTATCCATATCGATCGTTCCATGTAAGCTCGTCGCTTACGGATGCTTAAAATTTTCTATTATTTCTATAAGGATTTTCCAGGATGACCCTTGCCGACCTTTGCATCACACACGTTCGCTCTATATATTTATTTGCCGCTCTAGTTTCATTCATCTTTTCCAGATGGCTAAACCAAGGAAACATACCTTTTTCTACTCTAATGACTTCACATTATTTCAAAGCCTACCACTCTCTGACATCGCTGTTCTTACCTTACCTTGGTTTCCAGGGTCACGTTTTTTCTAGGTTACGTTGTTCTATTATGGAGTGCTAGTGCTTACCTTCCGGATCCATCGTCAGACCTTAGAAATCAGTCATGGTGAGAGTACAAGGACAACTCTGACAAGCTCAAACATGATTAGGATACATTATTCTGTTATGCAATTCCTGTGCCTACCTTCTGGCTCCATCATCAGATCAGTCCGATTATACCGTATTATTGTAATGTCATAGGTCCTCGATAAATGTGCAATGATTTTATTTAATCTAATGACTTACATAAAAAAAATATATAATTCCCTTTATACGAAATACGAATGATGGAAAATTGATTGTAAATTTCTTGTGAATCGCTATAGACCAGCTTTCGGTTTGAGAGCGTAATTTTCAAGTAATTGCGAAATCGCAGTCCCTAACGGTTTTTGAATTCAAATATGCGATTAAATTGCATTTTGATAATTTAGTGATTTCATTGTAAAGGCAACATTGTTAATAGAAAGACAGTCAGCATTTCGAAATATCAACTAGGGTATTACTAAAATAATTTTAAATTCTTGCGAAATCAGATATCGATTTCTTTTAGATAATAAGACCACTGGTGAGATTACGAATATATGTATCGATACTCGTAACAGGCGGAGGGTTTGCATTCGATTTCTTGGCGTTGAGCTTTACATTATGATATTTTTTCTATCCAGAGACGTTTCTTCTCGAAGGAAGTTTATTAACAGTCTCGACTGGACTATGACACAAAAGCAAAAATAATAGCGGCCACATATTTGATATGACCGATAGCCGTTGTGCTACACATATATATATACGAAATAAATCGCAACACAAGAATGCAATGAACCTATTATTGATGGTCGAATTTAGCGCGAAAGTTAGCATTCGCGTTATCGTTGACTACACGTATTAATGAAGTCGGTAATGACCTGAACAAGTTCATATGTTATATTCAAATCTTCCGTAATATTTACATATATACATGTTTATTTACCTTTTCAGTATACACGTATTCAATTCTTACGTCACGCGGCGATACACTTCATACGAACATACAAATAAGAGATAAATTACTTACATGTATAACGAGATGACGGACGGTCGGAGTACAATGGAACCGAGACATTGAAATATTTACCTTTTTACGTAGGGTAGCCGTTACCACAGAATAAGTATTCCCAGAAGGTGTGCTCCTGCATTTATTCGATTTTCATTACCTACTCTGAGCCGTGCGCTTACAGCTGGTGGTTCCAACTTTTGAAAAACTATATTTTAAGAGGTATTTTTTTAAATTAAATTTACCTTCTAATACCTTTATGTCATTAGAAGATAAATAACTTTTTTAATAAAAATAGTTGTTAAGTGACATTTCAAGGATAATAAAAGTATTTTTGATAGAAAAATAAATCAACATTGATAAAGAAGGCACTTTTAAATACTTAACACTACATATAGGTGATAGAAAAGTACTTTCGGTGATTGCGACCATTATTATATTTTAGGCTGTTATAATTACATTGTATTTTAGAGTATCAATAAATTGTTAATCTCAATTAAAGTTTCTGGAAATAGACCACTGGAAAACAAATAAGAGACCTTGAGGAGAGGTTCTGTACTGTTTTTAGAGACCGTTTAAAATTCGACTTTTTACTGATGTCTTTTTAATATGTTCAATAAAGCATCATCTAATACATAGTTATCTAATACATCAGTAATACTAAAAAATATAAATATCATGGAGCAAGACAATTTTTCCTTTTTTTTTTTCAAATAAATCTATTATTTACTTTTAAATCTTAAGTCCTCAGTTTCATACGTATTTAGGAAATACGAAAAAAAAATCATACGTATAACATTTGTTGTTGTTGTGTGAGGTTTTAATTATCCCATTGTTAAGAAAAATCTTCCGACAACCAGTTATTTTAGAATTAAAGATTCAAGCTTTGGCCTTGAATCTTCATTTTATATCGGTTTTTGTGTATAACCCTAGACGCTCTACTCAAAAACTTCAATGAAAGTTCTCAAGAAATAGGCTAGCAACGAACATGACATAAAACAAAAATGTTGAATGTCCACGTTGTACTCATTTTAGTAATAGTTGAGAACTCTTGAATAGAAATTGTTGATGAATATGTCTACTTAAGACAGACTGTTCGTTTAGGTAAATCTAACTTTAATAAAGCTAAAAGTGTCGTGCAACATTAACAACGTTTTTTAAAGTTTTGGAAATAGAAGTTCTATTATTAAACATGATTAAAAAATCAAAAAGGTTAATTTAATGTTTTAGGAAAAATATTCATTTATTCTAAATTAGAGATGTTATAGTGAATTATGAATTATGTAAAAAAATAAACAACATCGATTTTGAAATAAATTAACATTTGAGAGTAATTGAATTAAACGACAAATAAATATCTAATACATCAACATATTGACAAAGACATTATATGTAATAGCGCTAGTCAGCGCCATTCGTTTTCTTTATTACTTAGTTAGTTCGTTAATCTACGTAGTTTTTGATCGATAGTAGACGTCACTTTCATAGACTGAATTTTATGAAACTTTAAAAACACAAACATTTATATTATAGGAAAAAGAATAGTGAGTTATAAATTATATAAATAATGACTGAGTAATAAAATCAAAGAGTTTCATTTTATATTTTATCATAAGAAAAGAGAAAATAGTATGGAAGAGACGGTACACTTTTTCGTTATATAGCACATTTTTCTTATGATACGATTTCTACCAATCTATTCCTACCGTAAGTTGCGTTAAGGAATTTCGTTTTAAAAAGATTATACAAAGGATTGAGCTCGGTTGGGCAGTATTCGGGAAATTGCAAGGCATCCTCAAATCCAATATACCTTAGTGCCTAAAAACAATAGTCTTTACAAACTAAGATATATTAGAACACAAGATAAATCAAGGACGTGGTCACTTACTGTTTCATAAGCTGGCTCCGAGCCACTTAATGCGCTACGAAAAGAGCTGTGCTTGGAGTTACTTTGCAAGATAAAATCCGAAAAAAGAAAATCCGTAAAAGAAATGCTATTGACCGACACAGCTCACACAATTAGTGAGTTTAAGAGGCAGGGCACATCGCTGGCTAAAAGGTCTTCGAGTGGTGTTCACGAAAAAGGCGTCGCAACGTAGCACCGCCGCCCATTAGGTGAACTGACGACTTCGATCAGGGTTATAGGCCACCAATTGCTAAAGGTGGCCCAAGACACTATGTCGTAGCAGTCTAGGGGGAAAAAATTATGTCCTGCAGTGAACGTTCAATAGCTTGAAAGTAATAATGTAACATTTACTGATGTAAGATAATTTGTGTGAATGTATAAAATCACTGCTGTTTAGAGATACGCAAATCCCAGCACCCTTAAAATTATAAACAAAAATCTTCCAACATTTGACACGTGCTCTGAGTGGACATCCCTTATTTACTTATAATCGGCTCCCAAACGAACGCCACGTCATATTTTATCCACACGTGTCTGCAGTCAGCTTCTAAACGGATGAATGCAGTTACCTATTCGTATCGTTTATTTCTATTGTGGAATAGAATGGAATGGAATTTTAATATCTGTTCTAAGAGCATAGCATTCTTTAATTTCAGATTCAAACCAGGGGTACATGCCAATTTAATTATCTAGGTGTATCATACATGCAGTTTATACTGCGGTTAGATGGACTGTGAAGTCATTACGATGAGGCCAGCCAAGGTATTGCGTCAAGCACTGACTTTTTAATTATCTCTTTAAAAATGAAGTTATAAATAACGGACGTTCCAGATTTTTTATAATTTCAAATTCGACCCGTACGCACTCAGAGCATTTGATTTGAATAAGACAACATTTAAACACAAACAAAACAAAAAAAAAATGTTTATATTCACGTAATGTTTTTAAGTATACAAGTGTCCATGTTTGTAATATCGTATAGTTTGTAATGTCGTATACATGTTTGTAATTTTTCTTTCTTGGATGATTTTCATTCGGACACTACACACTACTTACGTGTGCTCAACATCACGTTACATAAACAAGCGAAATTCGATTCAATACCAGATCTATACAGGCAGGGAATGACGTCACGGTCGTTAGTGTGTATTAATCTCTAGGGCACATTCTAACTAAGAGTATGTCGACATATGTCGGTGGGTAAAATAGATATCTATCTTCGTCACTGTCGCTAGACGTCACCGGTTTTCGCGCCGTCGCCCATTGCCGGTCTAGGCGTCTATGATGTGTCGTCCCAGAGCAATTAAGTCGGCTACCGAGCGGGCGGCGGTCCACGCCCCTGAGCGCCCCGCCGCCCGACCACGTCGATGGACTTGTCTTACTTTGATACGGATTATGTAGCACTCCCGAATTGAAGAATATTCATAAGAGTTGTAGTAAAGACTTCTTTAAAACTGTACGTATATTGTGTCAGGTTACACGCTTCGCCTATATTTCAGAAAATCGATTTAGTAAAAAGGTTTTGATTAATATAAATGATTTGATTCCACGATCTCTACTTAAACTCACTTTTAATACTAAGTTACTTTTAACATTAATTTTGCGTTTCACGTCATCCTTTTAACGGTTATCAGAGCTAATAACTATGGAACTCAAAAGTAATGTTAAAAATGACGTTTTGTTAAACCTCAGTTTAAAAGGAGACGGTGGAAGAGACTCTAAGAGTTAAAGGAAAATTGAATTTCTTTTTATTTAAAGTTGATAACAACCATTACCAAAAGCCAGTAAATAAAGTTTCAGTTCGTGGAATAATTCGCACGGCGCGCGTGTGATGTCGTGCCGCCGACCTGCCCGGAGGCGTGCGCGGGAGGTTGCCCGGGCCGGCCGAGGGCGCGCCGCCCCCGCTCTACGAGCTCAAACACTCCCGCAAACGCCAAGGCGCCGCGCCGCATTCGTATCGGTAGTCCGGAGTAGGGAAAATTCTCGTATCTCGTTACTTCTTAGTTTGCTACTACTAGAAAGAACGCCGTTGTACAAACGGCACGTTCATTTAACAAACTGAAATTTTAGCAGTATAAATATTTAAACTCTAAGAAATGTTACTACAAAGTATTATACATACTTATTTGATTGTTAGAGTGAAAGTATTTCAACGTAACGAAGTAGCGATCCCCGTATATCATTGAAGAGACAGAGAAGCGTAATTATTTTTTAGATTACTATACGAACAACCAAGTAAATAATGTATTAAATTGTCAAAGAAATACAGTGCACAAGAAACTTTGTATATTTGAATTTTAAAGCGCTATATGAATAATTTGAATATAGAAATCAATTAATGAACCAACAATAAATATTATTATTGTGAAAAAAGTGTGGGGCGCTTTTCAAGAATGGACAAACATGTAGCACCCCACGCTTTTTTCACAATAATAATATTTATTGTTGGTTCATTAATTGATTTCTATATTCAAATTATTTTCTACTTTTTAGTTTATTCCGCTATAAAAGCGTGTTTTTTAGTTTTTTTAAACTATATTTATTTTCCACTTTTTAGCGTTCGATAATAAAATTTGAGGTGTCAAATTTCAAAATGAGACTGAAGCAGGTAGTATAGAGAATCTCCAACAGAGGGCGGACAGTAGTCAGATTTGTTTTGAACTAAAGAGAAAATTTGCAGTGATAAATTCTAAAAACAATTCAGACTTTAACGTTTTTATTTGAAATTGAATTTAATATTCATTCAAATTGAATTTAATATTCATTCAAATTGAATTTAATATTAATTCAATTAGAATGTTTTTTGATTGAATGATTTTATTCTAAATTTATTTCTTAATTATCATGTATGTCCAGCATCTTATTTATTATAGCCTTTTGATTGTCGGAAATACTTAAGTATTTATTATTTTACCACATTTAGGGAGGATTTATAGAAGGACAAGTTTGGAGTCAGCAGCCGCCAAAGGAGAGTTACAAACATACATACATACATACAAACATACAGGTGAAGTTAATAAAAGTGTGTTAAAAAAAAAAGGAAAAATATTAAAAATTTTAAAAACCCCTGACACAAACGATCCTCTAGAATTAAAAAAATATTGGCCCTTTAAGCTATTAAGCTTAATTAGTTATATTAAACTACTGCGTAACATTTTGACCCAAGTGTCATCACGTCGGGGAATCGCAAATAACAGTAGGCAGTTAACAACAGCTGTGTTATCTACGATAACGTACTTTCATTATTGCTGCGTATAAGCCTCATGAGTTTGGCATTATCTCTTCTTTCGTATCCCGAGTCCACAACTCCAAGTGGCTATCTAGTGAAGTCGTGATGAGTGGTCTGTGAGCGAGAGTCGCGCGGTGAGCTGTACGCGGCCGTGGGCGTGACCGAGCGCGGTGGCCCGAACGGACAGACACGTGAGGGCACACGTTGTTAATGTTTGTTTTCATATTGTGAATTTTTTGGAGTGAATTAATTAAGATTTAAATTTACGATCAAATGCTAGTGTTCTAATGTTTACTTAAGTTATCTAGATAGCTTACTTGTGTTTAAACTTCATACTTTTTCATTTTTTTGCTGTATTCTGTTATTTTATTTATTTACTTAGCTATCCCCCGACATGTCGACCCATTTTTATATATAGTATTATCGAAGGGCAAATGAGCATGAGAACAATCAGAATGTAGGTGATTACCGCCGCTCTTGGATACACGTGACTCCATAGGATTCACAATCCATAGGATTTAAAACTAACATATGCGCTCCCAATCACCCATACAGTGTGTAGAAACATTAAAAAGTGTCAGGAAGCCCCTCCATCAGCTATCACCGACAATCACCAATAGGCTTGCTTGTAAATCGTCACAAAATAACCATACGTGTGTTACACTTGAAATAAGTAATTGATTAATTCTTTTCGATATTAACGTTAAGATGCATTCCAAGTGCTGAGACATGAAAATACTGCAATAGTGTTATAGTGTGATGTCATTGCGGAACAATCGTTAAATGTACTTTTATGTCGTCAAAGCATATCTATGGGTACATAAAATACAAAATTACAGGTTTGTTAGAACTTAATAATAATGATAACGTCTTGCATTATAAATACAGTGTAGGTTAAAAGACAATATTTTCCTTAAAACAAAAACTACTAAAAGGGAACCTAGTTAGTAGTTAATCCGACAATAGAAACGCAATAGTAATAATAACAAATCGGTCAACAGTAATAAAATAAATAATGTAATAGAAAAAATCAAATATTAAATTATGGCCCCACGAACAAATATATTCCACAAGTTAAACAAAATCTAGCATCTCCCAAACCGATTCGAAGGTCAGCAGTTGTTTGCATGCTACGTTTGGCACGTCTGTATCACACTATACCATCCATACCATGTTGTGTTCGGCCCTCTACTCTATGACACCAAATGTTAATCATTAATTCAGTTGATTCCTTTTAACCGCCTCCCATGTTCGTAGTCCGTACGCCATACTCCAGCGTTCCTTATTAAACTTAGCGCCGTGTTATATCAAATCGTGTGTATTCGTTCATTCAAACCACTTTACTTGTTCATTTTTTCATTCGTTTTACAAATTTGGACTCCGATTTTCCACAAATGGTACAACGACATAAATTAAAATTTCATGTTGACAAAACCGATAAAATTAGTTTAGATTCCTTGTATAATTCATCTTCATTCGTCTTTCCTATCCCATCATCAGACTCTGATCACTATATATATGAACTATTCATTAAAACAGTTCATTAACCCAAACACTATATCTCTATTGATAAGAGAGTTGGGTTTCCTAGCAAATTTCAGATGATGTTGCAGCATTATTTACAGTTTACTATGTTCTTATAATACCAATTAATGATCAAAATATCGACTTTCGACTCAATCAGACCTTTAGAAAATGCTTATATCCATTCACCAACTAGAAAGTAGCTGATAATTTTCAAACGACAGAACATATTTCATTGAATTATAGCTATGTACAATCGACTCCTTTCAAACAAAAAACAGTTAAATACAAATCGGTTCGGCCGTTTTAGAATTACAATGCACACACAAACACACACACACACACCTTGAAGTTATAACAACCCTCCGTCGAAATCGGGGGTCAATAAATGATGTATTTCGTTTTAAAATATTTCATTGTATACGGTATTATAACCATACTTCCTTTTGCAAAAAGACATTAAACGCAAAAGATCTTTGTTGGCTTTCGATTCGTTGTTTTTTAAGCAATTTCAGTTTTGAATTTTTTTTTTTTGTCACTTCTACTCGAATATTTTATTTACGTTCACAGTAATTTCTAAGTAAAATCAGTCAACTACCCTATTACGTCGCGGTAATTTACCAAAACAAGCTTTTAACTTGAAATTGCAACCCTCTGTTTTTTAAAACGAGCGAAGCTGGCGTTGCCCATGTTGCCAGTTAAAACATCGTAAAATCCATAAAATCGAGTCCCAGGGCCGCATTGTGAGAATAATCTGTTCTTTAACAAGTTTCCGATTCGGCCCCATGCGACCGGCGCCCCGCCCCGGCGGGGGGCGGGCGGGCTCGGCCCGCGGTTGCGGAGGCGCGCGCCGGCGCCGGCCGCACGGCGACTCACACTTACGTCTGCACCCGACACCGGTACTGCCATCTTATATGGATAGATAGATTTATCGTAATTGTATTTGAATCGTTGTAAAAGAAATTCTGTAATGAAATAAGTTCTACGCGAGGCACCTTTACGGGCTATTCTTTAAATTCGATTCTTTCGAAAGACTCCCGCTTTCGGAGCTCACAAAAGACCGTCGGAACGACATTCAAATAGAACGAACCTAGCGACAGCTGTACGAGGGTCATTGTCGTTCTCTGTTCTTCTTTATTACTTACTCGTTATTACTACTTACTCACCTATGATTCAGAGTATATCACGATTACACTAGCTTTAACTTACCATAATGTATCCTTTTGTGACTCACTATTACATTATTGTTTTCACTCAAATTTACTATATTCTCTCGTAATTTTCTTAAGAGGAAATAGTAGTTAGTAGATACCTGGCTGGACTGTCTTCGCTTTGGGAATTTTTAACGACCTCCTCTGCAGCCCATTCTGCGAAAAAAACGACGGTGTATACGGCACACTACGATTGTACGCCGATGGCTTACGTGAAAGTAATTTACCCTGAGGTGAGCGGCCGCGGCCCGGCCGGGCGGGCCCGCTGCTTAACTATTTACGGGATGTGGAAAGAGATTCGACGACGAGCGCCGGCGCGCGGCGAGTTCTTTATCAAATAACGAGATGAATTCTCTCGTGACGTGAGAGATCGTAGCACAGTCTTATGTACGCTTAGCGAATTCTTTCCGGTGACTTGATGTCCAAGTTAGAAGTACATGATGCTTAAGGGCGGTATGTATTTGAGGTTTCATGTCGGACGAACTCGATCACAATTAACAACACAGCTCAAAGTCCAGTATTTAGGCTCGCACGATTATCTGACTTCAACGTCGCTTTACCGGGGCGAGACACGTGTTTACCTTTACACGTCTGAATGAAACTGCAAGAGCGTAGCGGACCGACATAGAGGATGCTTTCAGCTACACGCAGGCGGCATATGAAGCCTGTTTGGGGTTTATATAAATATTCACAAAGTTTCTTTTCGATAGTTAATTATAAATTATAGCCATAACAATGACAGTGGCGCCACCGGCTTGAGGAATCGATACGTCTCAAAACGAGATCTTACAAAAGATTCACATCAACTACGTAGAAAAACTTCGGTAATTGATAAATACTTGTCCTAAAGGAATTTCCAAAAGATATTGTCAAGCGCCGCCCGCCTCGCTTTGCCGTTGTACAGACAATAATGAGTAACGATGATGATTATTTTTATAATATATTTTTGTGTCGTGTAAGCTGACAGGTATTTCCTCATTTCACTGGATATTTTTCAGTTTTAAGTTCATTGTTCATGAATAAACTTGTTTTTTATGTTTGAATTAGATAATAGAGTGTAATTATATCTTAGGTCCAAAATTATTTATTACAGCAGTGCGAGTTAAAAAAAAAAGTTAAAAG
This sequence comes from Eumeta japonica, assembly GCA_005406025.1. Classification (NCBI taxonomy): domain Eukaryota; kingdom Metazoa; phylum Arthropoda; class Insecta; order Lepidoptera; family Psychidae; genus Eumeta; species Eumeta japonica. Next base: position 647,301 of record BGZK01000125.1, read on the forward strand.
ACAGTTATGAATACTGAAATTCGAGCTTGTCGTTCCCCCCGCTCACATGACGTCTCAAACCCGGCGTCGGTCTTCTTTCGAAGACGGTGACTGACCAGGCGATAGTCTTCGTACTGGCCGGATGTCGAATGCCGGAAACTCACTAGGCCTTCGCCACTACTCTGGCATCGACACATCGTATCTCCTGTGTTACGAGCAGACCTGCCAATCGGTAGGCTGACCCTGACCATTCCAGCAAAATCTGAATAATTTTACAGACGAAATACTACGTTTAATTTAAAACAATTCATCGTAATAGAGGACTTACGCGTTGTACGCACATAAGGTAGCGCAAGACGGTCGAGTACGAGCTTATCCCGTTTGTGTTTACTATCAACTGTATTAAAGCTTGTACAGCCTCCGCATAGGTTATTTTACGTAACTCACAAATTCCTATAAAAATATAGTAAAAGGTAAGAAGCTAGTAATCGCTTTAAAATATATCCTGATATCGGTGAGTTGGGCGTGCCAAATATCCGGTAACGCGAAAATAGAAGTGTAAGGGTACGGTGTGTTACTTCTTTCCATTCTCATTCTTTCTGTTATTAATGGCTCTTTTTTTCTTTAAACAATGACCATGACAACAAAAAAATATTTAGCTACTAAATGTTAACGAGAAGAAGTCGACATCTGCTTTTCGTTCCAGAAAAAGCAGTGAAAGTCCGTCCGCCTGCTGACACTCTTTGTTTGGGAACATCTCGTTATCTCATTTTTATTAAAAAATATAGTGTACAGAATGTTAGTGATAGACATAATTTGATACACAAAAATATCATTTTCGACCGTTTCCCAAATAATGAATATTTGAAAATAATGCATTCAATTTTTTGAGCGGGATGGCGTCAGATTCGTCTTTCGAATTGTAATTAAGTGTCATTAGAGTGTGCGGCGGTGTGGTCAGGACAACCACAACAGCAGTCACGGAGGTTACAACTCTGGAAAATCACAGCGAAGTTGTCACGAGAGTCAGGGCAGCGCCGCCACGAGCGGTTGATTTCTAAATCGGTCGACGACTTCCCGGTTCCTGCACTAAAACTTGGGATGTTCGCGCGATGTGATAGTTTATGTAGGAAGGGCTCACGTGTCACGGGCTTCTAGCTATTCCACGACGACAACTGACTTAATTAAAATTAATTAATAAAGTTAAACAAGTTAGAAATTATTTCATCGTACGCTTTTCCTTAAACTTGTCAAAACGTATCAAATGAACTAGTGAGGAGATAAGCGATGAAGTTAAGGACTTCAAGTGAAGGCGCGTCGTCGTACTCTGTATGAGTCGAGCCTGACAAAGTCGCGTCAGGCGGCGCCGGCGCGGCAGCCGCTGGATGCACGCCGTCGCGATAACGTGTCTGTGAAATACCGAAGAGTTAAAACGCTACTGCCGATGCGCTAGTAACACGGCGCCGGCGCTGGTCCGCGTGTATGACGTTGACCGCGCTTCTCTTTCAGATAATCCAATAAATAAGCACTCGGCATTCGAGGTGAAGTTTGCAATTTTGCAGAACACGACTACTATTTCTTCCGACTACTATTTAGCTAGAAAATTACGTGCGTCGTATAAGCATGCATTTGTATTTGTGACTTCATACTGTAGCACGTTTCAATTTTCAGGTTAATATTCTAGTGCACCGATTCCACACACAACTTAAATATTCAATTACCTAATAAAGTTACTTAAAATTTTATAATTGACTTCTTATAAATCACTAAAAGCCTTATGGGTAGTTTTTAGAGCATGTACGTAACCTACAAAATAAATAACGTTCACAATAAAAATGAATATTTAGCTAACTTGCATAGATTTTTGTTAGGTTCCTGTAAACATCATTTCATTATTATTTTTTTAATAACAGTTTAATTCATCTTAATATCTCCTTTACGAATATGCTGTTGAAACACGTCGCTTAATAAAACAGCTTCATTTAGAGAAAACAAAGAAATGATTTTTTCAAAGAGGAGTGATCGGCAACGCGCTCCTAAGCTTTTACAAAGAAAGCTTACACACTCAACGCCGTGCGTCACGAAAGTCGCTCACCGCGCGCTCACCGCCTGTTTTATTTATGAGCGATCGTTGAGCGAGATCGAAGGACGACCTCCTCATATCTTCGCGGGCAAACCGAAGGGGGCAACTACACGTGCGGCACCTGGCGGCTGCTGTCACCTCTTATCCCGAACACGATAACCGGACTGCGACGCGTACGCCGCCGGAACTCGGAGAAGTTTTTTTTAGTTTTCTCTGGCTTCATTATCGCATCTTATTGAAATTTAAATCGAACGACATTAAAGACACTTTATTCTCAATAAAAAACGATTTCTATAATCGGTTCAGACTGTTACGTGATATACTCAATTTAATAATACGCTCGACTCGAGAACCTCCTTTCGAATTGGCATAAAAACAAATCCAACCGACCGCAGCGCGGCCACGGGCCCCGCGACCGCTGGCTGGCGGGTGGGGGGCGGCGCGCGCGCCCGGCGAAAGGGCGAAACTGTAGATCGGTCGAGTTATTACATTTATTCATGGCCAAAGTTATATTAAATTTTGTGTTCTTCGGGTACGGGAAAAATTAGGTTGGAATCCGAGGAGTCAGACGCGTCAAGTGACGCGGGGCCCGTTCGCTTTGTTGTGCACGACCCGGCCGGATCGTGCATTTTTGGTTGAATGTGCAGAGGTACCGATCGAGTAGAACTGAAACTTGATAAGCAATAATTTGTGGATAATCGGATAACGATTATCCAGACTGATAAGGTCTAAATAAAAATTTAAGTTGGTCGGTTTCCACAGTACAACACCAAGAGTAGTTGCTTATATAATTTTAATGATTTTCACCAATAAAATGCTCTTAATCTCGAGACCGCCAATGAATGTGTGGCAATAACCAAAATTCGACATGGCGGTCACTAGGCGTCACTGCACCATTTTCAGACGAAGAACCTAAGTCAATGATGCCCAAGAAGTGAATTATCGTTAAATAAATATTTTAAAACCGTGCTTAAGACTTCGAACTTCATGCGATTTTTTTAAGAATTGATTAGTTTCAAAGTTCTTTCTAAGGTCTTTATCACGTCTAATTTTTAAACGATTCGTTTGATGCATTCGTTAAATTAAACCAAAATTATAGGAACAGATCAATTATAAATTCTCAAATAAATTTGCATATTTTTGTTCATGAGTATTACAAATATGGTGTTGCTCCACAAAACGTTATACAGGGAACATAAAAGATGGCTTTGTAAATAAGAAATTAGCTGTAACAGAAAGCTATTTTTTGACCAGCGCCAAACAAACAACGGTGATTAATGTGTTTATCGTCTACGTGTTTATGTGTAGAAGTTTAGTCTCCCGTAAGTCCAGAGCGGGAACACGTTTGTTTTTGATGATTCTTGAATTTTACTACAAATTCGTCTCAATTTATAGTAATACAATGCAAAGACGACAATTATTAAAAGCCAAAATAGCGGCCAGTATGGACTATGATGACTCGTCTAAGCGCTATGAAACTATATATCCATATTTATTACATCCCAGCGCTCATAGCTGAACAGTATTTTTTTGAGTTCAACAATTACAACACTCTAATATTAGTATGGAAGAATTTAAAATTAGCATTTGAATTGCAGCCCAATGTAAAAGGGCAAATGGATGAAGTACCTAGCTCTGTAATACATCGTAATGGGAATTTATCAACTATCCACGTGCTTCGAGTTATTTTTCTTTGTAAATTATGAAAATTCGTTAAATTTTGATGAAACAAACAAAATTTTATATTGTTTTCGTAGAATCTTTCTAATTTTGCTGTCTTAAAAAAGTGTACAAAGACCTAATTCAGAAAGAAACGTCTCCTTTAAAAGATATAGTTTTTTGTTTAAAGTTAATGCGAGGTAATCTAATGTATAGGTAATTGTGATTTAATAATTTATTTGGTAATTGTTGATTACTGATTTTATTTATCACTATATAACTAGAAAATAACATTTAAAAAAGATTCTTATAATATTGTAACAGTGGTGCGCTTCAAACTCATTTGATATAATTAACTGCTAATTATTAAAGTTAAAAACTAAACATGTCAAAATGTCGGTAATCTTAGAGATTTGTGGCAATAATTTAATGTCAAAAATCCTTAAGACTAACTATTATAGATCAACAGCCAATTTTCAAGTCAGAACAACGTATATTGATCGTTAATTATTTTAAGTGATAGTATGAAGCACACCGCTGTATGTGTAAAAATATTTGTGTTTGAATGTTTGTCCAAAGTAAACTAAAATAAACATATAAAAGATAAATCACTTCATTCTATTTTCACAATGAACGAAACCGCGAGCAAATTTAAATCACAAAAGAAAACAAGTACTGTCGAATTACAGCTTACGCCAGCGGAGCGGCTGGGTGCCGCAAACTTGAAGATGTGATTAGAAAGTTCGACCACGGACAACGGCGACTAAAAGAGAAGACCGAGCCAGACTTTAACACTAGACCTTAACACTGACTGAGGGAATAACAGATCTGTGTCGACTGTGTGTAAGCACGATCGGTCAGTGGCCATCAAAAATCAATATTTTTCGTGTTATAATTTGTTTCTATTTTTAGTGTTTCATTTTTATCGGAATATAGTCGTTAATAATATTGTTTAGTTATTACTGCAAACGTTAATTGAAATCTGTATCTATATACACTATGGACACTGTAGACACAGAATTGATGTTGTTAAATTACGTCGGCTATTTGTTTTTGGTGATTGGAAAGAGAAAGTTTAGATTAACGATGGATATGCTCTATTACAGAATTTTTCTCACACATTATCATTATATTTTTACAATTACGTTGGCAAATGGAACATTTATGAGATTATGTATCGGTTTGTGATGGAAGTTTTGCAGAAAACTGCGTAAAGTAGGAACTTATTATTTTAGTACAATGTATTAACGTGCTTGATATCGTTCCCGAATGTCGCTGGCCGAAGATTAGATTAAGATTAAGTTTTCTTGCCAAACGAAAATAAATCAACACCAGTACATATTGAAAACGGTATTAGTATCAGAAGTTAACGGGACCAGGGATCTAGGCGTCTTTATGGACACAAAACTTATCTTTATGAAGCACATAAACAATATTACAGCGAGAGCCAATAAAATACTTGGAAGTAACATAAGGTTGAGCGATGATTTTAATAACGATAAAACTAGTGTTTTATCGTTATTAAGCAACTTTAGTGCGATCTATACTGGAATATGGGTGCATTATATGGAATTCAACACATAAATACGGAATTGACAAACTGAAATCGGTCCATGAAAAATTCGTTACAAAGACAAATAATCGTAAATTTTTGTCGCAAATCGCAATTATTCAATTCGTATCTGCCTCACTTCGTTTTTTCCTTCGCATTCTGCAGGAATCGAAGAAAGTGTGAGATATACCGTCGAAGAATCCTCAATGTCGCTCTTTATGTTAACCTATGGGTCCAAGCAACGTTGTCGATACGTTACGGCGTTCTGGATGTCCGACAGTCTTGCGATATTGGCCTAACTTGCTTTCCTTGGGTCTGCTCGAGGGTGGCAGAACTTGTTCTTGCTCCGAATTCCGTTTGAAAATGATGCACTTGCTGCTTGGTCAACCATTCATCCAGACCTTAGCGTGCCAGAACCTTCTGGTAGACAGTGCGCCTGGGATGAAATAGGTAGTAAATCAACTCTCGAAAGGCTATAAGTAGATCTTTGCCAACGGTCCATGTACGCCTGAGCCTCCTGGTCTTAGTCGGTCGGATGATAAGCGATCTGATGGATTAACTCCCCTGGCAAAGAGGGCGCTGCCTCATCTAGGACGCCACATGTGTCAACACGTTTAAAGCGTCCCACACTCAAATGATACTTAAGATCAACAGACTCCGGGGCCGAATCTACCACCAAACAAAAACAACCGAAATTCAGCATTCTGAAAATGCATACCTTTCTATACCGGTCACTTGCGAAACACCTAGCCCATGTAGCATTGAGGCAAAGCCTAGGGAGCCATAAAGGAGTTAGGCAGGAGACTCAGGAATAAAGGGTCGACCCCCGTTGTGAGTCTTACCAGTTCCCAACCCTATCCAGCCCACCCAACACAGCAACGGCGCTGGTATAACGAGCACTCCCGGCCCAGCCCAGACCAGGCCCGCACTTTTGTAATACAGTATCATTTTTAAGTAAGTGTTTATTTGATTTCGAATTTACCTTTTAGCTAAGTCATTTAATTTGTAGTCCAATCATTTAATTGTATAAAATTACGTTATTTTTTATGTTTCGTATTGTATGCGATTTCAATATTTATATTTTTTAGCTATGTCATTTAATTTATAGTCTAATTTTACTGAATATTGTATATTAGGGTATTAGTAACACTAACTATTTTTCAAGTTATTATTAGATGATTTTGAAAAGTTAGGTATTTTAAAAATTCACCAATGTGAAAGTAGATTAAGTTCACGTTTACATAATTAAAATGTACATTGATAAAGAAAATAAAGGGAATAAAAAGTAAATGTATGTGTTTCGTCATTAAATCGCAAACTGAGATAAATATATGTGTACAAAGGCCATGGTCATGGCACTTCATTTAATTTGAATTTTTTACTCATGTCATTCGATTATTCTGACAGATAGATATGAAGGTTACGTCTTAAGTTGTTCGTTATTATTAATATGAAATAATAGCTTTAAATGTTGTTTCTTTTCCAGTTTAGTAATTTTAGTTATGTAAAGTTATATGAATTATTGTATATAAAACATTGTCTTTTCCAGAGAAACTCGGTTAAGTTATTTATTTCAAGAGTAAATTATATAAATCACCTTATATATATATAGCGGATAGCGGTACGTAACGCCTTGCAAGCTCTACCGTTTATCGTGATCGAATGCCCTACATTACGACATTATTGTATTTATTCGTTTTATTTATACACGTCAAATGTTACTATTTCAAACCGTAAAAATCGTAGTTTGAGCTTGAATTATTTCTTGTTATTATATTGTATTGTGTAATTAAAAAAAAACAATGTTTAAGAAAAATCGATCCGACTTATGCGAAGAGTTAGACTTGAAAATGGTACCTACACGCATGCGTACACTCATATGCGTACATAAAGACGTCATCATCAAAATCGTCAAAATAGCTTCTTAGGACATCAAAATTTCGAGTCCTAATGGAACTTGATTTTTGAAAATTTGAAAATAGTAATTACCCAAATATTTCAAATAATTAGAAGGAAGTTTAAAAAATAAATAAATGTTGAAATTTCGTTATTAAGGCATTTTGACCATTTTGACCCGTATAGTATTACCCTGAAAAAATACTGTATATCGAATTGTTAACATTTTTTATTTGATAAATGGACTTCTTACGGAATTTTAATAAGAGGAGTCCAACTCTCTGTCAACGGCTTTGTGCAATAAGACACAAGTTTCTCCGTGAGCACAGCGCGAACGTTGGCTCGAGGCTTTCAATTTATTTAATATTAATACAAAACGCCTGTGCACAGACCCGACTTAGTGTCTCGCCGTGTGTCCCTCGTGTGTCTTAAACGAAGTTCATTTTGTTTAAGTAACAAAACTTGTAACTTCATTAGCACCTCTCTCGCGGACGTGATAACTCTCGCGTCTACATGCACGCACATACACGTGGGTATGTGCCGGCGTCGCTTGAAATTGAATTACTGCCGCCGCCCAGGGCTCGCGCAGGGCCGTAGGTCACCGGGACGGTTCCTCGCTAAGTGCCACGGCCGGTACACTCCTGCGGGCCTTTTGATGAAAAGTGGATCTGTGACATATGTGGACCCAAAAATACGAGATTATATCGGGGATGGGATTAATTTTATGTCCTTATAAAATATTTAAACTAAGAACATCTACCCTTAGCCTATGTACTAGATTTAATTTTTACTGTAGGATCTCACCAATTCGCTTACTGATCATATTTTTTGTTTTTAAAACACATATATAGATGATATAGATGATATAGATGATAGTAATAGACTATAGATGATAGACTATAGATGATAGTAATAATATTTTTAATGCCATGACAGTAAAATCTCAGTAAACAATAAATTACGGTAACAAACGTAAGCGCGAAAAATGTACTGACATATTAAATAAATTGTTCGAGTTCAAAAGAAAACTATACCACACTACACAGTCCCGATCATTTCATAAGTATTTATGTAATTGAAATTCCGGACAGACGTTCCTATACATGTCCCATAAAAACTGAAAAAACTGGCTAAGGGCATGTCGGACCGTTCTCGTTCTCTAAGGGTTTCGAAGCCATTATTACAAAAAAAATGCACTACAGATGAAAAAAGTACGTTGTTACATTTATTCCATGTTTCCCGTACAGAATAGTTGTAAGCATTTTTAGTCTAACCCACAAGTGCCTTTTAGGTCAAAACTATTTGGCCTTCTCTTAAAAATATGGTTGAGATGTCATTCGATTCGGAATCGTATGTAGATAGTTTTCAAAAAAATTGAAAATGCACTCGCAAAAATTACAAAAGTCATAAACAATTAACTGAAGAAAAAGGGGTTTGCTTTTTTCCTTACAACGATACCACCTGTAAAACTGAGGTTATTTTCACTGCATACGCGTTAGAACTAAGCCTTTTCTTATTCGCAATATTTTCATTTCGTCTTGTTCATCGTAAGACTCGGAGTTCCCGAAGTCGGCGCGGGCTCATCTATAGTAATGTCGCTACGACTATGTCGTCAACGAATCGAAGGTGCACAAAATATTCGTGATAGATTTTGGTACTACATCTTTCCAATTATAAAGCTTGAAAAAAATCTTCTTCTCGTACATTTTTGAAGTTGATTCGTTTTCCATTTTGCCTGACGTCAGCAGCCTTGTCCGGCCGACGTGTCCAACGCTTCTTCCACGCCCGTCCGCGTGCGCCGGACCCCGCCCGCTCGGGCTGCGATGAACAGACAGCGGAAAGCGTCTGCTGAAGTGTAGTGGGTACAAACGCGACAACAAGATTTACGCATAGCATATTTTAATACGCTGCTAAGCGGTTGACCGTACTCTTCGACTCTTGTAGGTCAAGCAGAGCGCGTGGATGTGCATCTTTTTTGAAGATCGTCTCGTTCCAGTGATTACGAAGGTTAAGCCCGTACGAGAAAGGGTTTATGATCTTTATTGATCTCTAAAAACAACTTATTAATTTGACTCTAAAATATGGTTTTTACTTCTTCAGCCGGCCGTCACTCTTTTTTTTCCAAAACGACACCGCCTCAAATTCTTGCACTGAAGAATATAATTGCAAAATCAGGTTTCAATTTCTGTACAAATTTTCCTAAATATGGTGACGCTTCAGTTTTCGTAATTTTTTGCCATCACTCACCCACTGCCACACACACACTGAAATGTGTGTTCCAAAATATTCACGTGTTAGCCTTATCGAAACCTCCGTACGAGGGAAACGTACCACGTCAAATGATCATTCCGTGTATACTTTACACACAAAACGTTAAGATAACCTTATAAATAGAAACGTAGCCCGGCCCGAGAGATTTTCACTCGCGGCCTATGCACGGACCGTCACTTAAATCACCGAAAACTAGCTACTTAATGGATTCTCATAAAACTAGCTTACTAACGAAATTGCAGTCTCACGCAGTTTTTTTTTCCAATAAATTAGTAATTGAATAGACGGTTATATTAAAAAAAAAATAACTAAATTAAAGGCGGCCTTTCGCACTAGGCTCCGAATACAGCAAAGAACTGAACTATGTGGAATCTACAATTACATTTTATTAGAAGTTTATAAAGCACGACTGTTTTATTACTATCTATAATTAAAAAATAATTAATCCATAATGGTCTGGGCGCAAATGTACTTTGTAAAGAAATATAAATAGTGTAGTTACGTCAGATGAATATTGGTGATTGAAAATAATAATTATTTAAAAACCTTAAAAACAGATTTCTTATCTAAAAATCTTGAGAACAGAATTTTTAATCAATTTATTTATAAAGCTTGATATTTTTCATATTTTCAAAATTTTTGTTTCAAGTAGTTTTAGGGGGGGAGGGGTCACGAAGCTAATGACTTTGAAAGCTAACGACACAAAGCTAATGACTTCAAATCGTAAAGTATACACCGCAGCGGACAACTCACTTAGGAACTTTTAATATGTTTTTAAATAGTTACTAACCCGACGACGCCCACACAATAGAGAATTAGAAATAATGACTCTCTTTTATGTATGGAAAGCTATTCCTGAACCATTTTTCGAAATTTTTATATGACGGTAAAAATAAAAGACCTGCCAGCACTATTCCAATATAGTCAATGAAAAAGTGGCGGAATCAAAAAACATTGACATGCAGAGGGGCAAGCGCACGGACTTTCACACACAGTAGAAACTCGATTAACCGGACTAATTGTTGTCTTAGGCATTAGGATAATAGACAATCCGAATAATCGAATGTATGAAGAAAATCGGGTTTTGTGCACATGTTGATTTTCCGATGAGGAGCAAAGGTATTTTATGGATCCCGTTAGCATCAGCGCAAAGTAATATTACTCGCTCTTTCGCTCTTTGCTAGTTTTATATCCTGGAGCTGAATTCTCTCGCATAGAAGCTAAAGATTTCGAAGGTAATGACTTCCAGTTTAATCTGGTTTCATCAGCATTATAAGCAAAGTTCGAGTCATAGTTATGTTTATCCAATTTCTTCTTAAAATCACCTTTAAAAGAATTTGCTGCATCTACATTAGCTCACATTTTTCACCTTGTATTTCTCCCTTATTCTTTACATTTTTAAATATGACACGCACGTCAGGGCGGAGTAACAATCGCTAACTAACTGAACAATAACGAAACGCGTGCGGCGGTCCGCGGGGCGCGGGCGGGCAAGCCAGTTCTGACACGTTCGTGCTTGCACAAATTCCACTCGTAGGTACTTAATGGGTCGCGGTCGGTAGTCCGGATAACCGCGAATCCGTGTAACTGAGAGCCGGATAATCGAGTTTCTACTGTATAGCATTGTGTAGATTACCTTTATATTTTTCCTTTGCTTTTACCTAAGAGAACCTAAAAATATTTATTAAATATACATAAAGAAGTCGCACAAAGATCGTTTATTATATATACCGTTTGCTGACGTTTATAAATTTACGCAATATTAATTAAGAAAAATTAGAATTTTGAAGAATGGAAATTTGGAATCAAACTACCCAATTCCTTATAAATTTATTAATATATTTATTACCCCTTATTACTCTAGTAATCTGCTGCACAATCTTTTTATTTAAGATTTAAGATTTTATTCAAGCTCACTGTACGCCGGCCCTGTGAGGGTCGAAGGCTGCTAACCACGTCACCGACGTGGTGATGACGCCCGGACCCACAGCTTCGAACCTGCTACCTTCTGATTACCAGGTTCTCAACACCGGGGGAAATATTAACGTTTCCACAGTTCCCAATATAAAAAAAAATCTTTCAAAATGAATGTCTTGTACGTAATCCGTATTCCGTAGGATTTTGTACACACGTACATGCGTTAAGACATTTAACGCCTAATGACTTTTTCCCCGGTACTCAAAGGAGTTAATTTTAAAAATCGTCCTAACATCTATACTTCATGCCAGTTTCCGGCTTTACTGTTCGTCGTCATGATTTTTTAAGGAGTCGCAGTCGTGGAGACGCTGTAGCTGAGCTTTTTTCCACCAATGTGCTTCCATACCTGAAGTACTGGCTATAAAATATTTGTCGTAATTATTTTTGCTCGAGACTTTCAAAATCAGTTTTTATAATATTTTGTTTAAATTATATGTATTTTAAACGATTTATATACATATTCATGCTCATAAATGATTTAAATTACTTCTTTCTTTGATTTTGGATCAAAAGTTAAGGGACACATCCCTAAACAATTTCAAATAGTTGTCTGTGAAATTCGGATACAGTTGAATAAAATAATGAAACGGAGCGATATCGGACTTGTTTGTACACCGAATGTGGTAAAATTTACAATCCATTTCATTTCCGTATATTTAGTTGAGCCAAATAACGAGTAAAATAAAAAGTTGTAGCTAGTTCTGCGGCTAGGTATTTACACTCAAAATCTATATAAATAAAAGGGAATCGCTGAATGTATTGCTAATTTGCAAGTTGCTATTTTTTTCAAATGTTTGTTGAAGTCCGAGAGTGGTTCTTATGAAAACAAAAATTGGAACAATTGTCCAGAAAAAAGTAAAAGTACTTTTTCTAAAGAGTTATAATCCTTTTTTGTTCGAGTTTCATATTGATTGATACAAAAAATGAAGGAATTCAAATATATAAACAAATGTTTGTATGTTTGTCCCCTGTGTGTGCCAAAACTTTTGATCCGATTACAGTGAAACTTTCGTAATACGTTGTACGCTCTATTGTCTATTGTAGTGTTTCCTTAGTTGACACCGACTCCAAAAATAACAACAATTGTAACTACATTACATTATCGTAATAATTTGATAGACTTTTAAATAGTCAAATATTTTTCATTTCATTTTACTGAGGAGAACTCTAAAAAATATTTTGATCATTGTTTGTTATTCATAAGTATCTGAGTTAAATTTGAAGTGGGTGGGTACCTACATACCTTCTTGCGTGGAAACACATAGATCGTACCTACATATAGATGAGTGATTATTAAGTTGTAGAAGAATACGCAATTCTTTTTTTTTAATGCATATTAATGTGTTTTCGAATAGGTTTTGTTTTGAAGTCGTTTTTTTTTGTTCAAATTTTTGTTTGATTTTTGATTTTTAGCGAATCTGAAGTACACTAACTAATTTATCTGAATATGGGTACACCTACTAAAGGTGCTGTTCATAAATAACACCCTTACTGTCAGCTGTTAAGGAGTTCCATTGATCATCATATTCGACTACGACAATTACTTGACTATAACGACGTTACGGTAGGTGACTCAAATATCCGGATAGCCTATAAAAGATTCGGCCGAGTATTGTTAATTTGCTCCAAAGAATTGAAGTGTTTGTTCAACAAACACTTCAATTCAACAATGTATGCCATTGTTCTCTTGATTAAAGTCAGTTCATTGCGAATAACCAACGTGTTTTAATAGATCCCATAATCAGAATCTAACCAAACTCTCATCAAAGTACCCTTGAAGTACATCCTTTCTAATAAAAAAAGAATCATCGACATTGGTTAGCATGATATTGAGTTATTCGTCCATTTGTCATGCACATACTTGATGCAAATTTAAGATTTATACGATTTTCTCATGGATGCCATTGTCAGAACTGAACCAAATTGAAATGGGACCACACAGGAAGCACCAGCTATCAAATAAAAAAAAAGTATTATCAAAATCGGTTCGCCCAGTCGAAAGTTCTGAGGTAACAAACATAAAAAAAAGGAAAAAATACAGACGAATTAAAAACCTCCTCCTTTTTAAATTTTGAAGCCGATTAAAAAGTAGAAAAGATTCAATTTTAAGTCCATGCTGACGGAGCTGCGAGCCCGAACTATACGGGCAAGACTCTTACAAGAAAGGGCAAAACAACTTTTGCCGAGCCAGCTAGTAGAAAAAAAACTACAAATTAATAACATTTTTTTCTAGAAACAAGCAGTTGCATTTTATAAGTCAACTTTTATACTTAGTGGTATTCGTTTGGTTTGGAATAAAAAAAAAGTATTTTTTATTAATTATAACTTGACGACAATGAATTAGACAGCCGTATTCAGTAGGAAGCTACTTGCCGTAATTCTAAAACTAGTAAAAAAAAGGCTAAAGTAATAGATATTTTCAGAAATGATCGTGTTTCACAAGTTTCTTAGTTGGTTGACGAAAAGATTAGCGAAAAGACTTGGTTCTGCAGTATATGCAGTCAAAAAAATTCGGTGACATACATATGAAAGCACCGCGAGATTAGTTTATTTTAATTTTTTTCATAATCTTATGACCTATGGAATTTTGTTATGGGGTCACGCAGCCGATATTATGTAACACAATTTTTGTGCTGCAGAAGCGAGCTATTCGTAATGTTTATGATCTGAGACCAATGACATCTCTCAAGAAAAATTTAAGGAAATTAATATCCTAACCTTAGCATCACTATACATTGCGTATATGAAAACCTGGTATATGTCAAGAGAAATATAGAATCATTCCAAAAAAGGAGCGACATCCATAACATTAACCCTAGACATATGAACGATCTTGCTGCTCGTAAGACTCACTAAGTGTAGTTAATGAATCATTTAAGGGGATGTGTTTGCGCTTTTATAATAAGATCCCAGCTGAACTTCAAAATTTGCCATTTGCTGAGTTTAAACGTTTCGTTAAAGAAAGTTATGTAGTAAGGGCTTTTATACCTTGTCGTAATATTCTAATGAAAAAGCCCTGGGATTGAGCTAAACCTATCAGGTTATTTCAAATTATTTTTAAATGTCGACTAAATTATTAATTATATAAAGAACAAGTCTTGAGTTTCTTGCCCATTCTTCTATTGGTGAATCAGCATTTGTAATGGGCGGTAATGTCGAAACGAATTTATTAATGACGTATTTCAAGTGTGATGTCATTCATTACCTAAGAAATAAAGATATTTTTGATTTTGATTTTTTTTTTTGGAAAAGCCTTGATGTTTTTTTTTCATTTCCATCACATGGAATTAAATTTTAAAGCTGACGCATTTAATCTCCATTAATTTATCTGTTCAATGGTATGCAAATTTTCTATTTTCGTGTAGTAACGATAGTACAGCGATAGACGTTGTTGCTGACAAGGAACGAAAAAATTTCGATCACAAAGCACTCTAAATGCTTCGCATCATGACTCGTGCAGGTGTGGCCGTCCTGCTGCAGTTTTATCGAACTTCGAGAGCTGTGGCTGCGCAGGAGGTCCTCCATCAAACGAAACAGTCCGTAATCAAAAGGATCAGTGACGCTGGATTTGGTAACTATTGTAATAAACGTTATTCTTAGATTTTTTAGATAAAATGTAAATTTTATCTAAACTCACATTTTATACAAAAAGCAAGCACACCCGTTATCGTATTAGAGCGGTACTCGCTTCCAGTTCCTTACTGGCGCCTATATTTACTTTGATATAAATACGACGTGGACGCAGAGTTCTAAAAGGATGACCGATAATCGGACGTCAAGTACGATACAGTAGGCGGTAACAGTATTCGCTAGCGACTAAATAAATCACGCGTGTGGAATCCCATGGAACGTTTCTACCGATTACTACACGATGACTTTGAGCGACTCACTTAGATAGAGCAAGTACAGGCGTTGTAAACTCGCAGCAGGAGGGCGTCGTAACCACCCATGTGATCGACTATAAAAAGAAAAGATACAAAATTTGGTGCCCTTTATTTACCAAACTCTGTATAGGTCAATTATCAGATTAAAACCAAATTCTATGATTATAGAAAAATTTACTTTTATAAAATATTCGTATATTTGAAGTTAAAACTTAGAATCGATCATGAGAGTAGTAGAAATTAATGCAATCGTATTCTAGTGTCTTTCATTTCGAATGTTTCGCTAAAGAAAATAAATGTGTCGTTTAAACAGACAATGAAAGGAAACCCAAGGGCACGTACAAATGGCGGTGGAAAAATGCCCAAAGCTCATTTGAGGTTTTTCTCCAATTCTTTTAAATGAATATCAAATTAAGATACTTTTAAAAGTATTATACAATATGAAGACAATTTTATTCAATTATTTAACTGTCTGAACACTCTGAATCAGTAAAAGATAAAGGTTTTTTTTGTCTCAAAACTTAACTTAAAGCATGTTTTATTTGACAATGACATCGGGTTATGTCATCGAAAGATATTATTTCACACTGAATGATTTCAAAGAATGAAATTGGTTTCCATAATTATAAATTCTTATAATTTATAAAATTAAACATTCGATTCATATATAGCATTTATATGCCTAAATACGTTTGGCAAATCGACCAAATATTTGCGTTGAACAATGTGACGAATATTAGTGGGTAATTTGATGAAAAAAAAATACGGCTTCGAAATTGGCTGGCCGTGAAAGCTCGCGTTATGGACGTCGTAAAAATATTAGAAGTTTTAGGCTTGATGGCTTTTTCATAAACGAAAAGGCGTTTAAGCTTGGACATCTAAGTTCACAGCTAGGACTTTGACATCTGCGACTTTGCCAACTCGGGCCTTCATAGATTATGTCCAAACACAAAACTAGCAATTCAGGGCGGAGTGTACACCTTTTAATATTCTGTATCCTCTGTTAATTAAATTTCTATCACTCAAAGAGTTACAGAAGATTATTGTATATGCGGACAATCAAATCAGAGGAAAGAGGTTAATTTAAATCCCTTTAAAAAGTGATGTGCAAACATGTGAAGAAAAGTTGAAAAACAGTCGATGCAGACGCGTTGCAGACACGAGCCCGTGACCCTGGCACTGCACACATACGTATAGCCGACATTGCACATAATCCAAAATCGATCATATTTGTTCAATGGATTTAAGAAGCATTACTTTTATTATTGAATGTAATATAATATATGCATTAAATACATAATTATTGGCACTTACATATAACGAGCTTCCGCTCTCGGTCAGTCCGCGTAGACGTAGAATGAATTCCTTCATCTTATGCATCGACCAATTACAACCTTAATCATGACCTTGATCGCTACCCCGTCGTCATACTCGCTTTCGACCTTGGTCTCGATGGCAATTTGCCTAATTCTTGGTTCCGATCGCGGTCCCACTTTCAATGTCGAACCCAGCCTCGATTTAGAAATAAATAGTAGATTCCAATTCTAATCACGTTTTGATCCGGGTTCCGTTCTCAATTCTTTTCCCAATACCGTTTTTTATTACAACTCCGGCCTCAATCTTGATTCTAATTTGGGTCCCACAGTCGACTTGAATCTTGATCACGTTTTCTCCCGGTCTCGGCTCTCGATAGTGCTCATTATTGACGTGACAACGTCTTAAATTAGGTTGCGGCTGGAGTCACTTTGAAAGTGTAACGCTCGGTAACGTAACGATGAGTCACCGAACGAGAGAGGCCCTCCGTCAACTCCGCCGCGCGTCTCCTGGCAATTAGTGCATAGCTTGCAAATGTATTGAAGTTATTGTATGTATATTTGTATATAAATACGTATGTATGTGTAAAGGTAAAATAAAATTTTGTTAATATGAAATTCAGTGCGAGATTCTTTGTATAAATTAATGTTTTAAATATAATTCTTTGTATAAATAAATGTTTTAAATTGTTACTATTATTTCATCCTTCTTCCTACTATACGAATGAATATTCACATTAAAATGATTTTACCATTCAAAGTCGTTGTCACGTAAAACTTTCGCCCGTATACCGACTTTACAGGCAACCAAATTTTTGTTTTCAATTTTCATTCCGTTACCGGTCACAGTTCAAATTTAGACGAAGTTGGGGAAAGTTTATGTATCAAAATAAAATTTATGTTATATTATTTGGAAATAGTGTAGCTTTCTACGAGTTCTTACAAACTCTAATAGCATAAATATGTAGATGATACTAAAGCGAAAATTTTAATAGGCTATTTTACTCAAGGAGCTACTTATTGATAAAATAATTGGTAGAATGGATTCAGTAGTTCGGTTGAATCGTAATAAAACGAAAACATCAGATTTTAATTCTAATTTTATTTTTATTTATGACTACAACATATTACCAGTCTTGTAGTGATTGGGCAAACAGCGTTGGCTCAAAAGAAAACGAAAAAATTCATACCCATTTTATATAACCCCACTCTTAATTGTTAAAAATACGTCGCACCACTTTTAATAAGCAATATTTATACCAAATCCCATGGTATTTCAGTAATTATACATGGTGGCATAAAAAGTTTCATACTAAATTTAACCCTTTATTTCCGATAAATAGTCAATTTCAGAAATTCTTTATTAATGGATCCTTACATTATACAACCTATATATATATCTATACATATATAATGAAAATAGGTTGTCTTTGTTCGGCAATCACGTAAAAACTACTAGACGTATAGACATGGGACTGGGACCATTCGATGCGGGATGATTTGTAGATGGTTCTAGGCTACTTATTTTTCCAATTCCGTAAATCCTTCGCCATTTTATTATAAATAAAAATTACCCAGCGAAGCGGGCGGGACAGCTAGTATATTTATAAAGTGGATCGCCAAAATGTATGTATGCACATCATTTCCGAACGACTGCACCAAATTGGATAATTTTGTTTTGTTCGCTCTTTATTGTCAGGACAAGGTTTGTATAAAAGAAAATAACCTTTTCTATTTGTCTGTCTGTCTACTTATACGTGGTATTTGCAGAATAGCTGTATTCAGCTATTCCGCAATTCTTCCGGAATCTTCCAGTGAAAGTCGCATCGTGATCTATTGATCACGATGCGACTTTCACTGGAAGATAGCGGAGCTTACTGGGCTACATTTAGAATACGGCTTATTGCGATATATTTTAGGGTTCCTTCTAGCAATCAACTCTTATAAATGGGTTTATCCCATAGAAATGGACTAATCTATTAAAACAAGCAAAAGTGGAACCCTAACCGAGATCAGGAGCAAAACCGGAATCTATTATATCGAGAATTATTAAATCGAGACCAACCTTTGTACCTGCCTGTCTGGACAGACACAAAGGTTCTGTTCAGCCATTCCGAATATACCCGGACAATGATCTGTTTGTCCGGGGCTGAACAAAAATAGCAATGCTTTCTGTTCAACCCTTTTCAAACCAGTTTGAAAAGGGCTGAACAGAAAGCATTGCGACTTTCACTGGGAGGTAGAAGAGCTTACTGGACTACTTTAGGTACTTTTTATAGCGATATTTTGAGGGTTCTGCATGAAAAAGAAACCCTTAAAAATGAGATAATTTATTGGAATTGAATCAAAAATGGAACCGTAATCAAGATCGGGAGCAACACCGCGATCGGAATTAGATCGAAACGAAATCAAGGAGCGGAGTCACGATGGATACAGCGTCATCATTTCCAAAAGAGGGGTCGAAAATGTATGTGAAGACCGGATCAAAAGATAAAAGGTGATTGGGATATTTCATGTTTTGTTCGTTATGCCTGCTAATGTTTGTTCATAGCTTCGACCATGTATTTGTATTATTGAACCGAAATTTTACATCGATTTTGAAAGTTCATTTACTTATAGAAATCTTAATTTTCCTCAAGTAAAATTAGCTATATGTTTTTCATAATAACCCCCGGCTTCGTCGATATCGAAATTGTGATTGGTAGCGGAATCGGAATTGAAAGCGGGACGGAGAGCGGAATTGGGAACGGGGCCGGGAGCAGAATCGAAAGCGAAACCAGAACAATATTGAGAACGGGAGTAGGGGCGAAAACGAATGTGGGGACAGGATTAGAATCAAGTGTAACTGGGATCGAAGTCGAAAACGAGACCGCGATTGAAATTGACATCGATCGATACAAAAAAGAGAAATTAATTCTACGTCCATGCTGGTGCAGCTGCGAGTATTAACTATACGGCCGAGTCACCTACAAGAAAATACAGAACAACGTCTGCCGGGCCAGCTAGTCACCAAATAAAATTTCATTGGAACAGCTTATAATCTCTCTCAAATCAATTACAAAAAGATTTTTTAAGTCCGAATGGTAATTATAGACATTAGCGCGTTCAAACGAACAAAAAAACCTATTGAGATAGCTTATACCTTTCCTAAAGAATTGGGCTATAAAATCCAAAGAGAATTTTTGAAATCCGACTGATAGTTCTAGAGATTAGCACTTTGAAACAAACAAACTCCTTACTTTTATATATTGATATAGAAACGTAAAAAACAAGTTATAAAGGAACGAGCAAAGAATCCAAATCAGCAATAACTGACGAGCGTCTGTTTCAGGCGTAATTCCTAATACAATCACCTCCGATAGAGCGGGTCCTCAGCACGTACTTTTACGTATTACTGGCATTCCCTTGCGGCTTATCTTCCATGGATCTGGGATGAACGCCCTCATCTCTTATATCTATCTCGTTTTAGGTTGGGTTAGGTTAGGTTTAGATTTCGCTATCTATCCCAACCTTAATCCTTGACGCGCTCTCAATTTCGATCTGGATTGCTAAGCAAATTAGTCCTTGATATTGTTGCTAATTACAATCATTTGTCATAAAAACACAAGAAATTTTTTCTCAGTTCACATGGGTAGGGCTGCAGACAAAAGTTTTTATAAATTAATTACTGCGTCTCAATATCATCTGTAGTATTACCACGACGCTCGTGCAAACACGAAGCGACTAAAGATTCTATTTACACTGACGAAATTTTATTGAAAATATAATATGCATCTCAATTCGTAGACACACAATAGACATCTTGATGAAGAATCAAATTGGAAACTCAACTGATACTTCAATTCAAATACGTTCGCTCATATAGCCACGTCGTGCGACGTGTCAAAGTTGTTAAGAAATTCGAATGAAACGCATAAAAAATAGTTACCTCTTGGCAGACCGGGGCCGCCTGTTGAGAACAGCGGGGGGTCGGCGGTGAAGCAAGTCCGCCATGAATATAAGACCGACATAATTGACTGAGCGGAGGTTTTAAAAGAAGTTTCAGCGGCAGACGATACTGGGGAATTACGTTAGTACCTGAACTTTCCTTGGAGAAAAAGAAACAAGTGTTGAGTTCAATGGGCAACATGTAACTTGTCAAATTTCCTAAGATTCAAATATGAAAACCATTTTGTAGACGTTTTTATTCTGATGCAAAATTTTTGTACGACTTAAAAAAAGTTTAAGAGAAAAATTGAAATTGGTCCGATGACGTCATTACTAGTACCTCGTATTTTGTTCTATAAATGAGTGCTCTTGAACGGACGCTATTGCGTAACCGATACAAAACATTTCAAATTCGTCTAATTTTGAGAAAATGTACCTAGACTATTTTAGTATTATTTTACCTTAAACCTATATTATTAAAAAATTTCGCCAGCACAAGGAAAAAATGATTTCTTCTTATTTAAATAAATAAATTGACAAACAATTAAACTGCATAGTAAAAAGAAAATGCTAAACAGACTTTTGTCAGTTTTTCTGTGTATTTGTGCATACTGGTGTGAGGTTTACAGTAATGATTATATGTAATGGAAACGTATTGAGATAAGCTTGGGTTTTTTAGTTTAGTGTTCTCTGTCTCTTAAAAAACCTAATCATTTACGTTTTTTTAAAAAATAAACAATTGGTATATGGCAAAAAAGAGATGTGTGCCTTTAATTCGTTTATAAGTAAAGAAAAACCATTAAAAATTGAAAAGCGAAAAAATTGAAATTCGCCGAGGCCCGGTAGGTTTTTTTACGATTTCGATACCAATTCAAAATAATAAAGAAAATCGGCCAGATCTATTCTATGACCACCCTAACAATAGAGACAGGCGACTATCATTTTTAATTTTAAATCGCTGTACATTTGTACTAAAAGATACCACGTACTAAAAGCGAATTGGCCGATAAAAGCCTGGGACGGACGCAGAAAAATGGTAATGAAAATAAAAAAAATAACTGGGAGGGACGCCCGTGCACGGCGGATCAACTAAACAAACGATTTTCCTAAAGAGGGCCGCATCGGTAAAGTATACCGGCGAAACGACACGCGCATTCATTACATTTAACGACCGCAATCTGCAATCGTTGGGTTCGGGCCACGCACAGTAGTGGGAAATGGAAATTGTGACGTAGACCGACCGAAGAACCGTCTTAAAAATGCCGACGTAATAATTTATTAATGTAAGTATGCGGAGTAAAGCGGAGACGGCCGAACGGGCAGAACGTCGCCTTCGAAATCAGAATGTAGGTATCGGGATCGCACGCCGACCGCAGTTACTGAATTAAATGTGGGTTTCGTTGAGTCAAGTCGAACCGGACCGCACCTTTTTCGCCCCGGAGAACGCCGCCCGTCGGTCCCGAACGTGATCACTAAATGGTTAAAGACGGCCATCGGTGCCTCGACTAGGCCAGGGTGGACACGCCAGTCTACGCCTCTCTTTTAATATCGGATGGGATAATAATAAAACCTGACACAGTTAACTATCATTGCAATACTGTTCAATGTAAGTTTTAAGTTGTTCAAATACACTTTTGATTACAGTTTATTAATAAATAAATCTTTAAGCTCTTTATGTGGCACATTTGAAACAAATTTCATCTTTTTTAACGTTTGAGAAACTTCACATTTTCGTTATAGCACGCCATAGAATATTTTTTATTAAGACAAAACAGCTTACATAATCCAAAGACAAATCCAAAACGATTTTTTTTTTCATACTAGCGTTTTCCAAAAAAATAATTTAGGTACCTATATCACTTATTTTAATAAATGGTGAAGATATTAAAAAAATAAACTTTTATCTCTTAAACTCACAAATGTATTCATTACGTTGTATTTCAAAAAATTGACCAAGTACGAGTCGATGTCGCATGGAGAGGATTGTGTACTCTAAATTAGTAGTCCTTAGCCATCAGCAATACATGTTAAATACATTGTAACATGAGGACTTTTTCTGCATATGAATTTAAAGTTGTTAGTTTTTCTTATACGGGTTCCTGTAAATTAGTGTGGCAATTTATTCGAAATTTTTTTTCAAAATACCCTTTTTTTTTAGTTTGGTGAAGGTAAGGGGTAATGCTAAAATTACTTTTTTTTTTTTTAAACAAAGTATTTTCAATTATTAAGAAACTAGCATTTATATTTATCTTATCAAATCCGTTTATTTGATATGTCATATCGGGCACGACATAAAAGCTTGCTTTTTTTCTAATTAGCCCCCAAATCAGGATTCTTTTAAAGGTTTACCTGCGACATGCGACATGCGACACCCACCACTGACTCTTGAATTTGCTTTTTTATAACAAGTTCTAAGAGAATTGAATATCGATTCTAGAAGATTGCCATATGTCTAACATCTAAGCAAGTTTTCATTATTATATTTCTTAACCGCCAATCAATTGGATACAATTTCTACGTATATTTTGTGCCAAATTAACACATCTTCAGTAAACGCAGACAGTCATATCTAACAGGGTGTCAGGAGTATTAAAACTACCAACTCATGTATTTCCACCCACCTTACGTAACATACATCTATTCAAATAATAGTAAGTCAAAGGGTTGTAGAAGTCCCTCCACCAGCAGTCACAGACAGTCACTAATAGACAAGCTTGTCGATTGACACAGAATAACATTGTCCACATTGTCATAGACAAGCGTCTAATAATGTCCACTAATGGCGGAAATTACTAGGTTTATTAGTGACTTTCTATATTTGCTGAAGGTGGGACTTCTGTCACTCTTTGACGTCACTCGTTGTCACTCGTTGCATGTATGTACGTCAACCAAGGTGGTTAGGAGCATATCTGTTGGCATTTTTAATACTCCTGACACCCTGGTATATTTAACTGATAGATGTCTGCTTTTCCTGAGGATACGCTGATTTGTTACAAAAACTACGTAAAAATTTTATCGAATTGATTGACTTTTAAAATAATAAAAAAATTAACACATACTTATGTGTTCGAAATGTCAATCGAATATGTCTGTCGAAACAATATTGAATTCGTTGGATGAGGATTCTTAGTAGGGGAGCAGATTCGAGGATCAGCAGTGGGTTGCATGTTAACATGTCACAGGCAAGTGTTTGATCATGAAATTTTGAGAATTGACACCGTGTACAATTGAGGATTAGTTTATTTACGCTGAATGGTCGTATTTGAGTCGTCTAACATTGTATAATGTTTGAAATCACAACTCGTTCATCCATGAAATTCGGAGAAAATGGGCTATAACGGACAGACATGAGCGTGGTCCTATAACCGTTCTGTTTTATCATCGCATGTATGGATCACTAACCCTAAAAACCCTAATTAGATAAACATCTTCTTCATTGCTTCGGCACATTCGCATTAGATTTTGTTTCGCGTCCCATTCGTGACCTATTCAAGTTAAAATATTTCCATACACGTACGCGGGCTGACGCGTGAAAAATCACTATTTGCGACTGCGTCTTTCATAAAATATGTAAATCTCGTTCGAATAGGAGAGCGGCCGGCGGCGCGCGCGCAGTGTGGCGGACGCGTTAACACGGAAATAGAACCGAGCACCGACGTAATTAAATCCGTTTCACTGCGAACCGTCACAGGAAGGGTGCGGCCGCGGCGCGAAAGCGCTCGCGTCTAGGACGAGCGGGTCGGCGCCCGCCGGACGCCGCCTCGCCGGCAGCGCCAGCCGACGGGTACCAGTATACGTACTTATACGAGAGCTCCCTCGAGAATCCGGATCGTCGGCGACGTCCGCCGCCCGCGGTCGGCGCCCGCGCCGCGCTCGCCCTTATTCGGATGATTGCTTTGCTTCCTTTCTTAAGATTTATTGGAGGTTTTATTACGTTACTGCATTTGGATGGCTTTCTATTTATTTTAATACTAATTCATCCTCCTTAACAATGTAAGACATTTAACTTTTTTTTTCTTATAATATCTAGGGACTCCGAGGTTAATATTAAAATTCGGGACTCGTACAAAAATTCACTAATATTTACCATTATAAGGAACGAACTGATATTTATTAATTATTTTTGTTTAGAAAAAAATCAAAAGCTAGTTATGCGCTAAAAATTCAGTACTTCGCAGAGATCTAGAACCGTTTATGATCTCAAAATACATGAAAAATGCATCCGAGCGCTCCGTCACTGCCACAGGATTCCATTCTAATGCATTTCCTTTTTCGGTAATCTCCTGCTGGGACGCCGCCCCCGTGCCGTACCATCCGTAGGCCACAGAACGTAAAAAGAGATTTGCCCGACGTCCTCACAGCCGAGGTCGAAAGGCTTATTGGAGTAAGCGAATCCAATGCTTAAGCATAGGACCCCCATAATTAATTAAGGCCGAAACAGATTACTCCTCCACCTACCGGAACGCTATCGTGTACTGGTGTACAAAAGGTCTCAGCCCGTTGGTGCCTCAACCGTGTTGTTGTATCGGCGACTTCCCCCTCCGAGATGGTTCCTCGAGGGATCGCCCATAGGGCAAGTCACGCGCCGTCAGTACCTCGTGTGCCGTTCGGTCCGAGCCCTCGGCCTAACCGCATAGCCGATACATCCATTTCTACATGGCGATGTCGCGGGTTTTAGTCCGACACTCACGTGTGTATGGACGTGCATTTTTCGCTCCTCTCGCATGAAGACAAAATAGTGTTATTTAATTAATAAAAAGTGCTTATTATATTTGTAGAGGATCTGAATCAGAAACGACCTTCACCCATCTATTAATGGATGAAACGCGTTTTATATACATTTTAGAATGTTAAAAAAAGTATCGCGGGTGGGTTAGCTAAAAAATTCTTGGCCAGTTTACAGTTAATTATATGTTCGAAAATGGCTTTTTTTTAAACATTGCACTTATTAGTTTAACGAACAAATTTTGTACCAATCGAAAGTATGAAGCCTGTAAAATATGTAAAGGTGGGTTGTCTATTTTTTTCCTGGCGTAACTATACAAAAAGATAAGTCGACACTAGTAATTTACACACATCCGTTTAACAAACTAGCAAAGCTCACTGATTTGTGATTGTGTGACACAAATTTGTTTTTTAGACTAATAAGTGCAATGTTTTAAAAAAAGGCATTTTGCAATTTTTAATGAATCGTAGTCTGGTCAGGAATTTCTTAGCCAACCCACTCGCGACATATTTTTAACATACCAAATTTGATGTAAAATACTTTTCACCCATCAAATAGATGGGTGAAGGTCGCTCCTAATTCGGATCTTAGACTATATGAAATAAAATACTTTCCTATTTACCATGTTCTTGAAGTGGTCGGCACAGAAAACTTTTTTCTGAAAGCGGCCATGGGCGATTACAAACAAAATAAGGCGCTCAAACAGGCAGACACGCGCGAGCAGACGTTGTTGTCAGCCTTTTTAAAAAGTCATATTTGTTGGAATTCATTAACATCTCATTTATAGTTTGTGTAGGTTTCTCCAGGTGTCGTTATTTTCTTTAAATAGATGTAGTTACAATATTTCATTTATTTTTTCAATTTATTATTTTAGGCATATATTATTGTATATTTTCCAAAGCAAATTTACGTTCATTTTTTGAAGAATTTTATCGTTCTTAATGATAAGAAAACATAAATGGAATACGTCTAAGAATAAGAATACGGAAGAATCTTCTTAGTCCATGGAGTTCTTCCTACTAATCTTACTAATAGTTCAATAATTGATGAATATGTTAATAATTGCATAGCACCAACTTCAAAAAGATAATAAATCAGTACATAATTAATTTTAATAAGCACCCGTTATTGTTTGTATTTGCTTTGTGTGTACGTCATTAACGACTACTTATTTGCAATTATTTGTTATATTTAATTGTATTTAGTAATTAGTCACCTACATATGAACATATTGCGTTGGTTGTTTACTTGAATTTTCAAAAATCGTGAAGATTCCACTCTATCATAAATTATTCCCAAAATTATAAAAGTACAAAAAACTTTATGGATTTTCGTCAAAAGCTCTTCATAACGTTTCTCAGGTTAAAAAGTTGATCCGTACATCCCATCTCTTTTCCAAATCGCACTTCGTAGAGCCAAAACTTACTTTCGGGTCCTTCACAACCCCCCTAATTACGATCTTCGAGTTCGCCAACGGCGCTGAGGGGTTCACGGGGCGGTAGTTTCCGCCAACCGGATATGCTCTAAAATATGCAGAGGACTGCAATATCCCTTCGCAAGACCACGATGTGTACCCACGTATTGAAGAACGAAATGTCACCGAGCCTTTGATTACGAAATCTCCAAAAGTATAAATCTTACACTTAAACGTGAAACTTTGCAGTCAAGTATCGTATACGAAATACCGGAGGAGTCCATTGTGGTACATTATTTTAAAGCCCTTCGCTAAAAAGAGATGAAATAGAGAATGAACTATGTACGGGAAGCCAATGTATTTCAAGTTCGAATAGGCAACTAGGTATCTAAATTTCTTCTTAATAGTTAAAAACCGTATTATGAACATAGTCGGAGAGTCAACGCTTAAAAGGCAGTAATCGTAGTGGAATATTTTATAGCAATTCTAAAATATTTGATAAAAAATTAAAGCCTCACACATTATGTCATAATGATTGCCAAAATAAACTTTCAGGTTTTAAAAACATGGTTAATTGTTTTTATGCCAGTAGTATTTTCTTGAAACTAGAAAGTATCTAGTCATATGGTTAAAACCTACGCATTGTTTGTATTTGATTCACAATTAATTCAGACTCCGTTGGAAATTTTACCTCATCATCAAATTTTCATGTTTTTTTTTTACATTATACAGAAATCATAGAGAAAAAGAAGAAATTTAGTGTAGGATCTAGTATATACCTTATTATTGTTCATTTTTACTCTGCTAGTCTTACTTGATAATCAATTCCAAAAAATATTTAGGGTATATTTTTTGTCTTAACAATAACTAAATTTCATGAAGGTTCTTGAAGAGGTATTTCCATTTGGGCCTGTTCTGCAGTAGAGTTAAATAGTCCCGATACGACACTTTCCAGGATTCTTGTTTTATTTTCGTTACCATATTCTACAATCTTAGTCTGATAATGCATTTATCTGATATATCTGGTTCAGCGTAGCTAATTAAAGGAGCATCTGCGAGAAAGTGTCCAGGCGCTATAATCAGGGACATCTGTGCTCATCAGAAGCAGCGGTCTAGAATTTAAAAGTGATTCTATTTGGATAATCACGTATAAAAGTGAGAACATCAAAGGCGACGCGCTTAAAATGAAATTTTGCACTAATTATTCCGGCCACTTCCCAATGGCTTCCAAATTCTAGAGAGTAAATTGAACTGTAGATAAATATATTCATTTTTTGATAAAGAAAACATTATTCATAGTCTATATGATTTTTAGAACAACGTAATTTGTATAAATCGTTCAAATAATTTTCTGCACCCTTGAATATTTTTTGTGATATCCCAAAAAAGTATGGAAGTAAAAAAGCATGGTAAAAACAATTCAGTGGTTAGGCTGCTAACCAATTTTATGTAAGTAGCTTTAATGACAAAGCAAATGAAAAAACCAACACACGCCTTTATAATGACAGTCTAACTTTGGCTGATCCGGACCATCTTCATATGATATCAAATGAACCATAGAAGTCAATGCCAGTATTTTGAAAAAGTCTGGAGACAGTAACACTTTCTGAAGACAATGAACCTCTTTATTGCTTAGCAGCTTGAGCTTTAATTCGAAAGCACTTAATGCACTTATGAATGACTTTTTTGTCTTGACGAATCCCATTTATAAACAAAAATTTTTCAGACCACGAATTTAAATCAGCTTTGGCCCAGCACGTAGTAATCTAAGATGTTCATTTTGAATAAAATCATACATTAAAAAATATTTATCTTTAGTAGTATAACTGGATGTTTTTGCAATCTGCAACCGTCCACCAACTTTCAAAACGCCAAATGCATCACGAAAAACGTGTAAATTGCTTAGGACACTTTCAATATTTTCAATATTTTTAAGGCGCTTTCGTTATTAAAAGCTTATCCCTGCGCATATTTAATGGTCAGTATCAAAGAGTTATATAATTCCTCTGGAGAAAGTGTTTCAGATATTTTATCACTAAGCTTTAATACATTGTCATTAACTATTGACATTAATAATTACAAACATTAACATGTTAGTAATAATTTCTATTAACTTTAAGATTAGAGTATTTATTAAAAATATTATCGCAATCAAGTATTATATTTCTATTACAAACATTATCTTCATTCTTTATGTGTGTGGTTTTTACCGCCTAAATTCCTATTCTTCCTCCTGGAAGAGTGGAAATTGTATCCTTATAAAGGGAAAAATATAGTTTGAATTAGAAAGTTAATGCAAACATGGCACCTTAAATAACGTGGTTGTAATTTTTAAGGAGCTATTTCTCTAGTCCAGTGTAGAGGAATATCTTATGTCAGCAGGGTAATCAATAGATTTCACATAACACCGTTAGAATCTTTTGTGTACGTTTTGTAACCTTTGCCCTGTTGAAGATGGAAATTTCCTTGCTATTATTAAAATTCAACCAAGATACTACTATTTGAGAATCTGAATTTATAATGACCATAAAAGGGAATCGACATTGAGTCGACACAAAGAATCGACATAATGTATTATATACCCTATGTGCCAGTTATGCTAATAACTATGCACTACTAAATAGAGGATGGTCCATGATTTATTGATAGGGGCGACTAGGGATTTGACACATAACAAATTCATCTTAACACAGCCATTTTTATAAATTCTGTGCAGATAGACACAGGCCCCAAAGTCTTGACAGAAGCGTCTTAAAAACCTACAAGTGCGACTGATTCCATTTTGATGTCCGTCACACATCTCACAGGCCTAATTTACCAATTTTCTACGAATTATCGATAAACTTTCCTATTTATTAGACCTTGAAACAATATCGGCCAGCCAGTCAGTTTCAATTTCTAAGGACCGGTTTCTAAGGATGTTAGGAGTGAATTCAGAGTTGAGATAAAAATCGCCAATCGAAATATTCATAATAAACATTCCGTGTAAAAACCGAATGGATTGAAACCAGGATAGGGACTTTGATTGAAATAGCGACTTGGATCCAGATTGGATACATTTTATAAAATATCCGTACGGGCAAAGCTGTAAATGACCGCTAATACTTGTATTGTGCTTTTTAAAAAACACAAAAGTGCTTTTTAGAAAACATAAAAGTGATTTAAAAAAAACACAATTTGCGACAGACTGTAAAACATTTGATGTATAAACTTATAGCTAACAACGGCTTATCGATGTTTTAAAAATTAAACTTTACCGAGCTTACGAAAGATTATACTCATATTACTTATTTATGTTCCAACTACGTCATTTTTTAATATCGCAACTTTACTGTAGCAAAATAATGCAATTACAGCCTACATTGTAGTTTGAGGTCTTTTCGAATTTTTCTGCCATAGGCTCTTTTTTACTAATTTAATTATAGCAAAATTTCGTATCATTTTTTAAGACTTCAATGCCGATGTCGCTGAGGCTATCAATATGCCTTTGAAGTGACTGCTTAAATGGGCTTTAAAACCACTCGAGCCTTCTCGCCGGCGCGTCGACGCGCCCCCGTACGTCATCAGTCATCGGGGAGTTTTTCCAGTGACCATTTATTCTCCCCCGTAGGCCCCGCGGGGACTACAGCTCGGCCACTTAAATATTTAAGGCACTACATAAGTAAAGCTACATCGCGCCCGCTTGCCTTTCTATAGCAGTATTTTTACAATCCTTCATTTAAGTTACTGTTCGTGACAAAAATTCCCTGCACATCCCAACGTGGACACAGCGTGAACATCTGAATTATTTTCGTTACAGTCCATATATTTATATAGATGAGTTTTCAAACTCACTTATCTCGTACATAGAGGATATCGTTTTTTTATAGTTTATAATGAAATGTAAATGTATATTTATTTTGTAAATAAAGATAAGAGTTCGTATGAGTTTTACTTAAGAAATGCATCATACACGTATGTAATATAGGCTCGGAAATCTTTAAAGGGCTGGCCGCTTGCCATATAACTCGGCGGCCCTCACGAGGGAGGTGAAACTCTGCACCTCTATAGAGACCTAGTGTTCAGAAGTATTATTTTGATGACTTAAGTTGACAAGGCGCCGCTCCTGCGAATCGTCAGCCGATCAGCAAACATAAAAAACGTGCCGCTAAGCGTTCCATTCGCGTGCGCCCGGTCCGTTACATTTTCTGGTCAGCTTCTATCAGCTAGCTTCATCTACTTTATTATATTAGCTTCATCTACTGCAAGGGACCCGCGTCGACTGCGTCGTCGAATATAGAAGAAACCATGCCCTTTCCATATAAAAGAGTATGCCACATCTTTCAATATACAAGAAGAAGCCACGTCGTTTCAATATAGAAGAATATGCCACGTCATTTCAATATAGAAGCAGAAATCACCTCGTTTCATTATAGAAGAATAAGCCACATCGCTTCAATATAGAAAAGAAACTATATCGACTCACTATCGAAGATGCCGATAACACGTTCACAGACGGGAAAAACGCCCGCAGTCGTCAGGAGAGACGAAACAGAAAACGGAAGGTCGACGAATATGGAAGACGCCGACACTATCATACATCACGTGTGTCTGTCACAGTTGCCTTCCGAAATCGATTAGCCACCCGCCGTGCCCGCAAAGAAATCGTCACACTCCTCAAAGAAATCGCAGCACGCTCGCTGGCTCGCCAAAGCAAGAGAAGACGTTGCGAAACTGAAATTAGAAGGGGCCCTTGTACAACTACAATGGATAGAAGCTGAAGAAATAGACAAGGAGAGCAGTAGGACCTTTGAAATAGAAGCACCAAACCAAGAGAAAATCAAGTTCTGGCTGAAATCGCAGCAAGCCGCCGCCTATATAAGAGTCGTAACGACGTCTGCCGCCCTCCCTACCGCGATGGGAAAACCGAACGTGAAGCCGACGCGCAACTAAAGCGGTGTAACCGCATCGCACAAGCGCGGCCGCCCACAACACATTGGAACCTACTTTCGACGACGAGAAGAAGATCGATTTCTCTTAACTAGCCTTAGCAACAGACGGCTCGCGCCGGGCGGTCACAGGTGACATCGAAATATTTATGCGTACTAACCACCTTCAACGGACACTGCGAGCAGCTTTTCCAAGGTCAAAAACACAGCGAGATTGAGAAAAGCGTTGAAAAATAAAGCAAAGGAGGCCGTCACCCACCTTTTTACAACAAACGTCGAGCCGAAATTATACGAGCATTACAAACGAGACTTGATTGCCCTCGCCGAGTTGGACAAACTGAGAAACATCCTGCGACCTGCAAATTCGCCTCGAGATATATGTCTGTACACAAATAGCATAAAGAACACCGTCGTAACGCTATAAGTACTAGATCGCATTTATTATCTTTATAATCCGGAGATAGTGAAAAATTTTGTGGAAAAACTTACTCCCACGCTACGTCATCGATGGTTCGACAACGCCTCCGAGCACACAACCGAAGAACCCGACCTGTTGAAGTTCGAACAGTTTATAGAAAAGGAAGATTCGCATCACCTGAACTTATAGCAAGCAAAATTTACTTCCTGTAATTAAAAATAGAAGTCATCAAACTCTCAACACGAATAATAGAGTCGAGCGCCGGGAACCGAACTGCCCGATATGCAAGTCCGCGTCGCGTAGACCGAGCGACTGCGATGCTTTGAACAACGCAAACTGCGAAGCTCCATAGAACCTAGCAAAGTAATTACAGCTTTGTTTTAGATATCTGCATTATAAATCATCATCGCATCAATGCAAACCAAGAAAATCTAATATGGAATGCTGCGCGAAAACTCACCATCCGTTGCTGCATAGCGCGCGCCCCACTATGGAGGGAAAGAAAAAGACAGAGATATTCGAACACAGAATCCGTCCACATCGCGTGCATTCTCAAAGATAGTGCCTGTACAAGTGACCAGGCCGAGAGGACACGTCGATACGCATGCATTACTCGACGACGGATCCACCATGACGTTAGTCGACGTTTCCCTAGCTAGAGAATAGGGACTTGCAGACCCGCTATGTATAGAAGCGATCGCGGGTACGAATTTAGACGACACAGTATCGCGCTGAGTAACCCTGCACATCAAAGGGCAGCATAGGGGCTACAAATTGAAAGTGAGAACAATCAAAAATCTCAGGCTCGCTCCAAAGACTATAGAAAAACGAGGTTTAAACAGTTGTCAGTACTTTCGAAATATAGAAATATTTTTGAAATATGAAAACGCGTAACTGAGTGTATTGATTAGGCAAGATAACTGGCACCTGCTCGTCGTCGGTAGAATGAGAAGAGGGTCTAGAGCTCAACCGGTAGCCTCCTGTACACGGCTGGGATGGGTTCTACACGGCACTCACACAAGAAATCTCAGACGACATGTACATTACGTATATCATTATTATACCATATTATGTATTTCGCTAAACATAATATAGAACAAATAGTTTTAAAATATTTTCACATAGATTCACTCGATGTTCAGCCGAGACAACCGCGTTCCATCCTGAAAAGGAACGCTGAAAATATTAGAAGAAAATACGACTGAACGGCCGACCGGAAGCTACAAAACGAGATTATTGTGGTAATTGGACATCGAATTGTCGTACAACTACGATAGCGCACTCAAGAGACTTCATAGTATAGAAAGAAAATTAGATAGACATCCTACATTGAAAAATAGCTACGAAAAACAAATAGAAAAACTTTTAGATAAGGGCTACGTTGAGATGGCTACGACTCCGCCTACGATGAGGAGAACATGGTACTTGCCCTATTTTTCTTTCGTACATCCAGCGAAGCCACAGAAAGTCCGAATCGTGTTTGATGCAGCGATCTGCATCGGGGAAACGTCATTAAACGATCACCTGCTGCCGGGTCCAGACCTCTTGCAATCACTACCAGGAGTACTAATGAGATTTCATCAACACGAGATAGCCGTGACCACTGACGTGCAAGAAATGTTTTTAGGAAAAGGAATGAACAGCGACGACCGCGAAGTGCTACGCTTCCTCTGACGTCAAGACCGGCGGGAAGAGCCGGCTCAAGAATATAGAATGAAGTCGGTAATTTTTGGCGCTGCGTGCTCATCATATATCGTATTTTACGTCAAGAATTTCAACGCCGAGATACACCGTGCCGAATTTCCGGAAGCCGTAGTATTGATCGTCGCTCATTACTACGTAGGCGACTTCCTACAAAGCTTTGAAAGTATAGAGAAAGCAACTAGAATAGCCATTGAGGTCTAAACATACATAAAAAAGCGAATTTTCATCTCAAGACATGAACATCGAATAGTAAAGAAGTCATCGCCCTCCATCCGTCAGCCAAGTGCACTTGAAAGGTTAAGTGACGACAAGTGAATTTCAACTTAAATTTCTCCAGAGTAATTGAAGAAATAATAGACGGACATCTTATACCTACGAAGAGGCGTTCATAGCTGTGATGTCCTTATTCAATTCGTTAGGACTAGCATTGCCCATCACCATCCGGGTTAAACATCTGCTGCAAAAAGCCTGACTCATTGGTGTAGGATGGAACGAACAACTGCCAGAACAGCGGCCATCATGACGGTAGGGCCGCCGATCGCTGACAGTGGTCGTTCAGGACCGC
The DNA here is from genome assembly GCA_005406025.1 of Eumeta japonica. Taxonomy (NCBI): domain Eukaryota; kingdom Metazoa; phylum Arthropoda; class Insecta; order Lepidoptera; family Psychidae; genus Eumeta; species Eumeta japonica. The sequence goes on from BGZK01000125.1 coordinate 681,597, forward strand.
CAAATAGCGCCGCCCTTTACGGCACGATCCGGAATCGATGTCAAAAAATAGCATAACTGTCTCGATGGTACGGCTTCCGATAAAGGACAGATTTTCAGATCCGGGCCGTCCCAATTTGATTGCTCTAAAATCGGTCCGTCTGATTGGTCACTCTTTGAAGGACTAATCCGGAAATTGCAGAAAATAGCATAATAATGCAGCTGCACGTTGCATTAAATCCTGAACCACACTGGACAGCATTACAGTACTGCATTCCTTGCAATACAGTCTATAGTCTGTTATAGTACATTTCACCGACCTAATTTGGCGAGGCGCCGCTGCTGCAAATAGTTAGCCGATTAGCAAACAACAAAAACGGGCCGTTGAGCGTTCCATCCGTGTGCACCCGGTCCGTCACAGTTACTGGGTATAGTATTTTTAGAACAGCTTGTAAGTTAATTTTTACTTTTGACTTATCGTTTTGTAAATTTATACGCATACGTTAATTCGATGACAATACAATAAGTTCAAGAGATCGGACTAACACTCAAACCAGAGAAGTCGCAAGTCCAGACGACCGACATCATAGATCTCGTTCTACAACCGAATACTGTCGACTTCCGCTATTGGCAAGAATCGCCTTGGATGAAGGATATCGATTTCGGTAAGGCAAACTAATCATACGGTAAAAGTAGCACAGATTTAAGTAGAGAAATATAATGGTCAGTTATATTGGTAAAAGGAAAGTTCTTTTGAAGATATGTGGCTTTATTCTAAACAATTACACCATTTTTAAGAAATACGCAATTTTTAAATTTAGTCTACTGATCAAACCGATACTTGTCGCGGTCGTGCAACTTACCCGACCGCAAGGTGACTTTGACTATTAAGTTAAATTATAAGTGATTCAAAAACTAAAGTAAAGGGCATATCTAAATACTTTTAAGCTATCATTAACTGAATGTCATTAATTCGCAATCATAGTTGATTATACGGCGTGGTAACTGTTGTCCACTACAAACAGATGTTTCGGTGGTAATGCTATAGATAACGCCATGAGGACAGACCACAGTCGGTAAGTGTGTAGCGGCGTCAATCTCGGCGCGCATGCTCCCGGAAATAGTTTTATGATGGTGGCGGGCGAATTCGCCGCGCGATGTTAATAAACAGGCGCCCGCGCATACGGCTCAGCTGCAGTCGTAAGATAAACATGACGCCGACGTCATCATCCACCCACACCGTGCCGTTCGTCTCATTCTCGTGCCGGATTTATGACTGTTTGGAGTCGTGTGACGGGCCTGCGGCACGGGCGCTCTGCGGGCTCGCGCGGGCAACGACTCTATTGAGACTTCAAATGCCACCGGAGTTCGAATCTAGTCTCGACAGCCAAATTTAAGAACTTTCGTTAATGATATATCTTTATTATTGATAACTCCCGGTTGCGTAAGTAAAAAGTATATTCGTACTGAATTGCTGATTTCTAGAATTCACCTTTTAATCTGTACTTAAAAAATCGGTCAGGTGGTCAGGACGTTCTTCTAAATGATGTCATCAGAGGCTACCTGGCAGTGCAGCCACTTCTTTTTAGCATTTAACCCGCTCTTTTATTCCGGTCTAACCACACACCGACCAGCCTAAATGATCTTCTATGACCGACCTTAACCCTATTCCTGATATTGATTCTAGCACTAAATTAAAATTTGATTTGCCCATAATTAAATAAAACTCATTCTTTTTATATTTAATAGAAATTTCATTCTTATATCGAAGAATGGGACTGCATTAATACCTGATATTCATTTATATTCAAGCAATAAATTCTTGTTTGGGCGAAGTTATAATGAACATATGCAACCTGTCAAGAAACTGGAGACTAGCACTACTTCCATTAAATTGATCATGACGCGGATATTTCATTAAAATAGAATCTTAATGAAATAACTCGATCTCTTGGTATTTTACAATACACTATAATTTGCAGCTACGATAGAAAGTTTTTACATTCTGGACACAACCGTATAAGACTTCCATGCAGACGAAAAGACGAAATAACAAGTGCAGTTATGAAAGCAGAGTTTTACATCAAAAGCTTTCTTCTAAAAAATATGTGTAAACATTTATTAGTTTCCTTTGAGTACTGTGTATATACGTACGTATCAGACGCATCGTCTGCTTCTACATATTAGGTCAGGGAAAAGTTTTTTCGTATTTTACATAAAAATTCAAGATAACTTTTATTATATCTTATTTACATTCAATTATAATACATATATGCCATTTTGTTCAGCAACTTGTTCTTATTTTGTAGGTAGTCACATAATCTCATTACTGTAGAGATTTTGGGATTTCTGATCAAAAAACTACAAGTATTTTTGACACTCTTCTGTTGATGTTAACTTAACACTACCTAAAAAAAATCTGAAGAGACTGAAACAGGTGAAAATCTTAGGGTTCACGGTCAGGGCTATATGGTGAATGCATTAACACTTCCCAACCAAACTCTCTCAATATTTGCTGATTGGCTATAGATGTGTGTGGTATCGTAATAAAAAACCCCACTCTTTATGTTGATCAATTCCAGGCCGTTTTTTCTCTAGTTCTTGCTTGAGTCTCATTAGCTGTTGGCAGTAGAGATGCGAATTGATGGTTTTAACCGGTGGTAAAAAACTCATAATGAATAGTGCCCTTCTAATCCCACCACAAACAAAGCATCAACTTATTGCGAGATAATCCAGATTTCGATATAGTCTGTGGAGCTGCTTGCCTTATGAACATGATTTTTTCGCACGTTCTTGTCGTAAGTAATTCATTTTTCATCACCAGTGATCAATCTTTTCAAAAACGGTTTGACTTCATTACGTCTCAAAAGAGTCGCAAGGATTCATTAGATTACTTTCAGTGAGCTCGTGTGGCACCCAAGTATCGAGCTTTTTGTGTATCTAGCTTTCTTCAAATGGGTCAAAACTTTTGTTATCAATACCCAGCTCTTCAGCTAAGTTCTAAGAACTAATTTGCTGATCTTGTTCTACTTTTTTTAAATCGCTACGATTTTATCCGTAACAGGTCTACCAGAGCGAGGTTCGTCATTGACATCAAAATTGCTGGAATGGAATTTTTTCGCCGCTTGTATCGCATTTTTCCTTTTTTTATAATAAGATTTCAAAATGTGTCGAATTTCTACGTTAGATTCACTCATTTTGGTTAACAGAAATACAATAAAAAAATAGCGGGACACCGTTTTTAATTTTAATTTTTTGTTTAATTTTATCTCTTTAATGGTATCAATACTAATCAGATATTAACAGCACAATCAAAGAGGTTTTACTGCAACTGTTTCCTTATTATCAATATTACCATTCCTGCATCAAGCGAATCATAGCTCGTCCGTAAACACCCCACTAGCGCACTAGCGCAGTGTTTCCTTTGTGCGGTGCGTGTCCGTGTCCATCTCTGAGCCGGTGATTATTAATGTTACAGGATGTTCGTTTGAAGCCAAAGAGCGCCCAAAGAGAGATATTAAATTTACGAGTGCCCAAACGTAAACTGTTATTTTTACAGCGCCTAACACCCGCGAGCGCTGCACCCTCAAAGAGCGCGTCGGCTGTTGTAATACCACGAGTGTATTTTTAGCGCAAGATGGAGGACCTTAATTCAAATTTAATTGGAAAAAACGTGTCTCAAATTTTGTTCAAATTGATGAACCGCGCTGCTATATCGTATATCGGATTGCTTACAACATAACAATTATATTATTGTTCCAAGTTTAAGTATGTTCAGTAAATTGAAAGAACTATGAAGTTTCTGAATATATAAGTTTTATTTAAATGACGGACAATCACTAAACAATAGAATATGTCCATTAGTGCATTGCGTGTCAAAGATAGGGGCAGTAGCAGCTCAGAATGAATACCTTTGTTTACTGAATAAATTGGAGATTTCCGACAAGTTTTGAATAGATACCCTAATGTTATTTTGATGTTTCCATATATTTTTTTTATTACTCTTAATATCAACATTTTTCATTTATAATTCGATTCGATCAATGGATTTTAAAAAGAATTACTTGAAAGCATCTATTTTAAATATTTTCTAAGTCATTCAATCCTGTATTAGATTGATTTGTCATCTATCAATTCTATCAAAGCAGAAATCATTTTCTAAATTCAAAGATTCGTGGGTATTCTTTTCTTTATTACAAAAACGTCTGAGAAACCATTGCGATAAACAGAATTTCTCTGCAAGAGATGCGATAATTAATGAATCGACTCCTATCTATTCATTTATTGTCTGTTTATTTCTATTGTGGAATGTTCCTAAATAACGGGTAAGATAAGAAATTTTATTCAGGGAAATGATTTTTTTTTTCACTTCTACAAGAATGGGAAACTGATGTTTGGGTGTGCAAACGCCGGTAGGGTATGCCCAGCATCCTACTAAGGCAGCTTCTGCTCATAACATTTTGATAAAAGACATCTTCCTGCACTGCCTACTGCTGATTTTCCATCGCATAATATGAGTCCGTATCCAATCAATATCTAAATCGAGTACCATAATATTTGTTTGTATAAGAATGACTTTCTTGGAAAACTCCTTCATGTAACTAAGTCGTGTCACATTGAGCGACTAATATTTGATTGTGAATATTAATAATTTTAATATTGAGAGTTGACAACTGCAGTTTAATCTAACTTATATTGATTGATTTTGCTTCATAATTTTTATATCTTTTCCCGAAACTCGTTGTTAGATAACGCCCATTATCATTCTAAATTAGTTATTCATCAAAAATAACCCAAGGGGTACTTCAGCCTTAAAGACTTCAGTGACATGTAACAAGTCGCTACAAGAAAGAATTCTACTTTCTGTATCTAATAAATATCTCTTATATACAATTAAACATTGTGTATTATATTTATTCGTCTTTTTTGTTCGTTATTTAATCGTTTTCAAAAAGTACATCGTTACTACATCTATGGATATGTACATAGTATCACAATACTGAAGTACATCAGATGTGCAGGCCTTAATAATGTACTAGCTTCCGCCCGTGTGGACATGGAACAAATACTTCCATCTCGTACATGGACCAATTACGAGCTCAATCATATTCCGTTGTCGTTCCCGGTCCCGGTCCTGTCCTCGATGCCAATCACTCTGACTCTCGATTCCGATTGCAGTCCCACTTACGACTCCGAATTCGTCTTGGGAAATATTTCCCAAGTACAAATATCGGTCGGTTACAGTTTTATTATATGTATCTAGCATCCCGGACCGGTTCGCTGGGCGTCATTGAAAATAACTACAATTTTTCTTTTAATTTTGTAATTAATGTTTGTCTATATGATACGTGTTTTTCCAAAAATAATGTACCTTGAAAGTCGGGTTAAAACCTTGTTCTTCAATTATATTCAATCCAAATAATGTCATTTGAAAATAATTACCTTTGAATATTTTTTAAAAAATGTTTAGATTGAGTTCCTTGGCCAGACATCAGTGATTCTAGTGGTTTTGGTGGTCGTAGCAATTCTGGTAGTTTGACTTTTCCATTTAAACAACATAATCCTGGTGGTTCATATTGAAATCTTAATGCATCACAATATTGACATGAGGTGTTCATTGTTCCGAAGTCGACCGACACATCAGCAGCATAATTTATTGTTGAATCGTACCTGAACGCCAAATGTTCATATTGAACCATCCTTTTAGGTTTCCTATTTAGTCGACGCTCTAATTTTTTTTTTGTGTAAGCTCGAGCTGAGCGTGGAGAACTTGAGAGTTGTTGTTGGTCCGAATTATATCTAATCGTGATTAAGCAATTCTTAATCGATTTGCTTCTAAGCGTTGTTCAGTGTTCCTCAGTTTCATCATTGAGTCGATATTGACGATTCCGACGACTTTTTGACAACATTTATTGAATATAAACAAACTACAAATTAATATTCATTTGTTAATTTTCTGTTGTCATAAATACATGTGACAACAGAACTTTCAAAATAAACGTCACTTTCCTTCTTATTAAAAAAACTATTGAAAACATTAACTTTTCAGAATTTTTTTATATACAAACCTTCTCCAGACGATTTTAAGGACAACAAAAAAAAATATGCCAATCGATCAAGTCGTTCTCTATTGATACTAGGACATACATGGTCCATTTTTCTTTTATTTATACAGATAAATAAAGTTCCGGCTGCAAATTGTTTCTAATTAATAAAAGCAATAAATCGCTAAGACCCATAATAGAGTTTTATGAAAACGGCTGAACTTATTTTAATGTGATATAAAACTATTATTTCATTTATTATAATTTAATATATTTCTGTAAATTCTATAGAAACTTTTAAACAATATTTTGATATCAAAACTCCGCAATAATTAAATGAATTAGATAGGTGATAAAAATAAAGTAGGGACGATAAGTTCAATTATTTCTCGGCTTAAAACTATATGCATATACCAAATAGGCAGGTAGGTACTTACTTTCCCGACACTGGCAATCACTAATATCGATTCACTCTTCTTTATGAAATTCCAGAAACAAATGAGTAACGATAATCCTTAACATTCGTATTTATATTGGTGAAGAATCAAACACGTTCATACAAGATTGCAAACACATGTCGTATTAATTTGCACGTCTAAATAAGCGTTGCAGACGGGACGGCGGCCGACGCGGCTGCAACGAGTCTCGACGCATTGTACTGAATATGGAATATGCAAGTTTTTACAAGTAACAGTCGCTGAGCTTCTTAAAATATTATCTGCCTATATTGATAAGAGAAGTCAAGTCAACATTTTAGTTCTTTTCTATCGAAACCAAATTAATTGTCATGCACCCCCGCTTACGATTGTGGACCCCCATTTTTTATTACGCCCAACGTAGACCCCCGTCGAGCCTCTCGTGGATCCCTGGGGGTCCAGCTGGATCGCTTTGGGAAATACTGATTTAAATAGACTAGCGGTGGACCCGTGTCGAAATTCTATCGTAATTCATTAAAGTTTTAAATTCGAACGTTATTGAAGTTATTTTGTTGAAGAGTGTATCTTTATGATCATTGCACGCAATTTTCTGCAATTCTATGCAAACCTCATTAGAGTGTGATCCGCAAAAATGCATACGGAATGATATGTATTAAATATAATAAATTCTGAATTATATAAACTGTATCGAGTATTGTAACGAAGATTGTAGGTTGCACACGGAAAAAGCATGAAGTACGACGTATGAAGGCTTCGATTTTACGTTACAGATAAAAAAAATTAAACTCGTTATTTCAAATTTTTTTTTATTGTTAACACTAAAGTTCGTCAAAGCTACTAAACAAAAATAAATAAATAAAAAAGAAAATCGTTTCATAAACAGAGGAGAAAAGGTACTGATTTGTCTTTTTTATATAGATTCAACCTTTAAAGGGTAGTAGGAGACAGCGAAAGTTTGCATGAAAGTCTCTTTGACTTTGAAACCACGTTATTTTTGCATTTTGAAGACCACAGATATATTATAAATAAAGAAACGAGAGGGAGATCAGAAACGGAATCAAACGCGTTATCGAAATTGAAATCGAAAATGGATTTGATGTTTGACCAGAGCGGAATTGAGTTCGAACTCGAGACCGAAACCGACATTATGATCGGAATCGATAACGAGGCCAAGTTAACAATTTAGAGCAGAATTAAGCTTAGAACGTATTGCCAAATTTTACAGGTAGTTCTTAAAAAATATATTAAGGTAATTAAATACACAGTTTGAAAATTTCTCATCTCTGAAAAAAATTATCAAAGTGACGCGTGTGCAGAAATTAAAATGATATAATTCAGTCACATAGTGCTCAAAATAAAATTCATTACCAACGCCTGACATTCGTTTAGATCCTAGAAAGTTCTAAAATTTGCGTGACAATCTAGAAATTTTTATGCGGTGTTTTATGTAGATGTTAAATTTAATTTTATTGTACACGAAAATATAACTTAACATCTACTCACTGGGCGCTACGAACGATCTAGAGGAGGGACGGGTCGGTCGGATATTCTTGCGGAGAAATATTGAAGCCCATAACTACAGGCAAAAGGTGGCCCTGGTTTTATGCGTCAGATCTTGATCCAAGTCCTCGCACAGCTCGCGGGCGCCCACTGAAAAAGGGTCTGCTAAAATAAGGCTAGGAGGCACTCCAATTAAAAAGAATAAACATTAGATCTCATTTTCAACACCTATAGACACAGTAGCTGAACTTCGTCGTCCTCGAAGAGCAATTGTATCAAAATAAAGGAAGAGAGAAATCACTATGAATTTTGAATATGTTGATATTTTGCAAAAAAGGTATGGAAATTGCTATTTATTGGTATTGGTATTATTAAAAAAATAAAATGGGTATTTTTAAGAAATATTATAAGCAGCATATCGAGCGTTAGCGCCCTGTATTTTCTCACACCGCTCCGTTTAAGTTCGGGACCCTTTCGAAGAAGGCAATTCGGACGACACGTGTGAAATTTCGCTAATTAAAATGGCAAATTTAAGAGAGTGAGCGCTCAAAAATCCATCATCAGCAGTACCTCGCGTCTGCCGCCGGCGTTAGCGCACGGCGCCCCGGAGTCAAATGGGTATAAAATTGAAGGGGCCGTGACGAGTACTACATGCAGTGCGTTTGGGTGTAAGTTTATAGAACATTTGTCTAGTAGAAATAATTTTCTTGCTATATTACTTAACCATTAGACTCCTTAGTGTCTCCTTAAGAACATATTTTTAAGTACACTTTTAACAGAAGTTTACAAGTAAGTTTAAAGTCATAATTCTTATGAATAAGGACATGATGCTAAAATTATGTTTGAAAAGAGTTCGTTAAACTATAGAGAGATGTTATTCCAAGTTCTCGTACAGTCACCGATTACAAAATAAGTTATAAGAAACGTAGATGTCGGCTACTGAAACCGGGGCCGACTAAACTTAAATGCAGAGTTTAATTGAACGTTCTGAAATTGGCCGCAGTCTGCGAGAGACTAGCCTGCAAGCTTACCAGTCCCCGGATGCTCATATCTCGTAGACTCGCAGAAGGAAATTCATGAAAATGAGAATTACTTATATATTACAGTGTCGCTTTGAAAAAACAATGTGATACAAAAATCATTGCATTCGTCCGCCATTTATTGTTTAATACCAGTAACTCCATGATAGTTATTTCATTTAAAAAATCACGTGCTCTGTAAATGGGTATTTTCATAATCAAAACACGCGCGGTAGAACTCGAGGATTTTGCTCGGTAGATTAAAAAATATTTTTTTATAGAATTATGGTAGAAAAATGATATCTGCCGGCGGCCCCCGCGGCGAGCGAGCACTCGCGGGCGCGGGTGAGCGATCGAGGCGCTCGGCGCTAATGACACCTTAAAAGTATTAGGTGTCGGCGGCCGCGCCCGCGCCGCCTCCGCGCACCCTAGCGGAGAATCGCTTTTTCATAGTTCCTCGCATTATATTAGCGTCGGGAGGCGTTTTCCCGTATCGTAGATGCTGCTATTTTCGGGCCTGCGGGGAGAGGACGAGCGCACCTCGCCGCGTCGCGCGGCCGCAACACGGGCGTACTCGAGATTGCGCACGCGGAAAACGCGTACGTCACCGCGGACCGCGACTGATGGCCCGCGGCGTACGTGCGCTACGTGATACTTTTGTGTCCGGGGAACAATGGGCGCGGCGGCGGCCTTCGAGTTACGCGCGGACATTAGAGGTAGGCGTCCGAGGCTGTCGGCGCGATCTCGAGGCGGAGATCGGCCCGACGCCTCGGTTGCGGCAATTAAGTCCGCCCTGAGCTAATGGAGACGGACGTCCGGGCCGCGTTCGCCGGCGAATCACCCGTATCCATCCTCGAGGATTGTTAAACAAACAACCGCGGTGGTAATGAGAGAGACGCGGGTGCGCGTGCGCCGTCCCCGGTACTCGTAGAAATTAAATCGACTTTCTCTCTAGTACCTTGGCCAAGTGGAGCAATCTTGATAAGTGGTGAATTATACATTGACACACGATAGTGTATTGCGCTTTCCTTCGGCTCTAGCGATACCACCACGCGTTGGAATGTCAAACTTTCCTCCCGTGGTCAGGACACAAAACTTTTTTCACATCAAGATAAAAAGTTCTTCATATCAGGGGGAAAAGTGTTACATTTTCTTCAGACTCACACTTTAGTGAAGAATTCGATTTTAGTCTCAAATATCATTCCCGCTCGCAAATTAATGTTAGTCGAGCCAAAGACGAGAGTGCCACAATCACGCAGGCGAGACTGTAACGAAAGCCGGGAGAGAATGTAATGCTTTCCTCCCGTATTCCAATTGAGAATGAACCAAAATTTATACATATAAAGGAATGTGGAAGATCGGATAAATTTTGTACAAGAATGAAATACAAATCCATATATTCTATAGGCTTAGTTGATTATATTGTCGATATTATATCATGTCGTTATTATGTCAAGTGCAACTATCATTCAAATTATAAAGGACTAACTGTGCCCCGCGGTTTCATCCGCGTGCTGATGGAAAATTGTTATAATGATGATAGAAAGTGTTTTATTTATTTGTCAATTTTTCAATGTTTTTCTATTATTTTGCTATTCGGGACGGAGACAAATCCAACAAATTAAAGATGGAAATCGGTCCAGCTATTCTCCAATTAAAAGTGTTCGAACAATTACATTGTGTAATGAATGTAAATTGGAACTAAGTATTTTTTATGATGATCTCATTAATATGTATTATAGGTACTATAAACACTATAGTTTGTAAGGATAGATAGATACTGAAGTATATGATGATTGATGGTAATGCAAAAGTTATATGTGGCTACTACAATATACTCCTATAAACTACGTTAAACGATTTATTTTAGTCTGTATAAACATGTAGATTTTACGATTTAGAAACGCATGAGCAAGGCACATTGAGCTGACCGAGGGAAAAACATTACATGCTCAAATGTATGCCTGCTACCTTTATGGTCTGACCCTGCCGCCGGACCGCACCGTAATATCGCGCACTCGCTTGTCATTTGTCAAAACTATTCAAATATTTGTCCAAATTATGGAGTGTAAAAGACAGTTTATCTACTTTAAACACCACATGCGATAAAAGTATTTATTTTGATATAAAGATCAATTTGTTACTACCAAATGTGCGTTAGAAATAAATTATCAATTATTATTGTTTTTATGGTTCACTATTTTGGCGATAATGGCTTACACATTAAAAATAGATATATGCTGTCGCGGGCTTTTTGTAGGACTATTTAAGATACACATTTCCATTATACATTATATACGTGTAGTTCCAACGGTTTTTGCGGCGCACGCCAGAATAGCGCGTAAGTGACAGATTTTTTTCTTACTTATTTGACACTCCTCTTTATATTTTGGATAATTGACACTATATCTTTATAAATTATAGCCTATGTGTTATTCTGATATGTAAGCTATATATTATTGTACGGTGTCATCGAAATCCATTCAATTGTTTTTACGTGAAAGAGCAACACACATCCATCTATATTTACAAACTTTCGCGTTTATAATATTAGTATAGATATAGATGACGTCCCCCGCATTCGGACCGCGAGTGACCGAGGAGCTTTTTGCTTACCTAATTTCTGGGACGCAAAACGTAGACCGTTCCATTGTCTGCTACATTTACTTCAATATTATTCTATGCTATGCTATTCTACTCTCTGCTATGTTTCTCTCTCTCCTATAGATATCTCATGACTTAGCGTTTTTTTAATAGCCTTTACACGTATTTTAGCGTATTTTTTCGTAGCAGGCTGTTATTCTCCATTTATACTGAAAAATAATATTATGATAATAATTGTAATGCATATCTTTCTTTAACTAAAATTACAGAACACGATAAATCGTGAAAAGGAACCGCTACTCGGAGACGTCAGAGCGAACGATGTGTTTGTTTTGACTTCTAATACAGTGTAGTACATACCTCCAGCAAATTTTTAAACAACATGTCATCAATTTCTGTCCGCTACATCCTCGCACTTAACCGCTCGCGCGTGCGCGTTAACTCTCCTTCAATCGCGATACAGAAGTGTAGCACCCGTGAGTGCACGCACATTTTATACATTGCCTTGGAATTTGATCGCTCATAACGCTAAAGCTGAAAATTCATTACGTGATTTTTCATTACGAACGCAGCGGGCGCGGGCGCGGGAGTTTTATTTGTGCTGAACGATAGCAGTTTATCGCGGTTTAGAAACGAAAGTGTACGCGGTCCGTTACGTTTTTTATGATCGCCGACACGCATGAACGCGAGACGTACAGAATCATACATCATCCGGGCGGCTCGCGAGGGCCGGCTACGATGTACACGTAGCCCTTTCGCGTCCGCCGAGCCGCGCGCCCGCACCACCGCGCGGGCGCCCGCGCGTCGACCGCCGCGTGAAGTCCGACGTCGTTCGTCACCTACGCTTTTAAACCCTCCGAGAGATGAGGCCGAAAACTGCGTAGCGAAATCTCGGTAACGCGGGAGTGCGGGCGCCGCCGACAGTCCGCCTGCGGGCGAGCGCGGCGCGGGCGTGCGCGGGCCGAGCCGTCTCGTCGCGGTCCCGTCCGACGTGCACGCTCCCGTCCGGCTGAGATCACTTTTTCCGTGGAGGTGTGATTTATTTGTAGTAGTTTTTGGAAAAAGCACACGGCAAGAATTGATCGAGTTTAAGGTTTGAAGAAAAGTAATACCGCAGTCATCGTATTTTAAAAAAATACTAAACCTCAAAACGCAACCTAATCGTCATTTGACAACTAAAAATAGTGCATACTCCATCAGTTCCGAGTTGTCGTTACGCCGAGGCGGGCGCGGGCGCGCGGCGTCGGCGGCGTCACGCTTTGTGGTGACGCGAACGCAAAGGACGCCGCAGGCCGATTCGAAGCCCTTGCCCGTGTCTAGTTGTTGCTACAGTGGGCTTAAAAGTACATTTGTGTTTGCATTTCATTCTTATTTATGAATAATTTATTCAACAAGATAATAAGAATGAATAATGATATTTATTCATTCTTATTATCTCGTTGTCAATCACATTTCTAATTATTTCTCAATAACAAATTAAAAAACTTTTCAACTTTCCTTTAAAAAGTTGAAAAATTCAGGATATCATTGGTTTCGTCTACAGACGCCGACGCTCTGAGGTCCCGCGCGTACCCCCGCCTCTCAAAGAAAGGACAAACGAACGACAGTTTCATTCTAATTAGATTTCTTTTGAACCTATTCGAACTAGTACATATTGGGAAATTTTATAAAAAAATCGTGAACAAATATATTAATCAACACATAAATTGGCTGTATTCCCAAAATGAATGAAAACCGATCGGTTCTTTTTTTTTCAATATTTCTTTAACTTTTTAAGATATTTTTAGAATGCTGGCACATTTTTAAGCTTAAAAAACGAGGTCGAATGTTGGAAACAGAATCAAAATCGATTTATGCATGTTTAGAATAACTTGCAATTTTGTAGTCGTATCAATTTTTGTCAAATGATTTCTAAACGAATCCAGTAACTAGATTTAATTTGAAATTTAATTTGAAAGAGTTTTTCTTACTCTACTTCTTTTGGAGCTTGAAAATATATTAGCTTATATATTTTGAATATATTGAGTTCAAAAATAACGGAAAATTTTGTAATTGTCCTGCAGAGTCAACCGAATTTTTAAATTCGTTTTGTTTCGCAGCAGCGATTACTGTATACAAATTGAATAAAAAAATATATTTTAATTTATCCGATTTGCATTCTGTGACCGCTATTGCTTTTATAGTCTCATTCGCCTCTAGAACATTTTCGATTTACGAGTTGAACTCATAACTCGTTTTAAGACGCGCTTAAACTCAACTTAAGACACGTTTTATTTCAAAAGTATAATTTTCTGAGTGCGCCTTCGCCATAAAACATTATAAGGCCGGTCGCGCTGCCGCCGCCCGCCGCAGCCCTCGCGCTTTGCAATCGTATTCGTTTTCCTAATTAATGCTAATTTTATAAGTTACCTTCGTACAACATAAATAAGCAGATGTTCATTTTATACCACTCCTGGGAGTCCTGGGACCGCTCCCGGCATATTATAAATTACAGGAGTCGAGAAAAACGAGAAAAAATAAAAATATGAAACATGTCACTATTATTACAGTGCTATTTATTTGTGTAGACGCTTACAATTATCACGCGGTTGACCTGCTTTCAATTTGAACAGGAGTTTTGCACACTCATAAATTTGTTTCCTTATTTGTTAATCAAAAATAATTGCTCTGCGCTTATGAGCACAACAATTAGTTACGTAAGAGAAGAAAACGGCCAGTGGAGTGTGCTGTCGTCCAGTGGGACGGTCGTACCCTCGTTTCAGAAATATAATGACACTTGTACATTTATCATTAGTTCTATCTCATTTTATTTCAGTCTACGTTGTTTCCCATTGACATCGTTATCTAAATTTAATTTATTTTTTCAAAACTCTGTACTCACGTAAATTCATACGCCGATTATAATTATAATATTATAATTGTAACATAATTATAATATCCTGAACCTTACTGAATCATTAATGGATGTGCAACTTTAAAAAAAAAGGCAAAAACTTTGTAATGTCATGAGATTTGTAATGGTTTTAGCAATATATTAATTAAACAGATTATAGTTAGGATAGCTTTTGCAAATACACATTTATAAATATATTTAAATGTATATCATTTAACGATTGAATAATTTTACAGCAGGTTCCGGAAACAACGTCAGAAGCGGCCCCAAAATGCCCACCCAAAGTCCGTGAACGGTGCCCGAGCTGCGCCGGCGCCGTCGCCCGCGCCATGTACGACCCAGAGCGCATCGCGCGCGACGCCTTCGCGTGCGAGCAAGCCAACAACGCCACGACCCCGCCCGACGGTAATCGATCTTCCTTCCCTCTTCCTCGTACTCCACTCGCCGAGTTCGAGTTGATTTTTAACTCCCGATGCCGAAGGAGAGACGTTATAATCGACATCATCGGATCTACTCACAAAAACGTAAACAATCCATTACTTACGTATCGGTAGCTGCACAAACAAACGAACGGTAAAATTCAACGCTGTATCGGACGTTGCAGCATTTACGTTTGTTATTTTTACGCTCAATGTTTTCAGTCGGAGGGATTTCGATTCGTGATTCGTTTACTAGAAGGCTCTCGGTCCATCGACTAGGAGACAAGTTACATCGTTATAAATACTTAATAAACGTTTGCCGCGTTTTACTAAGATAATGGAAGTGACTCTTTGTACATTTAAATATATCACAGTGACGAGCTTCCGTTTCTGCAAAACTTTTAGCTTTTGTGGAATTTAGTTGTAATTTCAGAGTGGAGTAAGAATGACGGGAAAATTTGACTTCAGCACTAGAATAATACAGACGCAGAAAGGACGGGGAGACAGACGCCCGGGGACGTTTTAGGGTGTTGATAGAAAAACGTTGTTTTATCATTGCGCGTCCGCCCAGAGGAGCGAAGAGATTTTTGGAAGGAATGACCTCGGAAATCGCCGAACGTCCCCCGCGCGCCCCCCGCCCCGCCGACGGCCTGTCAGAACTTTCGTACTGGCGGCCACTCCTCTTCCGATTTCACATTTTAAAAAAAGAGTGACTTTTCTCAAAACATAGTTCTTGGCTACGTTTTTTCAGTCGCGACCAACTTCGTTACTAGTGGCTGACATTAGAAATAGGTTTATCGATTTACACTATTCTATATATTTGTACCTAGCGTCTGTCTCTACATTCAATTTTTTTTGTACAGTTGCATGATAGATATTCGTTTTATAATTAACTGAGCCCAATTTTACCATTTTTAAAATTAATGTTTGTCTGTCTGTTTGTATATCCTTCTATAACTAAAGAATAACTTAACCGATCGTGATGAAAGATATTTGACTAATCTTAATGAATATCGATGTAGAGTCAAAGCATGATATTGCGCAAATGCTGCTTTATGTCAGTCTGTTTTCATCTTCTTTTATTCCTTAAAAACATTTAGCCAATCTTGGTGAAAATTCGTTTACAGTCAGAACATGTGATTGCACAAATGACAAGCTATTGTTTGTCTGTTTATCTGTCTGTAGATATGTTCTTTTATAACTTTAGAATGTAGCTCATAATTTTAAAATTTGATGAATATTGGAGTTGGTCAAACATTGTGCAAACAAACGTGCAAATTATAGCCAACTCTTAATTTGTTTTCTGTATTTTTTTTTAAATTAAGAACCGTTTGACCAATCGGGGGTTTGAATTGAAGGGGGTTTGAATTTTGTATGAAACTATTTTTTTTGTAGAGCGAAGTACTACTTTGTAAAGTTTGACGTGCATTTCTCACAATTAGGTAGGGAATGGGGTTGTGTAATGTTTAAAAATGAATGTGCATTTTGTTGATTTTTTTCTTGCATGCCTAAACCATTCGTACAATTACTATGAAACTGACGATATGTTGTACTTGCGAATGGCGAGATTTCTGAAAAAAGAGACTAGCAACTTTAATGGTCTACGTATTTTTACTATTGAGACGAACTATTAAACCGATACTAAGAATTATTTAATTAATAAAAAACTCCTTGATTAAATAGATTAACATTTCACTTTGACTTCATCTGCATATTTTTGTTGCTACGGATTCTAAAAATGTTTTTACTTATAGAAAGTAACACTATCCCCCAGTAATTCAGCAGAAACTTTATATAAACACTGGAATTGGCCTTAACTTTCTCCGAAATGGAATAGGGACCGGTAACGGAATTGAAATTGCAAACGGGACGGAAAGAAGAATCGCAAACCGCTACCGGGAGGGCTCAAAATCGAGAACGGACCGAGATCGTAATCAACCGTGGGATCAAGTTTAGAATCGAGATCGTGGCTGGCGATGGATGTGAAGAGATGACAATCGGCAGCAAGACCGGGACCGAAGGCGGGATCTGAGTTAGAAGTTCCTTTAGTCGGGGTCGGGTCCGGTATCGAGGCCGGGACAGGATCAGGATCATCATTCACTTAGCGTAAGCGGATTCACTTTCTCCATCTTTATATATAGGATAAAGGAAGTCATTCTGACTACGCGGGCGGAAGCTAGTATGATGATACAAAAATCTAAGGAAGGCGTAGATATATAATATGGTTTATTTATTTCATCCGAACACAAGATAAGCGGCGCAACCCAATAAATTTAGAAATAAAAGTCAATGTATATTTTGGTTCATATATATATATATATACATACAATAGATAGGTTTAGGTTTGAATTTCATAAAATAAGTATTTCAATTTAAACCAAAATATTTAATTAAAAGAAATATATAATTTAATACTGCACATTATAATACTGATAGATTACATATATTAATAACATTAGCATGTCAGTCAAGCAAACTCGTAAGGTTTTGTTTATACGAAAATCCCCTAAGGTGCCTATAAAAGTATGGTGTATGCACACGGAGCACACAAGTACAAAAATACATGAAAGAGCGGGGGCCGCGTTCGGGTGTCGCGCCCGCTCTCTGGTTCTTTACGAAATGACGGATGTCGGTGATAAAGACGACCGCAGGTGTGAATACACAGAAGGTTTAGTGACTGTGACTCAAAATATTTTTCATTTGTTTCAATGGAGAATACTCGTTTCATATTTTTTTACGAATACCGGTAGCAAAGTGCCCAGCTCACAATTTTCAAATCTGAAAATGAAACGAATTCAATATTTGATCACGGCGAATATAACAAATGAATTTGCAATTTATAAAAAATTAAAGAACACGATCCGAATATGGTAGAGTACGTCACGCCGACGCCGACGACGGCGGGGACGCCCGGGGCCGCGCCGGCCTGAACGAAAGGATTGCGGGCCGGCGCCCGCGCGGCGGGCAGCTTGCTTACGATACGGGACACTTGTTTTATCATAACATAAAATTAAAACCGTTGTTTATATAAAATTACTGACGTTGGCGTCATTTAACGATCGGTAGAAATGGAGGGCAAAGGGCCGCTGCAGGTGTCGCTTGCGTTAAGTGAAATTCGTAAAAAGCTTGTACTCGATCAATCGCATTCACCTTTTGTTTTTCCAACACTCCACAAGCCAAGCGAGTTCGCTTTTCAAATATGTTTATGATCCGTGAGATCTACTAGAGGTATCCGGTTGTGTTCGTTAATCACGACGCCATTGCTTGACTGAAATACACGATAATAAAGTGAATTAGTAGAATTTATTTTCGTTATAGAAATAAAAAAATATAATCAATAAAACTAAATAAAAAAGGTTTATTTATAAATTGATTGACTTTTTAATTATTAGACATCAGTCAATTTCTTTGATTCTAAAACACTAAATATTTTGTAAAAATGTTTTTTTTTTAAACATTTTCGAAATTATTTAAACCGGTCAACCATAAAATTTAATCACATGATAATTAAGTCGAAGACTTAAGAAAAAACCATTTATTTCTTCGATAGATAAATAGCGTCAACAAATATTTCCAATAAGTTTTTTCGTAAGAAATTTTAGATTCTTTAAAGGTAACTGTTTTAAATGACATTTTTTTTTGAATTTAAAAAGCTGCGCCGAACATCGCATTGAAATTGATTAAAGTGTCGAAATGGTTGACAAAAATATTTTTGAAAATGACTTTTATAAATTTTGACCGATCGATTTTTAAACTACAAAAACCTTTTGAGTTCAAAAGGCTGCTTCCGATGCCGTAAACCTCATTTATATCGGTTCTACGTTCAATAGTTATCTTCGAGAAAATGCTACAAATGTTATTTTGATATATTTTGTAAACTGAAAAATAGTAATTAGAACGTATTAAAAGAAAACGCTGAGAATTTTTAGCTCAAAAATTGAGAAACTGTTTACACGCTTTCTGAATTCGAAGACGTTGTTGTTCAACGTAACGCGGGAAGTTTTGTGACTGTCAATCACTGAATAGATTTTTTTGACTGTACTAGCTAGTTTTATAGCATTTCATAACATAGCAATCTCATACTATTGTTTTTGTAAAACGAATAGCATATGTAACATTTGTTTTATAAAAATCTCAATCGAAACAACATCCTTAATGTATGTTTTGTAGTTATGACAATCTTCAAAGAAAATAGCATTGTCTGTTATATTAATATTTATGAAAATATAGTGTGGCTACGCAAAAAACAGTAGTTCAATAAGGTGGACGACTGTACCCGTACATGTGAGCACAAAAATCATACGCTCACACCCTCACAGGCAGGTTGGAAGGAGAATAGCTTTTTACAGCGACTGTATACATTTTCACACGCTTTATATAAAGGAATCTTATAACTGGACTTTCACTTATTTTTGGACTTTGGATAATTTATAACTTCACAGACATAAGTATATTAAGAGCAGATGACTGTCAATAATTTAGTGTCACCGCTGATCCAGTCACAGCAAAGTTCTATGCTGACCGTGCCAGCGCGCGTGCGGTCTCCATGAAAGCCCACATATTATTAGAAGAGTAATAAATGGTTAGTTATTAATAATAAATGGTTAGTTATTAATAATAAATGGATAGTTCATTAATAAAAAGATAAATAATGAAGCTAGAGAAATGTTGAGAAGTTACTTTCCGATGACTGACAACTTAGGGGAGCGCGTCAGAGCGCCGACGGGGAAAAGTTGAGTGGTTATGAAGCCCATCGCTTTAAAGGGTAACCTCGAAGGAATATTAATGGCTTGATCGAGTATAACTTTGAGGTACTATAGTTTGATAACTGAATATATTCAAATTTCCTTTTAAATAATAAAAAAAAATATTGCACCTCTAACAAGACAATTTGAAAAGGCGTCGCAAATTAAAAGATAGATTAGGCAAAAGCAATTGTGTTTTTTTTTTTGTTTACTCAATCCAGCGTGTATACTTGTCTCCGGTGGAAGTCGTATTTTCCTATCCAAGATTTTGTAGTGATAAAAGTAACGAGCAAACTCAATTCTACTTAGTTTAAGTCAAACTAATATCACTTCATTTCCTACGAATTTGAAAAACTCAATTTACAATAATATTGTCGTAAACATGCATATAAAATAGTCTGAACGCGCCGAGCACACCGCGGCCCGCGCGGTGGTGAGGCTGTTCCATTGAATACTGAAACTTTTAGTTACCTAATAAAATGTAACAAAGTCTATTTAAAATCATTTTCTAGGAAAATGTTTGTAATGCTCTATCATTCTGACCTAAATTAATAATAATAATGAATACCACCGAAAATTTTATTATTTTGAACTTGCAAAGACCCCACATAATCAAGCAAATAAGAATAACTTTTCAGTTTTGTGAATGGAAAATTACCTGTAATTTTTCCTGGCATTTCCATTACCCATTATCATTCTCATAGGCCCTGTGGCGCCGCGCTCTGCGCGGGGACAGCGCAATACTCTCCTACGTGTCGATGTGTGACATGATTGTTATATTGTATCTTAATTGTATTTTTATTTACACAATAAAATTCCAAGGGCTTTAGCTGTGAGAAGCTGTGAAATAAAAATTCACTAAATGTACACACTTCTATCTTAACACTAAAATCGACATCACTCGCTATCAGATATAACTTTTTCGAACATTATCGCGATAGTTCACTCGCGTGAATGGTTACAAGCATATAGAACTAACAGCTTGAGCGGGATCTATTGCACAAATAGTACAGCTGAAAAAAATAGGTCGTATAATAACACTATTACTATTTAAAAGGCCACGCCACGCCACGAATGCTGTACGTTCAAAATATTATTTAATTTACATGTATGCGGGAAGGGCCATAAGAAAATGGAATAACTTATCTTATTATTAAATCGAGACCTAGAAATGAACTAACGTCACGCCGAAAACAAAACGGATTAATTCCATCTCATGAGGGGCTCAAATAATTTCTTTGCTGTCGGATTTCAGAGCCCTAAACGAACTTTGATCCTCTGCCCCGCTTCTTATTTTCCAATCCTGTAAATCGGGCGTCATTGACAAAAGCTGGGGAGACATTACATCCCGTACGATTGACGATCCTCGTACGAGCGCCAGAGGGCGGGTCGGGGGGTCTTTTCATCACAAAGGGGCTGTAATCAATAACTTACGCACAATAGCAATCCCTGATCGCTGTTCAGAAGTATTAAGCCCATTTCTAGGAATTGCTCTGGTTTTGAATCTTCGAATGTACACATTTTATCCTCGCATGAACATTTCAAAAAAACTTATTCGTTTTCAAGGGACCTTTTTTGTCGTTATGTCTGTTTTTTATCGTCCTAGTGTTAGGCATATATTTTCGCGGTAATAGTCGGTGAACAAATAACCAAATCTGTTTAGCAGGTTTCGATAGTTCGGTGTACATGCTGCGAATATAAGACCCTCCTTTTTCCGGAATCGGTGAAAAATATCGTATTTAATTAAAGGTATACACGAAAACAATACGAAACGAGTGCAAATGAAACTTCGTTCGTAAGATACGTAGAAAGCTCCGTTCGCTCTCAAATGAAAAGGGTTCAAGTGCGTGTTAAACTCGCACTTCGTGGGGTCCGTACAGTATATTATTTTAAAGTTAACTCGGTCGAATAGTTAGCATTTTACAAATTTAAAACTTAGAACGAGCTAAAATAATTGCAATTTTTATTTATTTTCGGAAAGGAAGAAAATATAAAAAAACTTGAAATTTCGTTATATATTTGCTGTGGTATACGTCAGGTCGTCAATGAAAATGAGCTCTTTCAAATCCATTTGATGGAAAAGTAAAGTATTTTTTTGCGATTCTTCGAGTGAATGCGATTGAAAACTGAAGGTGAAACATTTCTTTACCTCCAACTCGGCGCTTTTAAATAACATCCCATACGCTATCGAAAGACAAAAGGTCACTCTTTACATACAGACCATAAAATTTTGCGTTCCACGGTTTTTAGTTCTAACAACCGTTAAAAGGATGACGTGGAACGCTAAATTGATGTTAAAAGTAAACTTCTTATGCTAAAGCACTGAAGTGTACATGACGGAAGAGGCCTTCAATCGCTAAGAAAAATGGCCGTGACTTACTGACTCGCCATCGCACAGACACTCGAAGCTCACGATGAGGCCGCTCGTCTACTGGCTACCGAACCTTTAAGAAACACATATACCTACTGGATAACGCAAAGTATTTCGCTTTTCATATACTCGTCTATTTAAATTAAGCAATAACGCTATGACAACATACGCGCGTTTCGTTTTTAAAATATCCTCCGCCGCTCAATACCCGAGATCGATTTTAATAAATTACGCGCTCGAGCATTGGTCCGCATTTAGCTAGCATAAAAAATGTAAATACTCCTTTCCATAATGTATGGAATCTGTAGAATGTTTAGAACACACGGCACTCGCCGACCACTCGTATTGTTTCTAAAGTACTCTCAGGTAAAACAGTTCCCCGTATACTGAATAAAACAGTATTGCGTGCAAAGTGTGCCGGGGCACACCTCATCATCTCCGATTTAAATTTTATCATCATGAATGAAGGTGTACAGAACAATTTAAACAATAAAACAATGTGACAGTATTCGTCCGTTTAAGTGATCATACACACCACTCTTAAACAAAATGGTCGTACAAGTGAACAATCATTTGTATTTTTATTGTATATCTATTATATTCGCTCAATTTGAAATACTACATGCCATTTAAATACACAATAGCGTCTACATATCAATAATATAAGTAAATAAGCGATGCTATAAATTAGTTTGCCATCGACATCTATCATTAAAAAGATAGTTGTATCTATATTTATCACTGACTTACATCACAACAATTGTACAAATTAGCAATAGATGCCATTTAAGGATGAATACCCAACGACATATTTTGTCGCGAAATTAATTTGAAAACAAGAATTGGAACTTTAAATTGTAAATTACGCCCTTTAAGGTAATGAACGCCAGCGAAACCGGGATTAGAACCCAAAGTGTGACTCCGGTAATCCCGCCCACGGCAGACTGGTGGTCGGAAGCGAGCACTTGAGCGCCATCTACGCTGAACGGGTCCAAAACCGAAACCGAAATCGATATCGCGACCAGGATTGAGATGGAGATAGGAGGCGGGACTAAATTAAAGTACATCAAATGTGAGAAAAATTATTTGTACACGCGACGAACGGTCCATCTGTAATAGCAGCGGTGATTGTGAGCGGTACATGCTTCTGCTGAAAACGATCTTTGTAATGTTACGTCATTGGTACTGATTTGGTAGCTCTCTATTAATTATCACTCTATAATCTCTACGCAGATATACAAAAATTTACATATTTGAATGAGTGAGCTCAAGAGCTTTCTACCATATTTATTTTTCGAACTAGTTATGATACCCGGCTTGCCTGGGAGTTGATATGAGATTATGTGGTAGATGAAATAAAAACATACTATGACGTAAGTAAAAATATATTTTGAAACATTTTCTATATTTACATGTATTCACATTTTCTCATTATTTACACTACTTGTTTATAAACAACATTTTTCATTTTATTTTCTCCGGAGTATATATATATAAATTTTTTCGAACTTCCTACTCTTGAGCAAGCTACGTATAGCTGACTGTGAGAGAAGCAAGATTTTGAGGTTGATGCCACATTATTTTAAAGTTTGCCCTTTGCGCTTTGTTAATTGTAAACTAAAGGCTAATTTAATTGGAAACTGCAATCTTTAAATTGAAATGGCAATTCAGAAGAGATCAGTGGTATTCTAGGTATAAATACTGTGTGTCCTTTGTTCTTTCCGGAAATAAGTTCAGCTTCAATGACATTATTCGATAGCTGTTTTACGATCATCCCTGTTCCATTACATAGTTTTGGGGAGCTGGAGATTTGAGTATGATTGAGATCCAATTCAGACGAAGGCAGTGTAATGGCATTCCTGGTACTTCTGTAAAGAGTTGAGAAATTTTAGAAAGTTGACACTCTTTCAATGGATACCATCGTGTCGAGCATGTTTTAGAAGTTGACCCCGTCCAGATGTTCCTGAGATTTTACATACCGAAATTGTTGTTCGGCTATATTCAACGGTAGTTGTAAGGCAGAATGGGCAGTTCGTCCTCCATAAGTGTGGCTGCAATGCCGGATGATGTGCCAGTGCGATGTGTTTTTCAGCACGTATTTCCGCCAGTATTAGATTTATTAGAAACGTTTTACCGGTGCCTCCGTGCGTCCAAGTAAATAATTCCACCAGTGTTGTTATTTATTCGGTTCATTATAACGTTGTAAATTTTTGATTATCATTGAGGAGTGGTTTGTTTTGAGCAATGTATTCAAGTAGTTCATTGACGTTGTAGCTTTTTCCTTTGTAATTTCGTAGTTCAGCAATAACTAGTCTTTGTGGTGCTGGCATTCAATTTCTACTAAGGTCTGGTTATTTATTGCTAAACATTTATCTTCTAAGCGAATGAGTGTTTCATTGAAGATGTCGTCATTGAATTCTATAGTCAGTTCTGGATTAGCTTGTCGGATTTGGTACATATATCATCACTCATATTCCGTTTGAAAGAGTCCCATAGCTGTTTTGGGTTTGATGGGTTACATGTTGTTAGAATTATGGCGAATAACTCTCGAATTTGTTCAGCTGAAGCTGTGAGTGTGGCTTGTAGTGTTAATTCCCAGTGGTTATCGTTTTCCAATAATCCTAAACGTTGACATGCTTCTCTGTAAGTGTGGCATATGTAGCCGTCGATAGTCCTGAGATCTGTGAAATTTGTTGGTCCCCGTATTTCGTGTAACAACATTCGGAGATAGAAACATTCGGCATTGTTTGGATGTACAGTGTATACTCGACCTATTGCGTTAGTTTTCATTATTTCTGGATGACCCTCTTCTGGCATTCCTTGTTTTCGTCGTTGAAAAATTTTCCTTGTTTTGTCCCCGTATAATAAATAGGGACGTCGACATACAGTAACGTCTTTGCGAATGGATCCGTTTGGCAAAGTTGGAAAAAGCTGTTAATGTTGTGTTCTGAGGTGGTTCGCTTGCAATTTTTCTAGCCGAGTCTTTGTGAAGTAAACTCTCTGTCCATTCTCCAAATGTACTGCTAGATGTTGCACAGCTGGTTCGCGTTCGTGTATGGAAAACTAAAATCCTCCACGCTGCTTCGTTACTGTTGATATATCTTCCCATTTGGTACATGAGGATTTCATCATTTCTATTATTTTGTTCGCTATTTTACTATTTGAAATACTGCCATATCACTACCTTTGTTTACGTACTTACATATATATTTAATAGATTTTACTGAATTGCAATATTCAACGTTTATGTGTGCTTGGAACATTTTGGAAAGTAGTGGGTTATATGGTACTACCCATTGATTATCTATTTCCAGTTCGTCTCTGCCTTGTAGTCGTATTTTTGCTGTGAAGCCACCGTTTTCGGTGATCGTCTTCTATATTTGGGATAGCCGTCATCTTCAGTTTTTGTATCGTCCAAGTATGGTTTTGATATTTTTGTACATTTTCCATCACTCATGCATGGCGCATTGAGGTTTAATGGTCCACATGGTCCGTGAATCATGTTTTCACTACTATGTTGTATAGTTCCGATCATTTTGTGGATTGGGAAATTCAGCTTGGATGTTGTCGATATCCGTGGGATAAATTTTATCGTGTAGCCATATGAGATTGTGTGAGTGAGGTAACCTCGTTTTGCCACTCGATTGTATACATCCAGCATCTAACGGTTCCAAAGATGTGGTATTTTGTGATGACTTCAATAAATCTTATTTGTTTTGTCGAAAACTCGGGCTATTATGTCGTGTCGATCCATGGAGGTTTGTCCGTATTTTAGTTGTTCTTTGATTTCTGGCCATGATGAGTTGCATGTAAATGTTATGAAGAGATCAGGTCGTCCATATTTTCTTACGTAGGTCATGGCATCTTGAGTATATTCGTGCATATGTCTTGGACTTCCTATGTATGATGAGGGTAAGATTACCATTGTTCCAATATCGTCAATATTGCTGTCATTTACGATCGCATCTCGAAGGTGGATGTATTCTTCTGTGCGTATTTCTTCTGATTCAGTCTTATGTAAAGCATCCGTTCTGCTTTTATTTTGCGTACATATCTACCAGAAATTGTTGGAATAAACGGCGAGTGTTGAGAATGTGATTGTATACTTCATTGTCTCTGATCATTAAGCGGTAAGCATAGAACTCCTTGGAAGTGACTTTTGTTTGTTTCTATGCCGTTTTAGGATGAATTTGTTTTATATTGAAATGATAACCATCCTCTCCGTGCAGAAATATTAACGGATATTGAAGCATCATATGAACGGTGTGTCTCTGCAATGCGTTGTAGTCCTTTTCTTCTTCGTTGTACAATTATGTCACGGCTTGTATTTTCATTGTCCACAATTACGACGGCGACTTCATCTATCTGAGGTGCATTAAATCTACGTTCGTGTTCTCCACGTGGTCTTTATCGGCTCGAATTACAATTTTATAGTCATCAGAAATCATGCGGTCTAGTGTTGTTTTGAATATATAAATCAGTTGATTGTATTTGTGTAAGATCCTCTGTACATCTTGGATTATTTCGCGTTTCAATCCAATAAAATTTGTACATCGTTGATCAATTTCGTTTTCATTTCCGATGAAATATACTTGCAGAAATTTATAGTCATCGTTAGGCATTGGTAGTAACGATCCAATTTTGTGATAAATTTGCCCTTGAATTGAAAATACATATTCAAATTTGTCTCTATTAGTGTCAGTCGAAGTAACACCGAAAGAAGTCATTTGAAAGCAGGAGTTGTATGATCTTATATTTTGAAGAAAGTGTTTAGATTCTGGTGTTTCCCCGGTCATGTAATGTAGAAATTCCTGTGGAGGTGCTTCCAGTGGTGGTAATCGAATTTTTCCATTCATGCAACAGAGACCTGGTGTTTCTTTACTGAATTTCTTCGCGTGGCAAAATTGACAAATGTTATTCATTTTTCCGATCACAACATATTTATGATCGTAATATTTCTTCGTCGGTTCGTAGTGGAATGCTTCCTTTGTTAGATTATCTTTAAAATTCTCGATTCTTCAATACTTTTATTTTCTTTTCTTTCTTTGCTTTTCCGCTTCTCAGGGTGCTTATTCTGGTTCGTTGATTTTGTAAACGTGCTTCGCGCTCTTCTTCCGTTTCATTTCTTCGATTTTCTTTTTGTTTTCGCCGTTCGCTGCAGAACTGGCAAGATCTCCCCTCTTTACGTCTAGGCATTGTATTCTGTAAAATATAAATTAAATAAACATTTTATAGACAAATATATTGTTACGTAAACGTGGAGCACGTTGAGACAAAGAAAAGAAAATTATTTAATTTTCAAGCGGTGGCGGGATATTTTGTTTACAGCCAAAGTAGAAGGCATCGATTCAACGCCGCGCGACTACTTGAAAGTTAAGGAAATTACAATTAAAAGAAAATAAAAAACATTAGAATTAATTAAATACACTATTAAAAATACTCACATTTGATATTTCACAATAAAGGCTCACAGATAACTTTTTTCTTCTTCACTTCGAAATCGAGAATTAATTAAACACACTATTAAAAATACTCACAGGTGATACTTTAAAATAAAGGCTCACACACAGATAACTTCTTTCTTTTTCGTTTCGAAATCGCTTGTTTCGCTGTTCAAATCAAACTAACTTTGACGGGTGACACCGGGCTCTTATATATTCAGAAAGCTAGGCTCTAGGATATTCGAGAAAGTTGGCTCTAGGATATTCGAGAAAATTCCCTAATCGTTCTTTTAAGTCCATATTGTTACAATTAATAAAATTCAACTATTCGACAACAGATGGCGCCACTTTGTACAATGAATGAAGTTCAACTACTCGACAACAGATGGCGCCCCTACACTTAAGCCAAGTTGAAGCCCTTATATCTTTAAAGATACACCCTTTACGTTAAAACGGGAACTTTCTTGTTCGGGGGGGAATAAAGGGCTATCACACTATATAAGTCCCTTTATCGTGCTGGGACTCCTGTTTAAGTTTTATCGGCACGCACATTTTATCAACTTAGTTTTATTATATATAATGATAATGATGTATTAGAGTTTATGATGAATATTTTTTTGAGCGAGCGAGTTTTCTTTCTATGATTTTATTTTATATTATTTTTTTAAATCTTTTTTTAAATTATTTTCCGCTTTACCATTTCGGGGTATCCTTGAGCCAGTGCCGCCTACGACCTGCCCGATGACCACCGTAAAGCGCGCACTTCTCTGCCGTCGGCGACCAGATTAAAGCGCAGCATGACTTAAGCGGCGCCCGCAGCCGCGCGCGGCGAGCCGCCGGTCGGAGCCGCGCCCGCTCGGAGAGGGCTCATCGTTCGTCGCTGCGCCCTGCGCGTTCCCGACCTCAATCTCCGGAGCTTTCCGCTGCGCTGTTTTGATCTACACGTTATTTTCTTTTTCGAAGAATGTGATACATCACACCGAGCTGTTCTTCGAGTACTGTTGCGATTAATTGAAACGGAAATAAATTTGTAGAGCTGATTTAAAACGTTACAACCCGCTTCCTATTGTATTGTGTGAGGTGTTAATTACTGGCGTAGCGCTTACTATTCTACATTGCAATAATGCGTGACGTACAAAAATTTTGGGTAATTTGAGCATGACTTTAAAAATATCTTGGTAGATTTTATTTTCTATTCTCGTATCCGCTCATTCGACTATATCTCGTACAGATGAATGAGCGTGCAATCTAAAAAGTACTCACGAGCAATATATGTAGATACATCTAGGAAAGACGAATAAAAGTAGATCGACGAAAGCGTCTTGATATGACAGACAATAAAGCGGATTGATATGACGAACGGGGCGACCAGAGGAGCCGTAGAAAGGCTTGCGCAGATCAAACTGCTGATCTATCGATGCTCTGAAAGCCAAATATTAAACACTCGTAACTAACGAGAGAGGATTTCGCATGTTGTAGAACCGTGCCGTAGTCGACGCACCCGCGGCGCGGGAATGGGCCGGTGAGGTACCACACTCGCACAGAATACGAATTGAAGTACCGGCCGCTGCTATTGCGTTTTGTCCGGCCAGTGAGAATTCTGGTGATCCACTCCCCTCTCCGTCTGCCCCATCCATGAGATATTCCATTCTTATACGGGAGGCCAGTAATCCACTCGTGACTCCTTTTGGTTTACGGGTATCCATTGGCGGCGATGACCATCTATTCTCTGCTGGCTCATATGCACGTAATGCAATTACATAAAATAAAAGAGGATTGTAAAAAACGTTACTTAATACGGATATCAGATCTCTGCCTAACTGTATGCGAAATAGGCGTGAGCTTGTGTTATATATTTTCCTTAAAATTACAGAATAACTATGTGCCAATTGTTTCAATATTTGAAATAAACTCGCTATTTATAAAATTTTATTTCTACTAATTTAAATGAGGTACGGTGTCCCGGTTTGCAAAATCAACTCTTAGCAAATCGTACACTTATGTCTTAATAAAAATTAAAAGATACTGATTGAACCTTACCTCCTAGAAATTAATGCTATGTAAAAAGTCTGTAAGTGGCGAAAAAATAATAGATAAGTACGATTGATTTCGATAACATCCTTTATCTACTTATAATGTTACGGAATAATGTACCAATAGTTTCTTGGGGTTTTGTGCCCGCTGTTTCTCTGTCTATCAGCGGTCTGTCCCGGTTATATGTGATATCATTTTCGTAATATAATCATCGTATAAACGTATTGAATGAATTCTTTTGCTTATACCAAATAGGCGCCTTTTAGTTAATAATTTACTTTAATAATTTTTAATTATTAATCTATTTCTTGTTATAGCCGCAATAGAAATACACACTCTGTGAAAATTTAATTGTCTACCTATTCCGTTTCAAGAGGTACAGCCCGTTGACAGACAGATAGACGGTCAGCAGAGACTTAGTGATAGGGTCGCGTTGGCACCCTTTGGGTACGGAACCCTAAAAATAAGGGAAATACGTGTGTTTTTGGTATAAGAATATGGATTTCTCTGGAATTATTTCATCGGAATGGAATCGAAGGCAGCATCGGAATTTAGGTCGAGAAAGAAATCGGAATCAAGAGTGGGACCAGGATGTGAATCATGGTCTACGGCGTGATCGATATAGAAGACGAAAGAGTTCGCTCTACGTTCACGCAGACGGAGCCGCGAGCGAAAACTAATCCATCATAAACTTAGGCCCGAATGAAAGAACAAATGAAAAGATATTGTAAAGCACGCCCCTACGGAAAAATGGATAAGAGATGCGGAAAGTACGCTGAATGCATTGAGTGGTACGTACTGCAGACGTCGGCCCGGGCTCGACCTGTGCGTGCCATCTCATCACGACTTCACATAATCAAAAAATTAAAAGGAGAACACAGAGATAACGGTAGTGAAAGCCAATAATCCGAAAATATACACTTTAGAAAAAACTGACTTGAGATCTTTTGATGCAATCACAAAATACTTATCCAGTAGCATTTCATACAATAGTTTGTGTGAAGATATATTTTTATTTTCAATTTTGTCTATGGAAAGCTATCCCAGTTTTTTTCATAATCTAATATAAATTGAATGGCGGATCACATTAAGGTAGGTAGTTGTGATTTATCCTGTTATCTGTGATCTATCCGAAGCATTTAACTGCGTTCATAATGTCACATTGATCAGGAAAGTACGTCATTATAGCATCATGGGTCGATTCCTTGAAATTTTAAAATCGTATCTAAGTGATAGAATTCAAAGGGTCGACATTAACAGTGAGAGGTCGTCGGGGTCTGCAGTCAATATGGGCGTGCCACGGGGTTCAGTTCTTGGACCATTTACATTCCTAGTGCACATAAATGATCTACCACATCTTGTTATTGTTATGGGATTGTATTATTTGCTGATGATACTTCTTAACTTTTTAAGATCGATAGGCATCAACCAGCTTTTGACGAAGTAAACAGTACCATCTCTGAAATTGCTGAGTGGTTTAATATTAATAATCATGTGCTCAATGAAAGGAAAACAAAACTTGTAAAATTTTGCCTATCTAATTCTAAATTGATCGACACGAATGGTCAAGAACGAGGTACTGCATGCTGTAGATACACCCTTATTTCTCGGTCTTACTTTATGTGCTAAGTTATGTTGGAATTCTCATATTCCGATATTAGCGAAAAGGTTTGGTTCTGCAGCATATGCAGTGAAAAGAATTCGGCGAGTTCAGGCGAAAGCGCCGAGAGACTAGTTTGTTTCAATTTTTTTCATAATCTCATGACCTATGGAATTTTGTTATGGGATACCATTGGATCCCATATTAACACAGTTTTTGTGCTACAAAAGCGAGCTATTCGTGCTGTTTATGATTTGAGACTAATGACATCTCTCAGAAAAAAAATTATGGAAATTAATATCCTAACTTTAGCATCAAAATACATATACGAATACCTGGTATATATCAAGAGACATACAGAATCATTCTAAAAATGGAGCGACATCCATAACATTAACGATCTTGCTGCTCATAAGACCCGTCTAAGTAAAAATAATAAAGCATTTAAGGGGATGTGTGTGCGCTTTTATAATAGGATCCCAGTTGAAATTTAAAATTCGCTATCTGCTGAGTTTAAACGTTTCGTTAAAAGGTTATATGGTAAGAGCTATTGTACCGTGTCGGAATATCTTAATAAAAAAAGCCCTTGGGATTGAACTGCTCGGCTATCAGGTTCACATTATTTTTAAATGTTGACTAAATTATTAATTACTCGAACCTTTGTATTGTTGAGTAAAAAGAGCAAGCCGTGAGTTTCTTGCTCATTCTTCTGTCGGTGAATCAGCATTTGGAATGGATGATAACGTCGAAAAGAATTTATTAATGACATATTTGAAGTGTAATTTCATTACCCGCGAAATAAAAATATTTTTAATTTGATTTGATTTGCACGAATGTACAAGGGTTCGTTTTTTTGCCTTTTGCTATTAAACTCTAAAAAATCTCGTCAGTGCAATTTGATTATAAAGTGAAACAACAATCCTTGCTGTTACCTGGTTCACATACGTCTCTGATGAATTGAGTACTGTTGTAACATATCACACCGCCCGACAACGACGAGATTTTTCATAATGGAACAGGCCGGCGCGCGCGCAAACACACGGCGGGCGGATACGTCTCGGCTGGCAAACAAATAATTCATCCGGCGTCTCCGTACGGCATGTTTACTGTGGGGCGCGCGGGGCGGGCGCGGGCGGCGCAGGGCGGCGCGGTGCCTCTGCAACGAAGTCGGCCCCGCTTCGTGACGAAGTGACGGCGTATTAAAAATTACTTTGGGCAGGTCGATCGCGCCCGAAGCGGCCGCTTTCGCTTCTAAATATTTTTGTTACGGCTAACATTTTTTATCAGAATTTAGGTAGAACTAGATCTAAGATTACTGAAATTTATTTAAATCTTCTGAAAAATGACTATGATATAATTTGTTTAATGAAAACTAACTTTATCAATAGCATTTATGACGGAAAAATAATTGATAACTTTAGACGAGATCGTCACATTTCATATTCACACAAAACAGAAGGCGGCGGTGTTTTGATAGCTACAAAAAATATTTCCAATTAATTCGTTAAACACCTTGGGAATCTGTAACTAAAGAAATATGCTTAATAATTTTACAAAAGGTCTTTAGCCAAGCACCTCCTAAGTATTTGTTTATGTCATCTCCCTCTTGACTTGCTGATTGAGTTCGTTACTTCCTTTCCTCGACACTGTCAAGAAATTGTCCTGAGGTCTACATACAATGATTGTTTTTTGACACTAGGGGACTTCGATACTCTTAATTTGCAATAGACAAGATCAGACAGTTCCGATTTTTTGATTTTGCGCATCCCTCATACAGCAATATTACTTACACACAATAAATCTTTGCCATCTAACGCAACGAACAACACTAATGTCGTATTATTTATCTATGTGTAAATTGGATGAGCACCATCTCGCTTACTTGATGCACTATCCTCAGCTCATATTAGATAAACAATTAAAACATTCTAGGGATTTCAGCCTTAACTTTTGGAAATGTAATTTTCAAAAAATAACATTTGAGCTTAATTAGACAGACTGGATTAAAACTTTAGCCATCGAATATATTAATGATAGTGTTACGATATTTTATTATATTAATGATACATTCAGCAAGTATACACCCGTGATTGAAGGCGATTTCTTCCGGTATCCTTTATAGTACAGCAATAAATATTCTTTAAAAATGCATACCCTAAAAAATATTATTCATAAACACTTTACGAAATATAGAATCCTCGCGATTATGATGAATTTTGTTTACTTCGTAGAAGATGTAAGTATCTAATCAATAAATGCTATAAAAAATTTGGTCATTAGTGAAAGACCATTGAGAATAATAATATTAAACTTTTCTGATATTTTATAAAAAAATTGAAAGGAAGTGTCACTTTTCCCAAAACTACGAGTTGCAATGGTCATCCCTCTCCTGAGGGTCAAGGTATCTCTAAACTATTTTCTGAACATTTCAGCTCAGTCTTTGACATCTCCCCTTCCTCTAACAACGCCCATCCATAAACCGGGTGAATGAATTAATGACACTAATGACGTTTTTTCTGGCTTTGTTATTGTAAAGGATAATGTTCTGAAAAAATTGGAATAGATCGCCAAAAAAGTGCTGGGCTGGACGGGATTCCTCCTTTTTTTCTTAAAACTTGTTATGAAAAGGTTTGTACACTTTTAGCAATTATATTTGACAAATCCAATCAATATTATTTAAATTTCCGTATTTTAAGAAAACTAGCCACATTATTCCTATCTTTAAATCTGGAGATAAATAAATCTGCGCTAATCCAATAAGTTTTTTTTTTTTTGGGGCAAAAGTGTTTGAACCATTAATCTACTGTCCATTATAACGCCCTTTTAAATTGGCGCTATCTCCCAGAAAACATGGCTCTATTAAGTGTAGGTCTACACTCACTAATCTCCTACAATATAAAAATTTCTTATGTGGGATTGGAATTTCTTATGGCAAGTTGAGATTGAGCCAATTCTATTTATACTGACTTCAGTAAAGCATTCGATCGAGTTAAACGTGCATTATTGTGTTATAAATTATCATCTTATTGCAATTAATAGAAGTCTTTTGCATTGGATTATGTCTTATTTTAACAACAGAAGTCAACTTATTATACTTAAGAGGTTACGCATCTGCACCAGATTTTTTATTATTAGGCTTCCTCAGGACTAGCGCATGGGTCTCTTGCTTTTATAATTG